>JACGCM010000999.1:2400000-3600000 GCA_014058105.1 Kingdonia uniflora
ATCTACTTCTACAAAACGAAAAGATCGTAAGGAGAAGAAATGAGTTGAAGAGGATGAGAAGGATGAGGGTAACGAGGACAATGATGGAGATTCTAGTGATGCCGACTCAGTGGAAGAACAATCGGTGATTGGAAAATCCATGAATCATATGCGTAATATTTGTATTGATTTCAAAATTGAAAAATTCCAGTAATCGACGGGTCAATCAATACTTAAAAATTGGAACTGGATAGATAGGTTAGAGACCTATTTTTCAGTATATAATATTTGAATGCTCAAAAAATCTATTTTTTGACATTGAAAATCACAAGTCATATATTCACGTGGTGGAAGTCTTATAATTAAGAAACTTCACGTTGTAGTAAGTTTGAGTTGGAAAAAATTCAAGGTGTTGGTTAGGAAGCAGTTTTATCCAAGTGGGTATGAGCAAGAGAGATGGTTTAAATGGCATTATTTGTGCCAAAATCATAGACAATCAGTACAATAGTACACTACAGAGTTTCATAACCAAGCTTTGGTTTTGGATGTCTATGTGGACGAGTATGAGGCGTTTATGAAGTACACAGGTGGTTTATCGGAGTCCATTAGAAGGGAGTTAAAAATCTTTAATGTGGTAAATATCGAAGACGCTACCGTGAAAGTGTTTGCCATTGAAGTCAAGTACTTTAAAAGTGACAATAAAGACGACAAGAATAAGTCGGGGTACAAGTCTAGTTGGAAGAATGAACATAAGAGAGAGTCCGAGGGAGATGGGTCTTCATCAAGGGGAATTACTATAGTCATTGTAAGGTGAGTGGACATGTTTTAAATAACTGTTGGAGCTTAGGTCAAAGAATGAGACAAATAAGAGAGAGAAACGTACATTAGCCGCAAAAGTTGTTAACCTCCCAAATTTGGATAAACTGAATGTTAAGCTTACTTTTATGTTTTAGCAGACTATGGCTATCAAGGAGGCGAGTCGAGAAGAACTTTTCATGTCAGTATTCAGGTGAAACAAAGCTTAGTAGAGGCCATCGTTGATCTGAGTAGTTAGAAGAACATGATTTTAGAGCCGTTGGTGAAGAAGATGGGTTTGAATACTACAACTCATCATAAGCCATATGGTTTGTGGTAGATTCAGAAAGACACAGAGTTAAAAATCACGAAGCAGTGTACGATCAAGTTTACGATCACTGAAAGGTTTAATGACGAGGTGACGTGGAGTTTGTTCATTTTGATGTGTGTCAGGTCATCTTGGGTAGCTCTTATCTCTGGAACCGAGATGTGATTCATTACTGTAGAGCTCACAAGTATCATCTTGTAAAAGAGGGAAAGAAGTTCAATATCAATGCTTGTAAGGAGCATGTCACAACAGAGAATTTAGTAACAGTGACTCGAGTGAAGAGGTTGGTTAATGCAAACGGCAAGTTTATGTTATTGATGCAACCGGCTTAAGAGGGTACATCGGCTAAAGTGTTGTCTACTATGACAATATCTCATAAGCAACAAACCAAAATGGGGAAGTTGCAAGAGGAGGTTGTGGTACATTCTGATCACAAACTGTTATAATTATTAGCTACACAGTCTAGGCTACAGCAAGCTCGCAATATGAAGTGGATGTCGTATCTATAATAATTTACCTTGATTATCAAGTATAAGAATTGAGAGTAGACAACAAATTGACTAACATGTTATCTCGACCCCCATTACCAACTGTTTCCGTTTTGTTGGAAGTTATACAGATACAGTGTCACTCCCCCAAAATTGGCTTCTTAATAATCTATTAAGAATGAGAATTCTAAAGTGTAATATCAGGCATCCCGAAGATGAACCCCAAAAGACGTACTACAATTTAAACAAATCGTAAATGCATCGACAACACTATAAAACTACGCAGTAGAATAAAATCTAAAAGAGATAGAAATGATTACCAACCGGTAACTAGAACTCCAAAACTGGCAAGTCCAACTTGCTTCAACTCACTACCATCACTACTGCAACGATTCACCTGAAAAAGTATATGCGCAAGGCGTCAGCAATCAATGCCCAACAAGTACAAATATCCAAGGTCGTAAGACATGAAAGACCAAGATAATCACAGAAAAGAGACATGAAGAATCCAACAGAATTATAGGAGAATATCAACAAAGTTACAAGTTCTAAGGAGACGGTCTAAGTAAAACTAGAAATCTCAATACGGTAACAACAAAAGCCTAACCTTAGATCTAACTACTACAACCTAAGAAGTACGATAGATGTGGAAAGAAAATTAGGAAGTCACGTACATAGGGCCACTTTTAATTCAGTGGGACCACACTCTCGCACCTTTCCGTAATTAACATAAATGCATCCCTTATTGTCAAGTCAGGGATTGGCGGATTCTTTCTTATTGAGCCAGGAATTAGCGGGTAATGCACCTGATCAGGGTGTTCAAGGAATTTTAACCTACAGGTCTAAAGCCTGATTTGTTTTCAACTTTTAGGGATCTTCCCACGGGATGCTCGCGAAGCATGCAACCGAGATGTAACTGAGGTATTATTTAGGGACTTGCAACCCGGGACACTGATAAACAGTTACCACATATTTTGCTTAGGGACTCGAACCCAAGGACCGTAACAGCATAGCCCTACTGTGTATATTAACTCGAAGTTATCCTAACATAATGGAAAGGAAGAAGTTTGAATCCTATAAGAATCAAATAATTTGTCTCCCCCTGCCTAATCAGCATCTGGGACTATATCCAAACACCTACCGCTCTTACAACCAGGTGATCTATCTACCCTCACTTTAATAACAATTGGGGACTCTATCAAATGAAATAAAGCTCCAACAAAATCTCAAGCAAAGTCTTTCATGCCCAGATCACCAAATGAAATCCTCACTGCTATGCCATGGTCTAACAAGGCCAATGAGTACTGCATCATCAACCGATAATTCCTTAAAAGCTGTTAATGGAGACTACCTCAACTTAAATTGGTACTTGGATATACTTTCATATGCTATCCCATAAGTAAGATAATTAAATTATTGCCGTGCCTTAAATAATCAACATTATATTATAATCATCCCCAATACAACTCATCATTAACTGTTATAAAATATGTCTACTGTATAACCATTCTTTAACTCTTACGACTCCATAAAGCTAACCTTAGATAGGAATATTATCCAGACTATGATCTGCCTAAAATTACTACTCCTTGGTATATGATTTGAGGAGAACAAGATGACTAAAGAGCCCTAAAGAAAACAACCTTATTCAGAATGTGACGTAAGACTACACTAAATCTATGAAGAATATATGATGCTCCCTAAACCATGATAAACTCTTATAAACTTGTCCTTGGTGCATACTTATCGAAATGTAAAACCACTTCCCATTTATAGAACTCAAGAACATGCAACCAACCTGATCCAATACATAAGATAAATCTAGCTATACATTATTTAACTATATACATGATATACACTAACCTATCAACACATAGTTTTCAATCAAACGAATTTCCCCAACTTCCAAAATAGCATACGAACCAGCTCCCCAAACCCTTCTAACTCTAGCACAATATATAAGTCTAGATTACAATCTATGATGGAACTATTCAATATATGTATTACCAACGAATGTACTGCAATCATAACTAGTAAGGAAGAAGCCTAATGTTCACGAATTTCTTAAAAAGTTCTGTAGTGGGTAAAGCGCTTGCATTCCTATCTAGAACTACAATCTGACCCTACGCCCATCTATGTTAAAATAAATCTCTAGAGAATATAGGACTACATACAAATTGCTGTCTACAATACTATCATTGATGCGATGATAAGAACGACAATCAAGAGGGTAAAGACTAAGAATAGAATTTTATCTAGAGCAGGCTTTCAATAGTAACGAATATAACACTCTTAATAGTTATGATTTACTTGTATCAATTAATGCAAATAATCATGGATAAGTGCACTTGCCTTGGGGAAATGGACAAAGAAGGAATTAATTGCATCTTACTTCAATCATCAACCTTGCCAAAGCATCTGTAAAACCTCAAGCATTACATAATTCATTCTTCAATCCAAGCCTTGTTTTATATCGCCAAAACCTTGTTTATTAGCCCATCATCAACCACAGAACTGCTAATGCTCATGTACATCTTATACAGTACTTCAACTTTACTATCACAAAAGGGAGTTTGAGAAGCAAGAATCACTGGGTTCTCGAGTCTAGGAGTGACCAAAGAAGCTCGCCTAATAAGCTTTCAAATACCACAGAATCAGATTCAATCAAGATGGGTTTGAGATTGAAAGGACAAAAGAGAGGTTAAAGGGTCAGAATCTAACCGGCGTAATGTTGTTCTCCAATGAGATTCTAGAGAGAGAAAGAGAGATTGGAGAAGGTTTTAGAGGGAGTGTGAGTGTGAGTTTTGATCGAACGGCTGATTCTAGGAGGAGATGAAGTAACAAATCAAAGAAAAAGAAGGAGGGTACCAATAGTTAGGAGTTAATCAAGGTGATGGGTTTGACAACATCTACTCAAGAGTTTTAAATTCAAAAGAATTTGGATAAAGGTTCTGATCATATGCAATTAAAGCAACATAGTAACTACAACGACGCATCCATGAATTAAAAGAGTATGACAAAAAGTGGGGTGCTACATATAGCCTATTATTTTGTCTGAGTATGTTACAGGATATAATGATGACAAAAATCTCAATGTGATTTACCAGAAGTTGTTGTAAGGTAAGACATGTGAGCGTGAATTGAAGAATAGTTTGAATTACAGGGGAAGTCTACTATGTATTCCTAAGGGTGGAGACCGCTTGCATTGGATTAGAAAGACTCATTGTTCTCGGGTTGCAAGTCATTTCGGGGTTGAGAAAATTCTTTTGAATTTGTAGCGTTATGTTTATTGGCTGAAGATGCAGGTGGATGCTATTTGTGTAGTTTGTGGTTACATTTTATGCAACACATCGAAGCCTTTCAATCGCAAGGTAGGACTCTACTTACCATTGCTAGTACCTAGCCGACCTTGGGATAACATATTGATGAATTTTATGGGCGGTTTTCCCATGACCAAGTGTAATAATGATGATCTGTTTATGGTGGTAAATCGATTCAGCAAGATGATAGTTCTTATTCTATGCCAGAAAATGGTTACCAAGGAAGGAGCAGCGCGATTATTTTTCAAAAATATTTGGAGGTATTTTGGGCTCCCTTGTTCTATTATTTCTTATAGGGATAACCGCTTTTTGGGACATTTCTGAAGATCGTTATGGGGGATGATGGACACTAAGTTAAAGCGAAGTACCGTATTTTATCTGCAGACTGACGGACAAACTGAGGTAGTTAATCACACTCTCGTTCATTTATTACGGGGATTCCATTCTAAGCATTGTAAGACTTGGGAAAGAGTTTACCATATCTTTAGTTTTCTTTTGGCCAGGTTATTCATGGTCCCACTTTGAATTTTCTATTTGAAGTTTGTCTTGGGTACTTGTCTCAAGGCTCCTTTTATAGGGCCTTTAGTCTTGGTGATAAGACGGTGTCAGGGAAGGAGGAAGAGGAACAAGCTAAATCTTAACATTTCATTGTGATGATAAGTAAGGTTTATGAGGTAGTTGAAGAAGAATTGAAGAAGATTCAAGCGAACTATAAGGCCCGATACGATAAATATCGGGTTGAATGTACTTTTCAAGAGGGCAACCTCGTTTGGTTACATTTGGGTAAGGAACGACAAAAGGGAGGAGGTAAGAAGCTCAATTTTATTAATTATGGTTCGTTTACTATACTCAAGAAGATTGGTGACAACACATTCCAATTAGATTTGCTAGCATTTATCGGCACTCGCCTACCGTAAGTTGATAACTTTTGAATGGAAAGAGAAACTCCATTGTAGGAGGATAATATTCTAGAGAGGAATGTTACTGCTACAAGACGGGGAAGTATCGAGTCATTCAGAGCTGGGAAGAAAAGTCAACTACCCAGGAAGTTGAAGCGGTACAACAGAAAAATGGGCACGACCGCTTTCCCTTAGCACCAATTTTAACCTGAGTAGGAGCTCAAGGCTCTTAAAGGGGGGATCGAGCCATGATCCTAGGAGGATCTGATCCTGAATTTATACAATTTTACCAAAGTCGTTCAAACGAGATTGGGAATCGCTCGAACGACTTGAGGCCTATTCGAATAGAGTCAAGCTTTAACCGAACAGATCCCAATCTGAGTAGTCTATTTAAATAGAGTTTGACTTTATTTGAGCAGAGACTGTTCTGAGTCATCTGTTCGAACAGAGAAATACTCTATACGAACATAGACCAAACTATTACTATTTTTACGACGTTTAAGGGCATTTTTGTCCTAGAAGGGTAAGGTTAGGCAATGAAAAATGGGAGATCTAGAGAGAGAGAGATCCAAGTTGTAATTAAACTTATAGTTTTGAATGAGTATTTCATTGTAATTAATAAATTGAGAAATTGAGGCTCTTCTTGAGAAATTTAACCTACCAAATCTCGTGTTCTTCATTTAATTCTTCATTTAGGGAAGTGTAGTAGCATATTTCCCAGATTCGACAAAGAGAAGCCAACAGACCTTAGTCCAAGGCATTCGTCATTTGAGAAGATGTCACGTCTACAGCTACAGTTCTCAGTCTACTAAAAGTAACCGTAATGTGAGCTGTTAGGAGATCCCTAAAGTTCGCCCACTACCCCTGAAATAAGAAACTTTTTTCTTTCTGTAAACTGCACGTATATACTATAAATACAGGCAGAAAATGAGTTATTCTGATCCGCATCTTTACTATTGATTCATCATTACTTTCTTATCACACGACAAATTGTAATAATTAGAAACTTATTAGATTTTTCATCAAAACCCACCTTGAGGTCGTGGTTTTTCCAACCTTTACTGAGTTTCCACGTAAAATCTTGTTTGCTTAAGCTTATTATTGCATAATCCTTACTAGATGTATTGGAAGAGATTATCCTCCCAAAAAACATGCCATTACAATTGGCACCGTCTGTGGGAAATACCCCACTTTTCTTTACCACCTGTGATCTACGACAGTCTGATGACAAACATAAATCTCCGAAATGCCTCTAGTACACTAAAAAACCATGAAATCAAGCCGATATCCGAAACAATCAATCTACACAGTGTTGTGATCAAACTTCATAAACAAATAGAGTCTGACCGGATCTAAATGCTTGAAGATCGGCGAATCCACGCCCAAGCTCTTCAAATTGAAAGAGACGAATAGAGAAAAGCCTTGGACTAACAGAGCCAAACACATTAGAAATTAATAGAGCATTTATGGAGAACTCATGATCAGCTCACTGGCCGTCAAATGTCACCTCCTCAAGCCCGAAGTGATCATCGCTCAAGGGCGACCCAAAGAGAAAATTAGCCAAGAGAAAAACGAGTACTAACTTCTAAATCTATATTAAGGAATCCAGATAGGGTTTCTCGACATTTTGGACTTACATCCTAAGTATCGATAATTCTTGAAAGTCGATGTACACGTCATGAAACTCTACCACCATTGGTAAGATGGTCTATAAGAGACCGATTAAAACCTGAAGGACAGGGAGACTTTGATACACAGGTTCCAGCCGCACCAAATCCTCTACCACAATTCATTACCTTGGATGACCTCAACAATAGGATTCAAGCCATAAATTTTGATATCCCAGGCTGAAGGTCTGTTCTCGGTAGAATTGAAACAATTCCCATCTCTCCTCATCTCAAAGTCATGCCCATTCCAAAAAATTTCCACATGCCAAAATTTAATCAGTATACAGGCTTTACTGACCCTCTCACCCATGTTTAACACTTCAGAGCTACAATTGGATTGTACTCCAAACTCGATCACATGCTATGTAGATTATTTAACATGAGCCTAAAGGAAGAACCTCTCAGGTGATTCCATACTATCCCTGAAGGCTCTATCAATACATTCTGCCAGTTATAGTACCTCCTTGAGTCAAATTATGCTCATATTAAGGAGCTAGAAATAATTATGAATTCATCGTTCTTCTTCGAGCAAGGTGTGAAAGAAACCTTAGCGAGTTCTTACAAGCATTTCTTACAAGAAACAATGAAGATTAGCAATTTAGATCCCAAGATCGTCGTTCCAGCATTCACCTCAGCACTACATATCGACTCCAAAGTTCGAGATGAACTTACTTTGCACAAACCAAGAACGGTGACGAAAATTATTGATGTTGTTAATAACTACATCGAATTAGAACGATCCAAAAATGATAAGATGAAAAGCTCCTCAGTCATCCATTCCAATAAAGCATTTTCATCGCCACCTCAAAAGTCAACCAATACCAGGCCACCCAAGCAACGCAGAAGAAACACTGACAATGCTAAGAGAAGAGATGGAAAGCCAGACAGACCCATCCCAGTCTTACCTCCTATGACAACCACACTCTTTGCTATTTTACTTAGGATAAAGGGGGATAAATTATTTCTGGAAGCACAAACAATTCCTGATATGCCCAACAAACGCTTGTGCTAGTATCACAACGTGCATAACCACGAGATTGACAAATGTTACTCTCTAATTCAAATTTTTCATCATATTTTTCTAGCTGGAAGACTTTACAATTATGTACTCGACGTTCTGAAGTTCCTCAAATAAGAAACTAAAAGAAATGACGTTCAACAAGATCAGGTACAAGGACAAACTCGCCATATTTACATGATCGAGATTGAGAAAGGAAAAAAGAGAAAACAAGATGATAGAATTATATCTTGTTGCAAAATGGCATCCTCAGACAAGTCAGCAAAACTCTTCCCTATATCCAGCAAATCAAAACGTATGTACCATATTTTATTCGAGGACTGCGACACAAGCCATGTTAAGTACCCTTGTGACGACTCTCTGGTCATTATGCTCAAAGTGGTATAGGACTACCTGCACACACTTCTCGTCGATATAGGAAGCACAACAGGCATTCTGTTTTAAAGAGAAATTGATGTTATTGTTCTCAAAGATTCGGTAAAAGCTTCGATAACCACCATCACAGGTTTCAGTGGTTCCAAAGAGTCAGCCATAGGAGAAATCACTTTGCCAGTTCAAGCAGGATCAAAAACCACTTTCATCAAATTCGTTGTCATAGATGCTGAATTAAAATATTTGGGAATCTTAGGTCAAAGTTGGCTACATTCGATCAAAGTAGTACCTTCGACATACTATCTGGCCTTGTAATTTCTAACAGATCGTGAAGTCTATGAAATTAAAGGAAGTTAAGCATTTATACATATGTGCAAGAATACCACCACCAACTCTCACATTGCTAAACTTTAGAAAGCATAGCAATTACAGTAAAAAAAAATGCCCCCCATGTTCGAGCAGCATGATACTGGGGTAGTAGACTCCATTGAACTCGATGGGTCTGGGCGTAACACCTTTATTGGCTCAAAACTGTCTTCCAACAAAAAAGAAACCATGATCCAACTTTTAAAGAAAAATGTCGACATATTTGCATGGTCTTTTCAGGAAATGCCCTGTATCGATCCCTCGATCGCATGCCACAAGCTTAACCTCCTTCCAGATAGCAAAGCAGTTGTGCAGAAGTGTCATAATTTAGCACCCCACCTTCGTAAAACCGTTAATGAAGAAATTGAAAAACTCCTTCGTGTGGGATTTATTCGAAAAGCAAAATATCGTGGTTGTCCCAAAGAAGAATGGGAAAATCAGAGTCTGTGTTGACTTTACAAAGCCTAACAAATTCATACTGAAAGATAACTTTCCTATCCCGTTGATCCTACAACTTCTCGATTCTGTAGCAGGATACAAACTTCTCTCAATAATGGATGCAGCCATCGGTTACAATCAGGTTCCTCACGCCGAAGAAGATCAAGAAAAAACAACTTTTGTCACTGAAAGAGGTCTCTACTGTTACACAGTAATGCCTTTTAGATTAAAGAATGCAATAGCCACTTACCAACGGCTTGTCACAAAAATGTTCAAATATCATTTAGGAAAAATCATGGAGGTATACATCGATGACATGATATGCAAAAGCTTGAAGCGTGAGAATCATTACAACAACCTTAAAACCATCTTCGATATCCTTCGTACCTACCAGATGAAACTCAACCCAGAAAAATGTCAATTCGGTGTCACATCGGGTAAATTTCTGGCATACCTGGTTAGTAGGAGGGAATTAAAATCGATCCAACACAAATCAAAGTAATCATGGTCATGCCATCTCCTCGAACTAAAAGAGATGTATAAAATTTTGCTGGCAAAATTGCAGCTCTTCACCGGTTCATCTCCAAGTCATCTGATTGATCCAAACTTCTTTACCTCCTTCTTCGTGGAAATCCGACTCCACTGTCTAAAAAATAGCCTAAGGATATCCTTTGGACCCCTGACTGTGAATTGGCTTTCGTCCTTCTATAATGAGTACTCCTATTGATGGCAAAATACTGACAATGTACTTATCAACCACCGATGATTATATTAGCTCTGTCCTTATTAGAGAAGACGGTGGTGCGGAAAAACTAATCAACTTTATCAATAAAATACTCATGCCTGTTAAGAAAAGATACACAACAACTGAAAAATAGTTACTCGCCCTGGTATACCGCTCTCAAAAACTTCAACCGTATTTCTAGGCTCATCCCATCAAAATCATTACCAAGTTTCATCTCAAACTTGTACTCTCTAAAAAAGAAAAATCTCGAAGGGTTCAACAATGGTCTGTTTTCCTCGGAGAATATGACATCTCCTTCGAACCTCATATATCAATCAAAGGGTAAGCAATAGCTGATTTTTAAGTAGATTTTCCAGTCGAAGACCCCGATTGGGAAAAATTCGAAGAAATACTGACTGATGACCTAATAGCAGAACCAAACGCATGGTCACGAAGCACAGGATGACGACTCTTTATAGACAGATCTGCTGGACCACGAAGATCAGGAATCGACATTGTCCTCGTTATACCATCCAATCATTGAGTCGAGGAAGCTATTAACTCAAGTTTTATGCCGCAAGCAATGAAAACGAATATGAAGCTATCCTCCCTGGACTGGATCTTGCTATCAAACTTGGGGCGGAAGAAATAACTATTTGCGTCGACTCCTTGCTTGTCGCCAACCATTATAACAAAATGTTCAAGACATCAGGAATGATGGTTGATTACGCAGCCCTGGTCAAAGTGAAAATGAACAAGTTCAAAACAACAACAATTTCTTACCTCACTCGAGCTGAGAGTCACCACGCTGACACGTTAGCCTACATTGTTGCAATGCTCGAAGATAGTGAAAAGAGAACTTTGGACATCAAGGTCATAGAACATTCCAGTCTCGATATAAGCTATACAATGCAAATCAATGTTACTAAAGATAGCGATGCTAAAGATTGGACAAAACCATTCTATGCATATCTTAATTTCAACATCCTCCAAAGTAACAAAGAAGAAGCCCAATCACTCTTAGCAAAATTCCCTCGATTCATAGTTCATAATAAAATTTTATATCGCATCACATGAGGAGGACCTCTTAGTGAATGCATCTCTCAGAAACAAGCCTAAGTCAAAATCAAAGAACTTCACAAAAAGAATTTGCGCAGCTCACATTTTGGGACGATCATTAACCCAACAGGCATTCACTTAAGGATTATACTAGCCAAAGATGCGATAGGACTGCGAAGACTCTGTACCTAAATGCTACAAATACTAAATCCACGCTCGAGACATCAAAAACCCAGCACTTGACTTGCACATTAGCAATGTCCTCTGTCCATTCAAAAGATGGGGGATCGATATCATTGGACCTTTCCAGCCAGCATCGAGAAACTAAAAGTTTGTTCTTGTGGCAACAGACTACTTTACCAAATGGTTCAAAGCAATACCTTTATGCCACACAGATAAAAATGAAGTTATCAAGTTTCTTTGGGAATACATCATAACCTGATTTGGTTGTCCACAAATGATGCAATCAGATAACTGCAAGCAATTCATCATCAGCAAAGTACTTAGCTTCCTCTACAAATACAAGATTTAAATGTCTACTTCGACACCATACTACCCTCAAGGTAATGGCCAAGCTAAAGCCATCAACATGAGCATCAAGTCAGGATTGTACAAATGCCTTGACGATAAGAAAGGCAGATGGGTGAATGAACTTCTTAGTATCTTATGGGCATACCAGATGACTCCTCGAACATCTACCGGTTGTACTCCATTTATGATGGCCTTCGGCAATGAACCAGTCATACCTTCAGACCTCGATCTACCAAGTACTAGAAGAAAAATTACAAATGAAGATAATGAACTAGGACTCCTCTGCAACCTCAACTGGATCAAAGAAACTCGAGACCAAGCCATTGTAAACTTGGGGTGGTACAATAACACTCTCAAGAAAGTTCAGAAACGAACGTTTATCATTGGTGACCTTATTCTTCGGCGCATCCAGGACAGTACTCGACCAAAAAATTCTTGTAAGTTATCAGAAAATTGGGAAGGACCATATATTGTCAGTGACAAGACCAATAATGGGACTTACTGGTTAATGACTGAAGATGAAATACATCTCGAATACCCGTGGAATACAACACAACAAAAAATATTCTACAGATAACCTCTGTAACCGCTATTGACAAATTCAAATAAAGACATCTTTACTATCGTTTCTATCTTTTTCACTATCATTCTCTTAATATCGATACATACTTAATAAGTATACATCATCGCTAACTTTCATCTATTTGATAAATGCCTATCCAATTATAGGATAACCTTGTTTGTACTTCATTATTTATCGAACAAAACATGTCATGTTTTTGTCCTTTTCTTTCTCATCAACATAAAACCCAGATATCCCATCGAGGTAAAACATTTGGTCATCATTCTACATTCAAAATAAGGCTTAGCTTAGCCATGTTTCGGTAACTTTCGCTAAAAAAAAGTAGTAAGGCTTTTCCCCCCCCCCCCTAGACAATCATCAAATTCCTTCTCCAAAGTCATCGTCCCAGATACATATGCGTCCATAGTCTTTTGGACATCAGTTTCTGACTCCTCAACGAACCTCATCTTCGTCGACTCAGACGATGTTTTCTTCTTCGGCAACACGCTTGTAACCGATTTAGGAGGTCGACCACCCGGCAGACCAAATGATGTCCTATCAGCTTTATCTCCCTTCATTGTAGTTAATCTATGGGAAGCCCTCTTCGGGGGGAGGAGGGGAGCAATAACATGGTTGACGAACCTCTTTTTCTTACCTTTCCCAAAGATTTTCGTCAACATCGCATCTCTTTCTGCAGTTGCAGAATCTATGGTGTAACCACTCAGTGACGGATTCCCGAGGGGCAAGCTCAAGTCTGCAGCTCCCTTATTTTGGCAGGCATCTTTCCGTCAATAACCAGAATTTCTGATCCTTTCACACGCGTTCTCTTTAACCCAGCTTCTCGAAATAAAGTATCAACTTTCCCTTGGTTAACCACTAGGTTGTCGATTCGACCGAAATAACTCTTCCAGATATATTACAACTTTTCTGTAATATCCAAGTTTCGATCAATCTCCTTCAAAGCTGCACGAAGACACAAACAACAAAGAGTTAGAACACTAGATTCAAACTAACAAATCCAAAACATTGACAAAACAAATTACCTAACCACAAACTTAAGTGGAAAGTCTTCCATTTCAGAGCCTCCCCTGGATTTCACCAATCAAATTCATAATTTCTCGAGACAATGAGACATTCCTCAAAGTATTTCCCCCTTGTCGATACCATCTCGTAAAATAGAGGTCTCATCAAAAACCTCGCCAAGTACTTGTACCCTATCTTCGATGGATTTTTCTTAAGTGTATAATACACACATAAATCATAAAAAGTGATTAATTCTTCCCCTCTTGCCTTTAATCGACCGTGTATCACTCCATACACTCGGAAGAGGTCATATACATTAGAGTCAAATTGACCAGGGGCCACATTGAAGAAATTCAATAACCATTTCTGGTCCGCTCAAAATGGAAGCTACAGGCCCTTTTTTATCTGTTCTCGATGGAAAAGTATGTTATCTAAATGAACGTCCTGATCAATCATTTCATGATGATATACCTTTAATCTAATATCCTCAGGAATACCGTAGTTAACTTTAAAATGCAAAATCTCACTCGTTTCTGATCCCTCTCCCTAATATACATCATCATCATCCTCGACATCTTCCCCCCCACCACTACCTTCTCGATCACTAGCCTGTAGCTCGTGATCTACGTCTGTCTCGGTACCCTCCTCGCCTGAAACTTCTAAATTCCTGGGTGCGACCTTAAACTGGTCGACACTAGCCACATCTACGCTACTTGACCCCACCCTATACCTACTGCCCAACTTTTTAACACAGGTTGTCACATCAATTAGAAGGGTCTCTATATCAGCAAGGTTCTTGAAGATTTCTTTATCATCAATATAAATAGGATCAACCATTTTAATGAGCCTGAAATCAGATTCCATTTTTTAACAAAATTAGTATATATCGCATCTGATACTTTATATATGCTTATATGTTAATATTCATATAGTTGACGAGTTTCATCTCCAACATGTTATTCTTTACATTACTATCTGAATACACAATTACTACATCCAGTTCTTGATATAAAATTTTATTTACTATTTTTTCTAAGTCCTAACATCTATAATTATTTCTCTGTCACTAATATTTCTTATCGAAGTTCAGGACCCTAAGCTTCTCGAAGACACTTCGGCAGTACCATGCTTCCCGCCAAAACAGGCCAAATTCAAAATTTGGAATTTTTCCCTCTCTGGCGTAAAACCCAGCCAAATTTAAAGATAATCAGGCCCTCTAATTACCGAACCTCATCCCATTTCACAATCCAAAAATAACACACCTACAGTCGGGCTGTAATACCAGCGACGCCAAAAACTCACTCTCTCCCCAACACTCATTTCAACCTTTTCGACACCATTGCTCCATCAGTCGCCTCATCATGCAATCGATATCATAATATTTTTATCACAAACCCTAAAAATCTCTATTTTTTGATTACTTCCTATACACCTGTCTAAACTACAATTGCTCCTTATACTATCACCACAATATCAACATCTACAAAGGGTTTCAATAGACTGGTGTGAATAATAAGCAAATGCAAGAAAACCCCAAACCTTGGATTCGCGCTGCCTCGATATCCCTCTGCTTTGTAAGTTTAGCCATCTCGATCAACACACTAATATCCTCTTTCCCAATGGTTGACAATGACGCCATAGATGAACAAAGAGAATCGACACTTGAAGATTTTTTTTCCAGAAATAGTGGTGTGTAAACAGTCACCAACCGCGTAACTATTTATAGGCCCCAAGTGACTGTTTATCGTACCCATTTGCGACTATTCGAGTACTCAAGCGTAGCTCCTTATACGCCTCTTCTCGAATTCTTTGATCATTTGTCTTCTAAACGATAACAGGCCCATGCACTACTGCTCCAACCCTTCCATATCTCCTTTTAACTCTTCTAATACATCCATCCTCGTCAAAGAACCACTAATGTTATTGAAAAGAAATTGTACATCCAACTCCTTATACCTCAAAATATTACCTACAGGAGAACACCTAGCCATTTGTCTCCATTTACCAACATACATCTTTCCTTATTTACTACTCTTTTATATTCTCAGGACAGTTTTAACAGAAATAGGAAATTCAAATATTATTCGATAAAGCAACTACTCGAAGGTTGAAATATCATACATTAACATACCTATGCAATTTTCTATCAATAACATTTCATTTTTTCAAACATATCAAATCATATTCGGGAGCAATTTTCATCACATATATCGACAGCAAGATTTGACAAAAATATATTCATTTATTTTAAGACAACACCTTACACATTTCTCATTTGCTACAACCCCACAACTCTATCCACTCTTCAACCTCTTCGACCGGCCACAGCATTGTCTTTCTTCAGCAAAGCCTTGGCTTAATTCTTGATCTTGCCGATGCGCTCAGGTGGATTTAGAATTGCAAATTATAATGAAATATATAATCCTCTTCCACCTCCTTCACCTCCACTTCACTCATCTCTTCATACTTGGGCTCCACTAGCACCAATGGTCGCCCGTTTACGTAACTCTTCCCGAAGTACCTGTCGAGCAACTCACAATATTTAGCATAAACCCCGTTAGAATGCTCATACTCCCGCACCTGAGCCCTCGCCCTCACCATCTTCAATTCTACGCAAACACTTTCAGATTACCAAATGTATTTATAGACAACATAAGCACAAACAATCATACTAACAGTCAACCCAACATTTATTTCACATTAGAACTATATACATCCCAGTCAAATCAACCTTCTAGGGAACCGTTTTAGGCCCCACACGGTAAACACACTCCAGGTTAAAATCTTATAACCTCGCTAATATCAACCTCGATCTTAACATAAAGTTTGGAATAACTATCTTGACATACAAATGACTCGCCTGGTTATCTTCAAATAACATATTTCCTTCTATTCGAGATCATCATCTACATATTCAATACAAGATCAAAACAAAGTTTATTCAAAAGTACACTATTACATTTTACATTCGACAATTCTTTCCTTCGATTACATTACATCAAGCTACGGTTCACATTTTATCAATCGACGTAAAGGACTCGAAGCTATGTGCTTCTTTTCACCAGAATATGGCATATCCTCCAGCGAAAGGGGCAATGATATCATAAGAAACTCAATGAATCTCAAGTCACTGAGTTCATAAGGTGTTGCCTATGTGTGCCCTGTAGAAAGGCAACAGTAGAAAATTATAAAAAAAATTGTGTCAACTAGAGACACCGACACCATGCTCCCTTCGCACCATCATCTTTAATATGAGCAGTGGCCACTTCTCTAAAAAATTAATGAACTTTGAGGCCTTTATAAACACAAAATGATAATAACTCCAATGGACACATTGCGGTTTGACCATCTCTACCTCCTCCTCCATCAGTTCTCCCAAACATCTTCACCACCGGTTCTAGATAAAACGACAACATCGATAAAACACCAAGATTTACCTCTTTGTACTCGCCAAAATGCCCATCCGCAAGCTCCAGCCACTTGTTATGCCACGCCTGGTGCGACATCATTACCAAAAATGACCTACTCTGCCAATATCCTACAGAGCAACAACCCTTTCTTTTTTCCTCTATTTATAACCCCACCTTCAAAATTATGAAGTCTAATATGCTACTATAAATGTACCTCGGGAAGCCAAAATGACCAGATTTATTTGACTTTTGTCATAGAAATGACAACAACAGGCTTCTACAGACATTCGACAATCGTTTAACATTCTGAAGTTGTTCTCAACACAACAAGAAATTATATCGAGAATGGGGTGATTGTAGTAACATATTTCCCAGATTCGTCAAAAAGGAGCCAACAGATTTTAGTCAAAGACATTCTATCATTCGAGAAGATGTCACGTCTGTAACCATAATTCTCGACCCAGATTCGACAAGGAGAAGCCAACGGACCTTAATCAAAGACATACATCATTCGAGAAGATGTCATGTTTGTAACCACAGTTCTCAATCTACTAAAATGAGTTGTTATGCTTGGTCAAATAGAGCCGTTGGGAGATCCGCGAAGTTCGCCCACTACCCCCGAAATTGGAAACTATTTTTTTTTTGTAAACTACATGTATCTACTGTAAATACAGGCAGAGAATGAATTATTCTAATCCACAACTTTACTATTGATTCATCCTTACTTTCTTATCACACAACAAATTGTAATAATTAGCAACTTATTAGATTTTTCATCAAAACCCTCCTCGAGGTCGTAGTTTTTCTCAGCATTTACTGAGTTTCCACGTAAAATCTTGCTTGCTTAAGCTTATTATTGCATAATCTTTACTAGAAGTATTCTCAAATATTATCCTCCCAGAAAACATGTCATTACAGGAAGTCACTAATTCGATTATGGATTACACAAGCCTACAAATATATTAAGCGTCCCTGCCTTTTGTACCCAGAAAGATGGCCGAAATCAAGATCCGACTCTAGAAGAGTAAATGTGATGGAGTCACCACCTACATACATTATTTTGGGCTTGCGCACTATGATATTTCTTGCAAGAGTAAAAATGTAGAACAGTGCTCATGAAATGGGTCGTGGAGGATGGGAACTCATAGAAGAAAAGGCATTGGATGTTGAACTAAACCAAATTTAGGAGGTTCTAGAGAATTTTTGAATAAAGTCTTGGAAGAAGTTCCTAGAAGATTATTAATGATGTTTGTTAGTTTTAGAGTTCCTAGGCTTCTTAATAAACTTGTTCTAGAATCTTCTCTTAAATGCTATATATAGATCAACTTGTAATGGATGAAGATTTTAAGAAGAAAGTAATTCAAGGGGAAATCAATTAAAAGGAAAGCTTTTAAAGAAATATATTATCTACATCTTCCCTTATAAAACTTTTTACAAAGTTGTATCAGAGCGAGGTTAAAATTCAGCTAGATGGATAGTACAAACAACATGGCTTCCCTTATCCCTCGAATTAATGGATAAAATTATGATTATTGGAGCAACAATGTGAAGGTGTTGATAAAATTAATGGAGTTATGTAGTATAGTTGAAGAAGGGTACGAAGAGCGCCCGAGAAGAAAGAAGGGTTGACGAATGCCCAAAAAAACAACTTGAAGGAGACTCGAAAAAGAGATAGTAAGGCGTTATTCTAAATTTACCAAAAAATTGAGATGCCGGTATACGAAATAATTGCCAAAGCCGAGAGTTCAAAGCAAGCTTGGGAAATTATTCAAACGGCCTACAATGGTGAATAAATTAAGAGTTAAAAAATATACGCCTTTAAACCTTACGATCGAAGTTTGAGAAACTAAAAATTGAAAGGTTTTAGTTTGTCTCATTTCATGTATGCTGAGTCCCGTGGTTTACAACCAACGATTGAAAAGGTAAGTTGGTAAGTAAAACTCTGATAAAGGAAAAACCAAATTTTTTAACTTTGAAAAATTCTTTGGCAAACTAGAAGATCATTTTAACTATTTTGTTTTCAAGGCAATCTTGGTTATCTCATTTGAACGAATTTTATGGTTGTTCAAACGACTTCTGGGAAAAGACAAGTTTTTGAAGAGTCTTAACTACCTCAGTTTTTAGGCTTATTTTGATACTTCGTTCAAATGAGTTTTAGGGTCGTTCGAACGACTTCTGGGAAAAACCAAGGTTTTAAAAGTGTTTTATCTGCCTTGGTTTTTAGGTTATTTTGAAGAGCAGATTTATAGGCTTAGAAGGGTGGCTACTGCATCCCCCCCCCCCTGATTTTTGCTAATTTTTACCCTATATATAGTATATATATATATATAAATCCCCTAACAAAAACAATCAAACTATACATAAAGCTAACCCAGAAGTCTGACCCAACCTTTCTTATCCCTCCCTAGTTTATCCTTTAAAATACCTAAGACCATCCCAACCTGACTGAATATTCTCTACTCTCTCGACCATTCTCTTTATAACCTTAATTAAATTTTATAAAAGCACCAAAAAAGCTTAAATTCCTACTCTCTAACCTAAAAATATGGAAGTCACGATTTTCATGAACTATGCGCGGATGGTGTTTAGTCGACGTTAATATGATGATCTATATTTCTTCAAGCAATTATGTCAAGGTTAACTTGTGCTTCTGTAATATTCTCATAGTATATTTCGACTAATTAAACGTATGATATGCATTAGTACATGTTATGGGAATTTGATATATAAAATGTATTTATATATGAAACCATATTCAAAAATATATGAAATTACTTAAATAATCTTTAATAGCCGGGGAAAAAATTTTGGGGCCTCCGCCCCCAACGCCCCCCCCCCCCGAATCCAATGCGAAACATGTTCATAATGCAGCCCCCTACTCTAAAATGATAGGTCCTCCCTTGGTTATTTTGACGGCTTCGTTCGAACGACTTTTGGTCTCGTTCAAACGAATGTCAGGAAAAACTATTTTCACTATTTAAACAACACTTCTTTTTTTCACCAAATTTTTAAGGCTTTTTATCCGTTATCGGAGAGACTAATTAAGATCAAAGGGAAAAGGCTTAAAACCTTTATTTTGAGATTGAATTAGTTAATTATACTTTCCTCATAATTTTTGATAGTGATTTGAGTAAGGTGGTCCTTGTTGCGAGAATAAAAGAGATAGGATGTGAAGGTTGGATCAGAAGAGAGATAATCACGAAATGGATTTATCGAGTCTATAAGTATTTTTCAGATTCTAACTCTTTTGATTAGTAGATTTTTGTTTATCGACAACGACCTGTGCTTTTTCTCCCGAGTAAGGAGTTTCTACAGGGTTAAAAATTACATGTGTATTTTATTTTCTTGTTATAACTATTGATTGAATCTGTTTAGTCCAAGAACATTGATTGCTAATAATACTTCTGATCTAATTTCTTAAAGTACATTAAATACAAGCACATTTATTTTCAATTAGTACCAGAGCAGAATCGATTGTAGGCTTTATATTCTGAGTGGTGATCCTGCCTTAAATGCTTGTTTAAATTTAATAGATTCCAAAAAAATTGGATTTATAGGTCCTATAAATCGTCCACCACTCTTTGATGGCACAAACTTTTCCTACTGGAAGGTTCGAATGATTGCCTTCTTGCAATCCATGGGAGAAGATGTCTGGATTACCATTGAATATGGATAGGTACACCCGACTGTAATGCGGGGTGAGCCAGCAGCAGCTATAGAAGCTCCTAAACCTAAAAATTAATGGACTTAGGGAAAAAATAAAATGTTTTGTTATAATTCTAAAGATCTTAATGTTATTTTTAATGTGTTGAGCCAAAGTGAGTATAGGCACATCTCTGCGTGTACTACTTCAAAAAAAGCTTGGGACATCTTAATGCGCACTCGCGAAGGTGATGATATAGTTAAAGAGAGTAAACAGTAAATGTTCACCACTCAATTTAAAAACATTTGAATGAGTGAGGATTAACCATTCGGTAAGTTTTTTGCCAGACTGTGTGACATTGTTAAAACCAATGCCTCTGTAGGAGCTGAATACACTAATATTCAAATAGTTTGTAAAATTCTAAGATCTCTTCCTAAGAGTTTTAGATCCAGACATGATGCCATAGAGGAAGCTCAAAATCTTAAAACCATAGAACCTAACACACTTGCTAGAAAATTGTGAAGATTTGAAATTGAGATGGAAATAGAAAACCCTAAGAAAAATAAAAGTGTACTTTTTAAGTCTTCCTCCAACTCATTATCTTCTTAGGGAACTAGAGAAGTTGACAACTTTTGTGCCTCTGACAATGATGAGGAACTGGACTTTTATTCAAAGATTAATCTTACAAGCCAACAGTTTAGAAATTTTTTGAAAAAATGGTAATTTGAGAAACAATGGAAAAATGTGAATTATAAGCCACGTACTCATAACCGTGTTAAGTCTTATGGCAAGCATACTAATTCTGAACAAGACCTAAATAAAGTTGAATGTTATAGATGCCATAAGTATAGTCACTATGCTTACAACTATCCCACTAAGAGTTCTAATAACAACCACAAGGCTATATGAGCATTACTGTTATGTGGGATGACAGTGATGATGACAATAATGAACATAATAATCCCTTTCAAGAATGTGGAAATGGTATGAGAGCTCATATTAATGTTATTCACTCGAGTTATGATTACTCTGATATTTTTGCACTTGAAATTGACAGAGAAGATTTGAGTGATTATGAAAATAATAATTGTGAAAACCCAATTTTGAAGAGTTATATTCTCAACTTGTTTCTCAACTTGAGAAATTTAAGAATGAGAAACAATCTCTTATTGTCAAACTTGATACTTGTGAAAAGGAAAAACATACTGTTGTGGAGAAGGTAAAATTGGCTGAAACTATAATTAAAAAAAGAAGTTAAACTTGACCTGATTTCTACCCAATAAAAACTTATTGTTTTTTATCATGGAGCAAAAAATATTGATAAAATACTAAGTATGAGCAAAAATAGTACGGACAAAAGATGGTTAGGATTTGATGAGAAAAATTCTACGTCTACTACAACTCAAATTACTAAGTTTATCAAAACTACATCAGTACCATATTTGCCCAAATATAGTATTACTAATGCTCCTCATAGGCAGACTAAAAAGTCCTTTGTCTTTCATGTATTTTATTGCCAAGCTTGTGGTCAAAAAGGTCATCTTGCTCCCTATTACATATATGTTCCTGAATTCCATGATATGAAAGAACATTTACTTGGAAAGAGGGAAGCCCTATCGATCATATGCCCAATCGTTTGTTAATTCCTCTTTTATCTAAAACTCTTTGAATCTTTTCAAGAATTTGACACAAGCGACAGAAGTACGAAAGAAAGTGAGACCCGTGTGGGTTTAGAAAAATGATCTTCTACCATAATTATAGTACAATGTTGCAGTGATGACTCTAAATACTTTCAACTTTACCTAGTGGTATGTAATTGTGGATGTTTTCGTCATATGATTGGTGATGCTAATCGTCTGAGCAATGTCACAGATATTCAAGGAGGTGATCTTACCTTTGGAGGAGGGATGAGTGGAAAGATTGTGGGAAAAGGGAGTGTGGAAGGAATTGGGTGCCCAACAGTTAATAATGTACTCTATGTTAAGGGACTAATTACAAATCTTTTGAGTGAGAGTCACTTATATGATGCAAAAAACACAGTAATATTTGACAAGAAGGTATGCTGAGTCTTTGATACTACTGGGAAATGCATAGTAACTACTGATAGAACTTTTGACAACTGCTATGTTGTACCACAAAACTCAATTTCGTGTAAAGTTGCTTAGATAAGTGATGTGGAACTGTGGCATCAGCTGTTAGGACATGTGAACTTCAACGATTTTGTCAAGATTATAAGTAAGAAGAAAGTCTAAGGAGTTTCGAAACTAAGCAAGTTAATAGATGCGGTGTGTGGACCATGTCAAATAGGAAAGCAAACCAAGAGTCTGCATAAAAAATATAATAGCATTGCCACTACACAAGTTCTAAAGTTAATTCACATGGATTTAATGGGTCCTATGAGAGTGAGTACTTTGGGAGGAAAGAAACATATCTTGGTTATGTTGTACCACAAAACTCAATTTCATGTAAAGTTGTTAAGATGAGTGATGTGGAACTGTGGCATCAACTGTTAAGGTATGTAAAGTTTAACGATATTGCCAAGATTATAAGTAAGAAGATAGTCTAAGGAGTTTTGAAACTAAGCAACTTAACAGATGCGGTGTGTAGACCATGTCAAATAGGAAAGCAAACCAGGAGTTCGCATAAAAAATCTAACATCATTCTTACTACAGAAGTTCTGAAGTTAATTCACATGGATTTAATGGGTCCTATGGGAGTAAGTACTTTGGGAGGAAAGAAATATATTATGGTTATGCATGATGATTTTTCAAGATTCACCTGAATAACACTACTAAAATAAAAGTCTGACACGTTTGAGGAATTTCATACTATAGCCCTTCGGATACAAAAAGGAAAGATTGCTCCATTGACAGAATTTGAAGTGATCGCGGAGGAGAGTTCAAGGAAAATGATGTAATTGAGTATTGTCGCGCTAATGGGGTTAAACATGAATTTTTAGCTCCAATTACACCACAGTAAAACAAAGTAGCAGAACGAAAGAATTGAGTTCTTCAAGAAATGGGGCGGGTAATACTCCATGGAAAAAATGTTCCTAATCACTTTTGGAAGGAAGTTATTCATACCTCGTGTCACATAATTAATAGAGTTTATCTTCGTTCTCTTATACTTAACACACCCTATGAACTTTGGTTTGGAAAGAAGCCACTTAAAATACTTTCGTGTGTTTGGAAGTAAATGTTGTGTTTGGAAGTAAATGTTATATTACATGTGACTGGGAGAATATTGGAAAATTTAATGCCCAAAGAGATGAAGGTATTTTATTGGGATATGCAATAAACAGTAGGGTTTATCAGGTTTACAACTTGATGACCAAGATGGTAATAGAGTCAATTAATGTGGTAGGAGATGACTTCACAAGTTCTTGGACAAACAAATGATGGAGATAGTAATGTTCAAGAAGAAGCTCCATCAACCTCTTCTACTGTGGCTCATGATATTGTGTGACCCACTAAAATTCTTGGTACGTCTCACGTTGAGACTTCTAAAATACCTCCTAGTTAAATTTGAGCACCTAATGCTACTATCTGTACTAATCCTCCTTGTACTTGTGGTGCTCCTAGATACCTTGATGATTATAAATGTCCTACTCTTTATAAGTCTGCTAGGTACGTAGGGTATCATTGTTTTATACTATATGAGACAGTGAAGAGTATGTGTTATATGTCAATGATTGAGCCAACCAACGTGAAAGATGTTTTATCTAATGAATACTGGATTAACGCCATACAGGATGAGCAAAATGAAATCAAACGACAAAATGTGTGGGACTTAGTACCACGACCGTCAAATACTAATATTATTGCCACTAAGTAGATTTATAAGAACAAGTTTGAGAAAAATGGTGATGTCGTACAAAACAAAGAAAGATTGGTAGCTCAGGGATACAATCAAACAAAAGGGGTTGATGTAGAAAAAATATTTGCTCCCACAGCTAGACTTGAATCTATTTGTATGCTTTTGGCCATCGCATGTCATATAAAGTTTAAGCTATATCACATGGATGTGAAAAGTACATTTTTGAATAGGCTCCTTGAGGAAGAAGTGTATGTAGCTCAACCAAAGGGGTTTGAAGATCCTCATAATCTGGTATATGTGTATCCTTTTAAGAAAGCTTTTTATGGACTAAAACAACCTCCTTAAGCATGGTATGACAGGCTTTTTAACTTCTTAATTAGAAAGGGGTTTATTGGAGGGGGAGTTGATAAGACATTGTTTATTCAGCGACAAGGAGACAAAATACTTATTGCTCAAGTATATGTGGTTGATATTGCATTTGAATCTATGTCTGATTCACGTGCCAAGGCATCTGAGAATTAATGGGAAGAGAGTCCGAGATGAGCATGGCGGGGGAATTAACCTACTTCTTTGGTCTCCACTCCAAATCAAGTAACGGGAGGATGGCATTTTTGTATTTTAATCTAAATATGCTAAGGATCTTGTAAAAAAGTTTGGTCTTGATTTTGCAAAACATGCCAAGACACTAATAAGCACTACCACCAAATTGAGTAAGGATTCTTCTGGTACTGATGTTGATTAGAAGACGTATAGGAGCATGATAGAAAGCTTGTTATATCCTATAGCTAGACGTCTAGATATTGTGTTTAGTGTTTGCATATGTGCTAGATATCAGGCAAGTCCTAAAGAGTCTCATTTACACACTGTTAAGCGAATTATTCACTATCTCTGGGACTTTTGAGTTTAGATTATGGTATACTCGAGACACTACGTCTGAGATTATTAGATACTCAGATGCTGATTAGGCCAAATATTCTGATAAAAGGAAGAACACTTCTAGATGATGCTATTACATTGGGAACAATCTTGTTGCTTGGCAAAGCAAGAAACACAATTGCATTTTGCATCTACTACATAAGTAAAATATATTGTTGCGGAAAGTTGTAATACCCAACTAGTTTGGATAAAGCAAATGTTCCACAATTACGGTCTGACTCAAGGAGTAATATCACTTTATTATGATACTATAAGTGCTATCAATATTTCCAAGAACCCTGAACAACATTTGAGGACCAAGCACATCGATCGACATTAGATTTCATGTCATTCGAGACCTTATTGAGTAAAAGATTATGATTGTTTGAGTATGTTGGTACGAAAAACTAGCTAGCTGATCTCTTCACCAAACCTTTAGTTATTCTTCAGTTTAAAGCCCTCAAATCTGTTATTGGTGTCTATTTCATTGAGTAAATCTCTTTTGTCATTCTGACTGTTTGCATCGTTCTTCTGTTAACAGCTTTGGGTATGTGTATTTTCCTGCATTTTTATTGTTATTTCCCCCTATTTTAACATCAAAGTCTATCTTTGCTAAGCATATACATGTTTGTTCAAAATTATATGTTCGTGGTATATTCATCTAATGCTTGAGCTACTTAATACAATTCTTTCTTTTCTAGAGTCAATAGTTCCTGAATCTAGTCATAAGAAGAACCTTGAAGATAAATGTAGAGACTTTATTACATAACATTATGTGAGGATCGAGCCTTTTGTGCAAACTTCGAGTGTTATAAAATAAATTATTTCCAGCAAAATCTTTTTTTTTATGATATCATCATTTTCATGCATTAATCAATTGTTGGTGGTGTCATTTAATTTATGTTAATATACTAGGATATTTTATTTACTTGATTCAAGGCAAAACAAGAGATTATATAAGGGTTATGAAATGATTTTAGGCATTTTTATTACACCCTTTTGGCCTTTCAATACTTGACCCAAAATATTTAATCACTTGCTATCCTTTAAGCCTAAAATAAGCCATTTATTTGTGTAAGCCAATTCCCTTTTAACCCTTTGTTCTGAGGACATTAACTGATAAAATATGAGAGGAGTTATATGAATTAGTATTGCTTGTAATCAAGGTGTATATGTGTCGGGCAAGGACATCAGCGAGACAATCACGTTGGCCCAGGAAATGGCGGGAGATCTTGGGTGCAAAACCAAAGGAAGCAATATTATGATAAAGATAGATATGTCCAAAGTATACGACAGGTTGGATTGGAAATTCTTACGATCGGTCCTGCTTCAGTTTGGTTTCTGCGAGCGTTGGGTGGCGTTTATCTCCCAATATGCGGAAACTCCGTGGTTCCCAGTGGTCTTACAAGGGGTGTTTAAAGGCTATTTCAAGTCATCCAGGGGTTTACGACAGGGTAACCCGCTCTCTCCTCTCATGTTTATTATGGCATAAGAGGTACTCTCCAGAGGCCTAACAAAATGGTTTACGGATGGCAAGATAGGTTTTTTCAAGGTACCCAAAGGATGTTTGCACATAACACATCTACTATACGCGGACGATTTCATTGTGTTCCTGAATGGAAGCAAAACCTCAATCACAGGCCTTATGGACTTTCTTTGGCGATACGAGGCATGCTCAGGGTAGCTTATTAATAAAGTAAAAAGCGGGATCTTTCTCCATCACTCTACCCTAGCTACTCGAAAGCGATCATCCAGACGCACTGTGGCATTCAAATGGAGACTTTTCCCCACCTATATCTCGGGGCTTCAATATGTTACGGGAGAATGCGGATAGCCCATTTCGATAGCCTAATCCATCGTGTCCAAATGAAAATCGAAGGTTAAAAGGGAAAGCTCCTATCGGTAGGCAAAAAATTAATCCTCATCAACCATGTGCTGAACTTCATGCCTATTCACTTACTCTCTAGCTCGCAAGTACCGCAAACTATCATAAAGCGGCTGGATGCACTTTTTGCCAATTTCTTCTAGGGAAGCTATGACGGGCATCCAAAACGGAAATGGGTGGCTTGGGACACGATTTGCAAACCCAAAGACGAAGGTGGGCTTGGTATCCACAATCTCAGGGATAGTTTTCTTCTCAAAAAATGATGGCACATACTCTACATACAGTCCATGTGGAGTGATTTTTTCAAGAGCAAGTACCTCCGCAATGGTGTGTTTCTCAGAGGGGCTGCTACATCCCAACTCTGGAAAGGCATCTATGGTCTCATAGACACTGTCAAGGCAAACACAACCTGGGTCTTGGGCAAGAGAGATATCAATTTTTGGTTTGTAAATTGGACTGGCGATGGGGCGCTATGCAAAAAAACAACCATACAAGTACAACAACAGATTACAGTCAGCGAGGTTTTAGATGCACATGGCGTCTGGCACTGGGAGAGGTTAGAGGCTGAGCTACCAGCCGGTTTGAAAGCCTCGCTAACACACAAGTATACGCTTTGGGAGGAGGTAGATAACCCGATATGGGCTGAGTCTATTGATGGCAATTTCACCACCAAATCAGCGTGGACCTATTGGCGAACTAAAGACCCATTATTCTGCCGGGCAGACTGGATTTGGCACGCGGTTCTCCCGAAGATGGTGCAAGTGTTCAGCTAGAAACTTTGGCAAGGTGCATCACAGTCGACAACCTCATACAAACAATGATATGCTTCCCTTCCAAGTGTATATGCTGCAATATGGGTAACATTGAAACTACTGATCACCTACTTGTATACAGCGAGATAGCTCAAAAAATCAGAAAAATTTTCAGCTCGGCGTGTAGCATATCTTTCCATCCAAACCAATCCTTTTGGGCGCTACAAGGGGCATGGTTCAAGAATGCGAACAAGTACTCGCAAGTTAGAGCGATAACAGGGCTAGTACCCTCTTTCATTGGCTGGGAAATCTAGAGAGCTCGGTGCGCTGCCCAGTTTGACAACGTCGCTATGTCCGCGGAGGGCATTATCCTCAAAGTTCTTAAGTGGGTTCAACAGGTGATTCAGAAACTCAAGTTCACTACTCCTTATGACTTCTCTATAGCCCTCTCTCTGCACATACTGTGCATAGCAAAGATACCCATCACTCGATGGAAAGTGACGGTTGTACGTTGGTATAAACCCATACTCAATATGTATAAACTCAACACCGATGGTTCAGCGAGGGGAAGCACTGGCTTGTACGGCTGCGAAGGAGTGGTACATGATCACTCTGGCGACCTAGTATACACATATTCTATGGGCCTCGTCCCTGGCTCGAATAACATAGCAGAGCTCTATGCTCTCCTTATTGGTTTACAACAATGTCATAAATACAATTGGTACCCCTTAGTAGTCAAGGTCGACTAGCTCATAATTGCTAATTGGTTCAACAATGTGGGTTTTGTGTCCCCAAAGTACAACGGAGTTTGGCAGCAAATCCTCTCTCTCGGCGCTGACTTGGTCATTTGGTTATGTCATATTTTCCGTGAAGCAAACGGCGCTGCCGACAGCTTTGCAATGATGGGAAACGGGCAAGTTACCAGAGAATACTGGACTATGGTTTCTCTAGCGAGACAAACTAGAGCTACTCTAATCCTTGATAAATTGGGGTTAGCTGTATTACGAAAATAGGCAACTAGTTTTTTGCTTGAGGCTAGGCTCGTAGTCCTCCTCATGTATAGTTTTTTTTTCTCATATTGCATTAAATCAAAATTTCGCCCAAAAAAAAAAAGTATTGCTTGTAATAAAAAAAATTGTAAAGCTTAAATCAAATAGTGCTAGAAGATCCAGTATATTTGTTGAACTATCATATTATTAAAAAAGAAAAATATAGTCGGAGGAAGGAGGTGTCTCGATATCAACAACGAAGGTGGTAGTTACTTTTGTCCCCAGAATGCTAGCAAAATAACTACTTCAACACTAGCCTACCTTTGCCTACTTTATAGCCTTAAAAGACCTATTTAATTTTAAGTCTAGTGTAATCGGTTTAGTAGAGATGATAGTTAGAAAATTTATGGTGTTTAACTTGACACCACCAATGATACTTGATTTTCCTTCCGTGAGATCTTTCAGTAAAATAACATTATTTTATTGAAATATGGATTTTCATTTCATTTTACTCATATTCATATTTCCTCAAAGTGATTCCTAATAAATTCTTAGAGATTTTGAGTGACCAATCATGAGAGGCGTAAGTTGAATTATATTTCCAATACAGTGATCTTAATACGTCTAAATATCAGGACTTTGATTTGACTACACACACTGAGTTTGTTTTCATTGTTTCGTTTATATCTCAATAATATTCTATTGATATATCATGCATATGTTGTACCTATATATTTGACTTTGCATAGTGTGTTTGGTAGTCTCTAGCTTACCTCGTAAAGTCGATGGGTCTTATCTTGTGTCTTTAGTATATTATTGTTACTGGGTGCCTGTTTTTAGTATCTGAGTTTGTCTATTTCTATTAATTCGTTTGAACGAGTTTTAGAGTCGTTCGAATGACTTTTGACTTGTTTCATCTCATTTAACTACTTTAGTTCTTAGGCAAAATTTGATGTCATTCGAACGAATTTTATGTTAGAACGACTTTTGTCTAGTTTCATATTATTTAACCGCCCTCGATTTAGGAAAATTTAGATTCTTCGTTCGAACAAGTTTTATTTTTGTTTGAACGAGAATGGGGTTTGGTTGTCCCCCACCAGTCTTCTGTGTCATTTTTCCTTCTCTTTTCTCTCTTAAATCAGTAGTGAACTCAGTTCTTCCTTTCTTCTCTCCAACTAGTTTCTCTATCCCTATCCTTTACTCATTATCAGAACTTTAATTCCCTCTACCAAATTTATCATTGTCAAATTCTAAAGGAAGTGGTAGCATTAATTTGCTCTCACCGAGAGTTTGGATTGTGAATTGCGTAGAACTGCCTCTCCAAGGGTTTACTCTAGGGTCGCAAATTATTTGTGATATTCGTCACATTGGGTTTTACGGTGGTGGTGACTATATTTGGGAACTTGTAACTGAATCTTGGGTTGTTTATGATGGTTGGGTTATGCTTGGAGGGACTATATTAACGTTTATTTTGTTGAATTTTAGTGATCATGGTAGATTGTGGGTTTTTTTTGCTGTTTATATTACTGATTGTGATTGTGCTCATTGAGGTGATGATTGGGGTTTAGTGTGGTGGTGATTACTTGAAAAATTCACGGTGGTCAGAGGCGAAACTACTAGTAGGCCACTTGGGCTATAGCCCGGGATAATTTTTTTTTGAATATTTTCTTAGTTATCTATTGAGGTTGGTGTATATCCAATCTCCCTTCCCACTTCTCTCTAACAGTCCATCTCTCTATAAGCTCTATATATCTCCCTTTTAGTTTAAAACTCTTCTCTTTTTCATTAAAGCTTTTCTTTCGGTAGCCATCTTTGAGGATATACAAGTTTGGGATTTAATGATACTTATATGAAATTAATGAAGAAGAGCAACAACAAGGAACTAGTTTTAAGCTTCAACAGATAATGAATCCATGGATTCATGATTTTTGTCTTGGTTTTTGATGTAAAAGTATCACAACGAATATTTGTAAAAAAGTCAAGCTTGAAACCTCAGTTAACTTTGAATCCATGGATATCTTGATTTTCCAACTCCTGGCCTCCATCTAGGAAAACTGTATTGGGAATTAGGAGACTTTTTTTTTCAATTTCACAAGGCCATTAAGCGTCGAATACCATGTTTAGAACATCGTCCAATTATATCTTTGAAGCTTTGCATAATTTAAAGAAAATATTACTAGATGCATGCCTAAACCAAAAATAAAATAAAATTAGGGGCTTCACCCCTAAACCCCCATTATTTAATAGCCCCCCTACCTTAGATTCTTGGTTCCATCCCTGACGGTGATGGTTGCATTGCTGTTTGGGTTCTTATTTGCAAGTGGGTTTCCAAGTTGGGTATGTGATTGTGCTTGTTGGCGTTTGAGATTTTAATAGTGATTATACTCATTGGGGTGTGATTTCGTGACAAGTTCACAACGTTGGTTTGTGTTAGGTTTTGGCTTGTGTATTTGAGCTTGTTTTGATTAAAATATGAAACCCAAGGGCCAAATGGTAACTAAACGACCATGCCTTGACAAAACGGTCATTATGGATAATCAAAGAGTAGGAGCTCAAATGAAGTATTGAAGCACGGAAAAGGGCTTTACAAATAGACTATTTGTGAAGAAACAACTAGTGGATGTCAACAGTCTTTCTGAAGTTAATGCAGATTGCGCGGGGCTATTTGTAAAGTTTTAGGCTAAAAGATGGACAAAGATTCTTACTCCCACTGGAAAGGTATATCCTCAACTTGTTCGGTTGTTATATGCCTCTTTGAAAGTTGAGTCTACTCATCCACCTCAAAATAAAACTGTTATGGTCACTATTAATGGGGCATAAGTTAAATCGAGGCAGAATTTATACTGTTTTGGGTTTCAGATCCTCTCTATAAATTGCATGTCCCTAATGCATGGGCTAGTAACATCTTATATGTAACTGGATTTTACTACTGAGGGTGAGATTCTTGTTTTTCATGAATTGAATGAAATGTTATTGATAATACTAATCAGCATGACATGTATACTGGAACGGGAACTGTTTCTCAAAAGATGTTAGATGATGAGTCCTGCCTCGTGCATAACATTGCTATTACCAATATCATTCCAAGGTCCCAAAGAATAAACTCCTTGAGTGTAAGAAAGTATTTTTCTATGCCTTCAAGAATGAAGTGAAAACCGGTCACGCAAACATCATTATTGAAGAGATGATAGATACAAACACCAAAACGGCATCTCAGACTTTATTACCTTTTGCACGGCTTATGATACAGATTCCGATAGTAGCTGGCTACAAATTTTTTTCTAATGAGCCAGATGATACAAAAATGGAGAGATTGGATGCCAGTAATTGCCATATATGTGCATCTCATCTTCCTTTTATACTACAATCTGAGCCAGCTTCTCCACGTGAGCATGAAGGTTCTTTTAGCTCAGTTACACAAGCTCAAGGGGTGTTTACTCTTCAGGATGTTGGGAGCATATCGCAGACCTTGACAGTAAGTGTGGGGGAGGTGAAGACCAAGCTGGGAGATAATGATATATGGCTGGGTGTAGTGGAGATAGAGGTTCGGAGTAGTCGTCAGTTGCAGGAGCGTCGTGATTTTGATCGCGGTATTGGGTCTTGGGATATTTGACAATACAGGATATCTAGACTAGATTTATGTTCTCTATTTTGTTTTAGCCTCTATTTCTCCTTTGTCAGACTATGATAGTAATCTAAGTACTAGCATTGGAAGTATATTTTATGCTATCTTATATTTCTTTGTTTGACAAGTGGATCTAATTATTCTCTGCTTCAGATAGTAGTTTAGGGTTTCTATTTGTATCTTCCATGACAAAAGGGGAAAAAATAATTATCCCTGATAGGATAGTAGAATAAAAGGATATATGATCATGTTTTTCTGGCTTGATATTTTTATGATCATGTTTTTCAGTTTTTAGAAATTAAGTTCTTCTTTACACACGTATCATAAACTAGTTTGTTGAGTATGTATATATTAAATAATAGTTGTTTGATATATTTTGGTGTGTAAAAGATGTCATTCATGGAAGAAGTCCAGAGATTGAACCTATTGATGAAAGGGTAGTGTCTTTCTAAGGTCTAGGTTGTCTATGTGTCTGGGAAGTACTACAGAGTAATGTTTAGGTCTTAAATTTTATTTTATCACGAAATGAACCAAAGGGGTAGATTGAAAGGTTTTAGTTTGTCTCATTTTGTGTATGTTGAGTCCCATGGTTATCTCAGTCGAAGACGGCGACAGAACCAAGACCATTGTACAAGTCATCTACAAGCAACGACCAAGAGGTAAGTTGGTAAGTAGAGCTTTGATAATGGAAAAGCTAAATTATTTTAACTTAGAAAAATTCTCTTACAAACTAAAAGAATCAAATTTTTTAACTATTCTATTTTCAAGGTAATTTTGGTTATTTTGTTCAAACGAGTTTTAGGGTCATTCAAACGACTTCTGGGAAAAGACAAGTTTTTGAAAAGTTTTAACTGCCTCGATTTTTAGGTTTATTTTAATACTTCGTTCGAACAAGTTGTAGGATCGTTCGAACGACTTTTGGGAAAAAATAAGGTTTTTAAAGGCAATTTATCAGCCTTGGTTTTTTGGCTATTTTGAAAGCCTCGTTCAAACGACTTTGGGTCTCATTCGAACGGATGTCGGGAAAACTATTTTCATTATTTAAGAAAACCTTGTTTTGTTTTTTGTTTCACCAAATTTTTTGTTGGAGATAAAGAAGCTAAGGAAACTACCTTGATACTCTCCTACAGATCCCGGTTGTTACTTGCACCATTATCTCATTGTTGTAACAAATAGATTAGATACTATCCTTATCTCTGTAGCTCTATATAATGAGCAATAAAATCAACAGAAAGAATGGGAGTTCAATATATCAAATAATCACTTCCTATTTTAACTTGGTATCAAGAGCTATCTGGCTAACGTCATTTTTTCTTTTCCCACTATCTTCCATGGCTTCTTCCTCTTTTACCGTGCCCTCCCTTTGATCAATTACCCATCTTCTGAATGTCAAACTAGAACGAAGCAACTATCTTGTATGGAGATCTAAGTTCCTGCCCATTTTACGTATTCACGGCCTTGAAGGATTCATCGATGAATCTCTTTCTTGTCCATCCAAAATGTTTTCTCCTTCTTCTCAAGGCAAAGAAGGGAATGTCCTTGAAGCCAATCCATAGTACACAACATGGATGAAGCGTGACCAGTTTCTCCTCTCCTAGATTATATCCCCCCCCCCCTCCGAGAATATTCTTGCCCACGTTGGGCCTCTCCACATCGCATGTTGTGTGAACGGCATTGGCAAAAACTTTTGCCCCCTCGTTTCATGCAAGGGTACAACAGCTCAAGTATGAGCTGCATACCATGAGGAAGGGATCTTAGTCCATGGCTGATTACATCTTGAATGTAAAGTCTATTGGAGATAACCTCGCCGCTGTTGCTAGCCCCGTATCCGATGAAGATATGGTATCATCTTCACTTAGCAGTCTCACTTCTGAGTATGACTCCTTGATTACCTCTGTCAATACACGTGTTGGTCCCGTAGGCTTAGACGAACTTATTGGCTTCCTCTTAAGCCAAGAGATCCACCAAGAGAGGATTGGCAACATTGAAACCCCCGCTCCTATAGTTAATGTAGCCACCAAAGACGATAACTCATCTGATGGGCTTAACCAAAGTTGCAATAACCAAAGGTATAATAGCTACCGTGGAAGGGATCGTGGTCGTGGGCGAGGTCATTTTTCCTCAACGATCTATCAATATTGTAACCGTGTAGGCCATGTCGCCTCAAGATGCTACCGCATTAGCAAGCCATATCATGGTGAACCCAGTGCACCAAGTGTGATGCTTGCAACACTGTCAAACTCTTTCGATCCCAATTGGTACCCGGATTCGGGTTCCACGTACCACCTAACTGCAGACATGGAAAATCTTTCCACTCATTCGAACTATCATGGCAATGATCAAATCCATATGGGAAATGGTGCAGGTTTGGATATTAAATCTATTGGGTCTTCTATTTTGCATTCTCCTCATAAATCATTTCATTTGAAAAATATGCTTCATGTCCCCTATATCACTAAAAATCTTCTATCTGTGAGCAAGTTCACTCGAGATATTAATGTTAGTTTTGAGTTTAATCCATCCACTTGCTTTGCGAAGGATCCGATGTCCAAGACTCCTTCGAGGAACAATTAAAGATGGTCTTTATGTCCTACCTGCCAAAGTTAGTCCTCGTTGTCTGTCTGTAACACGTCCTCAAGTTTTTGTCGGCGAATACGTCTCTACCGACACTTGGCATGAACGCTTTGGCCATCCCTCTCGTCAAATAGTCGATCGCATTCTTGTAACAAATAAGTTGCCCGTAGTGTCAAATAATTCCTCGCGCTCCTGTGAAGCTTGCCAGCTTGAGAAAAGTCATCATTTACCATTTGTTTATAGTACTAATCATTGTAATTCTACTTTATAAATAATTCATTCTGACATTTGGGGTCCTTCCCCCGTGCTTGGTACATTTGGACATCGTTACTACATTCATTTTATTGATCATTTTAGTCGATTTGTGTGGGGTTTTCCCTTATTTCGAAGATCTGAAGCACTTAGTACTTTTATCAAATTTAAAACCCAAGTTGAAAACCTTTTTGGCTACAAAATAAAACAATTCCAATCTGACGGTGGTGGTGAATACCAAAAATTTAAGTCTTACCTTGCGGAACATGGAATTATTCATCATTTTTCGTGTTCGTACATTCACGAACAAAATGGCACTTCTGAAAGAAAACATCGCCACATTGTTGAAACTAGATTAGCACTCATGGCCCGTGCCTCGGTACCTCCCAAATATGCCTTTTTAACATCTTTTCTTATTAATTGATTACCATCTCCAGTCCTTCATAACAAATCACCTTATGAGATACTCTTTCATCACTTGCTGGATTATAAGCTTTTACATGTTTTCGGGTCTGCTTGTTATCCGCATATTTGGCCTTATAACGCCAACAAATTGTAGTTTTGATCCATACGGTGCATCTTCCTTGGGTACTCGGCACAACACAAAGGCTACAATTGCTTGCATCTTCCAACTGGACGTTTATATATTTCAAGGAATGTTATCTTCAATAAAGAAAATTTTTCTTTCCTCGACAAATGTGATACACCATCACAACAGCCAAATTCATCTCCTGTTCTACTAGGTCCATTCTCAATCAACATAGAAACAACCCCTAGTCCATCCACATCACAAGTTTTGCCTTCCTCTACTTTGAATCCCATATTAGAAGTACCATCAGGCTTACCTCAATATGCTTCCACCACTATATTTACACCATCAGCATTACCTCAACCATCAATTGACCCCATTAATTTGTCTCAACCAACTTCTCCAGCCACACTTGATCCAGTAGTATCTCAATCTTCAATTGCTCATCCACAAGAGACTATTGTACTTGATCCCCGACATACTATTGTACCCAATCCTCAAGAAACCATTATACCTGAACCTAGTGTCCGACCAACTTCATCTCGGGTCACATCACGTTCTATGGTTCCTTCACATTCTATGATCACACAGACGAAGGACAATACTCGCAAGCCCAAAGTACTTGGCCAATTTAGACATAAAAGAGACCAAACCTACATGCTTTAGTCAGGCTAACAAAAGCTCACATTGGAGATAAGCAATGGACTCAGAAATCAATGCCCTTTTTCGTAATGGCACGTGGCAACTTGTCCCATATAATCCGAACATGAACATTGTTGGTTGCAAATGGGTTTTCTGCATCAAACGACGTCTCGACGGCTCTGTAGATCGTTATAAAACTCGCCTCGTTGCTAAGAGTTATCACCAACAACCTGGACTCGACTATGGTGAAACGTTTAGCCCAGTGATCAAGCCCTCAACTATTCGTACAGTCCTAAGTATCGCAGTTACTTTGGGATAGGTGATTCGGTAACTTGATGTTCACAATACGTTCTTCCATGGTCTTCTATCCGAAGAGGTTTATATGATGCAACCACCTATTTTTGTTGATCCTCGATTCCCCAATTATGTTTGTAAATTATTATGAGCTCTTTATGGACTGAAACAAGTACCAAGGGCCTGGTTTTCGCACCTTAGTACTTACCTCATACAACAAGGATTTCTTGGATCAAAGACCGACCCTTCCCTTTTTATTCTACGTGTACCGAAGGGCATCGTTCTTGTTCTTATTTATGTTGATGATATTCTTGCCACTGATAGTGATTCAACTCAAATATCATCTCTCATCACCAATCTTGGCATTAAATTTTCACTCAAAGATTTAGGTTCTCTACAGTTCTTCCTAGGCATTGAAGCGCAAAGGTCATCCCAAGGCCTTATACTTTCTCAAAGCAAATATATAAGAGACCTACTCCGAAAGACCAAGATGGATGGTGCTAAGCTGACTCATACTCCAATGGACACTTCAACCAAGCTTTCTCTTCATAATGGCACGTCTTTATCTGATCTGCTACTTTATCAGAGCACTGTCGGCGCCTTGCAATATCTCAGCTTCACTCGGCTAGATATTAGCTTTGTTGTTAGTTAAGTATCTCAAATCATGCAATCTCCAACTAATGAGCATTGGGTGGCCGTTAAGCGCATATTAAGATACCTAAAGGAAACCATTCAATTTGGCTTATTCATCTCATCTAAATCAAACTTCAAAGAACATGTTATTAATGCATTCACAGATGCGGATTGGGCTGGCTGTATCGATGACCGAAAATCTACGAGCGGCTACTGTGTGTATATTGGATCCAACCTCATTTCGAGGAGCTCGAAGAAACAAGCTACTATTACGCATTCAAGTACCAAGTTTGAGTACAAAGGCATTGCAAATGTCGTTGTGGAACTGATTTGGGTACGTTCTCTCCTTTATGAACTCAGTTTCCTATCATTTCAACCGCCCGCTATATGGTGTGATAACCTTGGCACCACATATCTTTCAGTCAATATGATATTCCATAGACACGTTAAACATGTAGAAATTGACTTTCACTTTGTTCATGATAGAATTGCCAAAAGACACCTCGAAGTTCATTTTGTTTCCACAGTCGATCAGATTGCTGACATCTTCACCAAAGGACTAAGTCACCAACATTTTCGGAGACTTCGTGACAAGCTCGCTGTCATCGATGGACAACATTGCTTGAAGGGGTGTGTTGGAGATAAAGATGCTAAGGAAACTACCTAGATACTCTTCTACATATCCCGGTAGTTACTTGCACCATTATCTCATTGTTGTAACAAATAGATTAGATGTTATCCTTATCTCTGTAGCTCTATATAGCGAGCAATAGAAAAACACAAAGTATAGGAGTTCAATATATCAAATAATCACTTCCTACTTTAACTTTTTTTCACCAAATTTTTTAGGGCTTTTATCCTTTATCAGAAAGACTAATCAATTTTATGCTAGGAAATCATGACTTTCCCACTACGTGTAATTCGAATATAAGCAAGAGAAATTTAACAATAAATAAACTAGCAAGCAAGCAGAGACAACACACAATTTTTACGTGGAAACCCTTCAACGTGAAAGGGAAAAACTATAGGGTAAATCCGAATTCTCTATATCAATAAACGGATTACAAACGTCCTTAATCATGAGGGTTATAATAAAATTCAGCACCTTGTATGCCCAAATAAGAGCTATTAAATGTTGCTTACCTTCAACTTGAAAGAACACCTTCAATCCCCTTTCCGTCGACAAACTCGTCGGAGCACACCTTTTTTTGTTGCTTGATCAAAGCACAAATAATACTTAGATTGATTCCTCTCTTTACCTCACACCAATGGAGATGGATTTCTTTTCTTCAAGTTGGATTTCCAAAGTTCTCTTTCTCTAGCACTTTCTCCAAGAGTACACACCACATTAGAAAAGACAAGGCTTTTCTAAAAGTCTCCATTTACCTTTTTTTTCAAGGTAAGAACTAAGCCCATTAAGTTTATGGGCCTCATCATAGGTTAGACTACCCAACAATCTCCCCCTCTAACACATGAGGAGGGATTCCCCTTGCGAGGGAGGTAAACCCACTTGCACTAACAAGTATTCATACCGGTCAAGCTTCTAAAGAACTCATACTTCTCTTTTGAGAGAACCTTCCTCATCATATCGGATGGATTTGAATCCGTATGAACTTTATCCAAATTCATCAAGCGCCTCTCCAACACATCACGTACCCAATAATACCAAATCTCGATATACTTAGTCCGTGGGTAAAATATGGCATTTTTGCTCAAGTTTATGGCTCGTTGGCTATCGCACTTGACCACATACTTGCTTTGTTTTAAGCCCAACTCGCGTAGAAAATGCTTCATCCACAACATCTCTTAACATGCCTCTGTGGCAGCGACATACTCGGCCTTAGTAGTAGATAAAGCAATACCCTTTTGCAACCTTGATTACCATGAAATAGCTCCCCTGGCAAAAGTTAAAAAGTAATCTGATGTAGACTTTCTACGATCAAGATCCCCAACGAAATTTAAATCCGTAAACTCCTCCAACTCAGATTTAAATTTTCCATAGTATAAACATACCTTGGAAGTGCCTCTAAGGTACCGAAGTATCCACTTAACATCTTCCCAATGTCGCTTCCCCAGATTTGAAAGAAATCTACTTACCATACCAACAACATGTGCAATATTCAGCCTTGTACATATCATAGCATAGCATGCATAAGGCTTCCCACAACCGAAGCATATAAAAACTTTTGCATATCTTCTTTCTCCTTCTTACTTGTGGGCATTCCATGGAGCTTAGCTTGAAATGACTTGCAAGTGGGTACTAACGGGCTTTGCATTCTTCATGTTAAAGTTTTCAAGCACACACTCTATGTACTTCTCTTGAGATAGTCATAACTTCTTCGCCTCTTTATCCAGCTTGATTTTCATGCCTAACATTTGTTTTGCCGGACCTAAGTCTTTCATATCAAATGACTTGCTCAAGTCATTCTTCAGCCTACAAATCATGTTAGCATCTTTTCCAACAATCAACATATCATCAACATAAAGCAAAAGAATAATGAAATCACCATTAGGAAACCTTCTAGAATAAACACAATGATCAAATGTCGATCTTTGGTACCCATGCTTTACCATGAAAGCATCAAACTTCTTGTACCATAATCTAGGTGCTTGTTTTAGCCCATATAAACTTTTGTGTAGTCGACATACCATGTATTCCTTTCCCTTGACTTCAAACCCATGAGGTTGTTCCATATAAATTTCTTCTTCCAAATCTCTACCGAGAAATGTGGTTTTCATATCTAGTTGTTCAACTTCAAGGTCCAAATTTGTCGCTAGACCCGAAATAACCCTAATAGAAAAATATTTTATTAACGGCGAGAAGATCTCATCAAAGTCGATCCCCTTTCTTTGACCAAATCATTTAACCACAAGACGCGCCTTTTACCTCACCTTCCCATCTCCTTCATTCTTTAACTTGAAGACCCATTTGTTCTTCAATGCTTTTCATCTCTTTGGTAACTTAACTAACTCATAAGTATAATTCTTATGCAAAGAATCAATCTCATCATGCATAACTTTTAACCACTCACCCTTTTCTTTATGGAATTAAACTTCTTAAAAACTTTAATTTTGGTTCACCGTCGCTTGTGAGCATCACATACTCATTAGGAGAATACTTAGTAGAAGGTGTATGTATTCTTGTAGATCTTCTCAATTGCGGTTCAACAACTTCTTCATTTGGCTCTTGCTCCCCTACATCATCGTCGTCATCAATGGGAGCATGCTCATAGTTTTGTTCATCCCCATTATGAGCATCTTCATCATTTTCTTCATTTTTGTCTCTATCATCATAATCATCATGGTGCACGGGTTCGGTAGGCATATGATGCGAAAAATCAGCAACTACTCTTTGAGGTTTATCACCCGTATCATCATTCTCAAAGTCTTCAAATGTTTAATTTTCGTGAAAAACAACATCCCAGCTTCGATGTAACTTCTTGCCAATTGGATCCCATAACTAATACCCAAATTCATCATCACCATATCCCACGAAGATACATTGTTTATACTTAGAGTCTAACAAGGAACAGAGTTCATCGAAAATATGCATATAGGCTTTGCAACCAAATACCATCAAATGTGAATATGGCACATCTTTCCCACTCTATATTTTTAGTGAAACTTCTCCCCCAAGTGGTATGGAAGGTGAACGGTTGATTAGATAATAAGCGATATGCATAGCTTCCCCCCAAAATAGCTTTGGTAATTTTACACAAGCTAGCATACTTCTAATCTTCTCCATGATAGTTCCGTTTATCTTTTTGGCCACTCTATTATGTTGAGGAGTACGTGAAACCGTGCATTGGTGCCTAATCCCATGTTCACCAAGATAATTTGTGAACTCCTTGGATTTATATTCACCCCCGTTGTCGGTACGTAGACACTTGAGAAGCTTTCCAGTTTGCCGCTCAACCATGGCATGAAACATCTTAAAAATACCAAACACCTCATCTTTGGCCTTCATGGCATAAACCCATACCATTCTCGAAGCATCATCTATGAATGCAACAAAATAGGAAGCACCACCAAGAGACTTGACATTAAGTGAGAAAACATTGGAATATACAATATTTAGAATTTTAGTTTCATGTTTTGAACCACCACTTTTAAGAAACAATGTTGTTTACCGGCTAAACAATGATCACAAGAATCTAAAGACGTACCTTTGATGTTGGGAATGAGATCTTTCTTGGCCAAAATTTATAAACCCTTTTCGTTCATATGACCAAATCTTCGATACCATAAAATCAATGTCAAAATCTCCAAGACCAAATTTAACCCACCTTCACATAACCGCGCCTTCATCTTATAAAGTGTACCAATTTTCTCACCTTTAGCCACCACAAGAAAACCTCTTGTCAATTTCTACTTTCCTTGCCCAAAGTGGTTGTCATATCCTTCATAATCAAGTTTTTTACCTAAAATAAAATTTAAGCGAAGATCCAAAACATGTCTTACATCTTTCAACATAAGCTTTTGACTGCTACTAGTTGCAATGAGTACATCACCAATAACCATAATTTTGGAGACATTATTATTCCACCACTTGACCATACCAAAATCGCTGGAATTATAAAATAAAAACAATTCATTACTTGGAATAACATGGTAAGAAGCACCCGCATTGATTACCCACTCTATATCTCCATTTGTGACACCAAAGCAATCTTCCTCACATGTTGTAAGCACCACGACATCATCACCAGTAGTAATAATTGAAGTATCTTTAGTCTTTTCATTGTTTTTCCTATCTTTCTTCTCCCTTTAGAATTTTCAACAATCTTTCTTCATATGGCATTTCTTCCCACAATAGTAGCATTCAATATTTTTGTTCCTTGATTTTGATCTTCCTCTCGACTTATCACGATTTTGATCATACCTCTTAGTAGATCTTCCTCGTTCTTCACTGACCAACACTTGTGATTGAGAAGGACCCAACAACTTTCTTCTCACTTCTTCATTTAATAACCTACTAGTAACTTGGCTCATCGTGACAATACCATTCGGTGCCGAATTGCTTAACGATACTACCAACGTTTCCCAACTTTTCAGTAGAGGACTAAGCAACAACAAAGCTTGCAAATCATCTTTATAGATGCCAATTGATTCACAAGACTATGAATCTCGTTTAGATGCTCCGTGATCGACAAACCTTCTTTGAACTTTAAATTTACTAGCTTTCTAATCAAGAAAGCTTTGTTCCCGGCCGTCTTCTATTCATTAAGATCGTGTAACTTCTTCCACAAAAGCTTGTTAAGAACTCCCATTTGACACATGGTAAAATACAACATCATCTAACCATTGTCGAATAGTTCCAATCGTTTTTCTATCCATCTTTTTCCAATCATCATCGAACATATCTTTTGGCTTGTTTTTGACCCCTTCAATGGACACATAAATCCTTGCAATAAAGCAAGTTTTCCATCTTCAGTTTCCAAATTGACTATCTATTACTGTTGAGACTAACCATTCTTGCATCCATCACGAATCACACACGGACACCACCAATCACAGTTCTGATATCACTTATTGGGAAATCACGATTTTCTCACTATGTATAATTCGATGATAAGCAAGATAAATTTAACAAAAAATAAACAAGCAAGCAAGCAAAGACAATACATAATTTTTATGTAGAAACCCTTCAATGTGAAAGGGAAAAACCATGGGGCAAAATCTAAATCCACTATATCAATAAGAAGATTATAAACGTCCAACACCTTGTATGCCCAAACAAAATCTACTAAATGTTGTTTACCTTTAACTTGAAAGAACACCTTTAATCCCCTTTTCATCGACAAACTCGTCGGAGAACACCATTTGTTGCCTGATCAAAGAACAAAGAATACTTGGATTAATTTCTCTTTTCACCTCACACTAATAGAGATGGATTTCTTTTCTTCAAGTTGGATTTTCAAAGTTCCCTTTCTCTAAAACTTTCTCTAAGAGTACACACCACATTAAAAAAGACAAGGCTTTTCTAGAAGTCTCCATTTACCTTTTTTTTCAAGGTAAGAACTAAGCTCATTAAGTTTATGTGCATCATCTGTTAGGTTACGGCTCAAAAATAGGGGAAGTCGTTCGAACGAGTAATAAAGCCGTTCGAACGAAAAAGTTTACGTTGAAGTCGTTCGAATGAGACTTAGGTTGTTCGAACAAAAAATGCTAAGTTTATTTATTTTTAAGTTCGTTCTAAAGGGGATTTATTCCAAAGCGATGGTTTATCTCGTGATGTACACTTCGGTGATGACCTAATGGAAATTCTATAAATATAAAGTGTAAGTTAAATGCCTCTGGACAGAGAGAAAGAGTTAGAAATAGAAAATGGAGAAATCTAGGGTTTTGCTCTAGAGAGATTTATTAGGGTTTTTTTCTAGGGTTTCTTGCTGGGGATTATCTATTAGGGTAGAGGTGAGGTTGAGTGATCTCTGGAACTTCTTGTAACCCTAAGTGATAATATATTCACCGTGCTTGTCGGGGGTGGTTTTGATCCTTTAGGATTTCCACCTAATTTAAACCTTGTGTATGTGTTTTAGTGCCTTGGATTAAATTTTCCGTGGTTAGAGTTAGATCTTAAGTTCTTGCTAATCGTATTGTACTTCTGCGTTGTGATTTGCCCCCTCGGTTTCCTAACATCATCATGAGTAGGACTACCCAACAATCTCAACACCCTCACTTTATAAAATCTAAAAGGAACACTAAAAGCTCATGAGATTAGAATCAATCTCAGGAATCCTCCTTCTTCTCAACCAGATCAAGCTCTAAAATCCCAAGTTATGTCTACGGAAGGCCATGGCTCTTACCGTGGTCGTTAAAGAGGTAACAATTTTAGAGGAAGAGGTTTTAATTTTTTAGGACGAGGAAGAGGTTATTTATGCTATGAAAACAATCTAAATGAAGGAGAAGAAAATCAGAACTTGAGGTTCTCACAAAAAGGAAGAGGTCGTGGTGGTTATCAAAGAGGAAGAGCATGATGCTACATCAAATGCTTTCATTGCCACAAGATTAATGAATGTTGGTACAAACAACAGGAAGACAATAAATACAGGGCTGGTTTTATGCATGAATATAAGAATGAAAACAAGAACCTTCAAGAAACGTTGTTGCTTGCATGTCATGGAGAAGATACAGATAATGTGTGGTACCTAAATAGCGGTGTTATCAAACATATGACAGGTAACAAAAATATGTTCTCAACTTTGTCAAAATTAGATCGTGGGCAAATAAGAATTGGTGATGCTAAAGCTTATAAAATCAAAGAAGTTGAAGAAGTGGCTTTCAGAAGAAAAAAAATCAGGGAGGTTAAAGAAGATGTCAGAAGTTTATTATGTTCCTGGAGAGAAGAGCAATCTGCTTAGTATGGTCATCTTTTGAGGAAGTGATATGACGTTCATTTTCGTGACGATGCTTGCTTCTTATTAAAAAAATCAGCTTGTTGCAAAGATTGGAATGGCTGCAAATAACTTATTCTTTCTAAAACTCTGATTTACAAAAATATCTTGTTTCAAGAGTGTCGATAATGGGGATTCCAAGTTATGGCTTGATAGGTTCGGGCACTTAAACTACGGAAGCTTGAAGCTGCTATAAACAGAGAAGATGGTCAAAGGGTTATCCCACATTGATCTAATAGATGAAGCTTGTGAAGAATGTCAACTTGAAAAGCAACATAGAACTCCATTCCCCACCCAATTATTATGGTGAGCAAAGAGGTTATTGGAGCTTGTTCATTCAGATCTATGTGGACCAATGTCGGTGACGTCTCTTGAAGGTAATAAATATTTCATATCATTTATCAATGATTACTAAAGAAAGGTTTGGGTTTATTTCCTTAAGGAAAAATCATAAGCATTCCAAGCTTTCAAAGATTTCAAGGCGGAAGTTGAAAAATATTCAGGTCTTCAAATAAAAACTTTGAGGACAAACCGAGGAGGTGAATACCTCTCAAATGACTTTGAGAAGTACTGCAAAAACTAGGGAATAAGGCACCAATTAACAGCTCGGTATGCACCTCAACAAAATGGTGTTAGTGAAAGGAAGAATCGGACTATAATGGAGATGGTGAGGTGCATGCTTAAAAGGAAGAAATTACATCAAGAATTATGGGCAGAAACTGTTTCATGTGCAGTTTATTTAATCAATAGGTCTCCAACAAAATGCTTGAGGAAGTGCACACCTTATGAGGAATGGTATGAATGAAAGCCAAGTGTTTCTCACCTAAAAGTTTTTTGGAAGTGTTGTGTAAGGGCCTAATTGCGTAGCTCGAATGTTTCTTACACCAAATATACCTGTGACACAAATATAATAACAGATAATATAAATTGACAAAGGTTTTAGCGTAGAAACCTTTGAATAAGTAAAAACCACGACCTCAGTCTGAGGATTTAGTAAAAGAGTTGTATTGCTTGATATTAATATATCTAGATTACAATTTGAGATATTTTTAACTCGAAAAACTTAGTAATTTCTCCTCTGGAACTTATCATTTTTATAGACCTCATCCTCAGTTCATTTTTATGGGTTTGCACGTTCTCCTAGAATGGGGGAAAGTGGGAGTTACTCCTGTAACTCTTAGTTCATGGGAGACAGGTGTCCTAGACTTATTATGTTTGGCTTGGAATGCTCAAGCCACGTTATTGTTCAATTCGTGGTCTAGGTGTCAGTGTTGACAGGGTGTATGTCACGTGTATTTTGCGTGAGTCTGGCATGATACTAGTTCGTTGCTACCTTAACTCGAGGGACAAGTCCCTACATGTTGTTGATTCACACATCCCCGATGTTATGCAAAAAAAATTAGACGACAAGTCTGGAGAATGCATTTTCGTTGAATATAGTGAGAGGAGTAAAGCTAATAAGTTATACAACCCGAACACAAAGAAATTCGTGATTAGCCGTGATGTTTGATTCGATGAAAGTTCTACATTTGATTGTGATGAAGATAAAAGAATAAAGCTGCCCAATTTTGGCGATAAAGACAATGACTCTCAAGATGAAAGTGTTCCTTCCTCTCCTAGATCCTCATCGAGTGGAGACTCTTCTCAAAATCCACCTCCAAGAATGAGAATTTTGCAAGACATACGACTCTTCCGAGCAAGTTGAAAATGATGAAACCGTTTACTTTGCTTAATTTCTTTGCAGGAAAAGATCCAATTTATTTTGATGATGTAAGTAAAGAAGATAAATGTAAACAAGCTATGAAAGATGAGATAAAGGCGATTTAAAAGAACAAACCTTGGGAACTAACAAACTTGCCACCATATAAAGAACCTATTGGCGTAAAGTGGGTCTACAAGACAAAGAAGAATCCGGAGTCCGAAGTAAATTTGGTTTACGGGAGGCATTGTTGAACTAAACCAAATTTAGGAGATTCTAGAATACTCTTGAATAAAGTCTTGGAAGAAGTTCTTAGGGGATTATTAATGATGTTTGTGTTAGGATTACGGCTCAAAACTGGGAAAGTCGTTCAAACAAGTGGGGAAGTCGTTCGAACGACAGAGTTTTCGTTGAAGTCGTTCGAACAAATTCTGAGGTCGTTCGAATGAAAATAGCGCTTGGGCCAAAATTCCAGAGGACTATTAAAGTCGTTCGAACGACCTCATAACTCGTTCGAACGAAATTGGCTCTGTTTGATTGCTTCTAAGTTCGTTTTAAAGGGGATTTAATCCAAAATGATGGATTATCTCGTGATGCGTATTTCGGAGATGACCTAATGGAAAACCTATAAGTACAGAGTGTATGTTAAAGGCCTCTGTACAGGAGAAAGAGTTAGAGAGAGAAAAGGGAAAAGGGAAAAATCTAGGGTTTAGCTCTAGAGAGATTTAAAGGTTTTTCTTTCTAGGGTTTCTTACTGAGGATTGTCTGTAAGGGTAGAGGTGAGGTTGAGTGATCTCTGTAACTTCTTGTAACCCTAAGTGATAATATATTGTAGAGATGTAGCCTCTGTGGTAGACCTTGTAAAGAGTTGGTCTTTACAAGGAAGAAGGTGAAGGGTGTTGTTCTTTTGGGATTTGATGGTGAGAGGGGAAGTATCTCTTGGTTGCTAAGAAGAGAAATCAAGGTAGAAAGAAGATTAAAGGGTTTCAAGAAGAAGGTATGCAACATGGCCTTTGTTGAGGTAATCTTCGATGTTCTTGTTGGATCTCTTATGTTTTTTTTATCTCTTGTAAATCTATGTGAGGATTATTGCGAGATTATGGATTTCCATGTTTGTTGGAATCCCTTGAGTGTTTGTAATTGAACTTGAATACATAGTGGATTTCTTGCTTGGTGGGGGGAGTAATCTTATGGTGAACCTCCGATAAATATTGTGTTTTGTGTGCATGTTAATCGATTCTAGTTTCTTGATTGATTATTTGTATGTCATGAGGATAACGAAGAAAACCAAATTGAGCGGGGGTGATGTATCCGCACGTTCTCCCCCGACAGTTTGTTAGTTTTAGAGTTGCTAGGTTTCTAGATAAACTTGTTCTAGAATCTTCTCTTAAATGCTATATATAGATTCTCTTGTAATGGATGAAGATTTAAGAAGAAAGTAATTCAGGAAGAAAGCAATTAAAAGAAAAGCATTTAGAGAAATATCGTATCTACTTCTTCCCCTATAAAACTTTCTACATTGGAAAGGGCGAAAAAAGTAGCATGCTGATGTCAAATAGAGAGAGGGAGAGAGGTAATTACATTACTTCTGCAACAAAGCTGATCTAGATCTGCTTTCTGAATACTACTGCATGCATGATACAAGATATTCAAATGGTGATCTCCCTTTAGCAATTAATAGTACAAGATAGCAAAGCACATGATGCATTACTACAGGAGAATCAATTGGTGATCCCTCTTTCACAATTAAGAGCTCTATGGTATATTGATTTTCCTACTCTTTCTTGACATCACATTGCCCGATTACATAAAGGAGAAGTTGGATCTGTTGTCGGGGGTGTAACCACAAGTCGTGATTCGGATGATTTCCTTCAGCTCTATGAAACAAAACAAAACCCTACAAAACCATCTTTAGATCTCAGTTAGGATTATGTGTAGTCATGCAGCAGCTGCTCTAAAATGGTGAAATGCGTTGCTCCTAATTTAGCACTTCAGAGAGGTAAAGACTATAGACTATTGATTATGACCTGCTGGAAACTAGAGTTATGAAATGTTTTACAGAGTAAAAATTTTCTGCTTACACAAGCTATCAGCTTTAGAGTGAACCTGTAAGACGCATAGCAACAGTCTAGTCTGCAACCGACATTAGGCCAACTTTATCTAAAGAGGCTTTACCAACAAGCAACAAGGCACTTGCCTTTCATTTCCAGAAAACAAAAAAAAACAAAAAAAAATGTTAAATGACGGAAATCAACTCAACTTATAAACAAACAAGAACAGTAGAACTCCGTAAAATCAGTCTAATAAATTGAAGATACTAAAGAATTCAAATAAATCTAAGCTGATTTCAAGTCTTTATCAGAACTACTGAACTGAAGTTGTTCATACTGAAATGAAAGAAAACATCATAAGCTTTCGGTAAATGGAGGGTGGAGACAGGCATAAAATGGAGATATAACCCTCCAAAAATAAAGAGCATTACAATGGAAATACCCTGTTAATGGAGACTAGGTTCTTGATTCCTGCTGAAGCCAATGCATTTTCTTGATTTCTGATGAAGTCACTACATTTCTTGATTCTTGATGAAGTCATTGCAGGTCTGACAGCTACAATCTGAAAATCGACAGCTGGTACATCCCGTACATACACAGGAAAGGCACCCATGACATGCAGCCGAACGGAGGCAACCCCTATATACTCTACGACTTGCTCGCTCTTCGTCGTCCTCACAGCTTATGCTGAAAAAAGGCAGTAGATGGGAAATTAATAAAATATCTGGCAAAAAAATTCTGCCATTTTTCTTAGCTAAAAAGACAACATAATGAAAGAATCATTAGATGGATATATCATAGTTTCTTCCATCTGATATGCGCCAATTACCAAAGAATTTTTCAGCTACTGTATACGTATACTGATGTACATCAAATACTATACTCCGTCAAAGGCAACATATAGATTTGGAAGATGGTGTGTTACCACAATTAGTATGTTTTTCATGATATGTATAAAATTTGACACCGAAACATACTTTTTTGAGAAGGTAAGAGGACAGGACACAGCAAGATAGCCCAAAAAAACAAGAGAAAGGCTAATACTTTACTAGTCCGACGTAAAACCAAAATCCTCCGCGTCACAAGGCTCTTGGATCTCACCCGCTCATAGCACTAGATGTGAAGACCCACAAAATGACCGCATGAATATCTAACAAAACTATATCGTAATCTTTCCTCTACACCAGTAAAAATAATTCTGACATTCTTTTCCTTCAGAAGCACCTGTCTCTTAGAGCATACGAGGCGCGACCCCATATAAACTTCTCATCTTTCGTGAATGTCGTGCACTACTAAGTTACAAACAACTCACAAAGTCACCATGAAAGACCCAAGACATCATTTCTTTTTTTCATAAAAAGGCAGTTCTAAAAGGGCAGCAAAGGAGACAATCAGTTGGCTCAAAAAGTCCCCCCTCAACAGACAACCCCCTTTTGGATCATTTCCATCTCCATACCTCCTAATCCCATATCACAGCAGAATTAATATGTACAAATAATTTGGGTAATGGGCTGAGCTCTCCAATCACCCCAGTCCTAATTAAAAGGCGAAGTTAAATGGACTTGCATGCTAGAAAATTGTTTCAAATGCTCAAAGATTGAGTCCTAATAACCAACTGGATCTTTGTTTACATCTTCGAGTCAATGGACATGATAGCAATCGATAGCTATCAAGGAATTCTCTATAGAAAACATAACAAAAACCTAGAATCTCGGACATCTTATGGCAATAAACATATAAAAAATACCTTCGATAGGCTAAATCCAAGAAATCATACTGCTCAAAATCCATGATAACAGCCATAGCATCCAGCTACTAAAATGGACCAACAAGTGCTAACCAACAGGGAGTAACCATCTAGACTCGTGGCTTTATCACCAACCAGAGCATCTTAAGACCAAATGAATACGACCGAATTTTCAGGCTTTGTGTTACATATATATATATATATTATTGGGGTTAGGTGGACTACAATAGCAAAAGGGATATTCATGATTATCAAGTCAAGAATATCCTTACTGTATCAATAACCTTGCAATGACTTTTAACCTATAACCGCTAGTGCAACCATTAGACCAGCTAATGTAACTTCCATGATTTTGCTTGATTTCCTCAACATGTACAGCTGGTAATAGGTTAAAAGTTTCAAGATTACTACTTGAAGACAATGGGAGCAAGCGCTTGGTTTTTTAAGACTGAAGAGTTAGGAGGAGACCTAAGAAGGGGCATATGCAAACGAAAGGGGAATGAATGGAGAAACGGGGGACGTTTAAGGGAAAATGTAAGTAAGATTATGGTCAGAAAATTCCCAAATCAGGTCTATCTTAAGTGCGAATGCAAGTATGTAATGCCTTTAATTCCCAATGGAAGAAGTCCAGGTAAACAGCAGGTTTTCATAATTAGTAACCAACCAAATCCCAAGGACTTCTTCTAGTCCTACTAAATTAAAATAATAGCTATACTTAATTAGTTGGAATCGACGAATCCTCAAATATACTGGATCTCTGTGCCCCTTGGGTAGGCCGAGCTCAGTAGAAAAAAGAAAGGAGAAAATTTTATTTTTTGACAAGGTGAAGGGAAATTGTAAGATAGATAATGGCCACCAAATCCTCAAATTGGGTCAATCTTAAGTGCAAATGCTTGTATACAGCTTTACATTCCCTATAAAATAAGTCCAGAGTAAACAACATACTTTCCATCCCCACAAATCATAAAGTCTTCTCCTATGTAACATTGACACGGGTACGGGGTGTCGGACACGGCGGTCTCAAAATAAGTGAAAACGCGGACACGGCCTTATACCTAATAAGATAGTATCATTCTTCATTATTCCTATATTGTGTCTTATTTTATGTGAGTGTATTATGAATATATAACTAGTATACCGGGTGCCGGTGGGACCGACCGCTAAGTTTTTGTATTCCAAAGTTTTTCTGAAAATCTATGTTCTTACAAAATGATTAAGAGAATGATCTTAGCAATAACATAAGAGATATGGTCCTCAAGGGTGATAAAATGGGAAGTGAGGCCCTTATTTTACACCCTTGTCTCAATAGTCGGTAGTGAATGAGAGAGAGTATTTGCAATTAGATGAGAGAGAAAGAGAATTTAAAGGAAGAAATAGAGATTTGCAGAGATAGGGAATGCAATATATAAATCTTACAAAAAGAAAGACTTGTTGGAAATATTATAAGAGGAAAGAATGGAGAGAAACATGGGAGTAGGAGATAGGTATTTTCCCTTACCCAAAATGCCTAACAACATTCACTTTATTTCTTTTTCCACAACAAACAAAGAGTGTAAATAGAAAAAATCAAAAGGGTAATTAGGGGTTCTGAAAAAGCTTCAGTCGGACTACCATGTAACTACTTGTAACCACCCTACTACATTTCCAGCCCAAGTCGTTTGTAAGTGACCTCCCAATTATGATTGTAGCTTATGGGTTAATTTACAACTAATAACAAACACCAAACAATGAGAGCAGTTAGTAGGATTGAATAACATGTATAAGAATTGGAAACTTTCTAAAAGTTGTAAGAAAGTTGATGATCTAAACAAGAAATGCCCGTTGGAGTGTCTACACGAGTGTCGGTGTGTCCGACACGTTTGGACACGTATTTTTTTAGCAATATGGAGTGTCCATGTTACACAGGTCTTCTCTATTTGTTCCTAACGTTCTCAACTCTCATAGAACATACTAAACCAATAGCAATACTAAGTTAGTTTGAGTCAATTAATCCCCAAATTGGCTCTCTGTACCCCTTGGGTAGGTCGTGCAGTGCATCTAAAGCTATCAAAATAGATCATGTTGGCATGATGCGACTTAATACTTTTAGTTCAAAGGTTTAGCTTGGGCGATTATTGATAATTTATTCCCTTTGGGATATGTAACTCCCTTTAACCCTACCTAGTAATTCATAATGAGAGGAAATTGAATTCTGTTTCAAGACATGCTGTAGAGTTTTGTGTTAATTAATACTAAGGGGAAGTATAATAGCATTTGTGATATAATAAAGTGCCTGAAATATCCTAGATAAAAACCCAACATATTGAATTTTAGGACATTTCATTAATTTAAGAATATTTAAACACTTAGAAAGAAACATACTTGTCATGTGGATGATCGGCACATTTCCAGTTAGCATTAGCTGAGGCATCATGGTGTCTGCGGCATTCTTCGCTAGTTCGAAGGCGGAACCTGCGATCCTTATTGCACCTTGTGCACTGAACAAACTCATCACGATGATAAGGTTGTTTACCATTTGACCTCTGAGATCCATTACTCTTTAAAGATTGGTTGTAGTATTTGAGCAGCGGTGTCTTTGACAATGGAACCTTTTCCCCTTTAGCTATGACCCAAACGTTGTTCTTCCATCTCCTTGCAGACTCTCGTTCAGAATGCTTCTCAAAAGCAGCTGGAGTCAGTTTATCTAGTCGTAAGAAAAATACATAATCAGATTAACATGTTTAAAGGTGATTAGATAATGATACTTTAAATGGAAGTGGCCTAAAAGGTAAGACATATATCTGATATATCCCAGGCCACGAGGAAACTTGCACCTTGCATAACAGCATATCCGGAGATCCAAGTAAAAGTCTCGAGGCATGGGGTCGAGAAAACCCAGAAAAATGCACAACGGGTGTGACAGACAATGCCAAGCCTCAGGCATCAATCCAGACTGATGCTATACATTAAAATTCCAAATGCATCTCATTAACTACCAAAGCTTTCATACTTAACTAAATTTCTATATCACATTAGAATGAAATTTAGCATTGTTCGGCATATATTTCTCTTTTTCAGTGATAACTATTTTCTAGTTCCTCAGGCATCATCACATGTCAGTGACATTAAACTTCTGAACAATTAATTCTACATATAGCAAAAACTGAGTAGTACAGCTACTGTGATGCCTGGATATTTCAGAACTGGTGTCATAGTCATAAACTGAAGCTGTTCAAAAGAAAGACAAGAATACCAACTGTTACATCCCAAATCTACATACGGAACTGAGAAGCAGAACTGAACAGCACTTTAGAACCAACTAAGCAAGTCCAGAGGAAAGGAAATCTTGCAGTTACGCACTAAAATCTAAAGCTAAATGGGATAGGGACCAAGTCTCCACTAAGCAACTACTGGAGTTGACATGAAAGGAGGCACGTAAAGTTGTGAATAACATCACTGATTCGCCTTCAGTCTTGTCAGCTCTAATAGTCAAGTTAGTCGAGACTTGGCCTCATATCCTGTTCACCACAGATTTTGAAACTTAACTCTAGGTTTTTCTTTCTGTCAGCATCGCTAGGTTGGTCATATAGCATCATTCAACCTCGCTCCTCAGGATTGAGGATTTATGATATCAAGGTGCAATAGCAGCCCAATCCATTTCATGGAATTTAAGCCAGATATTCAACACAATGGAAACACCTATGATCTACTGCAATCTTCAAGTGTACTGTAAATTCAAGATGTGAACTTTTTCGTCAATGCCTTCACCATACTTGCTATTAACTATCTTGGTTAGAAGAAAAATGCACAAGACGGACCATCAGATGAGAGAAGTGGAATTAAATGGAAAAGAATGCGAAAGAGGTGGTTTGGAAAATTGAAAAGCAAATAGGCAGTAGGACTCCAAAGTGGTTGTTAGCAAGTGCAGGTAAAATTATTCTCTTGTGATCTTTAGAGAAAGCGTGATATATAGCTATTAACGGTAATTGTCCCAAATCCACATAATGGGATTTGGAAAGTTAAGGGATGTATTCTCAGAAAGATTTATCAAAAAGAATACTTGTCCCCCAAAACCGTACGACGGATTTATCAAAACGGATATCCCTGCTTCCCACAAGAACCCTTGATACCAAAGAAGTTGAAGTTTTATGAACATGAAATTCTGAGACCGCCATGAGCAAATTCTACATCTAGCACATATTATTCACCTAACTTGAAGCAAAACATGTGAAATCCTGCATGTTTTTCAACATGATAACTAAAAAAACATGTTTAACAAGAACTCTAAATCCACCGACTACCAAAGGCATAAAACATGAAGAGTAGAATCTCCATGAAAAACAATGCACTACAATCAAAATATGAATATTATCCTAAACCTTATGAAGTAAACCTAACAGGTTCGCCCGCAGCATTCAATGAAATAACCTGCTAATATACCCACACCACAAGGCCACAACCATTGTTGGAGCCAAAAACACATCCCATAAACTCAAACACAAGCAAATATCAAAACTTTATACTTCACATGAATCACATCATATAATATCATCATCATCATTGAGACAAATATACATACATATACATGTATGTATATAACAAAACAAAACACACGCAACAATGTAGTAATGACTGTAATGTAGTATTTCTCATGAAACCCATGCTTCAAAAGTATATAACAGATACCATCTGACATCATCATGCATTAAAAAGTAGAAATACCCATTACCCAAAACAGATCAAAAACTGACCTTCTTGACATCCAGGTGTGCATTCACAGCTAATCTCAAGCTCGCCATTGGTAAAAACCCTAAGCCTCCCAACAGCATCACCATATCTGTGACTAGTACAACCACATGTAACCTCAATGAAATCTCCTCCTCTCTTCAACCCACTTATCTCACTCAACTCCTCATCACTAAACATCAATGAAACAACAACCCCATCACTCTCCATCACCCTCTGTTTCTCTGGGACGTAAAGAGCGAAGAGTAGAAGAAACAAAAACCTCCCAGATTTGTTGATAGGTATTTATAGAGGAACCCCAGAAGAACCCATTAATGAAATCGCATTAACTCACTCATAAATAAATTTGGGTTGTGACTGAGATGAGATTAGATGAGATGAACCCAATGTAGCTAAATCTCAACATACACGAATCTCCGGGAGATCTGGTTTGTATGAGAAAGAGAGAGAAAGATGTGTTAAATAGAGGGTGGTGGGTGCTAGTTGCATGACATGACATGAAGTTTGTTTCTCTCTCCCTCTCTCTCTCTGACTTTCTCTCCTTCTTTTTCTCTCATGGTGATGATTTTGGTAATTGTACCCTACTCTATTTGCTCTTTTTGGTTGCTCTGTTTTTGTTGTGTAGGAAGGACTCTAGTCTAAGGTAATATCTTTCTCCTAAACATGATCAACCTTGGGTTGTGGCACGCATAGGACACTACCACCCATGGGTATTACCCATTACCCACCAACTCAATTTACGCCGGGTTGCTGGTCGGGTCGGGTCGGGTCGGCCTCGAAATTCTTGTTCAGAATTTGATAAGTTTTTCGGAATTTGTAATTATGAGGTTGAAGTAAATGCAGAGCGCGTGAATTAGCTGTTAGTTTTGGCGCTGTGCCGAATGGAGAGGACAACTCTTGTTGCAAAGCGTGGAGATTAAGAGGAAGAATATATTCGCGGGACGTTGAGAAGTAACTGACATTTTTAATACTAAGGAAGACACAGATGTATGACGCGAATTGGCTATTATGATACCGAGGAAAGTACAATTGTAACACGCTATGAAATAACTAGTAATGAATACAAATGTATGGCAGGGGTGACGAAACTGAAGAATCTAAGCTAAGTGGATTACAAGATTAGGATTGCAAGTCAAGTGGGTTGAACTGGGTCAGTACCTAACCCAAGGTAAAAAATTATCTACCCAAGCCCAACCTACTAAGGATTGGACAGATAAATTAGGTTGAAGTATATACGTTTTTCAAATAGTCATATGGCAACAAAATATAAGAAATAAAAAAAAGACAATTTTAGGGTTGAAATAAAATAAAAAAACAATTTTCTTAAGAACAAGATAAATAATGGGAATTTTTTTTATTGAAATTTATAAAACTGAATAAGAAAATAAATAAATGAGGTTCCCAAGAATAAAAAATAATTTAATTAAGTAATATAATCAAATTAAGTTAAATTCATGTCCCCTAGTATGTATTAGGCTCAGGGTCGGCCCACCAACCCGAGTTATCATTCAATTTTGATCCAAATTGAAGCAGAGCGTGTATACTCATTGGCATGGCATGTGGGAGAAATGGTTTGCTCTTATACCAAATTTGAACTAGAGTTTCCAATTCATAACTAATTAGTTATGAGAGGAATAACCCCAAAACCATATTTTGAGTTGCAAGTTAAATACGCCTGATGTTATCATAATAGTTAAATAATAGCTTTTGGGATAATCTCATCTAGTGCAGCAAAAAGTATCATCGTGCCCTGAATAGTTTAGTTTCAACCCTATACTTTAAATTTGATAGATGCATAAGCTGCATTACTTTAGTACTACAATTGTTTCCCCCCTTCGTTACTCTTGACATGGCCAATACTCAATTTTTGTAAGGTCTTGAGCATATGTAGTACAATGGCCATTTTGTTTTAAAGTCAACTTTGAAGAGCCAAACATTGCCATATTGCCACATTATACTCTTCATTTACAAACCAAAAAAAACTTAAAGCTATTGCGAGTATCTATATTTAATGACTTTGCTTGGTAGCCAAACCAAAATCTAAGTCCAAACCTAATAAATATAATGGAAATGAAGAAAAATCACATATGGAAAGACAGATAGCTCCTATCTCATCCAATGGTCACTATAGAACACCTTCAATAAATCAGAGAGGAAGTGACTTGGGTCTCTGACCTCATCAATTGAAACCTCCACCAATATGATAGAAATACTATCAACAATGTTTTTATTCCTAAGGTTAGGAAAACAATTCTTTGCATCCCAATCCAACAAAGGAGTGCAGAAGATATACCAAGACGACTCTTGAAAAGAATGACAAATTCACAATTAAAGGGGTTTACAAACAACTTATCTCTTCCCATACCACTTAGCACTGTAGATGACCAGATCTTTGTCATCCCTAAAGTCTGGTGGCAAAGGGTTTGGAATATTAAGTTCCCTTATAAAATTCAAATGTTAACATGGAAAATCCTTATTCAACTCCTCCCAACTAAGGTGAGATTTGGAAGAAACCACATTTTGCAAAATGACACCTACTCCATATGCAAGGATGAAACAGGCAACATTATTCATGCCCATCTTTATCTGTGCATAGACATCTAAAGTGTGGTTTGCTTCAAGCCTTCATCTTGTAATTAACACTCCTGATTTTACTCTTTGGGAAGCGCTTGAACAAATGAAAAATCTCAGTCCTGACAAAGAGGATTTCATTTACACCTTTAGCTAATTTTTGTGCTATTATTGGTGCTAATTTTTGTGCTATGATGGTCTATACGCATCCCGAAAACATCAGTACCAACGCATAAACCAGTGGGCATCGACGGGATTCGCGCGTGCTTAAGAAACGACGGCATTCACCAAAGTCAACGTTACCGTTATATCAAGTCCCGTCAATCGAGTCTGAAATGACTAAACTACCCTCTCCAAGATTCGCTACCCCTACCCTATCTTCGCGCCACCAATACCCCTTCTGCTCTCTCTCTCAAATGTGGACCTTATCCTGCGCTACTCCTACTTATCCTGCGCTTCATCTCCATCAGAAAACCTGTGCAAATTCGATTACTGGAGTCTCTGTTGCTGTTCGTGTTCAACATCGTCATGATCCGTTTGTTCCAGAGGTAAAAGCTCTCTTTCGCCTTTTTCTCTAACTCTAATTACAGTTTTCCTAAAAAAAAATTCAATTGAATCGTTGATGGTTTTTTTTAGGTCTCAGAAGCGGTTGAATCGTTGTACTCAGAGTTCAGAGCAGTAGATAATTTGGTTGCTCGGAATAGTGCTCGTGTGCTTAAAGCGTTTCAGAATGCTAAAGTTGGATCTCATGTAAGTGAGGATTTATGAGTTTGAATCATCGTCAGTTTAGAAAGCTTGAATTGTGGTCATTGAGTCTGATACTATGACATACCATCCTCATTACCAAAATGCATACCATCAACTGCACAGTTGTTGGTAACCACATCCAAACCACTTGAAATGGAGTACAAACATTTGAAGTAACAACATGGTTTTAAAAAATGCCACCGCCTCATAAAGACTTTCGTATTCAGGCTTAAATCTCAAAATTGAATTTTTAACCATTTACTTATTATTTTTACTAGAAAATACCTCTTGGGATTAGGTTCTATAACAATATCTACAAAATAATCGTTCTAAAGTTGTCATTTCTTCACGAGCTTTACGGAATTTTTTTAATAGTGTATGAAAGAAAACTGAGGCTTACGCCTCACACCGCCTTCCGCCTCACTAAGTACTCAACGCCTTCGCCTTCTCCTCCGCCTTTTTAAACACTAAGTAACAATTCCCAAAAATAATACCAAGACCACCGACACCTGAATTTTCCCCCCACAAAATTTCCCTTCTTTCTATTCAATCACATTCCAATTGAAATAAAAAATATCGATAAATGAAATGAAGTCGGTTATCCTCGACTATGAAAAACTCCTAGAACTGGAGGGTTTTAACTTAAACCTTTGATGTTTTGTTTTCTTTTGTTACTGATAGCTCAAGTATCAAATTGAAAGTCTATACTCCCTCTTGTAGTCTTCACAGTCAAAGATTGCCGGTCTTTGTTTTTTCTGATCTGCCATACTTCAAACGAGAAGTAGTCACAACACTACTGACTCTTTTGAATAAAATACTTACTTTCTACATCAAAGGAGAATATCATGATATATTTGTAACTATAATATCTTCCAACCTGTTATGATTACTGTTTGTTTGCAAATGAAGCCACATGTCATATCACAAGACTTTAGCCGTATCTTTCTGTCCTACCACATGATGTACTAAGGAATGTTTCCACCTCTGAATTACCCGAACCACATAAATTTCAATTCAATGTGTTGAGAACTATAACTATTTTACAGACAATCAAAAGTTTGCTACTCTTGGACTTTTCTCACTTCTATATTTAGGAATGATTTCATGATAATGGTAGCAACTCCGTTATGTTTTTGATTTTTTGTTGCCTTTAGATAAGTTATTAATGTGCTTTGATATCTTCGTTTGAATAAGTAATTAATGTGCTCTGGTAACTTCGTTTGGATTAGCATTTCGGAGGGTCCACTGGTTATGGTCATGATGAAGCTGGGGGTCGTGAAGTGCTTGACAGAGTTTTTGCAGAAATTGTTGGAGCAGAATCGGCTATAGTTCGCGCACAGGTTCCCATACGTTTTAAAGAAAATTTCATTACATATAATGTCTCTTAAAATAGCATCCTAATCAGTTCTTTATTTCCCCTGCAGTTCTTTTCTGGAACACATGCTATTACTTGTGCTTTATTTGCTATGCTAAGGCCAGGGGATGAGGTGAGCTATTCGTGTCACTTTAAGAATAATAAATCCTTTTTGGTTAAATTAGTTTCAGTTAATTTGTTACTGAAATCTGGTTGAACTGATTTCGGTAATCAGCTTTTGGCAGTTGCTGGTGCTCCATATGACACGTTAGAGGAAGTTATCGGAATTAGGGACTCTCAAGGACTTGGTTCTTTGAAAGACTTTGGAGTAACATATCGAGAAGTACCGGTAAGTTATTCAAGAAAACCAGATAAAATAGAAAAGCATGTTGCTCTAGGGCTGTAAATTTTATCTGATACTGCTCATGATTCAGCTTGCAAAAGATGGTGGTCTTGACTGGGATGCACTTACTGTCGCATTGAAACCTCAAACAAAATGTGCTCTTATACAACGTTCTTGTGGCTATTCATGGCGCAAGAGTTTAAGTGTAAATGAAATAGGGAGGGCCATAAAGATTATCAAGGTAGGTTTTCTGGCATGCACATTTGTATGATCACTACTGTATTAAAATTCGCTTCCATTGCTTAGGGTGCAAGGAGCATATTAGCTGCTAAAAATTTTTAGCATCGAAGGCATGACTACGGGAATATTCACCTCCTAGAGAATAATATCCAAATTAGGTCAAGAATTTCCCTTTGTGCTTTGCAATCTTGCCTGAGTTGAGGCACTTTCAAAAGCGCTGAGAAGTTAAAACAAAGCCAAGATATGCATATTTGGCTTGATGCCATACAAGTGAACTATAGCCTACTTCTTCATGTAGTCGATTAAGTTCTTGACTTGATGTTCTCGAACCTATAAATTTAACAATTAGTATCTAATCGAAACACATGCATTTCTGCAGACACAGAACCCCAATTGTTTGGTCATGGTTGATAATTGCTACGGCGAATTTGTGGAAAGCATGGAACCTCCAATGGTGGTAGGAAATACAAATACCTATATGTTTTTCATTTAGAGATTTAGTAATATAGTGTTGTTGAAATATTTTTTAGGGTGCAGATTTGATTGCTGGAAGTTTGATAAAGAATCCGGGAGGAACTATTGCACCATGCGGTGGATACGTTGCGGGGAAGGAAAAGTGGGTAAATGCGGCAGCAGCTCGTTTGTCCGCTCCAGGTCTTGGTGTAGACTGTGGCTCAACCCCTGGTGATGTAATGAGGACAATATTCCAAGGGTTGTTTCTTTCATCCCAAATGGTTGGAGAGGCAATTAAGGTATATAAATAATTCTATACAAGTATTCCATACTTTTCCCCTCTTGCAACAAACAAATAGTTTCCTATGCGTATCACCAGGGAGGCTTGCTTATTGCTGAAGTCATGGCATCTAAAGGATATAAGGTGCAACCACTTCCTCGGGTTCCTCGCCATGATGTTGTGCAGGTTTGTTAAACTTAATTTTGTTTGTGCTTTTTGTTAAAAAAATGTAATGTCAGTTCCATCTCTCTCTCTCTTTTTTTTTTTTTTTTTTTTAAGAAGTTTAAATTTACTTCAGCTACTAAAATGACAATTCAAGATATCCAGATACAACTCGCCTAGGATCCTAGATGGCCAAGAGCCTCCATCGGACCGCTCTCGCTATACCCATTCTCTGTCTAGTTTCACCTAAGTTGGGAGAGGAGGGGGTGATTTTAGATGCCAAATGCATACGTCTTATTTATTTATTCCTGCTCTAAATTTTTGTTTGCTCCAATTTGTAATCTTTCTCCAAGGAATTCTTGAAGGAAGATAGATCTCAGTTTTTTGGTGTTCTATACTTTCTAGGCAGTGCAACTCGGGAGTCGGGAACACCTACTTGCATTTTGTGAGGCTGTACAAAGAAGCAGTCCTGTAGCTTCCTTTGTGAAACCAGTTGCAGGTTCATCACCTGGATATGCATCAGAGGTTTGAACATCTTATTGACTTATTTTTATTGGGATGATGTTATGCTGTCGTTCTTTCTTAATATATATCTATTTAACTATCTCAAGTTTGTTGTTCCTATTTCCATCGATTAGGTGATCTTTGCTGATGGAACATTTATTGATGGGAGTACGAGCGAGCTCTCATGTGATGGACCTTTGAGAGAGCCATTCTCAGTATATTGCCAGGTTTTGCTCGTTTCATGTTGTTCCTTTTCTTCCCATCTGTATGACCTTGAAATCTTTTTTCCCACATCTGAAAAATAAAATAAGAGGGTTATATTTGTTAATAACTGCTTCAACTATGGTAATACATGCTTCTGACCCCCTATTTTGCTTCAATTTTCGGATGCAGGGTGGCAGCCACTGGACTCAATGGGGTCTGGTTTTAGGAGAGATTTTAAACTCCCCATAATCAAATTTCTTTTCCAATAGTGACGAATCAATTGTATCTATCTTCTTCAGATTATCCCAACCAATCTCGTGAAAGTTATTACCGGAAGATAAATACCAGACAGATTTAATGTGAATGTTTGTGTAGCTGTCTAAGTGGTCGTCTCAGAATAGATTTTTGTTCTCCAAATCGCCTACCAATGCCAGCAGGATGGACTCAGATCATCTGGTGAGTAGCACATTTATTTCAATGTGGATTTCAGGATATATCATATACAATGACTCCTGCGACAGCCTGGATATTGCAAGAGGTGTTGCTTGACACCCAAGGACTACTGTGACAATGCTCCCCCATGATTAAGCTTCTAGTGAGCGGCATATCTATATAGACAACACTGTATACAGTATGTCCAGGATGCCACCAAAGGGGTCGTGTAAATTACAAAGCCGGATACTTTCAGTTTTCAAGTCCATTAACAGAATTCTCGTGGTTGTCTACAATATAACTGTTCAGGCATGTTGTTGGTGACTAGAGTAGCTGACAAACATCAAAGGACGCTGACTAATCTGACAGAAACTCCAACATATATATGACCCGACTCATTAAGCTTTGCTGAACCCGCTAGCTAAAATTTTGGACGCGTGAGAAGTTATCTTTAACTTGGCAAGTTACTAGAACAGAGATATTCTGAAAAGTTCATCCTTATTTTAGGACTAGTACTCAGTATCCATTTGTATCTTATAGGTTCATGTGCATATTTGGTTGAATGCCAAGATATGCTTAATATATTTATACGATTTGATTCCTCATCCGTACCTTTTGCGTTGTCTAGCTTCTACATGATTTCACGATCAAGAAATGATTGAGCGACTGAACAATTTGGACCCATGATTCATAAATATTTTCGCTTATTTAATGAAGAAAACACGCTTTCTTTAATTCTTTGAGATTAAACATGGATTAGTTTAATGGACAATCGTGCAACATAATAATTGAAGAACATGGGCTGCACAAAGGGGTCTTGAAGCTTATCTGCAACGGCAAAGCCATAGTTTTCTATATAGTCAACAAATGTGAAATCGCCAGAAACCTCTCAGATTACAATTATTTCCTATGTAACAACACATGATCCCTAGTGCCGATAATTGTAGAATGTATACGGCCGTCCGATACTCGCTCCGGGGGAAAAAAATTGCAGGCGAAGATTTGGCTCTCTATATTTGGTGAAAAAAATGTAGAGAGAGCGTCTAAGATTCTCGTAGTGTACAATACTGCATAGTTAACTCTAAAACATAAGCATTAACGAAGTAAAGCGTAGTTTACAAACAACTACTTTGTACCTAATCACTCTAAGAAACGCCATAATTAAAATATAAAACTTTTATAACTCTCAATTTCATTGAATTAATTACTTCTTTAAATTCTCAATTTCATTGAATTAATTCATTCATAAATGAATATAATAATGAATTAATTATAACTTAATTAGTAATTAATCTCTTAAATTTAATTAATTAAATAAAATAAGAATATTAAACTCCATTAATAAAAAAAATTCAGACATTTAAAGCAAATCAGACCAACGAATCGTACGGGGGACTCCTGCTTTTAATTTTAAAATTCTCTCCCTTTTGTGCCCTAATTTCTTTCTTAAAAAAGATTCAATCTTTGGAGCTCGTGAGCTGAGACTGTGACAGTTTCTTCGTTTCTTGTGATGTAATTATCGGTTTCAAGTAAGCATTTCTTGTTGTTACTGTGATTCTGAGCTCAATTTGCAACTGTTCATGCTAAAGATCTCTCCTTTTTATATGTTCTTTGATTTGGTAGTTGTTATTGCATCTAATTGTTACATTTGGGGATGAAATTGTTGGTGGGGGTGAAGTTATTAGGTCATGAAAGAGAGGGGGAGTATTGATCTTTAGGTTTGAAGATAACCCTTTGAGTTTGGTAGTCTTTAGAACTCTGGGTTGTGAAAAAGTTTGAATTTTTATGTGTGTTGTGTTGGATATTTGGATTGGAGATTTTGGTATGTGTGTATTGATTTGGAGGGTTTTTGAGTTTGGTGATTTGATTCGGGTTAATCGAAATTATACAACTTATGTTTCAATCAGTAGGGAATTAGGTGTTTGGGTATAGATGATAGAAATAATCCCTTGGAAAAAGAGGCTTTGGTTCTGGTATCGGAGCTCTTTGCTTCTTTTTGGGATTCTCATTGTCGAAAACAAAGTATGAGGAAAAATGGGGTAAGGGCATTTAGTGACAGAAGATGGATTCTTCCATTTTTCGCAAGTTTGATTGTTTCGGTTACGTTGCTTTTGGCTGCTAGTTTTGGGCTTTTCTCGTCTCCATATGGTTTAGAGGAAGCGCCGTACCAAGAGGACTATAGTGATTATTTTTTAGGAACAGAGGTTAAGAAATTTGTTAGAAAGGAGGTGGCACCGCCGAGATTAGCATATCTAATTTCGGGAACAAAGGGGGATAGCCAAAGAATGAAGAGGACTTTGCAGGCTGTATATCACCCGAGAAATCAGTATATTCTTCATTTGGATCTTGAGGCTCCTCCAAGGGAAAGGATAGAGTTGACAACCTCTGTGAAAAATGATCCAACGTATACTGAGGTGGAGAATGTGCGAGTTATGGCACAGTCCAACTTGGTTACTTATAAAGGTCCTACCATGATTGCTTGTACACTTCAAGCTGCAGCGATTCTGTTGAAGGAGAACGTAGATTGGGATTGGTTTATCAACCTCAGTGCTGCGGATTATCCGCTCGTCACACAAGATGGTTAGTGCTTCATATTTCCTTTTACTTTTATGTTTACTGCTTTCATCGCGATTATGCTGTTTCAGTTTAGATTTGACACAAATGCAGTTCCTATTCTTGCAGTACATTGATGGACCAGGTTACCTTAAAGCTATAAGGGATATTAGTCTTGGCATCTTTGGTTGAAACATTGTCCTTATGATATGATACATAATTTCGCACTGTTTGAATATACATTATTATTTACTATCAATTCATTCTAGACAAACAGTTGTTTTATACCATAAATTGCAAACCTTACTACACTCTCTAACCACCAATCCATTTTCCTATGAAAGGAAAATTTCCCTTGAGGCCGGATGCAAATTCAGAAATTCCATCTCTAGTTAAATATTAAGCAACCACCCATACTGAAGAGGGAGAGAGGGGTGCCCGATGTTTCTTGGTGTAATACCTGGTTGTCACTCATGTATCGTAGGGCATACCACTTTTTAAGAGAGTGTATTGTGCTTTCTCAGATACAAGGATTTATAAACATATGTTTGATATATTATGAGATTCTATTGAACTTATGATAAGGGACAATCAAAGACATTATCCTTCCACAAAAGGACGTGAAGAATTTACTCCCTTCCACTCCCAAAAAAGTGGACAACTAATGTTTTAGAAACTAGTCTTCAGACCCACAAATAGAAAGAAACATTGAAGTCCCTTGAGTTAATTTTAATTTTTTGTTATGAGAGGAAGCTTTTTAAAGGCGTATGTGACGGAGTGAAAGAAATGGGATAATAAACCGCTTTATTGTTTATAATCAGGTAAAATAAATGTCCAATTGCAATTTTTCCCATAACCTTGAAGAAAGTAAAGGTGAGGTGTAATAGGATTATCATAAGTTGTAATTTGTCTAATTATACAATGCTACACTGTTATCTGGGAATTTTGATCGATATCACATATCATACCATGCAAAACCACCCTAGGTGTATATCTGCCGATGACTTAGTGTAAGATGATTAGACATGTATCGACTGGGATGTGACAAAGCAGAGTAATCCTACTAAAATAAAGAAAAGACTTATAAGACAGTAATGAGGCCATCTTTCAAAGGAAAAGTTGGCAATCAAGAAACATATTACTAGACCTGAGATGGATGAAAATTTCAGAACGACACAACTTATTGCTGCAGATATTAGAAGAAGCTTTCCAGTGCATCAAAAGAATTTTAATCCTAAATTTTCAGCAAAAAATTATGCCTCACAAGGTAGTGTTGTCTATGCCCGACGGAATTTGACAACTAGGATTCTTATTTCCGGGGTCTATTTATTGTAGCTTCATTAATGCACCATCTTTGATTTTCTATCAAAGAGTGGATAGTCTGGCACTTTCTCTCATCTTAAAGTATGTGATGAATCCCAACAAGTAGATGTGTAAGAAATGGGGTGTTTTTGTAATAAAGCTAGTATGTTGTAGAATGGTCATTGTCTAAAGTCTCAATCTGTAGTCAGAATTGTTTAGCCAAGGATTCTCGATTTTTTAGGTAACTGGAAGTCTACAACCATGCATATACTATTTACGGCTTGGTTGTGAATTATTTTCTTTTGTATTGACAGGGACAGACCTAAATATTAAACCAGGAGTGACTTCATTGTCCCAACCAATTGAGCTTGATTTCATTGGATTTTATTTGCAGGGTGCCATTATTCCATCAACATATGAATACTCAAGCATACTTAGAATCTAATTTATTCTTTGATGCAGATTTACTCCATGTGTTCTCTAATTTTTCGAGGACTCTCAATTTCATTGAACATACACAGATTCTTGGATGGAAGTTGTAAGTTTAACAAGCTGACATTATGATAGCATTTTAATTGAAAACAAAGGTTCTGTCCAAATTTAATATTTAATATTTATCTGAAAATATTTCATGACTTGATACAGGAACCAGAGAGCAAAACCAATCATCGTTGATCCGGGTCTTTATTTATCCAAAAAGTCTGATATATTTTGGGCTAATCAACGTCGACCTGTACCTACATCTTTCAAATTATTCACAGGTAAGTTCTTTTCTTGCTAGGCAGGTCATATCTTTACTTAAATGATACTGGTCTCACATGTATGTCTTATTTCTTTATGAAAATATAGGTTCAGCCTGGATAATGCTCACAAGATCTTTCCTTGAATACTGTATATTAGGTTGGGATAACCTTCCAAGAACGGTTCTCATGTATTACACAAACTTCATATCCTCTCCAGAAGGTTACTTTCACACTGTAATATGTAACACTGAAGAGTACCAGAATACTGCTATAAGCCATGATCTCCATTACATTGCATGGGACACTCCTCCAAAGCAGCATCCAATTTCCTTATCAACGAAAGACTTTGATGATATGGTCAAAAGTGGGGCTCCATTTGCCCGAAAATTTGCAAAGGACGACCCTGTCCTTGACAAGATCGATAGTGAGCTTTTGGGATGTTCCAAAGGCCGGTTTGCTCCTGGAGCATGGTGTATTGGGAGTTCAGCTGATGGGGCGGACCCTTGTTCTCTGAGAGGGAATGATTTGGAGTTTAGGCCGGGTCCTGGTAAGGAAAGATTGCAAGGACTTATTCAGAAGCTCTTATCCGAAGATTTGCGGGGGAAATCTTGTGCATTTCAGTGATTGGGATACATAAATGTACAGTAGAGCACAAACTGGTATAAAATTTTGGTGTAAAGTAGGAATTTATTAAAATTGGCAGTATTTTCTCCTGTTTTGCCGCATTATTCTTAAAGTCATACTTGGTACATCATGTTTAGCTAGTTCTACCGTAAAAGAGGTGTTGCCTCCGTCACTTTAACTGGAAGGTACTTAAATGCATTTATCTGCATTGTCAAAAGGTGTCTAGGTTATGCTTGTTTAGAAAGGGAGATATTGAGTTGATACATGCTGGATTGAGCTTGGAAAGCACAAATTTCGGGGATGGAAGCAAAGAGATTAAAGTTGGAGAATGAAAGAAATGTGGTTTGAGTTGCAGTGGAGGTACTTCCGCAGATGTGATCTAATACAGGACCAAGGACTCCCTATTTATAGGTTTTTTTTTATGGTGGTTGAGTTGGATGACTGTTGAGTTGACAGAAGCGCTATGGGTACCTGAAGATTATGTATTCCTGATTGCCTGTGTATCTCGATGGTTGAGTAGTCGTATGTATCTCGATTTACTATATACTTATCTTGGTATATACATTGAGCAATGGTTGAGAGAAGTTAAATCTTTACTTTTCCACTAGGAGAAGTGGACAAGCTCGTATAAACACTGGTTGAAAAGCTAGTTTATATAATTTGATTCAATTGGCTGATTCAACATCGAGTTTCACTGTATTAATTTCTGTACCTAGTCTGATTAGGACCTGCTTGCATAAGAATAAGAAGCGCAAAGTTCGGTCTGGAAAGCTTTACTCCAGTTATCAGTTACCTGCACACTTGAATAGAGAGAAGCTGGATCTGTTGTTAGGGATTTGTCTGCCGGACTTTAGAGTGCTTGTTCTTTGTTGTTGGGGTTTTGTCTGCCAAAAATCCTCAAGAATATATTACAAAATGAATCATTGAGAAGAATAAGCAACCCACAGAACCATCGCCTCATCTCTCGTCGTTTGTAACATGCATGCGTGTATGAGTTTGTATTAGCAAGGCAATAGCAAATGGTGACTTCGTCTGGTTTCTTCGCATTGGAAGAGCCCAAGTTTTTCTTCTGTTATTGAGATCTATAGCCGATATCAATGTCTTTGCAGGCGGCAGTCCCCTATGATAAGTATTGTAGTCTGTCGTTATGGCAGCCCGCTGTATTATCCCTTAACCCAATTTATATTCAATGGGAAATGTGGACGCAAGTCTCTTCCTCTCAGGCTGGTTGTGATCTGCATAGTATGAACTCTGTCTTGATGCCATTATTTCACCTGCAAGGCTGCAACTTGCAACCCATTTGACTTGAACTAGGGATACCTAAGTCATCTCTGGTCATCATCATTTACACATAAAACCAATTCCAATTCCAATTCCAACCAGTTTATCATCATTACAATCTCGGAGTGAGTCTATTTTGTGGCACCAATAATATCTCTTTCAAAAGCACCAAGTAATCTGTCTTCTCTTAAACGCGTATTTATGACCATAATGGAGAAGGTCTCATATTATGGTCTTTCAGGCAAAGATTGTTTTCTGCAAGATTACAAACTACATCTCCAGGAAAGTACTTCTGGAGCTTCTTTAGATTTAACTGTTTTGAGTTATGGAGAGTAAAAGATTATTATTAACAATCGTGATATTTGTTTCAAAGATGTTTCTCTAGGCAGTTAGGCTCTTCAGTTTAATGGTGAATCTAAACGTTATTATCATTTCTTCATGAGTGACATGGTCTTTGAGGCCGCGTCAAGTTGTGAGCGGTTTGCTCCATTACAGCTGTAGTGTCCTCTCCCGTGACTGTTCTTGAGCTTCTAGTTTTCATGTTTATGTCTTTGAGCTTTCACGAATAATAAAATCGTTGTTTGTTGCTGGATTGCAGTTAACTTTGATTATTTTCACTAAAAGTTTCATTTTCGTCACGATTTCTTTTGAATAATGCTTATTTTGATGTGAATTGTCTTCTAATGGTTTGATGTGAATTGTCTTCTAATGGTCGTTCTTACCGTCAACGGATTTTATTTATTTATAGTCTTTTAATTTAAGCGTCTCTTTGAATTTGATGCGTACAGTCTCAACCATACCTTTAGAATTTTCGTAGCTAATGTCATCAAGTGTAAGGTCACCCGGAAGTATGCTTTGTCTCCGTCCGATTAATGGTTGTAAACAATCTTCTATGTAGTCCATATACCATATATATCTACTAATTCAAATATGTCCATACATTTTTTTAGACATCTACAAAATTTGTCTGGCATAAGCAGTGGCCATGATGAAGTTGCGATCTGATTTAATGGATTTTGAGGTCTAGAATCAACCAAAGAATTCGTGTTCCAATTTAACTTTTCGTACGTGAGTGTATTTGAGACGAAAACTATGCATTTGAATTTGATGCGTACACTCTCAACCGTACCTTTCGAATTTTCGTAGCTAATGTCGTCAAGTACAAGGTCACACGAAAGTATGTTTTGTCTCTGTCAGATTAATGGCTGTAAACAATCTTCTATGCAGTCCATGTACCGTATATATCTACTTATCCAAATATGTCCATACATTTTTTTGAGACATCTACGACATTTGTCTGGCATAAGCCCCTCCCATGATGAAGTTGCGATCTGATTTAATCGATTTTGAGGTCTAGAATCAACCACAAAATTCGTGTTCCAATATAAGTTTTCGTATGTGAGTGTATTTGTAAAATCTTTCTCAAGAAAAAACCATCTGGAGAGACAAATCTCGTGAAACCTGGCTCAAAGAGGGTGATCGCAACACCAGGTTTTTCCACGTCTCTACCATCTGCCGCAGGAGGAAATTTTTTATCAACTCTATTCGTACTCCGGACGGCTCTTGGGCTCAAGACCGTACTACCATTGGTAATACTTTTTTAGACTTCTATTAGAACCTCTTCTCCTCGGCTAAACCCACCCTTAAGGTCGCCTCAATGAATCTTTTCGAGTCTCTGATCACCCCGAACGACAATGACCTGATCACTCGAGATCCTACTATGGAGGAAGTCCGGGAAGCCCTTCTTTCCATGAACCCCAATAAAGCTCCTGGCCCTGATGGTCTCACCCCCCTTTTCTATCAAAAATCCTGGGAGACCATCAAAGATGATCTGTACAATGCTATTCTCACCTTCTTCTAGGCCAGCCGCCTCCTCCCGGAATTCAACCATACGAGCATTACCCTTATCCCCAAGAAGAAAAACCCTACCTCCCCGGATCATTACCGACCTATCAGCCTGTGTAATGTCAAATTTAAGATCATCACAAAGATTTTGACTACACGCTTGAAACCCCTCCTGGATAAAATCATCTCTCCCTCCCAGAACGCCTTCGTCCCTGGACGCCAAATCTTTGACAACATCATCATGGCTCAAGAGATCCTTAGATCCATAAAAAAGAAAAAAAGGCCTAAGGGGAACATGGCGATCAAACTGGATTTGAGCAAAGCTTTTGATCGCATTGAATGGAATTTTCTCATTGACACTTTGAAAGCCATGAGCTTTTGCGAAAAGTGGCGCTCTTGGATCCGCCAATGTATTTCCACCACCACCTTCTCCTTCAATCTTAATGGCTCTCCCTTTGGTTTCTTTAAACCCGAGCGAGGCCTCAGACAAGGAGACCCCCTCTCCCCCTTCCTCTTCTTTATCTGCTCTAAGGTCCTCTCTCGTATCATCCTCAAACACGAGAACGAGGGAGAGCTGCATGGCATTAAAACGGCGAGAGGCAGTACCCTGATTTCCCACCTTTTGTTTGCAGACGACTGCTTCATCTTCTGTAAGGCCACCCTCTCGGAAGCTGGCATCCTGTCTGATGCCCTCACAACCTTCAAAACGGTTTCCGGCCAAGAGATTAACTTCGACAAGTTCTGCATTCTCTTCAGTAAAAATTGCCACCACCGCCACACTAAGCTCATTCAGAATATCCTCCACATCAAAAAAGATAAAGGCGGCGACAAATATCTTGGCGCCCCTCTCGAATTTGATCGCAAGAAGAGCATGAACTTCCAAGATATCATCACTCGCGTCTCCGATCGGATAGAGGGTTGGAAAGCTAAGATCTTCTCTCAAGCAGGGCGCATTACTCTTATTAAAGCTGTTAACTCAGCCATCCCTTCTTATCACATGTCGGTCTTTCCTTTTCCTATTCAGACTTGTAAAAAGCTGTATTCGATTAATTCCAGATTTCTTTGGGGTACTAATGCCAATGGCAACAGGAAAGCCTCTCTCATCGGATAGAAGCTTATTTGCCGACCCCTCAAATGGGGATGACTGGGTATCCGGATGGCGGTCTCTCATAATCACGCCCTTCTGGCTAAATTCTTCTGGAGAGTCATTAAAAAGCCAGAAATTTTTTGGGCTTATATCCTGGTCAAGAGATACTCTCCCAAGGAATCTATCATGGCCGCCTCGATGAAACCTTCAGACTCGTGGATCTGGAAAGGGATCATCGTGGTCCGTAATCGGATCTGGAGCAACCTCATTTGGCATGTCGGCGACGGTCAAAATATCGACTGCTGGCTCGAACCCTGGATCCCGAACATCCCATATGGTCGTCCCTTCGGCCCGCAGCCTCGCCATCGTCCCATTTCCAAGGTTAGCGAGCTTATCTGCCCTACTCAGCGTCGCTGGAAGGCATCCCTGGTTCGGACTATCTTCCAGCAAGATATTGCCGAAGCCATCCTCAGCATCCCTCTCAGTGTTTTCCCTTCTAAGAATACTCTGCAATGAAGCCCTGAGACTAATGGCCTTCTTACGACTAAATCAGTTTACCGTACCAACCTTAACATCTGCCCGCCCGAGCTCTCTCCCTACAACCTTTTGTAGACCAACGTCTGGCGTATGAATGTCCCATTTCGTATTCAATTTTTTGTTTGGAAAGCCTTGCAGGATGGGATCCCCACCAATCACAAACTAAGGTTTGTGGACCACAACAAGGAAATACCTTTCCCCCAGTGTCTCGAAGAAGTGGAGACTACCACTCATGCTCTGTTCTTTTGTAAGAAAGTTCGAGCAACCTGGTATGCTTTTGCCCCTTCTCTTGATTTCAATTACTGGCCCTATTCTGATTCTCTCCTTCATATTATCCAGATGCTGACTAACGGACAAGCGACCAATCCAGCCCCCTCCTGGGCCTTGATCAGCGCTATCTTGTTTGTTATTTGGGAGAGCCGCAATGACTTTGTATTCAATAATGCCACTGATAACCCCTCCTCCTCTTTTAATAGGGCCAAATCTTTCATTTTCAACCCCTCCCCCCTGAACCAGCTCACGACCAGGCAGTATATCCACCCACTCCCAATTGTTGAAGAGGGTTGGCATATTGTTCTGGTTGATGGGGCCTGGTCCAACCCAGATTCCCAGGGGGGATTAGGCTTTGTGATTAAAACTTATAACTTATATGTTATTGGTGCAGGGCACGCCTCTACCAGAGCGGAGGACACGGAAGAGGCTGAGGCGATCTCAATGATACGCAGCATGAGGGTAGCTCGTTCAGTAGGTTTAGAAAAGGTGGTGGTGCTCACGGACTGCAGGCGACTGGCCCGTGCATACGAGTTGGGTTCTGATGACTTATCTTGGGGAGCCCTTACCCTTGCTCCTGACATGCTGGGCCTTGCTTCTTATTTTTTTGACTTTCGTTTCTGCCACATCAGTAGATCTCTTAATTTTGAGGCGTATGCCCTCGCCGCGAGGGGCCCTCTTTATCTAGTTGTATCTATTTTTGAGCCATTGAAGGCTAACCTTTTTGTGAACGATGTTACTTGCTCTTTGTAATATATGATTTTTTTTGCTTAAAAAAAAGTGAGTGTATTTGAGACAAAAGCCATGCATTTTAATTTGATCATACACTTTCAACCATACCTTCAGAATTTTCGTAGCTAATGTCGTCTAGTGCAAGGTCACACGGAAGAGTATGTTTTGTCTTCGTTGGATTAATGCTTGTAAGTATATTAGTACTACCCGTGGCTTGCCACGACGGTTACGTCAACGTGCCTTCAATGCTACATAATTATTCATTGACGTGCCTTCGACGCTAAAGAACTTAGCGACGTAACATCATTGGTTCCCTATTTGGCGGGGTATATTATTATTTGAAGATGTTGATCGTATCACCATTCTGCCGGGCGGGAGGAATATGTGGTGATCCCTAATAATTCACGTGAAAGAGATTATTGGAAAAAAAAATTCAACCTGCCATAAGAGATAGGAGTACCCAAATAGATAAAGGAAAACATCGTAATGTAAGCCCAGCTGCTGCTTGTATCACATTCTTCGTTGCTATAGGAATTTATTATGAACAAATATTCCACTCTTAGCTTTGTTGTTGATAAGTTGTCCGGAGCCTTTTGAGGCCTCAAATACATCTTTCACTCCCATTAAGAAGACAACAAAATCATTTGTGTATAGCAAGTGAGAAAGAGGCATGCATCTTCTACTTAATTTGAGATAAGCAATATGATTATGTTCAAAACAGTCAGTGATCCCTCGCAAAAATACCTCCTCTCTCAAAATGAATAATAGAAGAGATAATGGAGCACCTTGTCTCAAACATCTAGGCGACTTAAAATAGCCTTTGTATACCCCTAAAGAGCATCACCAAAAACCACGGAGTCTACACGCATTGAGCAATAAATAAAACCCATTTCTCAAGAATAAAACAAATATGAGTAACGCAGCTCTCAAGAATCCCAATTAACAGTCATAAGCCTTCAACATGCATATCTTGATCACTACATTGTTTCCCTCTAGCCTCCTCTTAAAATTACCCACCATTTCCTGAGCCAAACAATTGTTCTCACAAATGTCATAATCCTGAATGTAAGCACGTTGATTTCCAGATATAAGCTTTGGAAATATTTTCCTTAGCCTGGAAGCAATGATTTTTGAGAACACCTTGTAGATAAAGGTTATACAAACTTATTGGTCTATAGTCAACAAAAATATTCGAAGCATCAACTTTGGGGATCATTGTAATGCTAGAAGTGACATACCCTTGTGGTAAATTGGTACCATAAAGAGTTCCTTAAGGGTAGCAAGTATATCTTCCACAAAGACGTCGTTAAGTAAACACGGTTGCAAAAATGTGCAAAAATATCAATTAGCATATGTATAGCATTAGTTTGTTCAACAGAAATTTAGATGAAGGCAAAAAGCTACAAAAATGTTCAGATACTCAAACAAGTCTTCCATGAACTCATGACTAATGTTATCACAAGATATTAATAATGAGAATTGTATAATTCAGATTTCAAGAAAAGGGAAAAAAGAGAGGAAGACAACTAAAGAACTCAAAAAATAACTGTGAATCAATGACCATAAGAATAACAATGATATTTGTAGTTCACAGGTAAAACAAATTAGTTAGATGGATTACTATAAAATGAGACAGCAGTGACAAACTCAGTTCTGCAGAGTTAATTCTTGATACGAATCTCAACTCCAACTAGCAGCAAACAGAATAAAATATGTACTTACACCAAGTATTACACTGAGGAAGAAAACCGAACACACATTTAAAAACAAAAGGCAGACCAGAACCGATAACTGTGATGAACTGCGTGGTTTACATTCGAGCAATGGTGTCTGTAGTGTTTCTAGGGAGATTAGGGAGTTAGAGCTTGCAGGGGAGCGTTATCGATTGGGTTTACAAATATAACAGGGTACTTTGTTTTAGTTGGTCTTGGATCTATTATTCCAATAGCAACAGTAAAAGATGTGAGCAATATACAAAATTCATACTTGAACCAACAACAACAATAAGTATAACCAACAACAAGTATCTATTATACTAACAACAATTGCAAGTATAACCAATCACAAAGTATAACAACATCAACAATAAGTATAACCCCTTTGAGAGTGAGAGATAGAGAGGTACCTTGCTTAGAAAGAGAGACGTCTTTCTAAGCAAAGATGGAAGAGATAAAGAGATGGCTTTGGGAGAGATGAAGAGTCGGGCTTAGTTGTTCCAAAGATGGAAGAGATAAAGAGAATTAGTAAGACTAAACTACTCATTTTCGTGTTTTGTCCAAAGTACCCTTAAGTATGAGAGTAAAACAAATCTAGGCCGTCAATCTCTTTCTTTCCCACAAATCAGGGAGGCACTGATGGGAGAGACGTCTTTGGGAGAGATGAAGAGATGGCTTTGGGAAAGATGAAGAGTCGGGCTTAGTTGTTCCAAAGATGGAAGAGATAAAGAGAAGCAGTAAGACTAAACTACTCCTTTCCGTGTTTTGTCCAAAGTACCCTTAAGTATGAGAGTAAAACAAATCTAGGCCGTCAATCTCTTTCTTTCCCACAAATCCCAGCTTCTCTTTATCTTTGAGACAATGACAAATTTGTCTATTTGAAAAACACCGTTCTCTAATATATAATAGACTAGTACTACCCGTGGCTCGCCATGGCGATTATGTCGACGTGCCTTCGGCGCTAAAAAACCCATACAAGCATAATAATTCAAAAAATAGCCAATTGTGGAATATGGAAATATAGCTTAAGCAGAATTGAGAGAAATCAAGATAAGTACATTGACTAACAATGTAATGTAACTTACCTCAGGAGCATCCATTATGAAGAGTAGTTGCCTCAACCCTTTTACGGTATTGTAAAAGGATCTTTTTGCAAATTCAACGAAACTTCAATTATTAAGAGTATAAAGAATCATTATTTTTAAAATGTTCCTCTTCGACTTCCACATTAAACAGGGCTTTACAATTATTGGCACTGAGAATGATTTTACCTGAACGGTTGTAACTCTACGTGAATTTATGCAATACCAATGTAAACTAAAATGATAGTTTGTCTATTTTAGATATTTGGGTTCCTTCAAAAATTAGGGAGGAAATCACTTATCAATATGCCTTTCAACACATTTACAATAATTTGTCTCTACCCTTCAGTTTTAGTATGTCAACTGACCAGGTGGATGGTTTCAAGATATTTAACGCAAATCCTTCAATATTCCAGCAAGCATGGATCCGTCATGAAGGTTAAGCATACCTTGAATCAATAACTTGTTTAGTAAACTTGTTTCGCTCTTTACATAGATGCAACGCCTCACTTTTCTTAGGCCTAGAGCTCGAAGACCCCATTTTCACTTCAAAACAGACTTCACTCTCAAAATAGCTTAAATCCCACTTCAAAAAGCCTCCATTAACAACTCCCATACCTCCAAAAACCACATTTCCATCGTTTTCACTAAAACCCCACAACCCCTACTCCAAAAATAATTAAAACCTCACTCCATTAATAAAGATACCCAGAACAATATTAATCGTTTTCATCAACCCTACTTCACTTGTATAATAAAGTAATTGGTCTCAATCTATATATTAGACTGGGAAGGTCATTTAAATTACTGGTTAAGGCTTGGTTACTCTATTTATGCCGTAAGAGGTAGTGCTCCAATAACTGTAAATACTAAGGTAAAAGAAAATTAGTAATCTCTTAATTACCAGTTAAGGCATTAGTTACTCTAGTTATAACATTTATAACATTGGTCATCTATGTAAATCTCAGCAATCTTTACATGATAAACCCTAAGATAACCCTAAATCAGTCATCTAAAACCCAACTTCATAACAAAAGCAAGTATATAACAACAACAAGTATAACCAATCATAACGGCAAGAATAACCAATCAAAATGAAATCAGTAAACTATGGATGCTTGAGATGAAATCAGCAAGTATAACCCTAGGTGTGCTTCAGTAGAAATTAAAACCTATGGATGCTTGAAGCGCAATGGTATAGAGAGAGAGAGAGAGAGAGAGAGAGAGAGAGAGAGAGAGATAAGTACCTTTGTTAGAAAGAGAGAGAGATGCGTTGATGGGAGAAATGTCTTTGGGAGAGATGAAGAGATAGCTTTGGCAGAGATGAAGAGATAAGAGAGATAAAGAGAAGCAGTAAGACTAAACTACCCATTTTCGCATTTTGTTCAAAGTACCCCTAAGTATGAGAGTAAAACAAATCTAGGCCGTCCATCTATCTATTTCCCACAAATCCCAGCCCCTCTTTATCTTTGAGACAATGACAAATTTGTTTATTTGAAAAACACCGTTCTCTAATGTATAATAGACTAGTACTACCTGTGGCTCGCCTCATTGAATACTTCAGTGCGCCATCGGGGCTAAAACTCATAAATATTTCACATATTAAGTATTCACACAAATAAATAATATAGAGAACACTATGGAAAATATCCAATCGAATGGGTTAACAACTTAGCATGCAACATAGTCTTTCCGCGTACGACTCGCAACCATGTCACGGTGAGCATGTCAATGCACCTTCGATGTTATCAATGCTAATGGTTGCCGCGAGATTGACACATCGTAGGATATAATTAAATGTGCATTAATGTCACTTTGGCACTACAAATATATGCTTGGGGGATATGGAAAAATAACATGACTCAATTGCTCATCATCACTAATAAGACTCACAAAATTAACCAACTCACAATAGTACACATAAAACCACAACTTCCTAGTCAAGACAGTGTAACCTAGTTTGGAAAATCTTCAACAATACAGTCCTCATTAATGACAAAATTCAGAGATACCAGATTCAACTTGCTTTAAGATGCTCCTTATGGCAGTCATACTCAGAAAACCCAAACCATTTGTTCCTTCTTTGCCCATTTGCTTCATCTGTGTGGTGCTGGGCTCTAAATATTTTTGATCTTACAATGGTAAGATGGACTTTTAAAAACTTGTTTAATAAAGCTTCTCAGTGTAGTACCTATGTGCATGACTTATAGATAAATATGGTGCTCTCCATTCTAAATTATATTTGAAATTCTAGAAATAAATATGTTCATGAAGAACATTGACTATTTTCTTGTGCCAAGATAAATATTCAGAGGCAAGTTAGAGCAATTACAATAAACTCGAAGGATGTTATGAAAAACAACTTACAGGAACTAAAGCCTATTCTTGCTATCAGGTTGGCTGCAAGCAGAAGAAACCCCCAAACATAAGAACCTGTTATTGGCTTTACAAATTATGTTCTATGACCTAATAAATGTTTAATTGGCACAATACATATCCGATGACCTTAATTACAATAATGTTACCCTCAATAGTCATGCCCGACTCCCATCGGCCACCACCATAACAAATCCTATTATCGAAATTAGTTCGAGAGTAATGGACTTACCTCAAAGTTGCAAAAAACGAACACAAAATAAAACATTTACAAACATGGTAAAGTTGCAAAAGCATGTTCACTTCTGGAAGCGACAATATGTTTTTAATCAATGTATGCAACTTTACTTCTTGCTTTCCTTTCAAGAGAAAGGTTGGCTTGTGCATCCCTTTCCAGCGAATTCCTTCTTTCAGTAAAATGCTTGAGGCAATAGCCTACCAGATCATTGATCAGAACTTGGCCTCTGGTTCTTGTACTTTCAGAATTAGGCAGAAATAAAATTATAGATTTATATCTGTCAAATCCAAAGCAAACCAATACTTGAATTTAAAGCCACAAATTCATAAATTTGAGTCAAACTTATACCTACATTCATCCATTGGTATATTCTTCCAATATCTCTGGTCACCACTTCTACGTTATCCACAAACTTTTGGATGAACTCAGACATACATCAATATTTTTCTCTAACAATACCTCCTTCCAAGCCCCATTAACAAAACCACAACATCAACCAACCCTTAATGGATAAAAAATCAAAAAACCCAAAAGTAAACAACCCCTTTCAACAAATCCCCCAAATAACCAATGAAAACCTCACTTTTGTAAATTAGTACTTGGATTTGTAGTTGCCGCCACCTCGTTCTATGGATGAAAACCCCAGGAAACAAAAAATAGGAAACTCTTTAAGATGTTAGGTAGAAAGGCTTTGGGTAGAGAAAGAGTTGTAGAAGAAGACTGGACGGAGAGATGCAAAAGACGGCTTTGGATAGAGATAGACATGATGAGAAGAGAGAGTCGGGATAAGAGGGTGGCTTAGATAGTGAATACTAAGACTAAAGTACCCTTAGGCTATGTAATGTCTAAATAACCCTTATGTTATCAAGATTTAAACAGATCTCAGCTGTCTATTTTACTCTTTCTAACATATCTCAAAGAAATAACATTAAATCCCAACCCTTCTTTGTCTTTGAGACAATGGCAAACTTTTATATTTGAAAAACACCGTATTCTCTAATGTAGACCTAGTGCATAGATTAAATGTTTTATTTATTACATAAGTAATTAAGTACCCACATTGCTGCTTAGAAGGTTTCATGTGACTTGGTCATGAAAGGGTGTGCCTATTCAACAAGTCCATTGTATCAAATGATATGTAAATCATTCTGATTATGATTCAGATTTTCTTGAGCGGGTAATATCCATATTGTTATCCTAGTTGCAGTTTTTGTTACCACATCATATAAATTCACATGCTTAAACTTTAAAATAAGGTATTCCACAGAAGGCATATACAGACCAAATAATTAGGTTTTTGTATCTCTATTTGTAGTAAAATACTGAAGCATACAACATAGGTCGCCCATCTACATTGCCGATATTATTGTTTAGTTTGTGCATTACTACCTACCGAATTTAGAAAATGCATTCATAAAGTCGAATTAAGAAATGGAAAACATTAGAAGTTAACATAATTAAGGATACCTGGAATTTGCAACAAGCATGGAAGAGACGTCAGATTCTTTCGCTAGGGAGATTTTATGCGATAGAGAAATTGGAAAAATATAACAACATCTCGCAAAACTTTAGTAAATTTTATTTTGGGAAATAAAATAATAATTTAGATATCAAATATTACCTGATGAAGATTACTGATTAAAATGTGTATCATTTCAATAATTTGATCTAAAGATAATTTGACATGAATTAAATTTGCATGCAAATTTAGAGATCAAATTAAGTTGACCTAATTAAAAAATAGGTTATGAACATACATTGTTGGTAATGAACATACCTTGCTGAACATACTCAATTTGATCAAATTAAGTATAGTACCTTTAATGATGATTTAAACAAAGATCAAATATCAGATTCCAAAGCTTTAATGAGGATTAAGAGAGAGAAAGAAGAAGAGAAAGCGTACCTAAGAGAGAGAGAGAGAGAGAGAAATCGCAAGGGGTTTTCCCAAGGAGAAAGCAGTATTTTTTTTTGGAGGAGAGGTGAAGTTTGATGTTGGGGGAGGAGAAGACGATTTTTTTTTGTCGGGGTGGTGTTTTTGGCTTTTGGACATAAAAATTGAAGTTCCAAAAGAGCCCTTTCATGTGCTAATCTTGAAGCACTAAGACCCCATCCTCACCCCTCTTTGTCTCTAGACATAAGACAGACTTGTCCAAAGCGGCAAAAACACCACCCCGTAATAATAAAGAGATATCTACATATTAAGCATATGAAGACTAACAATGTAACACTATTTCTGGAAAAACGCAAGGAATTTTAGGAACTTGTAATTTTTTATGAACTGAGAACTACACTTTTATAAAATATTCAACATCTTGCAAAGACATTGTTTACGCCAAAGAAAAAATATTCATATAACTCTGAGCATTATGTTCCGGTCGAAACATCATGGAAGTTTCGTTGTTTATTTATGGTTTGAAGTTTATAAAAATAACCTTATCCTTTACTATGAAGACTGTTGAAATTTTTTAAATCTTGTACCTCATTTTGAGCCTTGAACCCATGACCTCTTGGCCATCTAATTCATGTGACTCCTAAACTATAGCCTATAGTTTAGTCCTATATTATTTCTAAACAATAGAGGAACTAAACATATAAGGTAGTACCCATATAACATGTGTATAACATGTGGCATTGAGAGAGTGCATAGTTGTGTGAGTGTGTGAGGGGATTTTATACCCTAGACACACTTGGACCTCTCTCGGGCGGCCCGGTAGGCCGGGCTGGCTTGAGCTCAGACTTGGGATTGGGCAATTGTCTTTTCTGGCTCTGGAGACCTTGGGGGACCTTTGGGCTTGGGTTAGTCTCACCATAATCATTTTAACAAAAGCTTTCTTAGGCTTGACTTATTTTCTTGGTCTTTGGTCTTCATATTCTTTTCTCTACAACAATAGAGTCCTGATTTTCTGAGAGACACGTCTAACACGTTTGAATCGAGAGAGAGCTATTGGCAAACCTCTCTCTATAAATATAATTATTTACCACCTTCTAAAATATAACAGGGAAACCAGTTTCATCTCTTCCTCTGTGTGTTCAAACTCTCTCTTTCTCTCTCTCGTTCATTTGTACGGTTTACTGAGGTGCGAATATTGTTGTTAATGTACGTAGACTTCCGGTACTGAAGCTATTGTATATGCTCGTTGTATCCTGGGAGAGATTAAACCATTTACCTGTACCCAAGGTAGGTCAAAATACTCTTTAAAGAGAGTGTGACCCACGTCTCGAGCTGTTGTTACTGCTTTGTTTCTAGAACTTTTAACGTGTTACTTGGTGTTTACCGGAGTACGACCTGCCTCCTGTATTTGTTGTTGTTTACTACATGTTACTTGCTTGCTATTATCGAAGTGTTGCTTAATCAAAGGGGAAATCTATTTTACAGGATCATTTAACATTTATTCAACCATTTTAAAGAGTACAATTTATCTGTAATATGACTCTTTCTTCTGAAGTGTTGAAGTTTGATTCTAACAAACCCTCTAAGTTTGATGGTCTCAACTTCAAGAAGTTGAATAACAAAATGTTTTTTATCTCACACTTAAGAAAGTTGTATATGTTCTGGAACAAGATTGCCCTATTAAACCTCCCATTCCTATACCTGCGGTAGACCCTGATCTTATTTTAAACAAATATGACAAAACCTTAGAGACTATTTTAAACTGGAATGAGGCTGATTTCAAATACTGTAATTTCATTCTGAACGGTTTAGCGAATAAACTGTATGATTACTATCTACAATCCGAATCTGTAAAAATCATTTGGGATGTATTACAGAAGAAGTTTGATACGGAAGAGGCAGGCTCTAAAGAGTTTGCTATAAGCTAATATCTCAAGTTTAATATGGTCGACGATAAGTCGGTAATTTTCCAATTACATGAGTTGCAGCGAATTATGCATGAGATCGTGTCCGAAGGGATACCTCTTGATAAATAATTTCAGGTTGCCGTGATGATTGACAAATTACCACCGAATTGGAAAGACTTTAATAATATCATGCGACACAAGTTAGAGAAACTTACCATGGAGAACTTAATTACTCGTCTGAGGGTTGAAGAAGAATCTAGAAAACAAGGCCTGAAAGAGAAAATCCTTTTGGTTCAAGCCAAAGGGAAGGTCCATCTGAAACCTAAAGGGAAACCTTTCAAGGCTAAGAATAGTGGTAATCGGAACAACCATCCTAATGGTAGTAATCTGAATAACCGCCAGAATTATGGACACCAAAATCCTAATAATGTAATAAACCAACAAGCCCTACCATATAACGGAATAGGTTCTATTATGTGCTTCAACTGTAAAAAGCCTGGACACATATCTAGAAACTGCCAAAACCGCAGACCTGTTGCTCAGGCTAATGTTACCAAAGGGTACTTAGTGGCTATGATCGTAGAGATTAACATGGTCGGTAGAACTGACGGGTGGTGGGCTGATTCGGGCGCTTCTAGGCATGTATGCTATGAACACAATTGGTTCAAGGCCTACAAGGAGACTGAAGACCAAAAGGTGCTAGTTGGGGGTTCCCATTGCACCAAAGTACTAGGCACTGGAGATGTTAAACTGGTATTAACCTCTAGAAGGATAGTAACTCTGAAGGATGTGATGCACACTCCTAAAATGAGGAAAAATCTTATTTCTGGCTATTTTCTCAATAAGACAGGATTTTAACAGACCATTGGGTTTGATCAGTACATTTTGACTAAGGGTGGAATTTTGTTGGGAAAGGGTTTTACTTGTAATGGAATGTTCAAGATGAGTATTGAAATGAATAAATCTACTTCTGCTTACCTGCTGTCTTCTTTTAATATTTGACACTCTATACTATGTCATGTTAATAAGAAGTTAGTACACAATATGAGTAAACTTGTCATGATCCCTAAAGTAGATTTGAATAATTTTGATAAATATCAATCTTGTAGTCAAGCTAAGATTACTAAAACCTCACATAAAAGTGTTGTAAGGGAATCACAACTTTTGGACTTAGTACACTTTGACATTTGTGAAATGGACGGAATACTAACTCGAAATGGTAAAAGATATTTTATAACTTTTATAGATGATCATTCAAATTATACTCATGTTTACCTGATACGTCACAAAAGTGAAGCTATAGATATGTTTAGGACATATGTAACAGAGGTTAAAAATCAGTTTGATAGAAACATTAAAAGATTTCGTAGTGACAGAGGCATAGAGTATGATTCACATGAATTTCAAAACATGTATGAATCCTTAGGTATTATACATAAAATAACTGCTTCTTATTCTCCAGAATCTAACGGTAAAGCTGAATGCAAAAATATAACTTACACTGAGTTGATAGTTATTATATTACTTAGTTTTGGATCACCTAAATCTTTATGGGATGAAGCATTATTATCTGTTTACTATGTTTTAAACCGTATTCCTCATATCACATATGAATTGTTACCTTATGAAATTTGGAGAAAAAGAAAACCTAATGTTAGCTATTTTAAGGTTTGGGTCTGTTTAGCCAATGTTCGTAAACCTGATCCTAAACGAATAAAACTAGCTAGTAGAGCTTTAGAATGTGTTTTCATTGGTTATGCTATTAACAATAAAACTTATAGTTTTCTTGATATTAAGGATAATGTTATCATTGAATCACTTGATGTTAATTTCTTTGAGGATAAGTTTCCCTACTTACTGAGGGATAGTGGGGGTAGTAGTAAGGGTTCTCAACCTTTTACGTCTTCGACCCCTAATATACCTCAAGTAAAAGTTAATAGAGCTGTTGATTCTCATGATACAGACCCAGAACTTCATAAAGGTAAACGTTTAAGGATTGCTAAAGATTTTGGTAATGATTATGCTGTACATACCTTAGAATCTGACCCCAATACTATCAGAGAAATGTTAACCTCAAGTGATGCTGATTTGTGGTAAGAGGCCATTGATGATGAAATGGATTTTTTTATTACAAATACAACTTGGGATTTAGATAACCTACCTCCTGGCAGTCATTCTATTGGGTGTAAATGGATATTAAAGAGAAAATTTAAACCAGATGGTACTATAGATAAATATAAGGTGAGACTTGTAGTAAAGGGATATATACAAAAGAAAAATATTTATTTTTTTGACACATATTCCCCAGTTACTCGTATGACAACCATTAGAGTATTATTGGCCGTTGCTGCCGTGTACGTTTTGATTATTCACTAAATAGATGTAAAAACTGTATTTTTAAATGGAGAGCTTGAAGAGGAATTATATATCGATCAGGCTGAAAGCTTTGTGATACCTTGTAAGTAACATAAAGTCTGCAAGCTGAACAAGACCTTATACGGTCTAAAGCAAGCTTTAAAATAATGGCATGACAGGATCGACCAATTACTTCTTTCAAATAGTTTTAAGATTAACATTGCTGATAAATGCCTATATTATAAAGTATTTGGTGAAATTTGTATTATGATATGTCTATACGTTGATGATCTTCTTATTTTTGGTTCTACATTTGATATCATTTTAGAAACCAAAAACATGCTTAATAATAATTTTGATATGAAGGACCTATGTGAGGCTAGTATAATTTTAGGCATGAAGATCACACGCGCAGACACTGGTACTACTCTTAATTAGTCTCATTACATTGAGAAAATCTTGAAGAAGTACAAATATTTTAATCGTAGACCTGCTTGTACTCCTTGTGATCCACAAGTTAAACTTTTAAAGAACTTGGGAGAGGCAGTTAGACTGAAAGAATACGCAAGTATTATTGGTAGCCTTCGCTATGCTACGGACTGTACTAGACCCGATATAGCTTATACTGTAAGGGTTCTATGTTGATTCACAAGTAAACCAAGTTTGGCGCACTTGGGTGCAATTGATCGAGTTATACGGTACCTGAAAAGGACCATGAACTTGGGTTTACACTATCAGAAGTTTTCTGCGGTCCTCGATGTATTTAGTGATACAGATTGGAACTCATTTTCGGATGATTCCAAAGCCACCAGCGGATACGTGTTTAGTATAGCTGGCATGCCGATTTCTTGGAGATCCAAGAGACAAACGATTCTAGCTCAGTCAACTATGGAGTCTGAGTTAATAGCACTAGCTATAGCTAGTGAGGAGGTGAGTTGGTTGAAAGACCTCTTGTCTTATATTCCTTTATGGAGTAGGCTTATACCGCCAATTCTGATCTACTCAGATAGTACAGCTGTAATAGCTAGAGTATGAAACAATTACTATAATGGTAAGAAGTGAGCGATACGTCGCAAACAAAATACGATAAGAGATTATCTCTCATCTAGTACTGTTACAGTGGATTTTGTAAGATCGGAAAACAACTTGGCATATCCTTTTACAAAAGGACTATCTGGTGACAAAGTTTGGAGTACATCCTTAGGAATGGGACTAGACCCTATTATAGAATCACAAGTGGTGGGGACCCAACCGAAATGACTGGAAATCCTAAGAAATAGGTTCAATGGGAAAAACAAATAATTGTGATATCGAATCGTGCAACTAGGAGCTTGTCACTCCAGAGTTAATCTCGTTGCACATACTGTATATATGCATGGCATCTTGCAGCGTCTGTAAGGTTGAGTTTCTTAAACTCTTAATGAGTTCTATATCTCATTCTTAAGTGGGGTGTCTAGCTACAAGAACACTCTTAATAGACTCACCAAGGTGATTGTGAAAGTGCGGCCGCTTCCTATGAGAATTAGGCTAAATTCTCTAAAGCCTTCACCTATACTAGGATTAAGCACATTGCCAAAATGTGTTGGCATTTAGAACTTGCACATGGTAGGGTTGTATGTAGTTTTCTTCACTGTATAAAAATGAATAATGAGTTTAAGACTCTGATCACTTATTATTCTTATACGTTGAAAATTGTTTACTACGTAAAGGTTTAAGTTTAAGGACACCTTTACTTAAGTACATCTCTATATATTAAAATTGTACTCTCATTTCTCTTCTCAGTCATTTCTCTTTTTTAGGAAGTTTTTTAAAAGTGAAGGATTATTGGAAATTTTCAAAAGTTGTACATCATTTTGAGCCTTGAACCTATGACCTCTTGGTCATCTATTTTATGTGACTTCTAAACTATAGCCTAAAGTTTAATCCCACATTGTTTATAAATAATATAAGAACTAAACATATAAGGCAGTACCCATGTGACATGTGTGTAACATATGACATAGAGGGAGTGTATAGTTGTGTGAGTGTGTGAGGGGATTTTATACCCTAGACACCCTTGGACCTTTACCGGGCCGACTTGGGCTTGGGCTTGGGATTGGGATTGGAATTGGGGAATTGGCTCTTCTGGCTCTGGAGGCCTTGGGGACCCTTTGGGCTTAGGCTAGGCTCACTATAATCATTTTAACAAAAACTTTCTTGGCCTTGGGCCTGACTTGTTTGCTTGGTCTTGGTATTTGCATTCTTCTATCCACAACAATAGAGTCCTGATCTTCTGGGATACATGTCTCACACGTTTGAATAGAGAGAGAGAGAGAGAGCCGTTGGCAAAAAAATTCTCTATAAATATAATTGTTTACCACCTTCTAAAACATAACAGATAAACCAGCTTTATCTCTTCCTCCTTGTGTTCAAACCCCTTCTCTCTCTCTCTCATTCATTTATACGGTTTACTGAGGTGTAAATACTGCTGTTATTATACGTAGACTTCTGATATTGAAGCTACTGTATATGCTCGTTGTATCCTGGGAGAGATTAGACCATTTACCTGTACCCGAGGTAGGTCAAAATACTCTTTAAAGAGAGTGCGACCCATGCCTCGAGCTATTGTTACTATTTTGTGAACGGAACTGTTAACGTGTTACTTGCTGTTTACCAGAGTACAACCTGCCTCCTATTTACAGCTGCTGTTACTAAAACTTGCCTGTTGTTGCCTACTCTGTACAACTGTTGCCTGTAACTCAGACCTCCTTGTAAAATTATTCCTGTTATACGCTGCTGTTTATTACCGGAGTATTAATTGCTGAATACTATTTTGCTATTGCTGAAAAAATTGTTGCTGTAATACCAGGTTGCTGCTGAATACCTTACTGCTATAACACCTTGCTGCTGTATACATTTGCTGCAACTATTCTTATTTTGTACTTGCTATTTCTTAATCAAAGGGGAAAGCTATTTTACAGGTTCATTTAACATATTAAGCATATGAAGACTACCTATGTAACACTTGAAGTACCAAAAAAGCCCCTTCATGTGTCAATCTCGAAGCACTCAAACCCTATCCTCACCTCTCTTTATCTCTGGACATAAGACAGACTTCTCTAAAGCGGCAAAAACACCGCTCTGTAATAATAAAGAGATATCTACACATTAAGCATATGAAGACTTCCTATATAACACTATTTCAGGAAAAACACAAGGAATTTCAGGAACTTGTAATTTTCTATGAACTGAGAACTACACTTTTATAAAATATACAACATCTAGCAAAGACATCGTTTCCGCCAAAGAAAAAGTATTCATACAATTCTAAGCATTATGTTCCGGTCGAAACATCATGGAAGTTTCGTTATTTATTTATGGTTTGAAGTTTATAAAGATAACCTATCTTTTACTATGAAGACTCTTGAAAATCAATCTATTTAACCATTGAAAGTGGTCATTTGTCTTCAACAAGGGCACCCTGTTACTAAGAGGAGCACATCTTAAAGAATGTGCAAAAACATAATTATTTTAATTCCCCTCCTTTCTCCTTCAATAAATTTTTGTTACCTCCTTCCTCATTAAAATTCTTCAATGAAGCATCAGAACAATAAACTCTATTTTCCTTTATCACATTACGGATTTCACGAATACGCTTAGATTAATTTTTTTTAACTTAAGTTCTACTTCATGAATTCGGTATAAAAAATTCTATTTTTACGATGGAAATATGTGATTAAGGTAAAAAAGTGGGAAATAGAGTTTATTGCAATCTTGATGTTAAAAAAAATATAGAGAAACTTCAATGACTTGTTTGATGAAGAATTTTAATGGTGAAGGAACTAAAATGAAATTATTAGACGAGAAAGTTACAAATTTAAAATAACCACTGTTTGATTTTTTAAATTTTACCTTTACGGTTCTCTTCTTGGTGTGCACTATGTTAAGGATAATGATGCATACACAGTCAGCAATGCTGAGTCATAGCTGAGTCAGTCTAATTGTTGTAACAGAATAACTGCCTTACAACTAATTCCTGTATTTGTCTATAAATAGACTTGCAATGATTTATTTACAGATATAAATAATATATTTCTTTTTTGATCTCTATTATATATGGTGTCAGAGCAATTTAACCTTACGGTTCTTAGATCCAATTAGGGCTTATGCAATCAAAATCTCCAATTTTCTCAAAAAATATTTCTTTGTTTCAAGCTAAAATTAGCTTTGATTTGATGTGTTTGAGCTGAAACCAACTTCGTTTGTGCACTGATTCATCAAATTTAGTATTTTTAGAGGCAAAATCGATCTTGATTTTGTGATTGAAGGCTCATCTTCTTCAAATTTAGGTATCTGCAACAAGCTCTCTCTCTCTCTTATGGAAGATCTTCCCCAATTCACTTAAGCTCCAGCAATGGTGACTCAAAATATCTAAAACTTGATCCCAATCAAGCTTACAAAGGACAACAATGTGGTTTGGCGATCATTGTTCTTACCAATTCTTCGTCGTTACTCGCTTCTTGGTTATGTTGATGGTTCAAATAAGTATCCACCAGATCAACTCTCCATCACTGATGCATTAGGCCAGAACACAATCTCACAAAATCCTGAGTTTAATCATTGGATTGAGAATGACCAAACTCTTATTATTTGGATTAATGCTTCTCTCTCCGACTCACTCTTATTGTACATGGTGAACTCAACTACTTCTCATGCACTGTGGTCAACATTAGAACGAAGGTTCTCATCAATATCCCGTTCTCACATTACGCAACTGAAATCCAAGCTTCAATCTCTCAAGAAAGGTTCTTTAACGATTTCCGACTATTTGCAATCCATCAAACACATCTAAGACAACTTAGCTGTAGCTGGTTCTCCTATCTTAGATGATGATTTGACTTTTCATGTCTTGAATGGCCTCCCACCTGATTTCGACTCATTCTCAACATCAATTCGAGTTCGAGCAGAGGAAGTCACATTGGATGATCTTCACAGTCTTTTGTTAAGTGAAGAACTAGCAGTAGAAGAAAGAACTAAGTATCTCAACTCAACCCCACAGGTGTTTGCAGCAACAAAAACACATCCTTTTCACAAAATAGACCATCTTATAGAGGATCAAACTACAATAACTACAGTGAAAGAGGCTACAATTCTCGTTCACAAGGGAATAGGATGTTTCAACAAAACAATCCAGGCAGAGGCAATACATACAGTCAAGGCAGCTCATACAACAATCATGGGAAAGGACTTTATCATAGCAATTTATCTAATTTCAACCAAAGCTCCAATAGGCCATGATGCCAAATTTGTTCCTATGTTGGTCATACAGCTATAGACTGCCACAATCGCATGAATTTTGCCTATCAAGGGAAGATTCCTACACCAAAGCTTACTGCAGTGGCAACAACTAGTAATGGGAATCAAGCATCATCGTCCACTGAATCACATTGGTATGAAGACACTGGGGTTAGTAACCATGTCACAGCAGACTTCAATAATCTCTACATGAGGAGTACCAGGGAGCAGACAAGGTCATAGTTGGCAATGGACAAGGACTACATATCCAAAATACAGGTTTTTCCAATGTCTTTACTGATTTTTCTCTAGTTTCCAAATTTCAATTAAAAGATATTTTACATGTTCCTGATATCTCTCACAACCTCTTGTCTGTACATAAATTTGTGACAGACAATAACTGCTCTCTAACTTTTGATACCCATTCCTTTTATGTCAAGGACAAACCTTCAGGGAGGTTGCTTTTTCAAGGACCTCATGAGAATGGCCTATATCCTTAAGTTCAACCACTCCCCTTATTTACCCTCTGGACAACACACTACATTTATTGGTGAAAGAGCATCAACTACTATATGGTACTAAAGGCTGGGACACCCATCTACTCCTATTCTCCAAAGAGTCATCCATCAGCATCACCTACATGTTGATGGAAACTCGTCGTCTTATGTATCTTTCTGTTCTCACTGCCAACTAGGGAAGAGCAGGAAACTTCCTTTTTCTATTTCTATTACTAGTACTACTCAGCCTTTACAATTTTTATATTGTGATTTGTGGGGGCCTTCTCCTGTAACATTATTTTCTGGTTTTAAGTACTATGTCAGCTTTGTAGATGACTTCATCAAGTACTGTTCGATTTTTCCACTTTGTAATAAATATAATTTCTACACAATCTTCATTTTATTCAAAGCTAATAGTGAGAACAAATTTGATTTAAAAATAAAAACTATTAGAACTGATGGAGGGGGTAAATTCATTAGTCATACATTTGAAAATTGTCTTACTCTCTTTGGTATTTCACACCAGTTTTCATGTGTCCACACTCCTGAATAGAATGGATTTGTTCAGAGAAAGCACATATATATAGTTAAGATGAGTAGAAATTTGTTTGCTCAAAGTAGTCTTCCAACCCACTATTAGACTGATGTTTTTCAAACATTAGCTTTTCTTATCAATAGACTCCCCACAAAACAACTTAATTTCGTATCACCTTGGGAGAAACTCTTTCATGAATATCCAAACTAATTTTTTTTAAATCATATGGGTGTGCTTGTTATCCTTGGCTCAAACCCTATACCAGGAATAAACTCCAAAGCAGAAGCAAAATGTGTGTTTTTGTTGGTTGCAGTCTCAATCATAGAGGATATAGATGTTTAGACCCTCTCACTGGTCAAATCATAGTCTCTAGGCATGTAATATTTAATGAAGATTCCTTCCCATTTTGTTCTTCTTTAATTACACAGCCAACAAACTCATGCCATACATGTTCTCAACCAACAGTCAATGTCCCTCTTATTCTTACTTCTATAACACCCATAACAATACCTCTCCAATCACATCAATCTCATCCAGCAACCATAATTCAATAATCCCCTACACCCACCATAGCAATAGGCACACCTATTTCCATCCTACTACCTATGACAAATTTATCTTCTCCACAACAATTATCACCACATACACTATTACCCCCATCTCCATTACTACCATCACCTTCCCCATTACTTATTCCTTCATCAACATTACCAGCACCACAACAAAATCCTCAGAACCATCATATGGTCACAAGAGCCAAAAATGGCATTTTTAAACAAAAATCCTATTTTACCACCAGGCATCCTATCCATACAACTCTTCTTAGTACTTGTTCCTCTACTGTACTTAATTAATTTACCCAAGCAGTAAAAGATGCTTTCTAGAGAAATGCTATGACCACAGAGTTCAATGCCCTTCTCCACACAGGAACATGGACTCTAGTTCCTCCCAATTCTAAACAAAAACCAATTGGGTACAAATGGGTTTTTAAGATCAAGCGCAAATCAGATGGTACAATAGAGAGATACAAAACAAGGCTAGTAGCCAAAGGCTATCATCAGCAAGAAGGTATAGATTATACAGAAACATTCAGTCCAGTGGCTAAACCAACTACTATCAGACTGGTTATTGCTCTAACTGTCCAATATGATTGGCCCATTAGACAATTGGATGTGACAAATACTTTTCTACATGGCACTCTCAAAGAAGAAGTTTATATGGTGTAACCCCCTGGATTTGTTGATTCACTTCATCCTAACTGTGTATGTAGATTACAAAAATCCATTTATGGTTTGAAACAAGCTCCTAGAGCTTGGTATGAGTCTCTAGTGCAAGGGCTTCAAAAATGTGGCTTTCATACTTCCAAGGCAGACACCTCCTTTTATGTTTAGAAAACCTCCTCATCTTTAACATTTATCCCCATCTATGTGGATGATATTTTAATCACTGGTACTTCTCCTCAACTATGCCAATCTCTGATTCAACAATTGAGTTCAAAATTTGCAATGAAAGATTTGGGGCCACTTCACTACTTGCTTGGGTTAGAAGCCATAAGAGCCTCTAAAGAAATCTTTCTTCACCAGTTAAAGTATGCTCTAGATCTTCTTCAAAAATCACACATAGATGGTGCAAAATCCTGCTATTCTCCCTGCTCCACTGTAACAAAATTACAACCATCTGATGAGGGCAAGTTATAAGACATTTCTACTTATAGATCCTTAGTTGGTGCACTGCAGTATCTCACATGGACCAGGCCAGACCTTACATTCTCTGTCAATCAAGTCTGCCAGTTTATGTATTGTCCCATTACATCACATCTATTAGCAGTAAAAATGATACTCAGATATATTAAAGGAACTATTAATCATGGCGTATTTTTTCCAAAGGCAGTAGACTTCTTATAGCATTTTTAGATACGGATTGGGTTGATTATACAGAAGATCCACCAGTGGTTATTGTGTGATGTTTGGTAATTCTCCAATTTTCTAGAGTGTTAAGAAATAAGCAACAGTGTCTAGGTCTTCCACTGAAAGTGAATATTGATCTTTAACCCTAACTGCAGCAGAATTGTCATGGATATGCATCCTTCTTACTGATCTTCACATTTATATAGATCAAGCCCCTCTCATTTGGTTTGACAATATTAGTGCTATTTTATTAACATCTAATCTAGTTTTTCATGCTAGAACCAAGCATATAGAGATAGACTATCACTACATCATCAGAAAATTTGTTACTCAGAAATAAGTTTAAGTTAATTATCTGTGTACAGGAGATCAGGTGGCATACATCTTTACAAAGGGTCTTTCATGTTACAGATTCACGTATCTCAAAGGCAAGCTTTTAGTTCAGCCTCCTCCCTTCAGCTTGAGGGTGTATGATAAGGATTATAATGCATACACAGTCAACAATGCTGAGTCAGTCTAACTGTTGTAACAGAATAACTACCTTACAACTAATTCCTGTATTTGTCTATAAATAGACTTGTAATGATTCATTTACAGATATAAATAATATCTTTCTCTTCTGATCTCTATTACACTAGTGCCCATAACAGTTTCCTTCAATAAATTGCTCTTATTGTAATTGTAGTAAATCTACATAATAGTCATAAAGATGGAGGAACCATATAGAGTGATGCTGCTTGAGCAATCCCAAATCTCTCCACCACAAGGTTCTGTCCCTCGAACATCTCTTCCTCTAACTCTATTCGACATACCATGGCTATGCTTGTCACCTGTCGAACGCCTTTTCTTCTACAAGTTCTCGTACTCCATGTCCCATTTCACGGATATTGCCCTTCCTAATCTCAAACATTCACTCTCACTCACCTTCAACATTTCTACCCTCTCGCAGGGAACCTCACTTGGTTGCTACATTCCAGTAAGTCTGAAATCCTTTAGGTAGACGGTGACTCCATTACGTTCATTATGGCAGAGTCTGATTACAATTTTAATAGTCTTTGGGGTTACCTTGCGAGGGATACAAACAACTTTTATCCAGTTGTGCCTAAATTGGAACTGATTTCTGAAACAGTTCTTCCCTAATTGGCCTTGCAAGTAACCATCTTTCCAAACTTGGGTATTTGCATTGGCATTACTATTAGACATGCTGTCGCGGATTGGAAACCCTCTAACCATTTCATAAAGTTTTGGCCATCCATTTATAAGTCAGGGTCGATGTTTGAGTCACATCCTGTCAATGATAGGACCATGATCACAGAACCCAAAGAGATGGTTACGACTTAAAAGAATAGGAGGCGCTCAATATTTTGAGACAAAATTCTACCAAATACATTTACGTCTCCGATTGATAAGGTTCTGGTAACTTTTGTTATGGGCCAATCTGTGATAGAAAGGCTGACGAAATGGACCACCGAGAAGAACAATAAAACCACGGAGATACCACTCAGTCTATCTTCTTTCGTAGTAACATGTGCTTATGTGTGGGTTTGTTTGATTAAAGCTCTAGGCGCCAATGTAGACAAACTGAGAGAATAATTCATTTTTTTATGGAGAACAGAGCTCATGTTAAGCCACCCTTACCGTCAACGTACTTCAGTAATTGTCTGGCATTATGCCAAACAATGATAAATATAATTGACCTGACCAATGAAGATGGGGTCGTTATTGTAGCTAAGGCGATTGCAAAATGAATTAAAATAACAAGGATTAGGGACTTGAGAGGCTGGGATACCCCTTTGGCTGATTTGTTTGCAATGGCGTCTTAGTAGGTTATTTCTGTTGCTGGGTCACCAATGTTGAAAGTTTACAATACAAACTTTGGATGGGGAAGGCCTAATAAAGTTGATATTATTTCAATCATCGGTACTTGAGCCATTTCTCTTAGAGCATCTAGTGTTGGCTAAAAATCAAGTTTTTAGCCTCCCAAGATGGGGTTTCAATTTTCTCTCTCTCCTTATTGTTGAGGAGAGAGAGAAATAAATTTTGGGTAGCCACCTGGACAACTTTATTACGTAGAAAGCCTTTTTTTTTAAACTAAAATCAATAAGTAGAAAGTGTTTGGAAAAGTTAAAACTACATTTACCTAATAAATTTATGACACGTCACCTATTAAACTTGTTATTTTGAGGAGTTGGGTTTTTGTAGGGCATTCAAATCTCATATCTACGCCATACCACTAGTAAAAATTATAGGTAATCTACACTGGATGCTCTTAGTGAACGTAGCTGGACTTGAGGTTGGATTGTCTTTAAAAAAGGATGAAATGGAGGCATTTTCATCTCAATTTTTCAGAAACTATCAATGATATTCCACAAGGAGCTCTTTATTTGTATATGCATTTCTCTACAACATGCAACAAGATTTTCAAAACTAATGTATGTACAACCAAAGTTTCGATAAACACGATCAATTATCTGGCCAATCTTACTACTACCCTAGCACAACCATCTCATGCCCAATACTTAAAAAACGTTTGGTTAAGCCTTATGCTGAGCCGCGCCACAGAAGTTGAACTCCGATTCGATCCGATTAGCTATGAACAAGCTAAAGGAATACACAACCAAAACCAATAATAAGAGTTTAAGGTGGTTAGATAATTGCCTACATCCACACACAATAGATAGAGAGAATGAAAGTTTATTCAATGATCTTTAGTTACAATTTCAAACTAATTTGAGGTCTTATAAGGTTTTTCTCTCCAAGGATTCCTCACAAATAGATCTTACCAAAGGTGGCTTACAAAATTCCTAAGTATCCCTCATATACTTGGGAAACCTATTACAATCGATATCGATCTTAAGATAATCCAATGGCTTCAAATAATACTCAAAATTGAGTTTTCTCGATGTTTGTTCGAACAGAGGGACCATCTGCCTGATTTTTTGAATACATATAAAGTCTATTCGAACAGACTCAAGTATATTTGAACAAAAACAGAACAACCTCTAGAATTCTCCACCTCGGTGAAGATTTCCCCAAATCTGGGCTGAACTTCACCACCAACCAAATCGAACCCAATACGAAACCCTCTCTCAAAAAATATCCCTAAGGACCTTAACAAACCAACGTCCCAAAGAATACGAACAAACCAACGTCCCAAAGAATCAAAAAATTGACCAAATGTCCTAAAGGACCAAATCGAACCAAGCGTCCCAAATGACCAAATCCAAACAAACGTCTGAAAGCACCCAAACCAACCAAACATCCTAAAGGACCAAATCCAACAAACATCTCAAAAGACCCAATCAACTGTACCAAATCAATGGTTGCCTACGGACCGTGGATCAAGTCACCCGTAGTTCCCAATATCCCCGTGAGGGGAAAAATCAATCTATAGGAAATAGACGCACTATTTCTTTCTCTCTATCTCTATGTATCTCCCTACCAAGAGTCTGTTTGTACCATTGTATTTGAGATTTCTTCAAGCTGTACTACAATCTCTTCATCAATTAACATACATAGTCTTCCTTTCTAGCAACCTTAAGCCTACTCGGCTGAGTCATATAGATCTCTTCCTTCAACTTCCCATGTAAGAATGCCATCTTAACATCGAGTTATTGTAATTCCAATTTAAATTTGCTACCAAGACCAATAGGATACGAATGGAGAAGTATTTCACCACTGGACTTGCCTTAGAGTGTAACATCATCTTGAGATCCTTACTTCCTTTTGTAGACCCATTTTCCACCAATCGCCTTCTTTTCCTAAGTCAACTTTAAAAGTTCCCAACTTTTATTCTTACAAAGAGAATACATCTCTTACTTTATAGCTCCCTCCCATTGGTTTAAAGGAGCATATTCTTCAACGATCAGTAGTACGTAGGCTACCATGGCCTTCACCTTTGGAAGTACAATGTCATTTGCAAGCTACTCGGCTTACTTGCATTCCTATGTGGTTTACTAGTTGAAATTGACTCCACAACTGAAGTCTCCTCATCTGTACTACCACATTCTTCACTCTCGTCTGGGTCTTCATCATCTGGAATATAAACCAATGGCTCATCACCCATTGTTATACTGGTGGATGACACCCTTTTTAGTATAGAACTATCTGGACCAAGCGAAAACACATCAATCTTCACCTACTGTAAAACCTCGCTTGTCGTTTTATCTATATGTTAAGAGATATATGACTTCATCATAGAAGCCTCATCAAAAGTTATATCTATACTTAAAATGATCTTCCAGTCTCTCGTATCCCATAACTTGTATCCTTTCATACCTTTCTTACCCAGAAAAATGGTCTTCCTTGCTCGAGGATCCAACTTACCATCTTTGACATGATAGTATGCCGGACACCCAAAAATATGAAGAGTATCATAATCTATAGCAAGTTCTCCCAGCCAAGCTTCTATTGGTGTTTTACCCTCAATTGCAGCTAAATGCAACCTATTAACAAGATATCATGCATATGCCAAAGCCTCAGCCTAGAACACTTTACCCAACCCAGAATTGGATAACATACATCACGCCTTCTCCAGCAACGCATGATTCATGCGCTCTGCTACACCATTTTGTTACGGTGTCTCTCTAATGGTGAAATGTCAAACAATCCCCTCATTCTGACATACTTGTAAGAAAGTATCACTTGGATACTCCCGACCATTATCCGAATGGAGCAACTTGATCTTTCTGCCAGTCTGAGTTTCTATCAACTTCTTCCACCTCCTAAATTTTTTTAGGACTTAATCCTTCCTACTCATGGTATATACCCATACTTACCCAAAAAAATCATCTACAAAAGACATAAAGTAATATTTACTCCCAAGTAATGCATTCTTGGAGGGTCCCAAAACATCTGAATGTACATAATTAAGGATTCCACGAGTACGATAGATAGTTATGCCGAACTTTACCCTTGTCTGCTTGCCCAAAACACAATGTTCATAGGAGTCTAACTTGCACGTCTTAACATCTTTCAATAGCCCTTGGCTCACAAGAACTCTCAAGGACTTCTCCCCCACATGCGTTAAACACATAGGCCATAGTCTAGTGGTATCTTCGGAAGTGGTCTCCATACTTCATGCAGTAGTAACCTCACCAAGAATAACTGCAGAATCTAAATAGTACTAGTTGTTACTTCTTCTTTGACCCTTCAACATAACTATGACTCCCTTAAGATCCTTCTTCATACTATTCTCAGACACAAATTTGTAGCCTTTCGCTTCAAGCAAACCAGTTGAGATAATGTTTATCTTTATCGTCAAAATATACCGAATCTCCTCAATCTCTTTAACCAACCCATTGTGTAACTTTAGACGGATGGTACCTATCCCTATTATGCGATAAGAATCATCATTTTCCATCAACACCGCTCTACCTTCTAGAATTTTAAACTAGAAAAACAACCCCTTTCGGGACAAATATGATACCTAACACCTAAATCCAAGATCCATTCTTTTGAATCAACAATACATGTACTCGATGATATAATTAAAGAAAAATAAGTCATAATCATTACTTCCATTTGCAATCTCTTGAGCAACATTTATCCAAGAGCCTAATTTTTTACCTTTCTTCTTCTTAAGAAATGCGGGACACTCATTCTTCTAATGACCCGTCTATTTACAAAATAATGCACATTAGTATTTTCCTATGTTGTTGCGAATTCTAACGCGACCTCTCAATTTTAATCGAGAGTTATTATCACTAGACTTCCCTTTATCCAAAGACCTTCCTTTAGTCATTAATATTTCGGACGTCGACCCATCAGACTCATATTTTTCCTTCCTCTGGTACTCATTGTTCACCACCGCCGTTCGTACATTATTGTCGTAATAAAATATTTATACTCTTCAGAAAGTAAGTTTAAGAATAATAGAACTTTATCCTTATATTGGCCTAATTCTGTAAGCTTGAAGTAGCTTAAAATTAGCTCTTACACCAATATACCTGTGACTAAAATCTAATTGAAGGCAAGAAATGACACAGATAGTTTAGCATGAAAAACCTCTGAATAGGTAAAAAACCACAACCTCGAGTTGAGGGTTTTTGTAATAATGACTTTTATTGCTTGAGGCTGACTCCTTATTACAAGTGATGTCTCGACTTAGAAATGCTTGATCTTGTGAATAAAATGTTTGAAGTTTTGAGAATCTTAAAAATATAGTTTTCTTGGTAATTTCTAATGGCTGTTAAGTTTTTCATTGTGTTGTGTAACTTTTTCTTTATATATGCCTTCTCCACAGTTTTTCATTGTGTTGAAGCACGTTCACCGAACAATGTGGTTAGTGGTGGTTGAATGAGTAGCTATTGAGTTTATGTGAGATAGGTGTCTTTAACTTGTTCAGGTTTTTCTGTTTGAGCTGGACCCACGTTCTTCATCAGCTCACAGAGTAGGTGGTAATGTTGATTGTTAAAGTCATATGTAAAATGCGTGAGTTTGATATAAAGGTAATTCAAACTGGAGATAGCTCAATTTGGATAAGATCGAGGGGTAGGCCTTTATAATTGCCCCCTCGCAACTGAAGTCGCGAGTGGCTTTAGTTAAGAAAGAGTAATTTGGATATATGGGTATACGGGTTGATGTCTAAAAATGAAGGAAAAAATTATGTTGATTTGACTACATGGAAAATGGGCGTGTTATGGGGGGACGTTTTATATTAAATAATTATGGGAATACGGATGTATGTGTTAGTTTGGGTTTGAAGAGTTTTGTTTGTATTGAATGATGACGCTTGTGGAAACGTTCCTGCACAATAAATATAGGGTTATATAAATAGTACCTGTACCGAGGTTTATGGCAAAGTATGCTTATTTGTTGTCAAATTCTCTGAAAGATTTGAAGATGGTAAAGACCCGATGAATGGTTCTTGAAGAGAGAATTGTAATTGTGATGAAGAAGTTGAGGTTGAAATGCTTTGGTGATTAGTCCTTGGAGATGCCTACTCCCGTTCCGGTTCCTCTTACGAATCAATGAATGTCAAAAGATGAAGCAGTTGAAGCTGATGAAGATTTTTACTGTATGTGGAGGTTTCACCACGTTGTCTTAATAGGCGAGCAATGTTTGGTTTGTCTTTGTATCCTTGTGGAAGATAATGTTGGGGAGACAGATGCGGGATTTGGTATAACTGCAGGGCAGTTGCGCCGAAGTCTTGCGTAGGACTAGATTTTAAGGTCGGGCCCTCTTCATCTCTTCCAACTCTGCGAGGGTGGTGGTTATAGAAGAGGCAACGATGGTAGTAGAGGAGGATGATGGAGAATGGAAATATGCTTTTGCACTTCCATCGTCTCTTTGCCGCTAAGAACACCTTTTGTTTGAAGAGCTGGTTCAAGTACTGAGTCTTCTGCTTTCATGCCCAGACTTCCTCCAAACCGAGTTTTTGGTCAGAGTAAGATGGTGTGAAGGAAGAAGGGCTTATGGTGACTTCCAATACTTTCTTTGCATTAGAGGATTCTTTAAGTGAAACATCACTGAAGTCAGATGAACAGAAGGATTTGATGTTTCGGAGTGCCTGAAAGACCTATTATCTGTAATGCACTTGAAAAACTTGTTATCTATAAAGTAACTGGTTTCGGAGTACTTAAAAGACTTGTTATCTGTAAAGTACCTAAAAGATTTGTTATTTGTAAAGTACCTATAATTGTATTCCAGATGAATGAAATTCGTTATCCAAACTCTGTGTTGATATAAAATAGAATAACTTTGGAAATCAAGCTATGAATAATTCAAAGACTTTCGAATATAAGATGAAGTGAAATGTATGAGATTAGAAAGTACAACTTTTTGTTATAATCGAGCTGTTAGAAATATATTTATGGCATGAAATATGTGTAAGAATTTGTATTCGATCTGGGAGCTAAAATTTAGGGGAGAGTGAAAATTGCATAAATTTTAGATTGGAAAGTTCGAACTCTGAAAGGTCATTCCAGAATACTTGATTTGGAAAGAATAAGCCCGATTTGGAATTGAATGAGATGACTGGGGTCGATAAGAAGATATATGCACAAATATCTTTTCTCAAGATACTAGGTTTTCTGTTACGAGATAGTAGGATAATATCATGAGCTGTGGAGAATTGGTAGGAAAAATGTATAAATAAGGTGGGAATGAGTTTCAAATAGGTAGAAGAAAATATGAATGGTTTGGACTCGATCTGAGGGAATTCATTATGCCGCTAAGGGACGGTTGGTGATAAAGATAGCTAAAGTGTGGGAGCGAATTTTTGGCTTGTTGGATTATGATGTTGAGCTGCCAGTGAGGAAAGTTCAAGTTGATGGTTTAGATGGGATTGGGTGAGAAAGTGAGTATGAACATCATTTTTATGAAGAGATGTTCTGAGAAATCGTGGTGGATCCTGCAACTCAAAAAGATGTAGTGAGATCGCTTGTTGTAGAGGAGATTGAATTGGAAGATGTGAGGATTGCTAGAGGATATCTGATTGGATGTGGATCCCTATGACATCAAAGCTATTTTAGATGTAATTATATGTGGGGGTAATAAAAATGAATGAAAATAGGAGTGGCATGAATGTATGTAGTTATATGAGTTTGAATATTTTGAAAGAAACAAAATAAGAATAAAAGTTGAATCATTCCTTTATTGTTGTGAATGCTGTTTGTGACTGTTGTGAAAAAACTAATTTGAAAAGTTTTGAAATTTTGAGAACTTTAGAAATGACATTAGCACTTCTATAAGAAGAAGAAGAAAAAATAAATAGAAAAAGTAGGGAGATTCTGATTTTGTCCCCTTGTATAAAAGCTATGAAAACCCGATTGTGTGTAAGCGTGAGTCATCATGAGTGTGGTGAGGTCAGAGGGAGATTTGGAAAAGAGATATAAAAATGGATTAAAATATAAGGCAAAGGGCAATATGATAGGAAATCATTTTCATCAAAATGGTGCAAGACGTCTGACATTGGTAATGGAAGGGATGCCTCGGTTCCAAAACCAAGGATGACTCGTGCGAGGCTCAATAACTGCCAATAGTTGGTGAGAATAAAATATAAATATTGCTTCATCTTCGTCATTCAAATATTTCTCAACTTCTGAAAACTTGAAGAACAGTGAGAGAGGAAGGAAGAAGAAAAATAAAAGTAGCAGAGAACCTCTTGAGGATTTAGTTAAAAGAAAACCCCAATCGAAGCGAGAGAGGGTTGCAGAGACTGAGGCAAGAAAGTGGCTATACAACAGCGTTGTGAGGGAAGGATTTGGTGATGCGTCAGATTCTTATTCCGACATAGAAGGTTAGTAGAGGATTTATGATTTATGAATTTTTTTTTGAAGATCACCTTCTGTGTTTAGGCAAATCTAAAAATTACTATTTATAATAATCTATAAAAATCTGTTTGACATATGATTTATGAAAGTTATTTGTATGTGAATGATGTATGTGTAAAAGATAATGATAGATACTTGGACCTGTATGTAGCTCGATCGTGAGGAGTGTTTGTGTAGAATCAAACCCTTGTCCATAGATTTGTAGGTGATATGGAGAGTTCTCCTGTTGATGAGGCGTCGACCTGTGGTTGATCGACAGAGACTGAAATTGTAGTATCTGAAAGTGAGAAAGAAGTAGAGGTTGATCATTTTCCTGATTTCCCTGGAAGATTGGTAACCTATCCTCCTCATTCTGATGTATTCAAAGAGTTCTGCAAAGCGAAGGCCTCTATAGGGGGTAGATGGGTAGCTGTGTAGAACATGCTGGTAGGCAATTTAGGGGTTGCACTGTAGTGATAGAAGAGTAATATTTTTATCTGTTGGTTGATTTGGGGAAGGAGACAAGAGATAGGGGTATAGACGAATTGATCTCTTTAGAGTACTTTGATGGGAACGTCCAGGGTGACCTGGCAGAGAGTTTTTTGTGTTACATGTTTCTGTTGGAGTACGGGTTGAGTCTTCCCCTTAGCAATCAGGAAAAAGGGATAATAAACATCATCGGGGCATGTCCTGTTCAGTTGAACAAGAACATGTGGGAGGTGATAAGTGTTTGTAAATTTTTGAATAAGTGGTTGGAGGTAAATTAGATTGAGAGGAAGATATCTCCTGAGGATGTTTTGTAGTTTTACGGGGTAAATATTTTTTTTGCAAATGGAGGGGCATATTTTTTGCGAGCTCTACTCGGCCTCATTTCTTCAATCTAAACTCAGCAGACCAGCCTTGGAATGATAATGTGATATGGGTGAAGGGTGGTTGCCTTTAGAGAGATGACAAAGAACTTATGGAACTTCTGTTTAGAACTATAAAATAAAATAAGTATAATAATGTATAATGTATGAGATTGATATGTTAAAATTATATGATGCTCTGCTGATGATAATGTATTGTGAATGACAGGTCCTAAATCTCAGGTGACGAGGAAAGTGTCATTGTTGGATACAGTTGCTCAGGAGGGGACAGAGCTCGAGGATGTGTTGGAAGAAATTGCCATTTGCAGGAAGAAATATTCTAACAGTCAATCTAAAAAAGTTTAAAATTTTTAATCGACGAGGCTAATGACGGGTGTTGACAGCGGTAAGAAGAAGGGAACTGATGGGAAGAGGCGAGTGAACTTGCCCAAGGCCCTTAGAGTGGATTACACGAGGTTACCAGAGTCTACTATGCCGAGCAAGCTAGCTTGAACATTTCCCAATAAGTAAATGTTGAAGCGTCCTTCAATCTCTAGAACCACGGGAAGTGGTGAGGTCGTAGGGAAGGTGAAAAAGAGAAGGGTTGAACCTTCTTAACTATTGGGGGTGAAGGTGGTAGAAGATCGACCTGTTGTAGAAGACGAGTTGAAAGAGGTAGAGGAAAGGGCTAGGCTGGCTGCTCTCCACGGGGAAGAGGAGATGAGCAAAATGGTAGGTTCATATGCTCGAATATGTAATGATTTTTTTTGTATTACGATTCGAGCTAGCAATGAGGTCAATTTTGTTTGTTTTGTAGGCTACTCACCTGATGAAGGGGATATGCCTTGGGCTTGAGGAGGAGAGAGTAGTGCTGAGGAAGGAGAAAGTCAAGCTTGAGAAGATCGTAGCTCGATTGAAAGATGACTTGCTTAAGGAGGGAAAGTGGCTAGAGGCCCTGAAGGCTTCGCAAGTGGTAGAGATCAACCTTCTGTCCGTGGAGGCGAGAGTGAATTTGGAGGAGGTGGTAGCGGAGCGTGATAGACTCGGGCGCCACCTTATATCAAAGGGCTATTTTTAAGATGAGGTGAATGCCATTATGGCGGACACCTATGTTGAGGTGGAGGAAGATGATGAGGTAGAATGTGTGGCTGTTAGAGTAGTAGATGCTCTGGATGGCGTCTCTCATCAAACGGTGCGAGACAACCAAGGGGATGACAATGAGTATCCAGAGGGGGGAAATGAGAAGGTAAAGTAGAATGATGATTTTGTGATTGTATGAATATTTTTGAATGTTTATAAACTGATGGGACATTGTTTATTGGATAGAATTCTCTAGGCTAAGTCGTTTTTGTAAACCTTGTTGTAGGAACTTAAGGACATGCATTTCTGAATAAAAGATTTATAGACTCAGCTCGCTAAGGAGAGAGACGCCCCAGCGTCCCTATTTTCTTCACAAGCGGAGCTGCAGGTTAGAATAGGGCAATAAATATTTGATTTTTATGCTTCATTAGTATAAAGCTACATAGTAATAAATAGAGTGTAGAGACAGACCAAAAACTTGTTATCGGTTTTGGGGCCATGGTACCGAAATGGTGCACAAGAAATACCAAAGTATTGACAAATTAAAATATAGAGAATGTGCACCTTAGATTTAGAAGTATATGTTATGGAGCATCTATCTGAGATTGTACTTCAACCTTAAGTTTTGAAGTAGTTTACACAGTAGATGACAAAAAATAGATATCTTGTATATGTGTCGAATGAGTATTCTGAATCGAACTTGATATATTGTATATGTAATGTACAGGTCAAATTAGAGTCAGCTTGCTCGAGCAAAAGTGAGTCACGCCAATGTAACCAAGAATTTGCTGAGGAGTTTTATAGGATGAGAGAGGCAAATAAAGATAGGGAAGATTAGCATGTAAAGTTACACTTCAAATTTGTTGAGATAACCAAAACTGCTGTCGACCTCGCTCGGAAGATTGAAGAGGTGGATGCCAAAATTAATAAAGGGAAACAAGAGCTCGCGGAGATGAAAGAACACACGGGGAAGCTCAAAAGTCAGAATGACACGCTAATGGCAAAGAATAGGGATACAGACATGGCTCGATACCGTATACAGGCTTTGGAAAGATCTGAGGAAGGGTTAAATCATTTTGTGGCCAGCTTGAAAGACAAACTGTTCAAGAAAACAAACAATCAGGAGTAAACTCGAACTGACCTAGTGAATACCAGGAACGAGTTGGATTGATTGAAGAGGAAAATGGTCAAGAAAGATAGTAAGCTGAACAAAGCTCGAGATGATCTAACCACCTCCGCAATTATAGTTGAGCACCTATCTACAACCCTACCTGCCAAAGATATGGAGTTCCGGACGGTGCAACAGAAGTGTGATGAGTTGAATGAAAGGATGACACAATTGAAGACCAATTAGCTTAGGCCAATTCGCGTGCCAGAAATGCTGAGGCTGGGGAGTGCTCGAGGAAGAATAGAAATGATGCCAAGGTCTCCCGTATTCAAGGTGATGTAGTCAGCTCGAATAAGAGAGCTGGAGGGGGATGTAGCTCGAATTCAAGGTCATGTGCGGAAAGGAGTTGATTAGTTAAGGGTGTGTCAAATTAACTTGGATGCTGCTCTTATCAGAGAGAAAGAGTTAGAGCGGGTTATCAGAGGGAAGGGGATTTTGATAAATAAGAAAGAAAAACTGTTAATGAAACCCCGACTAGGGACGATTTGAATAGGGAGATTGAGGTACTTTGTACTCAGGTGGCGGATTTGAAGGTAATTAATCAGACTGAATCAGCTAAAGCTGACAAGAAATTGGAAGAGAACATCACATTCACAGCTCAAGTAGATAATAAAATGGTATGGCAAAAAGAACGGTATACGATGTTGGAAGATCGCCTTCATCGAGCGACAACAAACTTTTCTAAGACAGTTATACCTCATGTAGCGCACTCAGTTTTGTTGAGGGTTATGATTGCCTATTTTGTAGAGGAGGTAAAAAGGCTTGAGTTAGAAATAGATACCTTGTTCAATAGTTTGTCAGATAGGGGATGTATTTGCAGAGCCGATGTAGATAGAGGAAATTATATAGGCTCCATGGTAACGGATTTAGGTCCTTGACCTGTTGGATTAATAGAGTAGGGCAGGGTTGTTGTGAATGCTCGAGCCCGAGAATTTATAGCTGATCGACCTCCTATTGTAGGGGAAAGCGTAGCTAACATCCCAATAGCAGAAAAAAATCTATTGTAGTGGTTGTATATGTAACCTGAAATATAAAGTAGTTGTTACAGACATGTTGAGAGATGAAAGCTAATTTTACCATTGCTTTATATTATGTCTGGTACAGTCTTTGATTGAAAACTAGTATTTCATTTATTTTAATCACAGAGATTTAGTAGAGTCAGGCAAACCAAGTGTTATCCTTGATTTAACTAGTATGATGTCGCAGCCATATTGAGGTAGATGAAAGCTAGTTTTACCTATGCTTTATCTAATGTATAGTATAGTCTTTGATTAAAAACTAATATTACCTTTGTTTTAATCGTAGAAATTTAGTAGTGTCAGCCAAACCAAGTGTTATCATTGATTTAACTGGTATGATGTCGCAACCATATTTAGGTAGATGAAAGCTAGTTTTACCTTTGCTTTATCTTATGTCTAGTAGAGTGTTTGAATGAAATCTAGTATTACCTTCGTTTTAATCACAGAAATTTAGTAGAGTCAGCCAAACCAAGTATTATCCTTGATTTAACTAGTATGATATCGCAACCATATTGAGGTAGATGAAAGCTAATTTTACCTTTGCTTTATCTTATGTCTGGTAGAGTCTTTGATTGAAAACTAGTATTACCTTGGTTTTAATCATAGGGATTTAGTAGAGTAAGCCAAACCAAGTGTTATCTTTGATTTAACTAGTATAGAGGTCGATTAAAAGCTAGTATTATCTATGCTTTAATATATATATTGTCTATGAAGTAGAGAAATGTGTGGGAGAAAAACTTGAAAGTTTCATTGAATAGATATGGATATACATTGGATGGAATTGAAAATCTCACTTTTAAAATTGAAAAAGTGAGAAATGGAAATGGAGTAGTGAGGGACTTAACGATAGTACCGTTTTAGTTACATAGTATTCTAAGGATTTGAGATGTAAACTCCCTCTTCTGTCATGAGGTAATATGATCACAGGCCTAAAAAACCTTTGATAAGGAATAGACCCTCCCAATTCTTTGCTAGTTTCCCAGTATGAGGCTCTTTTCTGTGTGGAGTAATTTCTTTAAGGACGAGATCGTCGATTTGGAAGGTACATCTTCTGACTCGTTTGTGTACAAACTGGCCAACATCTGGAGATATTGACCGGGGTTAGTAATGATGCGTTCCCTGGTCTCATCGATCCAATTGAGGTTACAGGCCAATTCGAACTCATTTTCTTTGTATTATTGACTGGATGATGGTATTTTGAGGGAATAATGGCTTCAGTGCCATAGGCAAGGAGGAATGGAGTATAGCTGGTTGATTGACGTAGAGTGGTACGATATACCCATAAGACATGAGGAAGTTCTCGAACCAAATTCCCTTTTTTTTGTGACTGAAGCCTTTTCTTGAGCCCATCAACGATTATTTTGTTGGTGATTTCGGCTTGGCCATTACCTTGAGGGTAGTAGAGATTGGATGGTGAGTGGATGATATTGTGATGGTTGAGGAAAGCTGTGACTTTTTCTCAAACGAATTGTAGTCCGTTGTCGATACAAATCAGGTGGGGGTACCAAAACCGAGTAATGATGTATTCCCAGATAAAATAGATGACTTTTTCTTCTCTGGTTTGACCGAGTGGAACTTCTTTTACCCATTTTGTAAAATAATTTATAGCTACAAGTAGGTGTCGGGGGTTACCTGGAGAATTAGGAAATTTACCCACAAGATCAGCGCCCATCTTTTGAATGGCCAAAATACCTTGCTTGCATGTAGTTCGAGCACAGGGGCGCGTATCATTTGTCCATGTCATCGACATGTGTCACATTTGCTTGAGTACTCTTCTGCTTGTTTGCGCATGCCTGGCCAAAATACTCCTTGTGTAATTGTTCTATTTGCTAGTGACCGACTTGCGGCGTGGGAGCCATAAGTTTCTTAATGTAATTCACAGAGCATCTCGTTCGCTTTCTCTTTGGAGAGGCACTTGAGGTAAGTCCCCGTGACTGAGCAGCAGTTTAAAGTACCATTTTGATTTGTGTAGTACTTTGAGTTCTCGATCAGCTGTTGGCACTCTTTTGGATCTGTTGGAAGTGGTCCATTGCATTTTTTTTCGATACCGAGATAGGCTAAGAAAGGCTTTCTTCAATCGTCGTCTTCCCTTTTATCACCCCCAGTATTGATCGTGCATACAAAAATACGATCAATGTAAGGGATTGAAATTACTTTAATTTGGAGATATCGATCTTCTGTTCCCAAGGCCCCGGCTAGATATGCCAAGGAATTTGTGTGTCTGCTTTTACCTCGAGGAAGATAATCAACGGTTGCTTGTGCAAACTTGCTCATCCTATCTGTAATGAGGGCTACATATTTGATCATCTTGCTATTCTTCTTGTATTTCTCTGAGTAATGGTGGATGATGAGTAATAAATCTATGTAAACTAAGAGTTCTGGGATGGCGAGCTCAAGTGTGAGGTCGAGTCCATGAATGAGAGCTTCGTACTCAGTGGCATTTTTTGAGGCCTCAAAATCCAAGCGGATTGATTTCTCAATTTTGACGTTAGAAGGGGTAATCAATGCGATTCAATTTCCTAACCCTGCCGGTCCTGCTGATCCATCTGCAAGTTGTTTCCACCCTTTTCTTGTAATCCATTCAGCTCACTCATCAAATTCTTTGGGGGATGAATCTTCTGTAATTTTTTCTACAAGATCAAGATAACGTTCCTCCCAGTTGGGATCTTCTACTGAAAAATCCACGAGAAAATTGGCAACGGCCTGACCTATTTCGAAATGACGCTGTTCGAACGTGATATCATGTTCTCCCAAACTGACTGACTATTGTTGAACTCTCCTTGATTTTTCTTTTTTGGATAAAACTTCATGAAGTGGGTAGTTTGCCATGACTTTGACTGAATGAGCTTGGAAGTAGTGTTTGAGTTTATGCGAAGTGTAAATAAGAATGAGAAGAAGTTTCTCAATTTTAGAGTACCTTATTTTCAGTAGAGTGAGGGTTTGCTGATGAAGTAGACTGGTTTCTTGATTTTTCTTTCAAGTCAAATCAGAACCAAGTTGAGTAAAGTATCTGTGACTGCTAGGTAGATAATTAGTTCCTCATTATGTATTAGGGCGCTCATTATGGGAGACCTCCCCAAATAGGTTTTGAGATCCTGAAAATCTATTTTGGATTTTGATGTCCATTGGACCTCTACATTTAGCTAAACTTTTTCTCACTTGGTACAACCGCAGAGTAGTAGGAACAACCGACGATAGCAGTCTTAGGATTTTGAAGCGAATCGGTTGATAGCGGTAATCTTGCTGGCATGTTTCTGAACGTCTTTCATCGTTTTTGGAGATGGCATGTTGTGGAGAGCCCGAATCTAATCTGGATCGGCCTCAATCCCTTTCTTGCTGATGAGGTGTCTATAAATTGATCAGAATGTACTCCAAATTGACACATCTCAGGATTGAGACGTATCCTGTAATAACGAAGAATGTTGAATATGGTATTGAGATTTAAAATGTGGTTGGTAGACTGTATGGTCTTGCACAAGAGATCGTCAATGTAGACTTCCATGACTTTCCCAAGTTGTGCTTTGAACATAGTAGTCATTAACCGTTGATAAGTTGTGTCCATGTTTTTGACTCCGAAGGGCATAACTTTGTAGCAGTAATGTCATCTTTCAGTGATAAAAGTGGTATTTTCTTGATCTTCTTCCAAGAGTAGAATTTGATTGTATCCGAAAGCAGCGTCCATCATAGATAAGAGTTCATGACCTGCCGTGGAATCAAGGATCTGATGAATGTTGAGAAGAGGGAAACGGTACTTTAAAGTATGTTTGTTTAGATCGGTATAAACTACACAAACGTAGACTTTTCCATTCTTTTTAGGGACATCGAAGATGATAGATATCCAATATGGATATTTGGTTTCTCGAATGAATCCTACTTTGATCAATTTCTCAATCTCCATGTTAACTTCATCTCAAAGTCAAGGTGATAGTCATCGCTATTTCTGTTTGACCGCTGTGGCGTTGATGTTGATGGCCAATTTGTGATATGCCTTGGCCGGATCGACCCTAAGAATTTCTTCAAAAACCATGCAAAAATGTCTTAATTTAGTCGCAAGAATTGAATGAGAGAATCTTTTTCGTGCAAAACTAGCTTAGTACCGATAAAAGTACCTTTGCTAGGTCTATTAATGTTAATATATTTTATGGGCTCCTCCGTGGAAGACTGATCATCGAGGTGATCGGCATTCTGTAATTGCTATGCAGCATATCTATAAGAGGTATCTAGAATAGCAGAGACAGTATTCTTGCAAGCTCGAGAAAGCTTTTGACTACCCCTGATCTCATAAATACCATCATTGTATTTGAAGTAGAGTGCTTGATAATAGGTGGAAGCGATTGCTTCCATGTTATGAATCCAGCAGTAGCCCATAATCCCAATATAATGAGATTTGGCATTATGACTAATGTATCGTAATGTAGAAATTTGACATGGCTAGTGTCGCAATATTTGAATGAGATCCTAAGCCGGCGATTGCTCGACATAGGCAGAGGTTTTGCTTTTTTGTCTTGAGGTGTGAGATCGCAACATTCTGATAATCTTCTGCGCTTGAATTTTTTAGAGTTGGTGATCTAATAGATTTCGATCATGTTGCTATGGTACATATGGTAGAAATGCTTCTGCTCAGCTTGATCTTTGACCTGGACATCTTCAAGCTGCTTCTTATAGTTGCCATCCTTGTATGATTCCAGGTCGACAATATATTCGAACATCCATCCCTCCTTGAAAATGTATTCTAACAACCTCTGTAAAGCATAGTAATTGTCAGTAGAATGGTGGTTTACCTTATGATGCATGCAGTACTGTCGGTTCTCGATTGGTTCCAATGGTTGAGAGAGACGGTTGAGCTTATCCTTTGAGAGGATTGAAAAAATTGTGGATAATCGAACATTCATCTATGGGAGGACCGGTTTGATTTGTAAACCGCCTTTCTGAGGGTTGCCAATGTTTCCTTTGGAGCACTTTTGGTCACCCTGATCCTCCTTTGGTTCAGTGCCTCGATCTGTAGATGTACCTTTCATAGTAAGAATTGATTTAGTAGATTTATGCCTTTCGGATATTATCAGTTCTAGGTCGACGTAACTATTAACCTTGGTGATCATATCTTCAAAGGTCACAAGTTTGTTGAGGAAGAGATGCTTTTTGGCTTTGCAGTCGAGCTGGAGCGTGTTGGTGAAAGCAGTAACCGCTATTTTCTGATCGAGATTGTCTACTTTACGCGCGAGATCCAAAAACTTCTTTACAAAAGCCTCGAGCTTCTCCCCGTATGACTGTTTGAAACTGATAAGAGAATATAAATTCTCATCTTTATCTTTGTTGTGAGCATACGCCTTGATGAATTATTTCTGCAGTTGGTCGAATGTGTATATGGAGTCTTCAGGTAGATAGCAGAACCATCGAAGTGGATCCTCTTGGAAAATTGTGGTGAATAAATGGCAAAGGATATGGTTGAGATTGGAATACAACCCCAATGAATCACGGTATTGTTGAATGTACTCCTTTGGATCGGTGCCCTTGTATTTGCAAATTTTTGGAGTATGAAAATCTTTTGGTATTTCCATATCGAATAGTTCTTTGGCGATTGGACTTCCGTGTAACTTGGCAAGGTCATCAGTAGTACCCAAAACTTGTGCTTCGATCAACTCCTTAATGCGCTGATCCATATGCTCTTATGTGATATAATGACGTGTTGGTTGAGTATCTTGATAAGGAGGTTATAGATTACGAGTACTAGTACCTTCACTCAAGCGATCTCGTACAGGAACTCAAGGTTGAGGTCCCTGTTCTTCCTTCTGACGTATGGAAAATCGGTGACCTCTGCTGATCTCAGACTGAATTTCACCACACAAATAAATGGAAGGCTGAGGTTCGTGAAGAATGTTTCTAGAAATAGTTTTGCTGGTGGCTCCTCGAGGCTCCAATCTTTCTCGCGCAAAAACCCAGGAGGCTTCTGGCAATTGATCACAATCTCTTGTTGGGGGAGCCTGCTGAGTGTTTTGCAAGGCTTGCAAGGCAGTCTGTATTGTTGTCATCAGGTCTTCATATCGCTTGAGCACTATCAAACGAGCTTGTCGTTCGGCGTCGAGCTTCTTCTCACGGGGCTCTCGGTCAAGAGTTAATTGACGTTCGAGCTTATTGTGTTTCTCTATTTTAGTGTTGAGATTCGCCCGTAGTTCTATAAGTTATTACGGCTTAACTGAATGATCGAGCTGGATTCCGGTTGCTGGTCGTCGGGAAGTGACCATGATTAAAATTTGTAGTAGAGTGAAAGTATGCCTTAGGATATCGTAGAAATGTAATCTTTCCCACAGATGACACCAAATGTAATGGCTTAATTTTGTAAGCTCGAAGTGGCTTGGAATTAACTTTTACACCAATGTGCATGTAACTAAAATCTGATTGAAAGAAAGAAATGACATAGGTGATTTAGTCTGGAAAACCACTGAATAGGTAAAAAGCCATGACCTTGAGTTGAGGGTTTTTGTAATAGTGACTTTTATTGCTTAGGCTGACTCCTTATTACAAGTAATCTCTCGACTTAAAAATGCTTGATCTTGTGAATATAAGGTTTGGAGTTTTGAGAATCTAGAAAATGTAGTTTTCTTGGTGATTTCTCGTGTCTTTTTTTTGTCCATATCCTTTATGGAACTTTTTCTTTATATACGCCTTCTACGCAGTTCTTCACCGTGCTGAAGCACGTTCTCCAAACAATGTGGTTAGTGACGGTTGACTGAGTAACTATTGAGTTCATGTGAGACAGGTATCTTTGACTTGTTCAGGTTTTTCTATTAATGCTCGACCCACGTTCTTTATCAGCTCGTGGAGTAGGTGGCAATGTTGACTGCTGAAGTCATGTACAAAATGCGTGAGTCTGATATGGAGGTAATTCAAATAGGAGATAGCTCGATTTAGATAAGATCGAGGGGTAGGCCCCTACAGTCCTCATCGCTAACAATTTCTTATAAATTTGCCAAGTCGGCTAATAACTTGGTAAAATCCTTCAAGTACTCCGACATTGATAGCCCTTATCTCATCGTGAAGTGGTAAAGCTTCTTCTTCAAATGGAGTTGATTTTGAATTTTTTTTACCAAATACTTCTCCTCAAGAATCCTCCAAATTTAATTTGTCGAGGTTTTATTCATTACAAGGTATTTTATATCTTGAGTAAGGCATGAACAAATTTTACCACAAACTCTTTTGTTCACTTGAAGAAGTTATTGGTGCCATTAATAACCTCGTATCGCCATATGCCTCATCTAAGTCTTCCAATACCTCATCTAAGTCTTGCTCACTTAGCGCATCGATAACCTCGTATCGCCATATGCCGAAGTTATTGGTGCCATTAAATTTCCTAACTGCTATCTTTGCGTTGTTAAACTCACCGTTGTATTCTGTTTATGGGCCGAGGAACTAGGTTCATCTCCTTCTACCATGGTTTTCCTAATTTTTATATACTAACCGAAATTGAAAACCTAAATGAAATTGAGATAAGTTGATGTTACCTCAATTTTGAGCACCACCGAGGAAACAACCTCACTCTTATACCAATTGTTGAGCCGCGCCATAGATGTCAAACTTCAATTCGATCTGGTAAACTATGAACAAGCTAAAGGAATACACAACCATAACCAATAATAAAGATTTAAGGTGGTTCAGCAATTGCCTACATACACATACAATAGAGAGAAAGTTTATTTAATGATCTTTGGTTACAATTTCAAGCCAATTTGAGATCTCTCAAGGTTTCTCTCTCTAAGTGTAAGAGCCTAATTTTATATCACGAACTTAGTATCTCACACCAAAGATAATCAGGGCGCTAACAAGTAAATCACCAGCACAAGATTTAGCGTGGAAAACCTTTAAATAGGTTAAAAACCATGACCTCTCTTGAGGATTTTAGAAAGAGAGATATTATTGATGATGGTTAGCTATTATAAAGAATATTTTGGATAGTTATGTATAGAATCTCCTATCCCTAATCTGTAGCTTTCTAGTTCTATTTATAGGTCTTATAATATGACCGTTTGATGATCATTATTACTTTTAATGATGAACGTAATAATATGATTTTGATGAGTCTTTGAAATGATTGTGTAATGGTCTGATCTTCCTATTTTGTAATGGTTTCTTTAATGACTCTAAGTACAATATGAATCGAGTTGTTGGTATGGAGGTCGATATCTAGGCTTAGGTCGAGAATGAGAAATTGTTCTTTATAACTATTTTATAGTGTGCCATAAATATACCACGTGATCGTATATTGACGAGGTCGAGTAAATGTATGATGGTCAAAGCTGAGACTTGAGCTCGAGATCTGGAATCAGCCATTACAACCGCCCCTTCTCAGCCAATAACACAAGAAGCATTATGAGTGAATGGTATTGGTTGAGAAGCATCATTAATATTGTATTTAATATGCGGGGATTATTTCTAATGTTTCTTCGTGAATATCCATTGTGGCTTTGGGGCTCCCTAGAACCAATAGCTTTGGTCAAGATTGCTGCATTGGAATTCATTGTGACATTGGGAATTTGGAACTCAACATTGAATGGAGTTTTAGGATAAATACTGTTATGGTTTACAGTGGCAGCTACTATTCATCAAGTATTTCCTTTATTCCATATCCTTTGGAAGTATTTTCTCTGTAACTATATTATTTAGTGAAGGACCACCAGACGTTAATCTTATGAGGCTAGGGTTCTTGGCAAAGTGCAAAAGCAGAAATTTTGATATTTTAGGACCTAGTCCCTTGACCTTCCTACTCCCATTCTTGTGCGTCCTACGTACCAAGGTATGACGTAAGAAAAGGTAGAGGAGGCGGATGATGATTATTATCAAATGGTGCGCTTTCACTATATGGTGATGTCGGGGTAGGGGCACAGGGACGACCTGTATCTTCTGGTAGAGGAGGTGGTTATAGAGGCGAACGAGGCAGCTGGTTTACATCCAAGGAAGTCCTATCGTTACCCTACTAATAATTAGATTCTATAAAAGTATAATCATTTTTCTTTCTCTGCCACTCGAAGGTAGTGGTGGTGGTGATGGAGATTGGAAATATGTATCTAGTCTTCGGATTCAGGCTATGTTACAACCAGCTTCTTGATTTTCCTTGAAGAAGTCTTTGTAATGTAACCTATAGATCGATATGTAGGAAAGTTTTGAAAAAGTGTTTTGCAAAGTATTCTATAATAATATTTGAGTTAATGAGAATTTTTTGTGTGTGCAAAATAAATATTTCAATTCGAACTAAAAAAATTCATTTTTAGCATTCTGATGTAGTTCCCTTTTTGAGAAAGCAAACTAACAAATAAGAATGGTAATTTGAGTTGTTGATGGATCAAGTTGTTTGTGGTAGAAAGTGGATATAATAATAATAATAACGAAAAAGAATTCTGTAGGACAAAAATATGCTAAAAAATGTAATTCCGTACAATGCATGAATTTACCTGTTAGAAAGATGTTTAAATGGGATATGTACTTGTGTCGAACTAAAAAAAATCTATTGAAGCGAGATACAAGACATCAATCTGTTGTAAAAGTGATGTGCTGAAACAAAATTTGAGCTGTGGCAAAATTTAGATGTATGTAAAACAGTTGAGAAATTGTGGAAGTGAGATCGAAAAAGAGATGGTCGAAATGCAATGGGGTCGCTTTGGAAAGATAAACTCAAGTTACTTTCTTGCATGATTTTAAGGTTGTTAGTTATGGATGATGTGAATGGATACGTATTGACGCATATGCGGAATGAGGGGAATCTTCAATTATCGTAATTTATAAGTAGAAATAATGCTTAAAATGTGATTGAAATGTTTGCGGGTTTTTAAACTGTACTACGCAAGTATGTGTTGTCCGAAAATATACCCAAAAATGCTAGATATCCTTATTGCTAAATATTTGTTCCCATAGAATTTATCGTCTCTCAAAATCTGCTTTGTAAGCAATATTGGTGGTGTACAAAAAGATCTACATGTGACTATATGAGATCTTGATCTGTGGGTGCTGCTCATCGTATTCTTCTGCAGGATAAACTTATTTTTAGTTGACTGGAAGCTGTCATGGTGTGGACAGGTTCTCACCGTGCTTGACATGCGGTAGAAGGTAGGCTAAACATCAAGGTAGCCGAACTTCGTGAGCGGTACTTTCGTAGGTTGCCTTATAATACTGTATTACCAAAGTGGCCGTTGCAGTTGGGTGGTTTAGATAACGAAGGTAGGTGTCTGGAGTTCGATCATTATTTTTGGTGTGATATGTTCTGTGCATTACTTTAGGACGCGGCCATGTGAGAAGATGCTTTTCGAGAGATTGAATTTGATAAACTGGCAGACGAGGGGGTGGTAGGGGGGATATAATTCCATGTGGTAAATTGAATCTCCCGAGTTGCTTTAAATGTAATTATTTTTGAATTTAAGCTCAAACTTTTATAGCTCGAAATGAATAAGTAATCTCTTTGTAGTGTTCTCTGTTTGTTATCTGTTGAATTTAGGATAAAGTTTAGATTAAATCTGTGACCTAAAAAGTATGACTAATGCATTTGTGAAGCCTCTTATGGGGCAATTATGATGGATGGCAGCTGCCTGGTTTCAACAATTGTGTAAATGATTTCGATTTTTGAATATTTGTTATTTATAGGAATGACGGACGGTGTGATATGATCTTGATTGAGTGTAAGCAAGGTGAGGGATTGTGTAGATTTACTTGGGAAGGAGGAACTAAATTGTTCGATGGCTGAAGTGAGGGAAAGACGTGATAATAGAATACGTTATCCCAGAAGTAATGATGATGCTGTAAGGCGAAAAGACGTACCTGTAGAGGCAGTAGGGGTGACCGATACGTGTTTGAGGGAGCTGTTATTTTAAAAACTAAGGGAGAGTATAAAAACTCATCTTTCTCTTCCTCATAAATTAACTATAGTTATAGAGAGAGAAAAAAGTGGTGTAACCAGTATTTCTAGAGAGAGAAAAGGTTTGAGTTATGAGCATAATCCCGTAATATTAAAAGCTTCGTCTGGTGAAAGGTTTCATTTGGAAAAGCAGCGCAATCACTCATCCTTTGTAAAAATTATGGGCATAGTAAAAGACTGTGGATCTTCTAATACAGGTGAGTAAATTTTGATTCTTTGTTACATTTGAAGTGAATAGTTTTCTATATATTTGTTGTTTTGTGAGTCACCTTTGGATGTCACTGATTGGATATGGGAAATATTATAATGTAGGGGACTAAAAAGGGATTGTTTGCGTGTATTTGTGAATATTTTAGAAGTTCTGTCTATTATAATTGTTTTTGTAGAACAAGGGGGAAATTTTAATTTCAGTTGTTGTGGAAAGTTTTGAAAAAAAAATGTTTTTACTGGATAGTAAGGAGATAGTAATATGGGTGGGGTTTTTATTTGTTGTGTTTGTGGAATATCATATGATTGTGGAAGGTATTAATCATAGAGACAAAGTAAATAATAAAAAATTATTTTTACCTGTAGGTTAAGTATGCGTTCTAAAAACTTAAGACCTAGTAGTAAATTTGTAGTTTCATCGAGTTTGGAGGAAACGTCTTTGTCGGGTAGAGAAGACGATTGTAAAGGCATGGAGGAGACCGTAGAGGGTAGGGAAGTCTCGGTGGGGATAGTGGCAGAAATACCCATTGAAGTGGGTAATATAGTAGAGTAGAATACTGAAACAGGGGTGGAGGATAAAATATTTTACATATATCCAGAAGGAGTAGATATAGGGAAAGAATTTCTGATATTTAAAAAGAAGGTTATAACAAAGTAGGGGGATTTCATAATAGAGCAAGGCCTGTGGTTTAGGACCTTGTTATCAGAGCAAGGGAAAAATGTACATTAGCAAGTGTCGAATCTAGATTTTTGGAAGGAAGAGAAAGGACTTGGGGAAGATATAGATATTGCGTACTATAATGGGTCTGGTATGGTAGGCCTAAAATGATGGGTTTCTGTGTTATCTTAACCAAGTTGTATATGGTATTAGGATTCCCTTGACTTATTTTCAAAAAAGGGTTATGAACGTATTGCAGTGCTGCCTTGCACAACTAAATAGGAATGTCTATGAGATGATGAGGGTGTATGAAGTATTGAATGAGAGGTGGAATGAGAACGAGACTACAAAGCAGTTCGTTGCAGCTGATGTAATGAAATATTACAAAATGTAGTATATGCATGCTCGCAGGTGTGGTTACTTGTTTAGTGATTCGTCTAGGCTAAATTTTTTTGATTTCAAATTTGCTAGTAGACCGTGGAATGACCATCTTGTATGGGTAAGGGGTAATTGTATGCACGTTCTAGATGAACCAGGGTTCGACCTAAAATTTAAATATTTTAATCTGAGTAAGTAACTTTTGCTATCTTGGCCAATCATCTGTTTGAGCTTCTAATCATTTATTAGATTTTGTCTGTTAGGTCTTGATCCCAAAGTCGTTCTTAATAAAATGAGCTTATTTGAATGCATAGCCCATGAATAGGTTAAGTTGAAGTAAGTGCTTGGGGAGTTGAATATTCATAGGGATAAAAAAGTGGACTCCAGAGTTCCAAAGATTCAACGAGCTCACAAAAAATGAGCTATGGCTAGTCAAGAGAGTGTTGGGAATGCTATGAATACAGACCTTCGTCCTTTAGGAGATTTGATTGGTATCCCCCTACCTCCACTAGGGAGTTTGAGCGGACAGTTAAAGTTCTGTAGGGTAAAAAGAACGCTGCATGAATCTTTTCATTCTGCTATAGAGGTAGTCAAAAGGGAAAAGAGTGACAAGTTGGCTGTCAAAGATGATGTGGATTAGTAGATAGTGAGTGAGGTCATTCCACAAGGGAGAGAAAAGACTATTTCACAAAAACAAAAATAACATGAGGTCGAAGGTAGTGCCTGAACTCGAGCTACAGTTGTGGCCAAGCTGAGGGTAGTACAACAAAGCTATTTTAAGATGGTTGGGATGAATCTGAAGCAGCTTGAAGTCATATTTCAAGAGCAGATAGTGCATGTATGTATTAATATGCTTTATTTGCTGCAATGTGTTCGATATATCCGTTGATGACTATTTATTGTGTTTGGCAGCTCTCGATATTGGTAAAAGGTTCGACGAAGTTTATTGAGAAGAGAAACCAGGAATATTTAGAGCTTTGTCAGAAGTTTGATGCTCAAACAACCTTGTTAAAGGAGGCCGTAGAGGAGCTCGAGAAGGAGAAGGAGAGAACGACAATAGTGGTGAAGGGTGTTAAGGAGCTGCGCGTGTAAATATCTGAGCGCGAAAAGATCCTGGAAAAAGTTATGGCGACGGTGAGGGCTGACAAAGATAAGTTGCGGTGTGCATTATCTTCACTCTTGGTATATAGGGTAAGTACCATGAGATAGTTTTCTCTTTGGATACTGAAGATGAACCAGCTGAAGATAATGCTGCTCCAATGAATGTACCCCCTTCCCAAGTTGAGCAAGTTCAGGCTGCTGGTGCTGGATTGGAGTCACCGTCTGAGGTAGAGATAGGCAAGAAAAATTAATATTGTTCTGTGGTACCCTATGCGAACTATTTCGTTATGTTTTGACTTTGATAAGACTACCTCTATGTGTGTTTAAAATTGTAAAATTTAATAGACATAAACTTATTGTGCTTTGTTTGAATATGTATTTAATAACAAAAAAATTGGAATCCGTGTAGGAGATAGGGAAGTTGAGGAAAATTGTTATCACAATGGAGAGATCATTGAGTAGAGCGAGGGACTACGTGGCTCTTACTCAACAGGTATTAAATAAAGTTGAATATGGGATAAGGTAGTTTAAATCTAATTTGGAGAATTTTTTTAAAGAATTATATGCCAAAATAAAAATAGAGAGGGATGAGGTTTTGAGAAAAGAGGAAGATAGATTTATGCTATTATGAAAATCTAAAGACTCAGTGTGTTTTACTGATACGAGTAATAAACCCAAGTCTAAGAAGATTTTGTTAACTCTGACACTATATTTTGAGGCCAAAGTAGATAGCGAGCGGGCGTTAAAAGAGGCCTATGTAAATCTCTTAAGAGAAAGGGGGGTAGTACCTGATCCAGCTCAAGTTAGGCTTTTAGCTCAAGAAGCACGTAAACGTCATAGCTCAGAGGTGAAAAAATATTCAGTTCGAGTTGGTATGTCTATTATATGGGGTGACGTAGGTCCCTTACCTGATGCTCTTGGCTTTGTGTAGGATTGAAGATTAATGAGGATTTTGTTTTTCAAAATATATAAAGAGCAGAGAGTGGTACAAGCCAAGTTAGAGGGTGAGTTAAACGAGTTACAAAGCACGCTGATGCGGTGTACAGAATAAAATACATCTCTGACAAATCAACTGACAGAAGAAGCAACTGCCAAAAAGAAGGTAGAAGAGGAGCTGAAAGCTTTGGGTGTATTACAGAAGGAAACACGTAAGCGTCTACATAGAGCGCATATAGAGAATGTGATTGAGTTTTATGGAGGGGAGTTAGCAAGGGTGGAGAACAAATTTAGAAAGACTTTGATGTAGAGAATGAAAAGGCTGAAATTATATGGTTTACAAAAGATGAGGATGAAAAAGGTATCAAAAGACCAGCTCCTAGACCGACACAAAATTTGTCAGAAGACGACGAGGAGGAGGACGAGAGTCTTATACCTTGTTCATGGTAGAGATAGTACCAGCAAGAGGTATTGACCTTTGTTGCACCTGTAGACGTACAGGTAAACAGGTCAGGATGATCAGGGAATAGGGGGCAGTTTTCTCGTAGTTCAATGAGGGAATAAAAGAAAATTATCTATGTTGTTCGAACCTTGCATATGCATTAGATATTTGGTGTACTATTTTAATAATAAAAAGATGTGTTCTATTTTTTATGTAGACGTAATGGTAGAATATATCTAAATAGAAATATAGATCGATCGTACACAAGTATTTTGTTGTTATAAGATCGATCGTATACAATATTTGTGAGTAAATTTGTGAACTGTGATTTAGAAGTGTGATGATATGTAAACTATTTTGATGTACAAACTATTTTGTATCTGAATTTAAACTATTGATGCATGTCGAACTAGAAGAGGTTCAAAGTCAGTATGAGGCGCTGCTCGCTTTGAACGAAAGAGTGAATGCTAATTTGAACTGGCATCGCAAAGCGTTAATAATGCTGCAGAGTTAAATGTAAAAATAGAGTTGAGGATAATCGATGGGAAAGGTACGATGGGTCATTTGACCGAACAAACTGTATAAGGAAAAATGGAGCAGTTGAATGAGGTTGTGAAGAAAAGGAAGTTGGACATTGAAAAAATGCATTATCACATAAGTAATATCCCGGAAAGAGTAACCAAGTAAAGATGAAATTAATACCTGCGCGAGCTAAATTGACAGGGTTGTTGGTGATGTTGAAGAAAGAAGAGGATGGTACAATGTGTTCTTGGGTTCAGATCAATACGTTAGAGGCGAAGTTAGTCGGCTTGCGAGCTTCTATTAGGAAGACAAATAAGCGAGCCAGAGAGTTTGAAGGAATGAGGAATATTGTTAAAAATAAAGAAAAGGATTTGGAAGAAGTTAACAGGAAACAAAGTAAGTTGTTAAGAACTTATTGGGCTAGAATAGGGAACTGTAGGGGCCTAACTTTGCGAGAAGGGAAGTTGACTCTTACACAATGAATTTTATCTTCTACCAGGCATATAATCAATACTAACAAGACTAATCTACTAACAATATACTTGCATGGATGCCTAGAATGGGTCACTCCACGACCTCTGGTAAGGATTTTTAAGAGCACTGTTATACATATCGAGTAGTCAAAGTATCGAGCACAGTGTGATTATAGGGGATTCGAAGATAAACTTGTGAGGTCTGCCGGGAGAGATATTCTAACCCCTTCATAGTCCCTCCTCCCTCCTATTTATAGAATATAGGATGGGCTGAGTCATCATGGGAGGTCCAGCTACATCTGTATCCTCCGGGGACAACAGACTTGTACCTGGAGTCAGTTCTGGCACTACAATTTGTCGAGTCTGACACTGTAGTTGTTGGATCTGGCACCGCAGTTGTCGAGTGGCATGCTCTACTGTTCTATCTGGTGAGCCGGCTACCTGACATGTTTACCTTCGACCATGTACGACCATGGTCAAAGTATTTATGGTTCGATGTTTCCTTCGAGTGTTGGAATAGTCTCGGAAGATTTCGTGGGCTTGATTATTGACTTACTATGATTTGAGTCATTAGGTAGGCTTCGATGTGGCCTTCGAGTGTTCGACAAGTGCTAGAAGGCTGCGAGTAGGCTACTACATTCGCCCTATCTCAGCAGGGGCCTCAAAAATTAGTGTAGTGGGCGCTTGCTGAGAAAAGAAGTTAGCAGTTGGAAGTTGAAGGGTTGACTGTTAAATGTGGCAGTTCCGAGGGAGGTAATTAAGTTGGATTGGTGATTACGGGGTAATAAATACCCTTGATTGTGGTATAAAATAGGGGTTAATAGGAGGTAAAGTAGTATCATCTTCTTCTGCTTCTTTTTCTTCTTCGTTAAGTAACACACAATATGGAGACCACACGGAACACCCGACACCAGAGGAAAATGGCTGAACGGGACCATCGCATAGGACGAAAGAGGGCAGAGCTGGAGGTAAAGTTTTTTGGCGACAAGGGGCTAGACAGGGACATGCCAGACCTGGTCGAGCTAGAGCCCGAATAGCCAATCAATGGGCAGCCGTATGCGTACTAGTGGGGGGTTCTTACAATGGTCATTTCAAATGGTCGACAACTGGTACTACTTTCTGCAGAGCTTAGCCGGGCGTATAGTAGAAAAGGAGGACCAGTTGCTAGAGGAAGAGCCAAGGTTGTGCAAGAAGAACTGCCCTGTTTACAAATAGGGGGCTCTTCACTAGGTGGTGGCAGGGTGCTGGTGGTGGGTGTTTCTTTTTTTGATGGTGTTGTATGTCCAATTAAATTATGTGTTTTTTTTTACAAGTATGATATACGAATAGATTGTAGGCGCGGGATCGAACTTCGACCTTCGAATGAAGGGTAAAGAATAGAGATAGTAACCTTCTCGAGGAAAGTTATTTTGAACGATAATGTAGTGATCGATGATATAGGTTAACATTTTGACCTTGGAATGAATAAGTGAACCCGAATTCTCGAAGTACTATGTAAAAAATGTTGTAGCAGAGTGTTAAGAGGTGTCGATGATTCAAGAATAGAAATGTGTCGATTGCAAGGCCTCAAAAATTAGTATAGAGTGCACATGCTGAGAAAATGGTTGAGTCTGAGAAGTTGAAAAAGTTTGGCTATTGGGATTTCGAGAAAAGGCAATTGAAGACTGTGATAAATACGGGTTGTAATTAAGGAGGGTTTAAATGCAACTACCTTCTAGTATAAGTAGGAGGTGTTAGGGGAGCTTTCAACATCTGCACTGTCTTCTCTGAGTAAAGTATCTGCATCTTCTATTCCTACTATTTGAACTATGGACACAACTTCTAATACGAGATATCAGAAGAGAATGGAAGCCTGAGAGCATCGAGTAGAGGGGAAGACGCATGCGTTGATTGTGAAATTCTTTGGGGACCATGAGTTAGACTGGGTGATGCCTTACTTGGTGGAACTAAAGCCGGAAGAGCCAATCTTTGGGATGTCATATGCTTACTGGTGGAGGGTGTCCATTGTTGAGGTGACGCTTGGTTATTGCTGAGAGAGAAGAATATTGGGTTGTTACTGAGGGATCGGAGTCATTCAAACAAGTATATCATCTAACTTCTTGAGAATAATATATGATTTTCCCTTTTGCCCTGCTGCTTCGTCTTCTGTTTCTGTATGTGGTTTACAGCGTAGGGTAGAGACCGCTAGGGTTTATATTTGTAATGATATGACTGAGAAAAAAAGGGGGAACCCATGTGGCTGGAAGTCTGGCCCATTAGGATTTTGAGGGTATTGAGGGTTCGACCGGGCTTGGGTTCAAATATTTAACTGTGGGTTAAGATGTTTGGAGGGGGTAGAGAAAAATAAGTTATTAAAACGTAATAGTCACATATATCGATCTAATTGCATGCCTCTTCTTTTGTAGGGTATAATGCGTACCCGTCAATCTTCGAGGCTGAGGCTGATAGATGAAGATACCAAAGTAAATGAGATGAGTATGTCCAGTCGTGGCTCTAGGGATGTGAGCAGCGACGTAGAGGTATTAAATATAGCAACATATGTCTTTCTTGCTGTAGTGGTACCCAAAGGTGGGACTTCAAGTAGGAAATGCCGTAAGACTCAAGTGACCGAGGAGAGAGATAGAGAGGAGATGGAAGGAGGAGAGAGAAGGGGATGCAAAGGTGGTATCGAGCCTTCGGGGGATGAAAGAGAAAAGGGGGAGCAGAGTGGTAGCAGTGAGAGTTCGACAGGTTCGGGAGGTGCTGCGGGATCAGTCTCGGCTCGAGAGAAGCTGAGACTGGATCGATTTATGGCTAAGCTGGAGTTGTCGTAGGTAGGGGTGGTATTATATGCAGTAGGGTCTGCGTATTCCTTTAAGTCGATCCCTCAAGAAGGTTTCATGGCGTTTAGAGGCCAGATTCGGCTAGGGATGCAACTACCCCTTCGAAGGCTAGTGAAAGAGGTGCTGAACTTCTGGGAAGTTGCCCCGTGCCAGTTGAATGGGAACTTCTATGAAATGATGAGGGGGTGGTCGAGGGTATGAATGTAGAACTGAGACGTGAGAAGAGGGGTTTGATCAACTATTTCGATATTGTATCGTTCTACTTGAAGAAGGCCAACAAGAAGGTAGACACATACCACATTCAATGTCATACAGATAAGCCGTGGCTATTTAATTTAAGCTCGACGGGTCGAGGGTGGGATAAAGACTTGGTTGTAGTATGAGGTAATTATGAGAATACCGAAGGGGAGGACGCTTATAAGCTGCAACGTAGGATCTATAATCCAAGTAAGTTCGTAGTCGAAGATAGTTGAAAAATTGATGTTGAATAGTTCCAAGAGGGCAACAAACAGTGCCAGTGCCCAAAGTAGTTCCTGATGTGTCAAAGTAGGCATCAATGCAGGATAACAAAGGGAAGGGCAAGGCCATTCTCGAATCTTTGAAGGTCTAGCAATTGAAAGTAATTCAGCGTAAGAGACATAGTGAGTTGGGGGATGATGATGCGGAGGATGTGGACGAAATGCAAGCAGAAGACGAACTAGAGGAGTATGCTCGACCCGCGGCTGTTTCGATGGAAACTCTCTACGCGAATGACCTCGAGGAGGCTCGGAGGCGGATGAATAAGGTTCTTCATCAGGTAATTGTTTTCTGAAATCCTAATATTTTGCTAAAGTTTACCATACTTCGAGAAGTACTTATGGTTTGAGGATTCTAGCAGTCACATTCTCGGTCTCAAGCTTTTATCAAGGCTCAAAAGGTAACAACGAGGCAACTGAGACAGATAGTTGAAAATTTGGAGCTTGCTCGAGGTACCAAAATGTTGCTGGTGTCCGAGGTTAACAGGCTAAAGCGAGTGCAGTTGAAAATCAAAGCTAGTTATGGGAGGGAAGTCGAAGCTTAGCTTAACAACCATGCTCAAATGCTGAAGGTACTGAAGTCAAAGCTTGCTGAGAAGGAGACAAAAATGAAAGAACAAAGGGAGGCCTTCCAGGGGAAATTTGACGATGAGTGTGAGACGAGTACCAGGTTGAAGATCTTCATCGAGGATTTGGGGTATGATCCCATAACTATGAAGCGCTTTCTTGCGCCCGAAGAGCCTCCTTCTAAAGGTATTATGCAGACAGAAAGGATGGATGTGAATCCCACTGGTGGAGGTGTGAAAGAAGCTCCTATGCCTAAAGATGCTACTACTTTTACGGCTGTGGATGGCGTGGCTGACCCTTTGGGGCCGAATCTAAATGTCGAAGATGCTGGAGGTGTTGTTGTGGAAGAGACTGTGGGAGGAGGCGATGTGGCCACTCCTGTATGAGGTATTATTGCTGCTATCTTACTGTAACAAAGGTTCTTTTCTTTGTTCTCATTGTGGTGTTAGAATACTTTGAGTAATGGTTTGTATTTAAACGTGCTGTAACTTTTTTGAGTTGGACTGCCTGTCTGTGTTTGATTTGAATTGCTCGATTGTAATAAACCTGAGTTGCCTATAGTTGAATTACTGATATTCATGTATACTTGTATTTGTGTATGTTGGAAGTATAGAATGTTTGTAATAAGGTTTGAACTAGAACCTTGAGGATCTTCGAGGTCGCCCCCAAGTACCAATCTGGCCGAAGCGCTGACATGGTACTTAGGTGAGACCAAGAAATTAACTGGGCTTCGAAGGCATGAGCCTAGGAGAAGCATAGCGTGGTCGCCTCCAATACATTCTCGAGGGTCCTGTCTGTCGACCATTTGTGCCCCTCGAGTTTGCTCGAATTTGGAGAATTGAAAAACTTTGAGGTCGCCCCCAAGTATCAGTCTGGTCGAGGGGTTGACATGATTCTTAGGTTAGTCTAAGAAATTCACTGAACTTCAAAGGCCTAAGCCTAGATGAAGCATATTGTGGTCACCCCCAATGCGTTCCCAAGGGTCCGGTCTGTCAACCATTCATACCCCTCGAGTTGGCCCGAATTTAGAGACTTGAAAAACTTTAAGGTCACCCCCAAGTATCAGTCTGGTCGAAGGGCTGACATGATACTTAGGTTAGTCCAAGAAATTCATTGGACTTTGAAGGCCTGAGCCTAGATGAAGCATAACGTGGTTACCCCCAATGCATTCCCGAGGGTCTGGTCTGTCGACCATTCGTGCCCCTCGAGTTTGCTCAAATTTAGAGACTTGAAAAACTTTGAGGTCGCCCCCAAGTATCAGTCTGGTCGAAGGGTTGACATGATACTTAGGTTAGGCCAAGAAATTCAATGGAAGATAGAATACAAAGTTCAGAGGAAAAATATGTTCATTGATTATACTGTATTTACATCAGTTGAACAAGATGGAGGTCGTGGCCTGTTGTATGATACTACCTACATGGTGTTCCACGGATTGGGTAGATGCTCTTCTGTTTTTGTCATTAGATAATAGGAACCTTTATCAGTTTTTTTATACACGACATAAGGTCCTTCCAAGGATTCGGCTAGCTTGCCGACATTGCGATGCTTCGAAGAGGGTGTAGCTAGCCGAAGTACCAAATCTCCAATATTGAAACTGCGTGGTCAAACTCTTTTGTTGTATGACTTCTGAAGAGAGAGATGGTAACAGCCAAGGTTTGTAATGGCTTGGTTTCTAGTTTTGTCGATCCATATCATATTGTATCCAAGCTTAAACTCATTATCTTCATCTAGGAGATTGGGGTCGCGTGTTGGCACTTTAAATTGAGTAGGCAGGACCACTTAGGTACCATAGGCTAGAAGGAAAGGTGTGCATCCCGTCGCCTTTCGTGGTATAGTTCGATAAGCCCAGAGTACATGTTGTAGTTCCTGGACCCATCGTCCTTTCTTCTCATCGACCCATTTCTTAAGACCGTCGACTATAATTTTATTGATTGCTTTGACCTAACCATTCCCCTGGGGGTAGTAAGGTGTTGAGGGGGAGAGGACGATGTCATACTTTTTTTTAGGAAATTGCGGTCTTTGTTCCCAATAAACTGTGGGCCATTGTCACATCGGATCATATTAGGGCAGCCGAAGCGTGTAATGATATTTTCCCATAGAAACTTGATGACTTCTTCCTCTCTGGTTCAACATAAAGGCACGGCTTTGACCTATATGGTAAAGTAATCTGTTGCCGCAATAATATTTTCTCAGCTACTCGAGGCTTTGGGAAAGGGACCCACGAGATCAATGGCCCACCGTTTAAATGGCCAAGAGACTTGACTGTAATGGAGGTCTTACGAAGGGCTATGGATGTCGTGGGTATGACGTTGGCATTTGTCACAGTGCTTGGCGTATTCTTCAGCTTGCTTCTTCATATTGGGCCAGAACAAATCTTGGGATATGGCTCGAAGGGCCATAGATTGACCAACAGTGTGAGAACCGCAGGTACCTTCGTGAAGTTTGGCAAGAATTTTAGTGGCTTCGCCTTGATAGATGCACCGGAGTTGGACGCCATTTGGGGATTTGTGACATAACTCGCCTTTGAGGATGGTGTATCTACAGTAGTTTTCTAGTAACGAACATTTGGCTTTGGGGTCCTCTGGGAGGGTAGAACTGTTAAAGTAAGCAAGAAATGGTGTTCGCCAGTCGTCTGGATCGAGACTCTCGCCCTCAGGATTAATGGCATTGACTTCCATCTGGTCGATACTTAGGCGTTCGAGTACTTCGATATGCGGTGTTTAAGATTTGGACTGGCCTAACATGGCTGCTATGTAGGCAAGGGCATCAGCATGTCTGTTTTTGCCTCGAGGGTAAAGAGTAATAGATGATATTTTAGGAAAATGATCCATGCGCTGGCGGACGAGGGTAGCATACTCAGCCATGCGACCGTTGGCTTGATTTTTACCAGTGTATTATCTTTGCACAAGTTGGGAGTCAGTAAATACTACAAGTTTAGGGACACCAAGTTTGAGTATGAGGTCGAGGCCATGGATCAAGGCTTCATACTCAGCCTTGCTGTTGGAGCATTTAAAGTTTAACTTGCCGGCTTTTTCAATTGGATCATTGGTGGGGGTAACCAAGACAACACTGATCCCTGAACCATTGGGTTTAGCAGATCCATCTCTATAGAGGCGCCAACCTGTATTATGGTTCCAAGGGTCGTTCTGTTCGGGTTGGCCTTTGGGTAGATCATCTTCGCGTTCCTCCCAGTCGATATCTTCGAACGGGAAGTCGACAAGGAAATCAGTGACTGCTTGGCCTTTGCGGGATATCTACTTCTCAAACGTGATGCCGGGTTCGCCAAGATAAATAGACCACTGCTGTACCCGTATAAATTTTTCTTTCTTATTGAGTACTTATCGAAGGGGGTAACTTGTGATAACACGGATATGGTGTGCTTGAAAATATGGTTTGAGTTTTCGAGAAGTGTAGACGAGGATGAGGAGAAAATGCTCAAGTTTTTTGTATCGAGTCTCTACCGATGTCAGAGTTTTGCTGATAAAGTATACAAGTTTCTCGATCCTGGATTCAAGTTGAATGAGGACTGAACTGATAGAAGTGTCGGTGACAGTGAGGTATAAAGAAAGCGTTTCGCCTTCGATGGGGGTACTGATGATGGGTGGTCGACCAAGGTATGTTTTAAGTTTGAGGAAGGCCTGTTCACAGTCGGGTGTCCAATTAATATCAAGGTTAATTTTCCTTTTGGCCTTGCGGGAACCTTGGTCACATAAGAGGGAGAAAAGTCAAGCACACCGGTCTGAGGATTTCGAAATAAAGTAGTTGAGGGCCGCTATCTTGCCAGCCACCTTTTGGATATCTTTTTTGGTTCGGGGAGAAGGCATATCGATGAGGGATCAGATATGAGTTGGGTCGATCTCGATACCTCATTTGCTGATGAGGTGGTCTAAGAATTTGCCAGACGAAATACTGAACTAGCATTTTTCTGGGTTAAGTTTCATATTATATGTTCAAAGTATTGAGAAAACTTTGGTTAGGTTCTGAATGTGGGTGTATTTTTAAAGGCTTTTGCATAACATGTCGTCGATATAAACTTTGACTGACTTGCCAAGCAAAGGTTTGAACATGGCTGTTACAAGCCGTTGGTAAGGGCATTACGTTAAAATAATAAAGACCTTGTTCAGTGATAAAATAAGTTTTAAGTTAATCCTCGGGGGGGAGGGGTAACTGATTATAAGCCGAAACTGCATCCATCATTGATAGTAGCTCAGATCTGGCAGTGGCATCCCGGAGTACTGAAATGATCGGGAGGGGGAAGTAGTCCTTCAGCATGTGCCTGTTGAGGTCTGGGAAGTCGACACTGATTTGGATTTTGCCATTCTTCTTAGGGATCACAACAATATTAGATATCCAGTCAGCGTACTTGACTTCCTTGATGAACCCCGCGGCTAGGAGTTTGTCGACTTCGAGGTTGACAGCTTCGCAGAGTCGTGGGGCCAACGTACGCTTCTTCTGCTTTACTGCTGTAGAGTAAGGGATGAGGTCGAGGCGATGACAGGCTAAGGAGGGGTCGACACCAGGCATCTCATGGAAATTCCATGCGAAGACATCTTTATTTACTCGGAGGATGTTGGTGAGTTCGAGGCATACGGCCTCATCAAGAAAAGTACTAATGAATGTCCATCGACCAGGACCGCCGAGTTTGATATAAATAGTGGGTTCGATGGGTGTGGTAGCTGGTGTGAAGGGTATGAGGGTGGAGAGAGGCATTGATTATAATGGCTGTTTGACAAGTTTTCTGGTCTGATGGATCTCAAGATGCTCACATGAGCGGGCAAGGTATTGGGAACCTTTCAAGTTCCATGTACCACAGGGGGTAGTGAAATAAAGGGTTTGGAGATAAGTTAAGGTCCTACTGTATAAGAGAGGCAGGATGAGGGGGAAGGGATCTGTGTGGTCAAAGGGGATGAGGCTGAATGTTTGGTGTGTGTTCAGCGCTGCGCTCCCCGAGACGTTCTCGAGCCGAGTGGCGTTTAGGCTGTCTGATAGTGCAAAGAGTGGAATCGGACGAATCCTCCGTGGGGTGTATGCCAAGGTGGATTAAACCAGTAGGTAGGATGGTGGGTGGAGCACCACCGGCTCCCAGATGGACCGGGGGTACTTCAAGATGTGGTTGTGTCCCCAGCCAGGTGCAGGCAGAAACACGCGATGGGTTGGGTGCTCGGGACGGGGGAGGGGCATCTGGACTCTAAAATTATTGTAACTCGCGAATTGTATTAAACAAATCATTGAGGGCATAATATTGTCTGTCTGCGTTGTCCAAACATTGTTGCCGTTTGGCTTCGACCACTTGTCGGCGCTCTTCGCATTCCTGGGGTAATTGGCTTCGATGTTGCTCCTCAGCTTGGGCGAATTGCTGATTAAGAAGGGCGATCTAGGCGGCCACTCCGTCGGCGGAGCTGCCGACATGGGTGGAAGTAGAGCAGAGGGTGGGGGCCATTGGCGGTGGCTGGTAGGATTAGAAAAGGTGAAAAGGCAGGGGGAGACTAGTAGGGTAGGATAACACGGACGATGCCAAATGTAGGGGATTAACTTCGCGATAGGGGAAGTTGACTCTTACACTATGAATTTTATCTTCTACCAGGGGGTTCAAGCATATAATCAATACTAACAAGACTAATCTACAGACAATATACTTGCGTGGAGGCCTAGAATGGGTCACTTCATGACCTCTGGTGAGGATTTTTAAGAGTACTGTTATAAATATCGAGTAGTCAAAGTATCGAGCACAATGTGATTACAGGGAATTCAAAGGTAAACTTGTGAGGTCTATCGGGTGAGATTTTCTAACCCCTTCATAGTCCCTCCTCCCTCCTATTCATATAACATAGGATAGGCTGAGTCACCATGGGAAGTCCAGTTACATTTGTATCCTCTGGGGACAACTGACTTGTACCCGGAGTCGGTTCTGATGCTGCAATTTATCGAGTATGACATTGTAGTTGTTGGCTCTGACACTGTAGTTGTTAGATCTGGCACTACAGTTGTCGAGCGGCATGCTCTACTATTCTGTCTGGTGAGCTGGTTGCCTGACATATTTCCCTTCGACCATGTACGACCATGGTCAAAGTATTTATGGTTCGATATTTCCTTTGAGTGTTCGAATAGTCTCGGAAGGTTTTGTGGGCTTGATTATATACTTACTAGGATTTCAGTCATTAGGCAGGCTTTGATGTGGCCTTCGAGTGTTTGACAGGTGTTAGAAGGCTGCAAGTAGGCTATTGCATGAACTTTGAAAACGTAGTTTAAGTGTTGGAATTAGATCGTATGGGGTTTCAAATGACAGTGAGGGAGCTGGAAAGTTCAAATAAAAAATTAGAGGTGGACTTTGTGACAACCCAACGGAATCTTAACATAGAGGTAGATCAGAGGTTTCACGACCAATTTGTCATGGAGGAATCGTTGTCTATGTTGGGACAAATGGGTGAATTTATGACAGTGATGGAAACACGCAATAAGATTTCTATTGCAGAGAATGCTCAGGTGGCGGATCGTTATAAAATCTTGGAAAGTTTACTAAATAAGGTGAGGGGAAGGATTGCAGAGCTTGTCATGCCTGACATGGGAAAACTCAAGGTAAATAAGGTACATGATAAAGAAATGGTAACAATGCTTACCTTCTTTGAGTCTGAGATTAAGAGACTTGAAAAAGAAAGACACACGACTCATGACAACATGATCGAAAATGATGTCAGGTATGAAATGCAATTAGTGCGGGCTGAATACATGGCTCGTGTTATGTCAAAAATTGGCGTGCTTACTAAGAACAGATGGGATGAAAAAAGAGAAATTGTTGTTGCGAGGGCACTAGAACTAATGCTTCTGCGACCTTCAGAATTTGGGGAAAGTTCGTGTGATGGACGTTATAATTGAACTTCAAAAGTTAGGGGGAGTTGGTATTTAGGGTAATGTTGGTATCTTAACTGAATGAGTCACTTTTGCTTTATCACCTGAAATATAGTAGATAGAGTTAGTAGAGGGTGATCTTGTATAGAAATTTGTATTGTCTGATAGTAAAGTTAGTGATCTGTGTGTATAATAGATATGTGCGTTAAACTTTGATGAACCAATTATTGTTCTGAAGTATGTAATCTGTGGGCTGAATTGGATGAACCAATAACCGACTTGTTATGTATTGGTAGATTGAATTGGGTAAACTAATATCTGACATGTAATGTATTAGACGATCGAATTGGATGAACCACGACCTGTAATGTATGAGAAGATCGAATTGAACGAACCAATATCCAACCTGTAATGTATTAGATGATCGAATTAGATAAACCAATAACCAACCTGTAATGTAGTAGTAGAATTGGGATAAACCCATTGTTTATCTATAAAATAGTAGATGCGTTATGTATATATTGTAGGTAGTAGATAGTAGATGAGTATTGAATGAATAGAAATGTTGGTTGGTCAAACACAAGTATTTCATTAATGTATGAACGACGTACAAAAATATGAGAAATAGTAGAATATAAACTGTGATATGTTGCTATCTGCAGTACAACTTAAATCTCTTTCTGTTCTAAGGATTAAAGACTCGATTTCCATCTGATGTAATGAGGTCGTAAGAGCTGATGCCACTTTTGCCGATAATAATTAAAGGTCATTCCCAATTTTCTGTGAGTTTCCCTACATTTAGCTCCTTTCTGTGTTTTGGCACCTCTCTTACGATGAGATCTTTAATGTTAAACTCTCTATAAAGAACTCGCTTGTTGTATGAATTTACTAAAGCCTGATGGTACCTTCCCAAGTTGATGATCGCTCTGTCTATTATTTCATCGATCCAGTTCATGTTACATGCTAACTAGAACTCGTTTTCTTCGTCTGTCATTGCATGATCACGTATTGGGTGATGATATTGAGCGGGGATTATTGCTTCAGTGTCATAAGCTAATAAGAACGGTGTACATCTAGTCGATATACGAGGTGTTGTTCGGCATGCCCATAATACGTGTGGTAATTCTTGCACCCAATTACCTTTTTTCTCTGTCAATCGCCTTTTTATCTCGTCAACTATAGTACGATTGGTAATTTTGGCCTGACCATTACCTTGTGGGTAATACAAATTTAAAGGAAAGTTATTATTATTATGGTGATTGAGGAAGTTGACTACCTTTGAACCGACGAACTGTAGTCCATTATCTATCCTGATGAGGTGAAGGCAACCAAACCGTATGATAATATTTTCCCATATGAATTTGATGGCTTCGTCTTCGCGTGCTTGACTCAAAGGGATTGCTTCTACCTACATGATGAAGTATTCTGTTGCTACTAAGGGGTAATTTCTTTTTCTAGGTGAATTTGGGAATTCTCCCATGAGATCGAGGGCCTACCTTTTGAATGGCCAGACAACTTTGCTAAAATAAAATTTCAAAGCTAGAGCTCGAATTTTGGGTCCATGTCTCTGACAGGTATCACACTTGCTTGCATATCCGATGGCTTAAGCTTAAGTTTGTGGCCAAAAAGCTCCTTGAGTAATAACTCGGTTTGCTAAGGACCCTCTTACCGTATGGCAGGAGGGTCTTGGGCCTCTTTATCAGATAAACATTCGAGATGGGGTCCCGTGACTGACTTTTTGTAAATGAAATTATTGACAATGATGCAGAGTTTAGCATTGTCTATCAGTCATCTCTTTTCATTGACATCTTCGGGGAGTTTGCCATCAAATGTGCTATTTGGTCCGATATATGTAAGGAAAAGTCATCTCCAATCGTCTTCGACCTCTTTGTCACTCCAGTATTAATGACATTTGAGCAGACGATGGGGGGGATACTATACTTCGATCTTTAAATATCGGGCTTCCGCTCTGAGGACTCCAGCAAGATAAGCGAGGGAGTTTGATTGTCTGTCTTCTCCTCGAGATAAGTGTTCGATTGTGGCCATTTAAAATCTGCTCATTCTGTCGGCTACTACTGATACGTAATCCACCATCTTTCTATTTTTATGATAAGTATTTGTATAATGGTTCGCGATTAATTAAGAATCTGTGTAAGCAGATAATTCAGATACGCCGATTTCCAGTGCTATATCTAGTCTGTGGATGAGTACCTCGTATTCTACTTCATTGTTGGTAGCTTTGAAGTTGAGTCATATTGATTTCTGAATTCTATCATTGGAGAGTGTAATAAGGACTATCCTGATGAATGACCAGCTGGTCCAGCAGAACTGTCAGTTAATAGGCGCCAACCTTTTTTGGATACCCAATCCAATGTTTCTTCAACATGTTCTTCGTTTATATCGGTACTATCATCTTCCCAATCAATATTGTTTACTGGAAAATTAGCAAAGAAATTTGCAACTGCTTGCCCCTTTTCGGAATGTCGTGGTTTGAAACATATATCGTACTCACCAAGAGTAGCCGACTATTGTTGAACTCGTCTGGATTTATCCTGTTTGGAAAGAACTTCGCGCAGGGGGTAATTTATCATTACCCAAACTGAATGAGCTTGGAAATATTGCTTTAACTTTTGTGATGTGTAGATGAAGGCTAGGAGCAGTTTTTCAATATTAGTGTACCATGTTTATACTGAAGTAAGAGTCTTACTGATGACGTAGACGGGTTTTTCCATCTCCTCCGCAAGTCGGATGTGAATGGAGCTGAGTGAGTTATCAGTAACTGCAAGGTATACCGTAAGCTCATTTCCTTCAGTGGGTATACTCATTGCTGGTAGTTTCTACAAGTAGCGTTTCAGTTCCTGAAATGCTGCTTCACATTCTGTGGTCCACTCGATCTCTGGATCTTTTAGAGTTTTGGCTTTTTTCGCCCCTTCTCGTAGAAGGTCAAATAACCATCTACACCGGTCTGATGGTTTAAAAATAAAACAATTTATTGCTACAATTTTTTGCCAACTAACTTTTGGACATCTTTCTTTATCTTTAGGGAAGGCATGGATAACAGGGCACAAATGCGATCTAGGTTAGCTTCAATACATTGCTTTATAATCAAATTTCCCAAGAACTTTCCTGATTAAACTCCGAATTGGCATTTGTCAAGATTTAGTCTCATTTTATATGATTGAAGAATTTCAAAGGTCGTGTGCAAATCTGCGAAATGCTTTTCCTTCCTGAAACTTTTACACAACATGTCATAAATGTAAACTTCCATTATTTTTCTTAGATAGTCTTTGAACATCTGGGTCATCAGTATTTGATAAGTGGCTCCGATATTTTTGAGGCCGAAAGACATGACTTTGTAACAATATAATCCATGTTCTGTGATGAAAGCTATTTTTTCTTGATCTTCGGATAAAAGGGGTATGAGATTGTACTCTAACGCAGTATCCATCATAGATAAGAGTTCATGTCCAGTAGTTGAATCGAGCAGATGGTTAATGATTGGAAGGGGAAAATAATATTTCAAAGTATGTTTATTTAAGTTTGTAAAATCTATGCATACTTTGATTTTGTCATTTTTCTTCGGGACTGTTAAGATGTTCGAGATCCAGTCGGAGTAGCTGGCTTATCGGATAAAACCAACTTTAATGAGTTTGTTGATCTCTTTGTTGACTTATTCTCGTAGTCTTGGTGCTAATGTCCTCTGTTTCTATTTGACTGCTTCAGCTTTCTCTTTTAAGCTAAGCTTGTGGCAAGCCAAAGTTGGGTCGATGCCGGGTATTTTATGGAATGTCCATGCGAAAATATTATTATTATCTTTTAAAAACTGAATAAGAGTATTTCGCTCTGTTGTGGGCAATAGAGTCCCAATGTAGGTACCCCATTTGTCTCCCCAAATCTTGACGTATTCTGTAATTTTTGTACTTGGTAACTAGTTCTCTGTAGCGTTCTGTAATTGTTATACGGCGTGTTTTTTGGGAGGTTTTGTTACAATGGTTACATTATTTTCGCAAGCTTTATCTAGCTTCTGACAGCCTTTAATTTCATATAGACCGTCATTCTAATCGAACCGTAATGCCAAGTAATAGGTCGATGGGATGACTCTCATGTTGTGTAGCCAGCATTGCCCCATGATTCATAAATAACGAGATTTTGCGCTTATAACATAAAATACAACATCAATCGTTGATGGTCCTGTAGTAATAGGAAGTATGATATTTCCTATGCGTTCTTCTTTGGAGTCATTGAAACCACTAACATCGATGTCACTAGGCTCAACTTTGTCGGCTAGTCCCATCTGATCAATTGTACTTTTGAAGAGTAGCTCGATACTACTGCCAGTATCTACCAATATTGTATGCAGGACAACATTTTTCATTTTTAACATGATCACGAGTGCATCATAATGAGGAAAGTTGACGTGACGAACGTCACAATCCTCGAAGGAGATCCCTATTCGTCGAGTACTAGATTATGGGAGTAATCGAGCTCCTTTGTCGGGCGTAGCCAAATCATGATATTGGCTAAGATGTCGTCTTTTGAACTTAACCGATCTATTGATTGAATAAGTCTTTATAAAATACTGAGGGATATGTGGCACAGATGCTTTTCTTCTATCCTTCCTTCTATCTGTATGATCTCAGTATTAATCTTGTAACCCCCATTTTTATAATTTTTTATGTCTACGATATATTTGTGCATTCTTCCGTTCGCAAAGATGTACTTCAAAAGTCTCTGTAAAGCGAAGCAATTTTTGTGCCATGATGTCAGACTTTGTGGAATATGCAATATTATCTATTTTAATTGGTTTGGAGGTATTGGGTATTTTGGAAGATTTTATCTCTCTAAAGTGTTGGATACAGGCTGGCTATTATAACAGTCAATTTGGGAAGACATGGCTTCGGTAAGTTACTACCTCTCCGAGGTCGATCTTCATTAGATTTGATCCATTTTCTATCTCCTCTATAATTTGTAGTACGATTAAAATCTCGTTCTGTGGATTGATCTCTTGCTGTCAGGATTGACTTTTGGGGATTCTATCTTTCGGTGAACATCCTTTCAAGATCGATATAGCCATTTACCTTTTTGATCATATCTTCCAGGGTCACAGGTTTAATTAGAATTAGGTGCTCCTTTGCTCGATCTTCCACGAGCAAAGCGTTTGTAAAGGCCGAAATAGTAATCTTCTGATCAAGTCTATCTACCTTTTTGGCCAACTCCAAGAATTTCTTAGTGAATGATTCAAGCTTCTCACCTGGCATTTGTTTAAGGTAAATCAGAGAATAAAATTTTTCCACTTTGTCTCTATTGTGCGAGTAGTTCTTGATAAAAGGTTTTCGCAATTGCTCAAAAGTGTGAATGGACCCTTCTTGCAGCGAGTAGAATTACCGCAAAGGTTTACCCTAGAAACTGGTAGGAAAGAAACGACATAAAATGTAGTTCGATGTATAATGCAAGCCTAAAGCGTCCTAAAATTCTTGGACGTGTTCCACGGGATATGTTCCCCTGTACTTTCATATTTTTGATGCATGAAAACCAGTGGGGACCTCGCTGTCAAATAAATCCTGAGCAATCGGTCTCTTCTGTAGCCAGTTGTAGATGCATTTGTCAGCTTGAATCTGGATTTCAAATAATTCTTTGATGCGCTTATCGATGAGCTCTTGAGTTACGAACTAATGAGTTGTGATGGTCTGGCGTTGAATATGTCCTTCCTAGGGAATGTGTTCGCTACTTCCTCCACTTAGTCGTTCGCGTACAGGAATATAAACTTTTCCTCGGTGTGGGTCCTCATCGGGAACGTTATCGACTTCTTGTTGGATTCCTGGTTCATGTATGGGCTCGAGCCCCAGCTTATTGGATCGGGTATCAACTCCATGGCTATTGCCTGAAGGTCCTAGCCTGTCTCGAGCTGAAATTTTTGAGACAGCTGGCACCGTGTCTTTATTCTTTTGGGTTGACATTTATTGTCCCTGCAGAACTTTCAACGCATCTCTTACATCTGCCAGCTGTTGTTCCAGAATGTCCCATCTTTATGTCAAAGTTTAGAGTGGCCCACAATTCTATCAATGCGGCGCTTCCTTCTGCTAGGCCAACTGGCATATTCTGGCCTGAAAGCGACATTCTGTAAAAGGTGGGCTAATTACTTCGTTCCTACAGACGACGTCAAATGTAAGAGCCGAATTTAGTATCTCGAACTTAGTATCTCACACCAAAGATAATCAGAGCGCTATCAAGTAATCACTAACACAAGATTTTGCGTGGAAAACCTTTGAATATGTTAAAAATCACGACATCTCATGAAGATTTTAGAAAGAAAGATATTATTGATGATGGCTAGCTATTACAAAGAACGTTCTGAATAGTTATGTATAGAATCTCCTATCCCTAATTTGTAGTTCTATTGCCCTATTTATAGGTCATATATTATGACTGTTAGACGACCATTATTACTTTTAATGATGAACGTTACAATATGATTTTGATGAGTCTTTGAACTGATTGCGTAACGGTCTGATCCTCATGTTTTGTAACGGCTTCTTTAATGAATTTGAGTACAGTATGAATCGAGTTGTTGGTGTGGAGGTCGATATCTAGGCTTAGATCGAGAACGTGAAATAAACTCTTCTTTATAACTGCTCCATAGTGTGCCATAAATGTGTCACGTGATCGTATGTTGACGAGGACGAGTAAATGTATGATGGTCGAAGTTGAGACTTGAGCTCGAGATCCGGAATAGGCCATTACACCAAAGATTCCTCACAAATAAATCTTACCAAAGGTGGTTTACAAAATCTCTATGTATCCCTTATATACTTGGGAAACCTATTACAATCGACATCGATCTCGAAACAATCCAATAGCTTCAAATAATATTTAAAATTGTGCTTTGTCGATGTCTGTTCGGACATACATTGTGCATGTTCAAACAGAGGGGCCACATGCCTGATTTGCTCAAATACACATAAAGTCAATTCGAACAGACTTTGTTCAGTTCGAACAGACATTGAGTCTATTCGAACAGAAACAGAGCATCCTCTACACCTTAAGCATGTGTCATTTATAAACGGGGCGCTCAAATCTTAGGTGCGTCTCTCTTAAACTCAGCTTTGAGCTCGGGGATTACTTCTAGCTGCACAGGATCATCAACATCATTTCTGGCAAGTGGCAACCCCTAAAGTGAGAATACACAGGCACCGCTGACTTCCAGAAATCTGATGTTGAACTCGGTTGTAGCAACTCAGCCCCTTGAAGTGATGCCGTCTTGCAGGTGGTAATAGAGGTTTAGTATCATTACAAATATTTGCAATAACTAAAGAGAATATATTGTATCATACGACATTGGATTATAAGTTATTGGGCGTAATAATATATTTTTCAATAAGTGATATCAGTTGTAATTTACTTGTCAAGTAGTGCAGAAACAAATTCGGAATCAAACTTTAGTACATAATACATGAAGATAATATTTCTAGGCACTTGTCTCAAAACCGGCATTTAGTTGGATAGAAAAATGGAACACGAATTCGTATTAATATCTTCTTGTTTAAATTAGCTTCTAGAAGCAAGTCGAATACTGCAATAAAATGACAGTTCATATACGTATTGTCAATGGCAGTATATCTGTCTCACTCAAGTCCACATTTGAGACAATTTAAACCGAAATTGTTTACCAACTACGGGTTAAAAATGATTAAATCAGGGGCATCAAGGGCGGCGACCACAAGGACATGCGAGGTGTGCGACCACATAGGGTTCCGAACTCAAAAGGCATGCCAAAAAGCTTACATTTCCCTCTTCGTTTTTTTAACTAAACTATTTTTGCCTTAACGGGCTAACTTTTTACGTACAACATAGAATATGACTACTTTTTCGGGCCAACTTTTACAATATAAAACATTGTTCTCCTTATAAGTTTCTCCGATCTCCCTACAACACTACACAAGCAAAATCCACACGTCACATCGTAACAATTTTTGATTATTTTTTCTTTTAATTGATAAAAGTGATTCTATCTTGCACCTTGAGTACTTAGTGGCTTACAAAAATCATCGGGTATTGAAAATGACTCATATTCTTGAAGGGATTAGTCACAAAATTTAGGTGATTCATACTTCCATTACAAGATTAATGTTTATAAGATCAAATACAATTAAACAATAAATAGACATCAAACTTAAATGGGGTGTGTGTGTGTGAGTGCTTAGAGCACTTCCAACAGAAGAGTATGCGATTCCGGTTTACCATACCGGTATTCCATAATTGCATACTGTTTCGTCCAATAGAAATTACGGTTTTAAGAGAGAATTGTGATGGGAGTTATAATAGCTTATTTAGTATCTCGGACTCAAACTTTGTCCTCGATCTCATCAGCGTACAAAAAGTATTACTAAAGACGTTACAAACTCTACTCAGTTCGAGACATTACTTTCGACCTCTAACAACTCGATCTGAGCAAAGCGTACATTCAGCAATAGAGCCGTTGTGCAACAGCAAAGATCGAAACATTACACAACCTGGTCAAAGAATATGACACACTTTATAACGCCCATCATCAAGGGACTTTATGGTTATCAAACGGTCATATTAGAGGACCTATAAAGGGACCTGGAGAACTGCAGATGAAAGGGACACAAAAAACATTCATCATAGAAAAGTTCATACTCTATCATCCTATATTTTTAGATCGTTCATTGTAATAGACTAGCAATCTGAATGAGATCATCACTTTCTCGAAATCCCCAGGAGAGGTCTTGGTTTTTTAACCTATTTCAAGCTTTTCCACGCTAAATCATCTTGTTGTTTATTGTCTGTTGTTCTTGAACACTCTGAATATATTTGGTGTAAAGGCTAAGTCCAGATCCCAGAATTAGGCAATTACATTTGGCACCGTCTCTGAGAACCGAAATTCTCAAACCCATTATCTCAAACGCCGTTGATCACCTTTTCTCATAATGTTGCCTCCAGGTCAAAGTACGCCGATCGTCCAGGTAGAAGATAACGCAGCTTTAGCAGACCTAAGGGTCACTCTGAACTCAGAAATAGCAAGGCGTGCAACCCTAGAATAACAACTCGCAAGTGTACATGACGCACCAAAGGTCTTACAAGGTCAGCATGTCGCCGCCCAGAAAAACAAAGCCGTACAACCTGAGGGCTCGCAGATTTCGGTTCATGACATAATAGGGCCTCCTCCGAAGGGCGTTCACGCAGGAGGTGTGCTTCGATCTAACCATCAACAACATGACATGGATCCCGTCCTGATCCAGGAGATCTAACAGGAAGTAGATGGCGGCCTGGCGGGAGTCAGGCAGACTGAAAATCTACCTCAAAGAGTTCAAGTTCTGGCAAAGAAGCGTCTAAGTAAAAGGACTGATGACCACAACTCTGGAAAAGGGTGCATCACATGACCAACCATCACAGCTCGACAATATGTCACTGAGGAACATGACAAAAAGTGGATCAAAGAATTGCTCGAATCCCACACGCCAACTAAGGGGATCCACAACAGATTTAAGAAGAGCTTGATCGCCCAAGAGCTCTTAGATGGTGAGGTTCCCACCGGGTTTCGCACTCCAAAGATCCAAAAGTACAAAGGTACTGATCCAGTGGAATACGTTCAAGAGTTCCAGGATACTCTAGGCATGCATTCCACGTCCAACCACATTCTATGCCGGCTCTTTCCTACCAGCTTGTCAGGTGAACCCTTACGATGGTTCCACACACTGCCTGAAGGATCCATCACAACTTTAGAATAGTTGCGCGAACTTTTCATCAAGAATTACTCACACAACAGAGATAAAGAAGAGAACTTATATTTTCTTTTCAGCCTAAAGCAGATGCCAGAAGAAAAACTCGAGACGTTTACCAAAAAGTTCTTGGAATTAGCCCAAAAAGTAATCGACTCGACCAAAAGATCATTGTTTCCGCTTTTACCAACGCTTTACTAGTCGATGGTCAGACGAAGAAGTACCTCGTCCTCAACAAACTAACAACATTAGAATACATGATCGAAAAGGTCAACGAATACATCGACCTTGAGCGAATGGTATTTGACAGGCAGAAACCTCATAAATCAATACTGACAGCTCGAGATCAGTCAAACCATTCTAATTTTAATCGAACATCAGATCAAGGAGGAGACAGGAAACGAACCAAATCTAACGAAGAGCGACCTCGAAAGGGAGTAACTTTCCTAGACCTTACCTTCCAAAGATGAATGTAACTATAGCCAGCATCTATCCTATATTACAGAAAGACAGATTCTTCCGTAATGCACAGTACCTTCAGCCGATCGAGAACAAACCATACTACATCCACCATAAGGTCCGACATCATGAGAATGAGTAATGTTTTGCCTTACAATAGTTGTTGGAATACATCTTCACAGATGGATGAATGCACGAGTACATAGTGGATGTGGAGAGTTATAAGAACGGGAGTTACAAAAACCCCACTGAAGTTGTACAAGTTGAAGAACCTGCAGTCGAAAAGCACTTGTACCATATCTCGCTCTGCCATCTCGTGGAGACCCAGGTCTTCAAAGAATTAAGCAGAAGCAAGTGAAGGTGTATCTCCCAATGTCACGACTTATCCATACAAGATAAAAAAGCTCGTTTATTTTTAGTATCCAGCTCTCAGCGAACTGGGATCTCTTTCGATGATTGCGACGTTCGACATGTCAACTATCCTCACCATGATGCCTTGGTGATCATGTTGAAAATGTGGAACATGGTGCTTCATACGATGATGGTGGACACCGACAGTACTATCAAACTCCTTTTTTAGAGCACAATCGATCAGATGGGTCTGGCCGATAAGGTCCAACCCAACGATGTGGATATCTATGGTTTCAATGGGTCTAAGGAGGAGTGCGTAGAAAAGATCATACTTCCTATCACCTCAGGGCTGGTAATGCTTGACATTGTTTTTTACCTCGTCAATATAAAATCCTGTTATCTGGGGATCATGGGACATTGCTGGTTACAGAATATACATGCTAATCCATCAACCTACCACTTGGCATTACATTTTGAGGTGAAGGGTAACATTTACGAGATAAAAGGAAGTTAGAAATTAGCATGAGCATGCAAATTTTTTTTCATCATTGGACCAGAATCTTCCGAACATCAACTCGCATAGCAATTACAGAAGGCAACAAGAAACATTACAGAGAACTATACAGTCAACTCTGCAGGGCAACATCTTCCCAACGTAGAAACCAGAGAATACGTTGAAATTAGTGGGCCCAAGCGTGGGACATATATTGGCACCCATCTGCCCTCAGCAGAGTGCGATACTCTCATCCAGTTCCTTAAGGAAAACAGTGACGTCTTCGCCTGGATATTTCATGAGATGCCGGGTATTGATCTAAACCTAGCTATTATAAACTCAACTTGAAGGAAAAATCCTTAGCCATCAAACAAAGATAGAGGACCTTAGAACCTAGACTTCACGGCGAAGTCAACAAGGAAATCAAAAAACTCATCGAAGTTGGTTTTATCCGTAAGGTCAATTATCCAGAATGGATATTGAATATTATAGCAGTACCAAAGAAGAACGGGAAGATCAGGGTGTGCGTGGATTTCCCAAACCTGAACAGGCATTCTCCGAAAGACAGTTTCCCACTCCCTGTCATAAATAACCTGCTCGATTCTACATCAGGATATGAGCACCTACCTATGATGGATGCCACGTCAGGCTACAACCAGATACTTATGCTACCTGATGGCCAAGAGAAAACATGCCATTTGGTCTCAAGAATGCTGGAGCTACTTACCAGCGATTAATGACCCAAATGTTCAAGGATCACCTTGGAAAAATAATGGAGGTCTACATAGACGATATGTTGTGCAAAAGTCTAAAGAAGGAAAACCATATTGCAGATTTACATACGGCCTTTGATATTCTTCGTCTCAATAAGATGAGACTCAACCCTGGCAAATGCCAGTTCGGAGTTCAATCAGGGAAATTCTTGGAACACTTAATTAGCAAGCACGGGATTGGAGCCGATTTGGATTGTATTCGCGCACTATAATCTATGCCTTCCCCCAGAACAAAGAAAGACGTCCAGAAGTTAGCAGGCAAGCAATAAACCATTTTGTTTCAAAATCGTCTGGTCGCTGTCGATGGTTGTTCAACTTATTATGTGAGGGGACAATAAGATAGTAACCTAAGAAGGACCACGAGATCGAATGGACAGCGGAGTGTGAAGTAGCTTTTCAGCAGCTTAAACTTTACTTGGGTTCACCACCAGTAATGAGTACACCTAGCGAAGGGGAAGAACTCACCATTTATCTTACAGTTACTAAAGAATCATTAAGTTTTGTTCTTATTCGACTTGATGAGAAGACCGAAAAGCCTGTCTACTTCATCAGTAAAACTCTCACTCTAGCAGAATCCCGATACAGCAAGGTAGAAAAACTACTATTGGCTCTCGTCTATACCATGCAAAAATTGAGACAATACTTCCAAGCCCACTCAATACGAGTACTGACCAACTACCCTCTGCGTGAAATATTATCCAAACGAGAAAAATCTAGACGAGTCTAACAATGGTCAGTCACTCTTGGCGAGCATGCCATGCGATTTGAGCCCATACATTCTAAAAAGGGTCAGGTTGTTGCAGATTTCCTTGCGGAGTTCCCCGTAGAAGATCCTGATTGGGAAGAAGACAACATAAAAATTTATGAAGAATAGCTCGAAGAAAGAGCTGACTGGATAACACAAAAGGGATGGCATCTTCTAACTGATGGATCCTCAAGACCCACAGGATCAGGTATCGGAATCGTGCTGATCGCACCTTCTAATCATAGAATCGAAAAGGCAATCTGATTAAATTTCGAAGCTACCAACAATGTAGCCGAGTATGAGGCAATGATTCACGATTTAGATATGGCTCTAGAAATTAGAGTATCCAAACTGTCCATATAGACGGACTTTTTGCTCATTGTAAACCATTACACAGATAAATTCTAGAAGAATGAAAAAATAATCGATTACACAGCCGCAATTGCCGTTAGAATGGGTAGATTCAGGAAAATTTCTATCGAACATTTACCGCACGGAGAAAATAGATATTTTGATTCCCTCGCATATCCCACATGAGTCCTTGGCTCAGAAACTTGATATCTCAAGATTGAAGTAATATCAACCCCCAATATTAACATCATAAGCTCAAATTCTATAAATACTAGGGGTGTTGATGAGGATGAGGACGATTGGAGATTGCCTTTCCTCAAGTATACTGGTACCAAAAATACATTTGAGGGCAAACTCTCTCAAGACCCCACTGAAAGAAGTCGCGTACTTGATAACGCCAAATGTTATATCGCCGAAAATGGTCTCTTATACAAGATTTCGGTCACATGGCCGTATCTTGAATGCTTATCCTACAAAGAAGCTCAAAAATTCCTATACGAATTACATAAAGGCACTTGTGGTTCCCACGCATCAGAAAGATCTCTAGCCAAGAGAACTCTTACCCAATGCATCTTCTGGCCTAAAATAAGAGCTCAAGCAATCAAGATTTCAAGTAAATGTGATTCCTCTAAATGACATGGTCCCTAAATTTTAGCTCTAGCTTTAAAACTACATTCCAGCAACGTTGTATGGACATTTAAAAGATGGGCCCTCGACCTTGTCGACGGGTTTCCTATCGCACCAGGAAAATGGAAACATCTCTTAGTCGCAATAGATTACTTCACTAAGTGGGTAGAAACAGTTTCTCTGTGCCGCACACAAGAAGATGAAGTCATCAAGTTCATCTGGAAAAACATCATCATTCGTTTTGGCTGCCCCCACCTCATCAGGATCGATAATGGACCTCAGTTTGCTAGCCCCAAAGTCGTTAAATTCCTCAATCAACACAACATCATACATTCCCCTTCAAATCTTTATTACCCACAAGGGAACAGTCAAGCTGAGATCACTAATCACACTATCGTAGATAGAATAAAAAAGTGCTTAACAAAAAAGAAAGGAAATTGGGTCATGGAGTTACCACATGTGTTATGGGCTTATCGAACTACCCCCCGAGCTTTAACTGGATGCACGCCATTCCTTCTGGATTACAGTATTGATGTAATCATCCCTACTCAGTATCATTACCTTATTCACGACCATACCAGGACCGATGAAGAAAATAAATTCCAGTTGGCATGTAATATGAATTGGATCGAGGAGACTCGGGATAAAGCAATCATGAAATTGGGAAGGTATCACCAAGCTTTAGCCCGATCTTGTAATAAACACGTTTAGTATAGAGAGTTTGAAATCAAGGATCTGGTCCTCCGAGAGATTCCCAAGCATCACAAAGAGCTCAACGGGAAGGTCCTTTTGTCGTCATCGGGAAAAGTGGCCTCGGTTCTTACGATCTTGCTACTGAGCATGGCAAACACATACCTAATTCTTGGAACACAAGGAGACTGAAGTTGTATTGCAGATAACGAATCTTTCATAGTGTACTTTTCTTGAATCTAATCGATCATTTCGTATGACGAGCTCACATCAATAAAAGATTATTGTTTGATCCACCGACATCTGAGTACTTTCTACTATGCCATACAGAGCTTCTATATACAGATTATAGATCATTTGTTTCTTTGGTCACACGATCATCTAAATACATTACAGATGGTTTTTTGCTTTGGCAAAATCAATCATCAAAATAGATTACAGATCATTTATTGCTTCGGCCAAACCGATCTATCTAACACATTCGCTATACGTCAATCTTTTACCAATAAAATACTTGTACTTGATTGCCCTAAAGAACTTCTATACACAGATTATAGATCATTTATTGCTTTGGCCAAATTGATCATCTAAGAACATTACAAATAATTTGTTGCTTTGGCCAAACCGATCTATCTAATACATTTGTTGTACGTCAGTCTTACACCAATAAAATACTTGTGTTCAATTGCCATACATTATAATACTTCTTCTAATATATCCAACAGGTACTTATATACACAAATTACAGATCGTTTACTGCTTCGGCCAAATTGATCATTTAAATACATTAAGATCATTTGTTGCTTCGGCCAAATCGATCATCTAACTACATTACAAATCATTTGTTGCTTCGGCCAAATCGATCATCTAAACTACATCACAGATCGTTTTCTGCTTTGGCCAAATTGATTATTTAAATACATTACAGATCATTTGTTGCTTTGGCCAAAGCGATCATCTAAACTGCATTACAGATCATTTATTGTTTCGGCCAAATCGATCATCTAAACTACATTACAGATCATTTGTCGCTACGGCCAAATCGATCATCTAAAATAGATCACAGATTGTTTGTTGCTTAGGCCAAATTGATCATCTCATACATCACAGATCGTTTGCCACTTGGTCTGAACCAATCGCATATCGCGCTGCTTTGCATACATTATCGTTGGTACCTCACACGGTTAGTACAGCTTATTATTCGTCCTTAATTATTCCTTTATACATCCATATTTTTTATCCTTGTTCGTATACATACAACATAATCACATTCCTCATTCTTCACTAGAGCTGTCACTTAGCTCGTTACCCACATTAGAAGGTCCTGCCACATCCCTTACATCACTTCTATGTAACTTCTGACGCATAAATTCTGGCATCCTCCCCACAACAATCTTGTTTCCCTCTCTAACCATTCTTTGTTTAAACGATACAATTATGGAAATCATGGGTTCTAAATATGCAGTTCGGATTACCTCCATCTCACATTCTGCACCTTGAGTAATCAAACCCTCATATACCTTTTGACTTTAAGCTTCCAATCTCTTCAATTCAACCGCAAAGAATGATATTACTGTAACCATCTCCCTTTCGTGACTACCACCCGCCTTATTTTTTACCTGCTTACTGAGAAGGAGTTCGCTCAGCTTATGTTGCGCTTCCTTCAATGCGTCTTCCAGCTGCTTATAACGATCATCCACTCATCGCTTTGCACGACACACATCCGAATTTTGAGATTCCAACACTGTCATGAATTCTTCCATATGATAAATCAGAGACATCAAATTTTCATAGCCCGCCAATTCTACCCACTTCGAGTCGTAACTTATCTCCAACTGTAACAGATCCTCATCCAGCTTCGTATTTACGTTTTGAAGTCTGTCATTTTCAGACTGGTATTCCAAGATGTCCAGATGTTGCGATTAAACAGTCCACTCTAGCTCACATATTTTGTTTCAACCCTTTTTTATGACTTCATTTCGTTCCGACGACTTTACCTCATAGTTATGAGCATGAACTCGAGCATCGCTTATCTCCGCTTCAAGCATATTAACTTAGAACTGCAACTCTTTCACATTAATTCCTTCACCCTCTGACGCGACCAGTAGTTATGAAATTTGCGTTCGTGCGGATAGCAATTCAACATCTTATTGACTAGCCCGTCCCAAGAAACTTCCAACGCCCCTGTTTCTTATTTCTTCTTCTAAACTTTCAATCTTTCCCAAACTGACAGACATTACTAGCTCTTTCTCTTGAAGAGTTTCACTCATCTCCGCCCTCAACTTTTTTTCTGCCTCAATAACACTTTTTCTGGTACCCTGATTCGATCTTAGCTCAGCACATAATTGTTCATTCTCGGTACGTAACGCGTCGCACTGACCTTGTATAACAGTCAGTTCCACCTATTCATAAAAAATTATATTTATAATAGTTTTTCATAATAGCATAGCACATATAATAGTTGACAAGACTACATCATGAACATAGTATCTGAGTAGGTTAGATAAATCATTCTGTTCTCACAAAACATAGGTTATATTTATCATTAAACAATACGACGGACTAGTCACAGGAAAGCAAGATTAATATATTTGTGACTCTTCTGGACAGGAGACAACCACAGTTTGTCTCTCACGACCTTCCTATTCGACGCCCGCACATCTACTGGTGTGGTAAATGTCACAACCTTCTATTGACATTGTTTGCACCGCGATTGGGGTATCAGATACTCGACCTCTTCCTCTTCTAACAACTCTTCCCACGACCAAGGAAGAGGGTGGTCACCAACAATTTCTCCTTCACCTCGGATAAACCACAGATTTTCTACTTTGCCATTTTCCACTTTAAAATCCTTCCCACATTCCTCTACGAACTTCCTAAATAAGTTCTCTACCCTAGTCAATTCTCTCCCATAAAACTCAGTAACACTGTCTATGTGACGCTCATGCTTTATTCGAGCAGCAACTTTTGCTCGTGATGAGTATAGATGCTCCTTCAATATCATTTGTGCTTTGTGTAACCGCTGAAGCATATATTTCAGTAACATACCTAACGCCCTCATTTTTGCCTCTACCTTTATTCGAACAACCACTTCTTTTGACAGCCGCATTGCTAAAGACATTTTTTACTCTACGTGTTGCGATAGCTCATCCTGTAACCTCTTTACCTCACCCTCTAATTGCGTTTGGACCTCTGATTCTTCATAAAGCCAAAAACATTAGATAAAGGTTCTACATCACCCCATATAACTGACACACAAGCCCGAGCAAAACATTTTTTTACTTCTAAACTATGACGATTGCGTGCTTCTTGAGCTAAAAACATAACTCGAGCTAGGTCTGGAACTACACCTCTCTCCCTCAAAAGCTCTATATAAGCCTCTTTTAACCCTCGTTCACTATCTACTTCGGCCTCAAAATACAAAGTCAGAACTAATAGCATACTCTGACACCTCGCCTTATCACTTGGGTCGTTAAAACAAATCAACTCTTTCGGTTTTCAAACTAATACCCCCCATTCCTCTTCCTTTCTTAACACATCTTCTCTTTCTACTTTTATCTTAGCATATTTACATTACATATCATATAACTCTTTAAAGGTTTTCTCTTAATTTAACTTAAATTGCCTTCTCTCGAATTTAGCTTTGTTAAGTACCTGTTGAATACGGGCCACAGAGTTCCTCGTTCTACTTAGCGATTTCTCCAATTCGGAGTTCATTTTTCTCAAACGCTCTATCTCCTACACAGATTAATGATATCTTACTTCAAGACCAACATTCATGAAAAACATATTTCAAAATACCACTCAAAAGGAAAAAAAACAGTGTACGATTATACAGAGTACTATCACATCCAAGTCAAGTGAGCTGAAAAATAGAAGATAAGATACCACAGAACGTTTAAAGAGGCTTGCTAATGTCTACCTTAGAAGGAGATTTCAGCGTTTTTCCGTGAGAGGGAACTGTTTCAACACGTTCCAGCAGAGGGTTCACTATTTGCTCAATCGTATGGACTGGCTCTGTACTATCTGGAAGAAGATCTATCGCTTTCTCAAATACATCAGCAACATCACTAGCCATCTCTTCCTCCTCATTAGGGAACTCAACCTCTACATATCACCATTCCGGGTCAGCTCCACATCATCAACACTCAATCCAAAACAATAAAACGATTTGATAAAGTGCTCTCTTTCCATCAAGACTGCCGCAACCGTATTAGACATGAGCTTGTCATGCTTTGACAACTCATTGAACTTCTCTACAGCTGCAGTAGCATCTGGAACCCTCCTCTCCCTATCTAATAGAAGGTCACTCTCGAGCTCTTTCATCCGAGCTTACTAAGCCTCAAACTTTGCCGTCAGAGCATCAAATTCTTGGCCCCTCATGTCCAAGCATTATCTTGCCCCTTTCATCAGCATTGACAGTTGCCAAATGCAACAAAAAAGAAGAGTTAGTTCAATAGTTTCATTCAGCTCGAAAACAACATCAAGTAACATTTTTTTAACCATATACCGCGAACGTGAGCTCGAGATACTCATCCTCGAGCTTCTGCGAGTTCGTCCCGGCCATATGGCAGTATCTCCGCTTTAACTCTTCCATCTTGGCCGCAGCATGAGGGATAGTTCTGTGACTGTCCTCCTCCAAAAGCCATTTTCTCTTCAAACTCTTCTAAACGTCCCCAAGCACAGACACGCTTACTTCAGATTATTCTTACACACCACCAACAATAAGCTTTGCGATCTCTTATTCTGTAGCCCCAGCCCCAGTAGCTAAGGTACTTTTCTGCGCTAGCTTTCGAACTTTACGAGTGGCCCGTTTGGTCGTCTGAGGTACAGAAGGTGGAGGACTAAGCAAGTCAGTGACGGTATCTATCGCTTTTCCTTCGGTCATAGCTCATTTTTCTTGAGCTCGCTGAACTTTTGGCACCACCAAATCTACTCTTTTGTGTCTTCGGATACCCAATTTACTGAGTACCTCCATTAACTTGTCCTGATCGCGAGCAACATAATCAAACAGACTAGTCTTATCTGGAATAGCAAACGGTTTAGGCTCTTCCAATAAAAAGGAACAAAATATCAGTTAAACAACATGCAGACATAGCTATCGGCTATTCGAAGGTTAGTCAACATTATTTACTTGGATTATAATATTTATGGATCAGCTCGAGCGTTGGTTCATCTGGAACCTGCAAATAGTTTCCCTCAGCCCACACAAGGTGGTCGTTCCATGGCCTACCCACAGATTCAAAATCAAAGAATTTCAGCCTAGTCTAGTCACTATACAGGTAACCACTGTTTTGACCCTCCATATACTTAAACTATAAAAATGTCAAAACATCTTCAGCTGCGAACTGCTTTGCAGTCCCTTCCTTCCTCCATTTTTTTTTTCAGTGCCTCATATACCCTCATCATCTCATACACATTCCCATTCAACTGGGCAGGGCAATACTGTAACGCATTCATAACCCCTTTCTGAAAGAAAGTCAGCGGAAATCTAAGGCCATATACAACCTAATTTAAGATACATAAAACCCCCCCCACTTAGGCCTGATAGATAACCCAAGCCCAGTGTAATACGAGAGGCTAACCCCCTTACTAATACCTCAATCCTTCTTCCACTTTTCCAAACAGGGAACTTGATAGTGTATTGCTTCCTCCCTATTATCGGAGACATAGGATCTGAACCAGAGACCTTGGTCCACCATGCACCTACTCCGCTCTCCCAGACATTTCTTTTTACACCTGAAGTACTCTTTCCCCACATCCACCCCCTCAGGGTATATTACAAGGACGCTCTCTTTTTCCCTTTCGTCCTCTTTCTCTTTCACGCCCTCAGATCTATTGGGCCCCACCACCTTTATTATAGCCCCTACACTATTAACAGTTTCCTTCATTACACTACACTCCGTCTCTCCTCCCCGAAGATGACATTTCTTTGGAATTAGACGAGACTACCAACTTACTAGCAGGGATACTTGGTTTAGAACGCATACTGAACCTAGGGATTCAGAGACATGTTTTATCATTATCGCTACATTACCAATAGAACAAATAAACCCACCTTTTACCCAGTTAACAAGTTTATTTCCCTAATTTCCAAAATAAAAAAGCCAAAATCAAATCATTTCAAATTTCCCTCTTCTTCTCTATTAAACGTATTTTCTTTCTCTAAGCAGGATCAAAACATATACCATAAATCTTACATTATAGGCCTTCTCTCATATTTATTTTCAAAATTCCCTGAAATCCCCAGATTCTAAAAACAACTATACTACAGATTACTAACGTTTACAGATTACTACATAACACAAATTACTTACATAATCAAACAGATAAGTTTTTTCATCACCAACCTGTACTTGTTGAACAACAATCCTCTACTTTACCCGGACGTCTCTTCGAATACGAGCATTCCCGTCGTCTCTCCGACAACCTCCTATCACTCAGCACTTAAACGCCTCCTCTCCTTGACAATGATATGTGTACAACGTTTTTCTCTCTCTAATACCGTAGCCAATTTATAAGGGAGAGAGAGACAAGATTTTATACACTCCCTCAGCTTATGAAGCGATGGCTCCTTCTGACACGTGGAAGTCATCCTCACTGCTACTACAGGCATATCCTTTCATTTCACAACATCATCATGACTTTTGTTATAACGTTTGCCACCATCACGTTTATCTTTGTTATCTACCATTACCAACCCTACGCCTCTTCCCAGCCCAGTACCAAAATAACCAATCATCTTACTTATACTCCACCAAGATCGTACAAACATTCCTAAAATAGCTAAAATTTTAAAATTTAAAGATATCCGTACAGTTGTTAAAATCCTATTTTGTAGATTACTTCAATTTATCTATACACGTTTATCTCTTAATGAATACTTTACAACAAAGATTTTATAGATTACTTCAATTTACATCAAGTATCAGCTCGAAATCCTTTTCGTGGTATGAATAGTCCACAGAAGAAGCAGACCCCAAACTTTGATCTCATGCTGCAAGCCACAGGGAAGTAAAAAATAGGCATCACAGCTGAAAGATCTTCTTCATAGCCAAAGAACTATGGCCCATGGAAGAAAATGATCATCTGCATCATCCTCACCTCCCCACATGCTAGAGACAGGCGAAAGGCCTCATTTCTTAAACAAGACCCACTCATTAGCAGGATATCAATGAAACTCTCTCGGCCGAACGCCTGCCGCTTCATCTTCAGTTGTAGTAGCCTCTTCTGCCAGTAAATAAAGACCGTTACGACGTTCTGCCTCAGATGTCAACAAGTAATGAAAATGTACCATTTGGAAGTAGTCATCATCTGCCTCCAACACTTCTTCATATGACATACGATAAAAAGTAAGAGAAACAGGAATTGGAGTAGGTTGATACAATGGTTGATAACCAAAATACCTGATACGCAATTCCTCCGTCTTCCTCCAGATCCTAGACTCTCGGGCCTGAGTCCTAGTCGTCACCATTATTGCCACAGTAAATAAAGGGGAAGAGATCAGAGACGAAGGGTTTGCTCCTATCACTCAACTCAGAGTACCCTTTATAGATGGATCAACATTAAAGTAGACTCTACAAATTCCCAACGTTAAAAGGATTCCCTATGCAACAATATTTGACTACAGTCATTGGTTATAGGAAACCCAATAGACACCAATAGAGATTCATGAATTGATATTGGAAATGAACCTCCGATATAACTACAACATTTAATGATACTTCTCAACCAACACCACTCGCTTACAATCATTCTCGTACTGTCAGCTGAGAGGGTACGGTTGTATTGGCTTATTCCGCATCACGAGCTCATGCCTCTTCTTCGAACTACAGACAAACTTTCGAACTCAACAAACAGAGTACGTGGCACAGTCAGAAACATATACAACACGAGTTTCTCAACCAACACCACTCATCCATGACAGTACTCATGCAATTGGTTTAGAGCCGTCTTGTAATAGCTTATTTTGAATCTCAGACTCAAACTTCATCCTCGATCTTATCAGCGTACAGGAAGTATTACTAAAGATGTGACCAACTCTACTCAGTTCGAGACATTACTTTTGACATCTAATAGCTCGATCTGCGCAAAGCGTACAGTCAGCAATAGAGCCATTGTGCAACAACAAAGATCGAAACGTTATACAACCTGGTCAAAGAATATCTCACACTTACTTTGTAACGCCCGTCATCAAGGGACTTTATGGCCCTCAAACGGTCATATTAGAAGACCTATAAAGGGACTTGGAGAACTGCAAATGAGAGGGACACAAAAAACATTCACCATAGAAAAGTTCATACTCTATCATCCTATATTTTTAGATCGTTCATTGTAACAGACTAACAATCTGAATAAGATCATCACTTTCTTAACATCCTCAGGAGAGGTCATGGATTTTTAACCTATTCCAAGGTTTTTCATGCTAAATCATCTTGTTGTTTATTGTATGTTGTTCTTGGACGCTCTGAATTCATTTTGTGTAAAGGCTAAGTCTGGATCCCAGAACTAGGCTATTACAGGAAAGAGAGAGAGAGAGAGATGCTACATGTATTAAAAAAAATTTAGGCACTTAACGGTTCAGTGCCTAGGAAGTGATATATGAGATAGAGAAGTTGTGATGGGAGAGAGAGATTCCAGCTGTAATTAAAAGTTGTTGGGCGCTGAACAGTTCAACGCCTGGGCGGAATGCACATACTCCGCGCTAAGTTCAGAGCATCTCCAACAGATGAGTATGTTGTTAAGGTTTTCTCATACTTTTGCAAAAACCCCTTCTAATAGGAGTATGGGGTTCAACATACTCACCCCCATACCCCTCCAAAGTATGCGAATCCGGAACATCGAGAGTGGTATGTGCATACTACTTTTTTGGGTCCCCCATAATTATTTCTTCTCTTCCTTTCTTTTCTCTCTCTAATAAAAGAATATTTTGGATCCCAATTTTTAATAAAAATCTCCTCTCACTCATAAAGTAATATTGTGGGTCCCAATTTTAATATAAAAAAACTGAATTTGGAGATAAATATGTTAGAGCAAAGTGGTATACTATTTCGGATACTAGTATCCAAAACTAGAATAACATACTGTCTTTGTTGGAGATGCCCTCAGGTTTTACATACTTTGGAGGGGTATGGGGGTGAGTATGTTGAACCCATACCTCTGTTGGATGGGTTTTTTTGCAAAAGTATGGGAAAACCTTAACAACATACTCTTCTATTGGTGGTGCTATTACCATAACAAACTCTAGCATTCACTAGGCCAAAATGAGTAAAAAATAATGGGTAAGGTATGTCATTATTTTGCTAAAGTAACTTCCATTTTAGTCAAAAAAAGTGTCGTTCTTTTTGCAGTAGTTTTATTTTTTTGACTTGAAATGTGTCGTAATATTGCAATTGCAAACTACGTCGTAATATCTATCATTTTTAGTTAAAATTGCGACACATTTATAAGTCGTTTTATGCATCACCAAAAAACCACAAGTATCAGTCGTTCCACAAGTATCAGTCGTTATTTTCATCGTATTTGTTCTATTTTCCGATTTATTTATCCGTTGTTTTATGCATCGCGATTTTACAACGCCAAAATCACTTAATTTTTCGTAATTCTAAATTTTTTTGACATACAAACTAGTCGTGCTATCTGTAACGTAAAAACGTCGACGTATTAGACACAATTATTGATGATGATTTTAGTCGCTTCACGCAATTATAAATTTCAAAATTTTATTAAATAATATTAGTTTACTTAATGAATCTTTCCCTTATTTTTACAATTAGAACTAGATGGATTTGAACCATCATTGTCTCAAGTTCATGAGAGCTCTTGCCATTTAGAGCTTATAGTTCTATCAATAAAGATGCATAAAAAGATAATGTAAAGCAATAGACACAGACTGACCAATTAAAGCAACCCATGGGATATCTGATGCATTGCGTGGGCCTTGGTTTAACAGTAGAGCCTAATCTACGGTAAGGATCATCTGGTCCGAAGCTACCTTGTGTATATTACTAATCACACCAATTGTTCTAGTACCTACAATCACCAAATAGATGATAAATTGTTTACTAAAACATGGATAGGCAGCAAAGATAATAGATTAAATTCAACAAATGTAATGGCTCAACAATTTTTCAATACGCTCCCAATATATCACAACATCTACAGAGATCATAGGATGTACCAAATTACTGGTCCATGTATCTGAAAAATCATTAAGATATATTTATAATTTTTATTTTGTAGTTTTTAAGAAAAAACCTATGGTATACAAATAAAATGTTTATTCACTTTCTATTGGAATTTCTTTTCTTATATTCTTTTGTATTTATTAGTGCCCCTTTTTATGAGATCTGTAACAATTCCTAGGTAAATTACCAATTAAGCTGGATGGTATGCTCTAGTATTACTACTTTCCAATTTCTCAAGCACCGATAAGCCAATTTTTGATATATCATCCAATACAAATATATTGAAGACACTTGGAAAGATGATATGAAGATTGTGTTTTTTAAGAACTTAATCACCTTCTACTAGTAGAAGAAAAAAAGATAGTAGACAGGGGGAACCCACCTTCCGCATCGTACTCCTTAGCCAGCTTCAAGGCTTGAGAAGATAAAAAATTTGGTGCCTGTGAAGCGGGTATAGTAACTAGCAATATTGCATCGTTCTGTTCAACATAGTTGCTAATCTGGAAACAAGATCATTTGAAATGTTGGGATTACAGTGATTTGAGTAGTTTATAAGAAAATTAATATCACAAACCCTCCCCCACCCAAAAATAAAACTAGAAAAAAGCTATAATTCCATAGCAGTTTCTAAGAAAGCACTATATATCCCTTGATGACTAGCAAAACACACTTCAATATTCTCAGCTGTATCATAAAAGGGGTTATTTTGGTCTTTTCTTAAAGCTGCTCTGGAAGCGTAAATAGTGCACTAAATCACCATTTTGTTACTCTTGTTTTGCAAATCAGTCGCAAAAACAAGGACGCCAACCCGAGAACTTGGAAAGGCAGAAGAAGATTAACAGCTGCTTACCAATGCATCATCCATTTTTCTCTGATCCAATCCAGGAAAATCAATCAGCTTCAAAGGTGGAGCTGAGAAAAATATAGTGTTAGCAGGAAATCCGAGAATAGTACTATGATAGATAACCAACCAAATTATATAAATATGCATTGAGAAGGAATTACCTCTCTCAAAAGTGGTATGATCTATCATCTCTAGAATAACCTAAGGTCCGCATATATATACTTTTACAGCATATAAATGCATGAGTATTTTAGTTCGCATGTGGATTTCCTAATGTTTGTGAAGATCAAGCTGACTCCCAACAAGACCAACCTATCTTTTACTGAATATACACATGATATAGAGAGAATCTCTTTTCTTATTAGTAAAAAGTGTAAATCAATTTTTTGCGAAAGCAAGGTGTGAGTAAGGTAGCAAAGATAGAGCACATTGTGAGTGAGGTAACAAAAATAGAGCAAATTCTCCCTATTTTTCTAACATATAATAAGATTGTCAACACTAATGATTGTCTTCAGAGCTTACAGCTTATCGATAGTCACTATCTTCTCTAGGAAATTCATGACCAAGAAACAACCCTTCTACAGGTATATTCTGAACCCAAACTGTTCGATATACAAGAGGTAAGAAGGTCAAATAATTAGTATAGATAAAGTACAGGCACATCAATAATTCGAATTAGTTGAATTAGGAATATTAAAAATTTATCAACAATTCGCTCATAAGAGTAATTCAATTACAAATGCAACAAATTAAATACCAACCTGTACTAGTTCACAATTTGTGGTATATTTCATCAGCACGGCCCTTACTAGAGCCACTCTTGCTTAGCCTGTCCTGTAGGGAATGCCGAAGCGCACCTATCACAAGTGAGGAAATGTTTTTTGAAGTATCATTTAAACAAATTAACCCAGTCGCACTATTCATAGATTTTATGAGTGTAATGGCATGTAGAATATATGATGAGACTGTAACTTGTATCCTCTACGGTGAGCATGGTAATAATATAACTAGGAGCTATTAGTGGTATACTGGTAAAATAAAACTTCGTACGACGACTTACTTGCAGAAACTTGTTGAGATTTATTCTCGATTTGCAAGACAATTGATTTATTATTGAGGGATTCATCTCTATGTAAGTCGAAGCTGATGGGAGCACGAGCCCGAGTAGCACCTTGTTCACCTGTTGGCTGAACAGCAAAACATCCAGAAATAAAACCTAAGAAATAATATGATCATTAGTTGTATCCCATCAAAGAAATGCGTGCACTAAGAGGGTTTACCATGGCAGAACTTACCAGAACAGGATGACCAATTAAACTGTTCAGTATAGCTAATTTACCGGCTCCCTAAAAAGTTGGGGCACAAACATAAATTAACAGTAAACATTTATTGATATAATCCATAAATCAACAGTGTAGTACCTTAAAAATCCTGACACAAAAGTTGTATGAAAAAGAGCATTAAATATAAATTATTATCAAATCCATTCACCCCATAGATTTTTTATATTTTATTCTGCTACGCTATGGAAGGTATTGATCATTATCTTCTCTTTGTAGCATCTTAGGTGGTAAGGGGTAGCAAAAATGAATAAAGACTTATAATGGGCATTTAAGTAAGAATATATTGAAATGGTTAAGGGAAGAAGGATCTTCTTAACCAAGGATGCCAAAGTCTTAGATTTTCCATACCATGAAATAGATATGGTAAAAGAACATGGACCATGACTCAAGAAACATCGAGTCACGACCATCTCTATAGCCAACACAAAACAACGAACAATGACAAAATAAATAAATGTAGAGATTAGTTCTTTAAGAATGTATTTTGATTAAGTTTAAAGCCCAAAACCAACATAGTTACCAAACTTTTAGCAATTTTCATAGTAAGTTCCGCATGGACCCTTTTTCAAAGACTCTGCCATTGAGATGCTCTGATAGTATACACTACTGGGTTTTTCAAATTCTAGGTCACCAAAGCAATGCTTTCTCAGCTCTTACTAGAGATTCAATAAGAAGCCAGGTTATGGGTGTAATAGCCTAGTTCCAGGATACGGACTTAGCCTTTATACCAAATATATTTAGAGCGTTCAAGAATAACAAACAATAAACAACAAGACGGTTTAGCGTGGAAAACCTTTGAATAGGTTAAAAACCATGACCTCTCCTGAGGATTTTGAGAAAGTGATGACTTATTGAGATTGCTAGTGTATAACAATGAACGATTTAAGAATGTAGGATGATAGAGTAGGAACTTTTCTATGGTGATCATTCCGTCGCTCATCTGCAGTTTTCTAGGTCTTCTTATAGGTTTTCTAATATGACTGTTTGACGATCATAAAGTTCCTTAATGATGGACGTTATAAAGTGAGTGTGAGATATTTTTTGACTAGATTGTGTAACGTTCTGACCTTTGCTGCTATACAATAGCTCTATTGCTAACTGTGTGCTTCGCGCAGGTCGAACTGTTGGTGTAAAGGTCAAAAGTGATGTCTCGAACTTGAGAAAGTTTGGTTACGTCTTTAGTAGTGTTTCCTGTATATTGATGAGATCGAGGATAAGGCTTGAGTCCGAGATACAAAATAAGCTATTGCAAGACGGCTCTCAGCCAATAGCATGAGTGTCACTAGGGATGAGTGGTATTGGTTGAGAAAATTATTCTATCCATGTTTGTGATTGTGCCACATGCTCTGTTGTTGAGGTCGAAAACTCGTCTGTAGTTCAAAGAAGAGGCATGAACTCGAGATACGGAATAAGCCACTACAACCGGCCCCTCTCAGCCAACAATACAAGAAGGATTATAGGCGAGTAGTGTTGGTTGAGAAGTGACATTAAATATTGTAGTTATATCGGAGGCTCATTTCTAATGTCAATTCATGAATCTTTGTTGGTGTCTGTTGGGTTTCCTAGAAGCAATGACTGTAGTCAAATATTGCTGCATGGGGAATCCATTTGACATTGGGAATTTATAAAGTCTGCTTTGAATGCTGATCTGTGTATAAAATGTACTTTGAGTTGAGTTTTGAGGAGCAAACCCTTCGTCTCTGATTTATACCTCATTGGTTACGTGCGGTAACGACGGTGACGACTAGGACTCAGGCCCGAGAGTCTAGGTTCTGGAGGAATTGTGTATTATGTATTTTGGTTATCAACCTCTGCATCTGCCTACTCCAATTCTTGTGTCTCTCACTTTTCATTGTATGTATTATAAAGAAGTGATGGAGGCAGATGATGATTACTACCAAATGGTACGTTTTCATTACTTGGTGACATCTGAGTTAGAACATCATAACAATCTTTGTCTGCTGGCGGATGAGGCTGTTACAACTGAAGATGAAGCGGTAGGTGTTTAGCCGAGGGAGTTTCATCGATATCCTGCTAATGAGTAGGTCTTGTTGAAGAAATGAGGCCTTCCATCTATCTCCACTATGCGGGGAGGTGAGGAGGATGCAGAGGATCATTTTCTTCCATGGACCATAGTTCTTTGGCTATGAAGAAGATATTTCCCTTTTTTGTGATGATGTTGTGTCTTCGAGCTTGGTTGTTTCCCTTTTTTGTTTGTACCATAAGCGTTGGTAATAAAGATAAGTAGGTTTCATGGGTATGAAGGGAAAAAATGGTAGTGAGAGTTGAGGTAGAATTTAGAGAAGGTCGAGTTGTTGGTGCGGACTGGAAGTCTCATGTTTATGCGAGTTGTGGGACAGGGTTAAGATGGAGGTGTGTATGTGTGTGACTGTTTAGCAAGCTATCGTCGTGACTGTTGCCATGTACGCATCTGAGGGGATATTTTGTGCTATGAGGGTAATGATTTGTTACGATATTCTGCATATATATTCTACTGTTCCAGAGATGTTCGCATAAATATTTTATGAGGAAAATCTTTGGGGTGATTTTTTTTGCGAAGATCTTCCTTTGTCTATAAGTAAGGATTTCTTACTGTTGTTATTTGTATTGTTCTGGAGTTGTTGTGTTCGAGCATGGTGAGGACTCGTTCTCAGTATACACAACAGGCGGCGGATGGCCAGTTTCATATCAAGGTTGCCGAACTCCATGAATGTTATTTTTGTCACTTGCCGTATGATGTTGTTCTTCCAGAATGGCCATTGAATCTGGTTGGCTTGGATGATGAAGGCAGGCTTGTCGAGCATGATCACTTCGCTTGGTGCAACATTTTTTGTAAGTCTCTGACGGATCCCCGCGTGTAAGAACTGATTGTTCGACAGCTCGCATGCGATAAGATCGTGAAAGAGGATGCAAGGGCAGCAAATGGGGAGTTAACTATGTTTGGGCAACCAAACCATCAGAGTTGCCATAGATGCAGCTGGGGATCTCAGTGAGCTCGAAATCGTGAGACTTGGTAAAAGTAATATGTTTTGTGGTAGTATTTTGTGGTTAATTTTTGAATAAATGTAAGACAAGAGATCGTGAGAGAATAATGTATCTGATGTTTTGATCTGATTGAATAAAGTATTCTGTTATATTTATTGTGTACGGATGTTGTGTATGACAGCTGTAAAATTTTAACAACCATAGGGATATCTTCGAATTTTGAAAATTAAACTATTTTAGGAATTTGTACGATCTTGCTAGAGTATAAAATACAATTCTTGCTGTTTCGGGATTCTACTGGAGTGAGAATTTTACTGATGAAGTAGACGGGCTTCTCAGTTTTCTCATTAAGCCGAATAAGAACAAAACTTAATGATTCTTCAGCAACTGTAAGATAGATGGTGAGCTCTTCCCCTTCGCTAGGTATACTCATCAATGGTGGTGAACCCAAGTAAAGTTTTAGCTGCTGAAACGTTGCTTTACACTTCGGTGTCCATTTTTATCGTGGTCCTTCTTAGGTTTCTATTTTGTTGTCCCCTCACGTAATAAGTTGAACAACTATCGATAGCGATCAGACAATTTTGTAACAAAACGGTTTATTGCGGCAATCTTCCCTGCTAACTTCTGGACGTCTTTTTTCATTTTGGGGGAAGGTATAGATAATAGTGCGCGAATGCAATCCAGATCAGCTTCGATACCACGCTTATTGATTAAGTGGCCCAAGAATTTCCCTGATTAAACTCCGAACTGGCATTTTTTAGGGTTGAGTCTTATCTTGTAGAGACAGAGGATATCAAAGGCCGTGTGTAAATCAACGATATGATTTTCCTTCTTAAGACTTTTGCACAACATATCGTCTATATAGACCACCATTGTTTTTCCGAGGTAATCCTTGAACATTTGGGTCATTAATACTGGTAAGTAGCTCCAGTATTCTTGAGATCGAATGGCATGACTTTGTAGCTTAATAGGTCGTACTTTGTAATGAAAGCTATTTTCTCTTGGTCGTCAGGTAGCATAAGTATTTGGTTGGAGCCTGACGCGACATCCATCATAGACATGAGCTCGTGCCCTGATGTAGAGTCGAGCAGGTTATTTATGATAGGGAGTAGGAAATTATTTTTTGGAGTATGCCTGTTCAGGTCGGTGAAATTTGTGCATACCCTAATCTTCCCATTCTTATTTGGTACCGCTACAATATTCGATATCCATTCTGGATAATTGGCCTTGCAGATAAAACCGACTTCGATGAGTTTTTTGATTTCCTTGTTGACTTTATCGCAAAGTCTAGGTACTAAGTCCTCAGTCTTTATTTGATAGCTATGGCTTTTTCCTTAAAGTTGAGTTTGCGACAGGCTAGGTTCGGGTCGATACCCAACATCTCATGAAACGTCCAAGCGCAGACGTCACTATTTTCTTTAAGGAATTGGATGAGAGTATCGTACTCTACTGGGGGCAGGTGGGTTCCAATATATGTCCCACATTTGGGTCCACTGATTTTAACGTATTTTGTGGTCTCTGCAGTGGGCAGATGTTGCCCTTCAGCGTTGACTGTATAGTTCTCTATAATGTTTCCTATCGTCTTCTGTAATTGTTATGCGAGTTGATGTTCAAAAGGTTCTGGTCCAATGAAGACAAAATTTTTGCATGCTCGTGCTAATTTCTAACTTCCTTTTATCTCGTAAATGCTGCCATCCCACTCAAAACATAATGCCAAGTGGTAAGTTGATGGAATGGCGTGCATAATGTATAACCAACAACGTCCCATGATCCCCAGATAACTAGATTTTGTATTGACGACGTAAAATACAACGTCAAGTATTTTCGGCCCTGCGGTGATAGGAAGTATGATATTTCCAATGCGCTCCTCCTCAGACCCATTGAAACTGCAGATATCAACGTCGCTGGGTTGGACCTTATTGGCCAGACCTATCTGGTCGATCGTGCTCTAAAAAAGGACTTCGATAGTGCTGCCAGTGTCTACCATCATCGTATGAAGCACCATGTTCCGCATTTTCAACATGATCACCAAGGCATCATGGTAAGGATAGTTGACATGCCGAACGTCGCAATCATCGAAAGAGATCCCAGTTCGCTGAGAGCTAGATATTAGAATTAAACGAGCTTCTTTATCTTGCATGGATAAGTCGTGACATTGGGCGACACGTCTTCGCTTGCTTCTGTTTGATTCTTTGATGACATGGGTCTCCATGAGATGGCAGAGCGAGATATGGTACAAATGCTTTTTGGCTGCGGGCTATTCAACTTGCATAGCTTCAATGGGGTTTTTGTAACTCCCGTTCTTATAACTCTCCACGTCCACTATATACTCGCGCATTCATCCATCTGCGAAGATGTACTCCAGCAACCGTTGTAAGGTAAAACATTGCTCTGTCTCTTGATGTCGGGCCTTATGGTGAATGCAGCTTGGTTTGTTCTCGATCGATTGAAGGTATTGCGCATTTTGGAAGAATCTGCCTTTCTGTAATATTGGATATATGTTAGCTATAGTCACATTCATCATTGGAAGGTAAGGTCTTGGTAAGTTATTCCCCTTCCGAGGTCGCTCGTCGTTGGATTTGGTATATTTTTTGTCTTCTCCTTGATCTGATGTCCAATTAAAATTGGAATGGTTTGAATGGTCTCGAGCTGTCAGTGTTGATTTTTGAGATTTCTGCCTGTCGGACACCATCCACTTTAGGTCGATGTATCCGTTGACCTTTTCGATCATGTCTTCCAACGTTATTGGTTTGTTGAGGATGAGGTACTCCTTCGCTCAGTTTTCGAAGAGTAAGGCATTGGTAAAATAAAAAATAATGATCTTTTGGTTGAGTCGATCTACTTTTCGGGCTAACTCCAAGAACTTTTTGGTAAACGCCTCGAGTTTTTCTCCTGGAATTTGTTTAAGGCTGAAAAGAGAATATAAGTTCTCTTTTTTATCTCTGTTGTGCAAGTAATTCTTGATGAAGAGTTTGCGTAACTGTTCAAAAGTTGTGATAGATCCTTCAGGCAGTGTGTGGAACCATCGTAGGGGTTCGTCTAACAAGCTAGCAGGAAAGAGCCGGCATGGAATGTGGTTGGACGTGGAATGTAGGCCTAGAGCATCCTGGAACTCTTGAACATGTTCCACTGGATCAGTCTCTTTGTACTTTCGGATCTTCAGAGTGTGAAACCCGGTGGGGACTTTACCATCTAAGAACTCTTAGGCGATCGGGCTCTTTTATAATCTGTTGTGGATCTCTTTAGTTGGCGTGTGGGCTTTGAGAAATTCTTTGATTAGCTTTTTGAGGTGTTCCTGGGTGACATACTGTTGAGCTGTGACGGTTGGACGTGTGACGCGCCCTTCTCTCAGGTTGTGGTCACCGCTCCCTTCACTTAGACGTTCCTTTGCCGGGACTCAAACTCTTCCAGGTGGATTTTCAGTCTGTCTTTCTCCTGCCAGTCCGCCATTTACATTCTATTAGATCACCTAAATCAGGGCGAGATCCATATCTTGTTGTTGATGATTAGATCAAAGCGCACCTTCTGCGTGAATGCCCTTCGGAGGAGGCCTATTCTGTCATGAATGGAAATCTGTGAGCCTTCAGGCTGTACGGCTTTGTTCTTCTGGGCGGTGACCTGTTGACCCTGTAAGACCTTTAGCGCGTCCTGTTCATCTGTAAGTTGTTATTCCAGGGTTGCACGCCTTTCTGTTTTTGACTTTAAAGTAGCCCTCAGCTCTGCAAAAGCTGCGTTTTCTTCCACCTGGACGATCGACGTACTTTGACCTGGAGGCAACATTCTGAGAAAAGGTGATCAATGGCATTTGAGATAATGGGTTTGAGAATTTTGACTCCCACAGGCGGCGCCAAATATAACAGCCTAGTTTTGGGATACGGACTTAGCCTTTACACCAAATGAATTTAGAGCATTCAAGAATAATAAATAATAAACAACAAAACGGTTTAGAGTGTTAAACCTTTGAATAGGTGAAAAGCCATGACCTCTCCTGAGGATTTTGAGAAAGTGATGATCTTATTAAGATTGCTAGTGTATTACAATGAACGATTTGAGAATGTAGGATGATAGAGTAGGAAGTTTTCTATAGTGATCGTTCTGTCTCTCATCTGCAGTTTTTCAGCTCTTCTTATAGGTTTTCTAATATGACCGTTTGACGACCATAAAGTTCCTTAATGTTGGATATTACAAAGTGAGTGTGAGATATTCTTTGACCAGATTGTGTAACGTTCCGACCTTTGCTGCTATACAACGGTTTTATTGCAAACTATGTGCTTCGCGTAGGTCGAACTGTTGATGTAGAGGTCGAAAGTGATGTCTCAAGCTGGGGAAAGTTTGGTTACGTCTTTAGTAGTGCTTCCTGTATGCTAATGAGATCGAGGATGAGGCTTGAGTTCGAGATACGAAATAAGCTATTACAATGGGCACCCTACTCGGTTTGGTATGTCTATTATGTTTTTACAACTTTAATTGAAAACCAGTCACTTAGTACATACAAATACTAACAACTAAAAGGGCACTTAGTGCATTATCTAATTCATTTAATTTTGTAAACATTTGCCAATTCTCCAGTAATTCAGATAAAAGGAATCCCATAAGTTGTTTCAAGTTATAAAAGCTGATCATTTTTCTTTGTAATAGGATTCATAACATAAACTAAACAAATATAACTTATAGTTTTTCCACCAAAACTAAGTCATTAATTACAAGAAGATAAAATAGACTATTTTTATAAGATACTAGACTAAATTGTATACCTTAAATTCAAAACCATTGAACTCCATCAAACTGGTTCGGGGCACAAGGTCCTCAAACACCAGGCAAAGATGATCTAAAATCCATATATTATTGTCAGCGAATCTAACTTTACCGAGCCTTGCAGAAAGGGGGTCATAATTACCTTTCATATCAAATTACGTCAAGGGTGTAATATATTGGACTGGAGGAGGTTGACATAAAAGACCCTGTTACAATGAATAGCGTACCATCTGATGCAAAAATTAAGGGAGAGGTGATGTTTAGATGCAAGACTGTGATGAGTGGGTACATTAAAAAATCAAAAGCAACCGAAGAAGCTTTCAGTGGTGGATGGTTTCAAAGTGGGGATCTCGGTGTGAAGCATTATTATCTCCGGGGGTGAGAATATAAGCACAATTGAGGTGGAATATGTTTTATTTAGTCATCCAGCAGAGCTTGAAGCTGTTGTTATTGCGCGGCCAGATGATCATTGGGAGGAGACACATTGTGCATTTGTAAAGTTAAAAGATGGCTATAATGGTAATACCGCCGAGATAATTAAATTATCTCGGGATCACTTGCCGCATTATATGGCTCCCCGAGGTATAGTTTTCGAGGACATACCAAAGACTTCGACTGGAAAGACCCAAAAGTTTGTGCTCAGAGAGAAGGCAAAAGCCATGGGTAGCCTTACTAAAAAGAATAACAACAAGCTCTAATTCACATTCCCTTGATGGTTAAGAATAATTTATTTGTGGTATGCTGATCATTGTTATTTTATTTTGAAAAAAAAGTACCAAGGTAGAGCTATGGCTCAAATCATTAGGCATTTTTCTTTACTCGTATTTTTCTCTCTCTTAGATTTCTAGTAAACCCTTAGAATGTCGTTTCTGATCCTTGTGTTATTTCCCTACATGAAACCAATTCCCCAACAACGTAGCTTGTAAATTTTCAAATGCAGTAAGAAGTTATCTCAATTGACTATGATGACTTCATTTTTGTTTATATTCTATTTTAGAACTTGTAATTTTTATAGCATTGTCAACTTTTAAGCTTTATCTTTATTGATTTTGTTATTCCAATTAATTTTATAGGTAACATCTGGGAGATTCCAAACATTCGTGGCCTTGTTCAATCAATAGTCACAGATTCTAATTCTAATCGTCACCCTAGGTGGTCTTGGTGGCTTCTTTCAACTTGAAGGATCATCATATAAGAAATTGAAAGTGCAATGTGTGTATTTGTATGTTATCAGTGTCTATATATACCTAGTAAGTGTACATGGTTTCACATTTTCAAGAACTATTTCATTTTCAATACAAGTTAGAAAATAAATTGTGTTTATTAGTGATTCATTATTTCATTAATGTTCTTGATGTTTTATTCATTACATTCTTTTTTATGGGTTTGTGCTATGATTTATGTAATTGTTCCAATTATATACAAGCTTACAAGTATTGTTAAAAGCAAATAAAGGGCACACACACCAGTTTCATGGTAATAGAGTTATATATCAGTAAAATAAAATATGAGAACCACCTATTTTCTTTCCGAATAAGGTCAAATTTAAATTTATTTATTTTCTTTTAAAGAACCCTTTTACCATGGCCAATACTATAGCAATTGAGGTATCAATTGCCATGGAACTGCCACAACAGGATGTGTAGCAAAAAGTAACGTTTTGGCCACGGTCAAGTTCATGCTTGCGCATTAGCCACACTACCAGTTGACACGACCCTAGGCACCGGTATACCCGTGGCGAATGGTATTAGCCACGGCCAGAGCGGTGGCCATTGACGCTAATTCTAGTAGTGAAATGAACTTATACAATCTATGCAAGAAAGCAAGACCAAATATAATGACAAAATAAGAAGCAAAACTACAATTTTTAACTCACCTACAAAACCAAAGGATCGCGAAGATAACCCCACATTTACATCAATATCAAGTTTTTACTTTGAAGTATTGTTAGCCTTAGCTGGTGTACTACCTGGAGCTTTTGCTTGACCTTTAGGTTCATATTTCTCCTAAAAATACACAATCTGGCATGATATATAAGTAACATGGACATGGTCGACTGCCATATAGATATTAATAAAGTGGCAACATACAATATGGTGAATTTCACATTTTTAAATAGAAAAATTATCCAAAAAAGAGATTTGTTAATTTAAGAGTGAGCAAATAAAAGGAAAAAACTTGCCCCACTTTCTTTTAGCATTTTTGATATGGTACAGGAAAAGTTTGAGGTAAATATGAGTTTTATACCCAAAAAGTACGATAAGAGAATATTGTAAAGCTACATATAACATATAAGTATACAAGTACATATACAATTTCAAAAGAGTACACATTTAAAAGCAAATCTTTTCTCCTGGATAATTATCTAACAAAATGGAACGATATATCTATTTAAAGTACATAACACATAGACGTAGACTCAAAGAAATACACATTAGTCATTAGACATTAATACATTACACAAATAAGTAACTTCTACGGAATTTCTACCCCAAAATGCAAATTTTAACAATAACATGCAAACTTCATAAATTAACGCGACGGGGTATTTTCAATCTAAATTATGGGAATAAACAGATGCAAATACAACATAATAAAATAAGGATAAAAAAAATAACCGCCTCAGTAATGCATTGAGTGTGACCTTGCACACTTTGTTGCCCAAATGTTTCTCCGCAATCGATACACGATAACTACAATTCATAGAAACAAGCATTTAAACCTAATCCAATTAGAACCCTAAAAGCTTAAATAATTAGATTGGAATTAGGGTTTTGGGGGAAGATGATTTATACCTTGTATGAAGAGCAATTTCTGAAATGGTTTTCCAATTTGGGTTTCTTTAAGTTCTCTCCACAATCTTCACATTGAAACCAAACCATTTTTGTTTTTTTAAGTTCTCTCGTTTTCTCTCATCAGGAGGTGTGAGAGACCCAAATCCAACGAATTTCACATCAAGCCGAAGTTCGCGGTGAAGTGAACCTGGATCTGCAAAGCTCTCAGTGAAGTTATTAAATGAATGAATCTGAATAATCATAATGGGTTTTATGAACACTCAGAGGAGAGAAGAGAGGGGATAAGATCGTGGAGAGATGTGTGGTGGGATTAGTAGGATTGTGGAGAGATCATGGAGAGATGATGTATCAAAGGGAAAAAATAAGAAACGACAGTGTTTAAAGTCGAAATTGAATTGGTTTCTCGACTACAGGAGGGGTCAGTTTTTTTGAGTGGAAAATAAGAGGGGAAAGGTAAAAAATGACAGTGGTTCGAAAATAACGACTGTTAATGTAAGTCATATCGTTACAACATAGCAACCAAGTCGTAAATCTACCTCCAAAAGTGTCATTATTTACTGTTTTTGGCCTAGTGATTAAAATATAATGGGTCTTTAGATTATGAATTTTCTTCAAAGCAATTGTTTTTTTACCTCTTTATTGGCAACTTAGAAAACGCAATTTTGATTTCTATTATTTTTAGAAAGGGGAAGAACTATGCCTACGAGTAAGGATGACTCATTGTCTTCTAGAATATTTATGATGTTTTGACCATAAACTAAATCTTGTTTTTGTTTTAAAGACTTGTTTTATAATCCAGTTGGGTTGAATTAATAAATTCAATATTAGAAGAAGTGAATTATTGGTTTATATATGAACTACCACATATATTATAATATGATATTGGATATTGACTAGTTATATTATATATGAACTACCACATATTTTATTTCCTTTCCTATCCAATTTATAGTGGGATGGGATTTCCATATAAAAATCCTTATAGAGCATATGTAGTCAACTCTCTATATTGACTTAAAGTTAAATTTGGACACCTACATCCGACTCTATAAGAGCATTTGTAGTCAACTCCTCAAATATTAGCCAACAAATTTGGTTTTATTGGCTAGTATAAGTCAAATCATTTTTTCCCCTACATTGGACTCCTCAAAAAGTACTCTTCAAATGCCATGTCAAATTTTCCATAAAATTCTTAATTTTTGGGTAGATTTTATTTTAGTTTTAACCAAATTTGATTGAGACGTAAATATTAAAGTTGGTTTGATGAGTGGAAAAAAAGTCAAATTTGATGATCTAATATGACTTAAGGCAATTTGACTATCATTTGAAGAGTCGGATGTAGATGTTTTATAGGGATTTGGCTCTTCAAATTTGCCTTAAGTCATTATAGAGAGTAAACTATAGATGCTCTAAATTAAAGTCAAATTGCCTAAAGTCATATTTGTTTATCAAATTTGACTTTTTTTTCACTCTTCAAGCAAAATTTAATTAAACAAAATTTATAAATTTTTTTAAAGATTTTATGGAAAAGTTGACATGTGGCATTTGACGAGTACTTTTTGAAGAGTCGGATGTAGTGATTTTTTTTTTGACTTTTATTAACCAATACAGCCAAATTTGCTGGTTAATATTTGAAAAGTCGACTACAGATGCTCTTAGAAAAGTCATTTCCTTTTATCAGTGACAAATGGATAAACAGATGAAATCAAAGCATATATACATATCGAAGAGAAAAAACGAGGAATTAAAAATTAGATGTTCTTCAATCTACATGAACAAACAATACCTCTTAAAGAGATGATCGAGTCTAGTGTATACACACTATTTCCTTAAGATAGATTTACCCCTGCCATAGTGCTTTATAGGAATATAGGCCCCTGTCTCCTAGGATATAACGATCAGTCGCAGAGAGAAGAAAACACTTTAATCTCTCTACCAGATGAACTTTGATTGCGTCTGCTTTCTCTCTTGAAAATGACTCAAGAAAACTCTGAAAAACTGATGAAAATAAATAAAAGTGAAGTTGGGTTATATAGAGCATATGTGACTCTTCACCAAGGGTTAAACCTCAAGTCAGTGCCTCTTCACCAAGAGTCACACCTTAAGGTACGTTTACTGGAGACAACCCAACTCACACCTCAAACCCAAAAAAAGTGATTAAGTGTTCCAAAGAAAGGCCCCAAGGCCCAATCATAGACGTATAATAATAAGCGGGTTCCTAGGTCGAGGCCCATGGGTAGCCCATGCACCCAAACTAGTTTGCACACATGGGTCGCACATTCGCGTGCGACCCACCAGCTTTCACACACATCACAACATATTAAGTGTTAGACTTACTTAAATAGTAGAGTTGGGATTCCCTCATATCCAAAGTGGGACTAAACAGTTAGTTCTATCATTCAAACCAAAAAGAAAACCAAAGCATCCTTTGTATTTTCTAACATTAGAAACAAAGAAATGGAAGAACTAGAACTTTCTGAATTAAGGATAAAATGGAATCCTCACTTAATCATCTTATTACTTGAATTCGTAGTTCTAAGTTACTTCGACTGGATGGATATTTGATTTAGTAATTGTATCACAAACCATACTACAAAATTTGTAAAATTATGAATTTAACCTTAGTCAAAAGGCATGCCAAATAGCTAAATGGAATGCCACACATGCATGCCTAGCTTGGGATGTCGGTGCCATGATGCCATACAGCTCATGCCTGGAAACCTTTAAATGAGATCCGGCTAGTCTGAAAAATATCCTCATTTAAGTTTGACCATTTTTGTTCTATAAATAGTTATCTTTGCATATCAACTCATAATAGTCATCAAAATGGAAGTGCCTTACACAGTGAAGGTGCTTAAGCAATCCCAGGTCTCCCCGCCATCAGGTTCTGTTCCTCAAACATCTCTCTCTCTCACTCGGTTTGACATATCATGACTAATGTTCTCCCCAGTCCAACGTCTTTTCTTATACAAGTTCCCGTACTCCACAATCCATTTCATGGACACCATCCTTCCCAACCATAAACATTTACTCTCAGTCACCCTTCAACATTTCTATCCCCTCACAGGGAATCTCACTTGGCTGCCGCAATCCAATAAGCCTGAAATCCTTTATGTAGATGGTGATTCCATCACGTTCACTGTCGCAGAGTCTGATTATAATTTTAGTAGTCTTTGTGGTTATCATGGTAGGAAAACTAACGAGTTTTATCCACTTCTGCCTCAGTTAGAAGCTACTTCTAAAACAGTTCTTCCCTTATTTGCTTTGCAAGTAACCATCTTCCCAAACTCCGGACTTTGTATCGGGATTACTATTAGCCATGCTGTGGCTGATAGGAAATCCTCTAATCATTTCATGAAGTCTTGGACGTCAGTTTGCAGATTAGGGGGAAAAGACACATCTTTGATACTCGAGTCGCTTCCGGTCTACGATAGGACCATGATTATGGACCCCAAGGGGATTGCAATATCGACCTTGAAAGATATGGAGATGATCAATATCTCGAAGCAGAGGTTGATTCCACCAATAAAAGCATTTACAGATCCAGTTGAAAAGTTTCTAGCCTCTTTTGTTATGGGTCAATCTGAGATAGATAGGCTCAAGAAATGGGCTAGGGAACAGATCATTGAGAAGAACAAGCAAACCATGGAACCACCGCCCAATTTCTCGTCGTTCGTCGTAACATGTGCTTATGTATGGGTTTGTTGGATTAAAGCTCTAGGACCTAGCATAGACAAGCCGAGAGAGCATTTCATTTGTTCTGTGGAGAACAGAATGCATGTCGAGCCCCCCTTACAGCTGACATACTTTGGTAATTGCCTGAGGGCTTGCCACACAATAATAGATACAATTAACCTAACCAATGAAGATGGGATCGCTGTCGCATCCGAAGCGATTACGAAGGGGATTAAAAGGGCGAGGAGCAGACAGAACTCTGCAGGCTTGGATATGAAAATGGCATCAGAGCGGATTATTTCAGTTGCTGGGTCATCAATATTTCGAGTTTATGATACCGACTTTGGATGGGGAAGGCCTACCAAGGTTGATATAATTTCAATTAGCGGTACAGGAGCCATTTCCCTCAGCGAACGCAGAGATGGAGAAGCTGGACTTGAGGCTGGATTGTCTTTGAAAAAGGAATAAATAGAGGCTTTTGCATCTCTCTTTTCAGAATGTATCAAGGGTCTTCCACAGTGAAACATATTCATATCGGCTTCTCAGTGTTTTTCAATGCCATCTAGACATTTATCAAGTAATCATATCTTCATTATTTGTATCTAGGTTAAACTTGTGAAGATGAAAGAAATATTGAATTTACTGGAATGGATATTATTGATACTCAATCATGTATTTATACTAACTACATTATAGATTATTCTAGATTATTCTAGTTAGGTATTACAACAGGAAAACTAATATACACAAATATTCTATTCTTAGTATGGAAGATATGGAAGATATGGAAGATCTGGAAGATATGAAAGTTTGACTTCCTAACACTCCCCCTCAAGTTGGAGAGTGGATATCCTGCAATCCCAACTTGTGAACCATAGGAACAAAGATCTCTTTCCCCAAGGGCTTGGTCAAGACGTCTGCTAGCTGATGTGCATAATTTACATATCTTGTAGTCACGAAACCATCTTGGATCTTGTCTCTAATGTAATGGCAATCCATCTCAATGTGCCTAGTTCACTCATAAGAAATTGGGTTTGCTGCAATGTGTAAGGCAACCTTGTTGTCGCAATATAGCAAGGCTGATTCGTGATGTGAAAGTCCCAAGTCCCTCAATATATATCGGAGCCATGTCAACTTACAACAGGCTCCCGTCATTGTATGGTATTCCACCTCGACGGAAGAGAGTGAAACTGTTTTCTGCCGCTTCGACCTCCAAGATATTAATGAATGTCCAAGAAAGACACAATAACCCGTAGTAGATCTTCTAGTGAGTGGGCAACTTTCTCAATCCGAGTCACAGTAAGCCCTCAACTTAAAATCACTATTCGAAGAGAAGAATAGGCGTTGGCCAGGTGCACCTTTTAGATATCGGACAACCCGGAGAGCTGCCTCCATATGAAGTCTTCTGGGTTGGTGCATAAATCTACTCAAGACATGTACAACATATGTTATATCTGGCCTTGAAGCAGTCAAGTAAATTAATTTGCCGGCTAATCTTCTATACCGACCAGGATCTTTGAGCAGGTCGCTCTTGTCCGAAAATTTGAAGCCACGTTCCATAGGAGTATCAACAGGGGCTGCGCCCAATGGCCCTGCATCCTTAATGATTTCTAATGCATACTTATGTTTGGAAATAAAAATCTCGTTCTTAGAAGCAGAAACCTCAATACCAAGAAAGTATTTCAAATCACCAAGATCTTTGTGATGAAAATGACTACGCAGAAATTTTTCAGTTGCAGCAATGCTAACATGATCATTTCCAGTAATCATAATATCATCAACATATATCAAGAGAGCAGTAAAGGACTTACCTTGTTTTCTGGTGAACAAAGAATAATCAGCTCGAGATTGTACATAACCAGCGGAACGAATAGCTTCTGAGAACTTGGAGAACCACTGACGAGATGCTTGTTTCACATTGTACAATGACTTATGAAGGCGACACGCCTAAGTATTCCTCCCCCTGTCGTCGAAGCCCTCGCGGTGGAGACATATATATTTCTTCAGCTAAGTCGCCATGAAGAAAAGCATTGTTGACGTCCATTTGATGAAGGGACCAGCCACGAGCTGCGGCCAACACGAGCAAGCAGCGAACTGAGATGATCTTGGCAGTAGGGGAAAATGTATTTTGATAATCGACACCTTCTAGCTGAGTAAAGCCCTTTGTGACCAATCAGGCTTTGTACCTCTTGATAGATCCATCAGAACGGTGTTTAATTTTATACACCCATCTGCAGCCAATAGGTGTCTTACCGGCCGGGAGTGGAGCGAGGGACCAAGTGCCGTTGGCTTAGAGATCCTGCAATTCAGAGCGTATTGCTTCCTGCCACTCAGGATGAACGGCGGCTTCGGAATAAGACCTGGGTTCCGTGATATTACTGATCTGAGCAACAAAAGATTAATATACAGGCTTATATCAATGATATGAAATATAATTGGCCAGTAGATAACGTGTACCTTTAGTCGGACCTGGCATTAAGGAGGCCGATTGGGCAGAGTAAACGTTGGAGCATACATAATCGTTGAGCTTGACCGGCGGACCGGTTTGGCGGCTGGAGCGACGAAGAAAAGTAGGCTCAGGATCGGGTTCAGATGAGAAGAGAGGTGATTGTAGAGACGGATTGAGGAGCGGGTTTGATGAGGATTCCGGCGCAGTGGATGGTGGTGATGGATTTTTAGAGACGATGAGAGAGGATGGGTCGCAACGATCAATTGGGTTAGAAGAATTCTTTGGGCGGCGCATGTATGTGCGTAGAATGGCTGGCTGATGGGAAGATGGTGGTTCCTGCGGAAGAGAAGAGGCAGGCACGGGTTGTGGATTTGGAGAAGAAGGAGGCGGGACTGTATGATCGGGAAGAGATTTGTTTGGATGAGAAGAGTTTTGATTGGAATCAAAAGAATAACTGGTGTTGTGGGTGAGAAGAGGAATTAGACCCGAATCTGTGTTTGAAGGAGAAATAGCAGATTTGGGCTTGACAAATGCATAAGGAAAAATATTTTCGTGAAATCTCACATCGCGGCTAGTGAAAACTTTTTTGGTCGACAAATCGAATAATTTGTATGCCATTTGACCGATGGGATTGCTGATAAAAATTGAGGTTATGGAATGATGGTCAAATTTGAGAGATGTATGGACATTAGTAGCATAGGCTAAACAACTAAAGACACGGAGATGAATAAAAGAAGGTAGTTTTGAGTAGAGAAGTTTAAAAGGAGTTTTGAAGGCTAGAACTGGAGAAGGGAGTCGATTGATGATGTGTACAGCAGTAAGAGCACACTCACCCCAAAATTGGGTAGGGAGTTGAGCTTGAAATTTCAAAGCTCGAGCCACTTGTAAGATGTGACGATGTTTGCGTTCCACAACCCCATTTTGTTGAGGCGTGCAAACACAAGAATGCTGAAAAACGGCACCATTTTCTTGAAAAAAAGAACAAAGTGAGATAAATTCTCCACCATTGTTACTTCGAAAAGTCTTAATGTGAGACTTAAATTGAGTGCGAACTTAACTGAAGAAGCACTTTAGAAGTGATTGTGCTTCATCTTTGTGTCGCATCAAGAAAATCCATGTGAAACGTGTATAATCATCAACAATAGTAAGAAAGTAATAAGCACCAGATAGAGAAGGGTGTCGATAACGACCCCAAATGTCACAATGAATTATCTTAAAAGGCTTTATAGAAGAAATTATACTAAGGCTGAAAGGTAAACGACTTTGCTTAGCCAAAGGACATATAGGGCAAGCGTTATTTGACTGGACGTAAAAATTTAAAAAGTTCTTGGCAATAAAACTTAAACGAGGAGGTGATACATGGCCTAACCGGTTATGCCAGAGATCGGTGGATGAGATGGTGAGATTACAGGCTGGTCGGTTTGTGGGTGAGGAAGAGTTGGTCACGGATTTCTTCGTCGCTAGTGCCACCAAATAGTATAATCCGTCATGTTGTTTACCCAAACCAATCATCCTCCTCGTAGCCAGATCCGACAAAATACGCCAATAAGGGAAAAAAGTTATTGAACAATTCAGGCCTCTCGTCAGACGATTAACTGACATCAAATCAACTTTAAATGTAGGCACACATAGCACATCATGCAAATAATAGACAGAATTAAGAGACAATGATCCTTTTGCAACGATATTAGCTTTTTCTCCGCTGGGCAGTAGTACGGGAGGCAAAGAACAATTTTTATCTTTACGAAAAAATAATTTAGATGATGAAGAAATATGATCCGTCGCCCCGCTATCAATGATTCAACTGCGGGAAGCGACTTTAGACAAACCTGGCTTGCTTGAGAGCTAGATCCTTCATTTTTGCTATCAAGGAGTGATAAGAGCTGCTTCAATTGAGCCTCCGAAATCCCAACGACTTGGTTTCTGTCTTTTTTAGAAAAGCCTTCAGAGACATGATTAGCTGCAGGCTTGTTATTGTTGTTGAAGCGTCTTGGGCCTGAATTATACTTTGCCTTTGGATGGCCCGCTGGATACCCATGTAGCTCATAACAAGTTTGGACCCAATGGCCCAATTCTCCACAATGAGAACAATGAGGGCGCCCTCTTCCAGAGCCAGAAAAACGCCTGTCTTGATCAAATCGGCATCCTCTACTAAAATTCTCTAGCGACTATTCTTGCAATCGGAAATCCTGTGACCCATATGGGTAGTCAGATCGCTCGGACCTCCCTGTATCCGCCGATGGAAATGGTTTGCTGTTGTTGCTTTAAACCGCCATGGCGGCGCTGCCGCCAAAATCACTTACAGCGTGCATTGTGCTCAGGAGTCGCTACTTTTCTTCTTGAGAGACGGGGAAATATGCTTGGTGAACTGAAGGAAGGGGATTTATCAGGAGGATTTGTCCGCGAATAACACTGTAAGAATCATTCAATCCCATCAGAAATTGCATCAATTTTTGTTTATCTTGTTGTGCTCCGTATACTGTATTGTTGTAGGAAGCTAGTTCATCCCATAGGCCCTTCAATTTTGTATAATAAGCAGAGACAGAGAGTTGTTCTTGTCGAAAACAAGTAATATCACGCTGAATCTCAAAGATGCGAGGTGCATTTCTTTGAGAGAATCGCTCACGAAGATCTTCCCAAACTTCATGAGCAGTAGAGTAATATATCACATTGTCTAAAATTTTTGGACTGAGAGTGTTGACAATCAAAGAGTGGACCATATCATTATATCGAGACCAAGCCGCATAACCTTCAGGATTAGCTTCTTCTGAAGGGGCTTTGTTGAGCCATTGACAAAACCTAACTTGTTTTTGGAATTTAAGGCCAGAGTCATAGCCCTTTTCCAAGTAGAATAATTGCCTCCATTCAAGGGTTTGGAAATCAAAACCAAACCCGGATGATCTGAATGATGAGTGAAATAGGGATTTGAGATAGGAACAACAATTTCTTTGCCAAGGACGGGAGGTGGTGGTGGTACTTTGTCATTGGGCATGATGGCTGAAAAGGAGATGCTACACGAGAGATTATAGTGCAGTGATGGGTCAGGATCTTAGTCCTGCTCTGATACCATGTAAAGATGAAAGAAAGATTAAATTTACTGGAATGGATATTATTGATACTCAATCATGTATTTATACTACATTATAGATTATTCTAGACTATTCTAGTTAGGTATTACAATAGGAAAACAAATATACACAAATATTCTATTCTTTATATGGAAGATATGGAAGATCTGGAAGATATGGAAGTTTGACTTCCTAACAAAACTGGCACACTTAGGGCGGAGACCTTGTAGGAGGAGCTGTTTTTATTTTGGTTTTTAGATTTTTCTGTCATTAAGATTTGTATGGATTTGTTTGGAGGAACATACCCAAGCATATCATTCCGGCAGGCGATAGTTATTTGCCACAGAATAACTTCCCTGTCTATGTAACACGATCTCCTCTCCTCTACATCTTCTCTCTTCCGCCTCTATCTCAATATCCTCTGAGTGACTGAGGTACAGCTTAAACTTTTCCAGAGCAGTCCAGCCCAGATATAAACTAGTTGCATTACAAAACTCTAAAATAATATTAAGCTGGATCCTTCTCTGCAAATTCTGAAGCCAACATTAACAATCATAAATCATCATAATTTAAGTTTACCCAACAAAAAATCCAAGCGAATCCTATATCTTTCTTTTCTTTTCTTTTTCCAAATGAATCCGACAAAAAAAAATAGTTTTTCTTTTTACAAGACATGACAGCATTCATAGTGCTGCCTTACGCGACCGACTTCACGTGCTACATATTTCAATCCAGTTAATTTGTCTTTGGCATTCCACTTTACTCCCTACTTAAATATTGTGAGTGGGAGACATTTGTAGATATGACACCACCTTTATAATAAGAGAAATTTTAAATTGGCAACCATCTACGGATCTACCCACGCGACGACAGGTTGAACAATTTTCATTCTGAAGTCTGGTAGAGTCTTCTTAAGCACTTGATTGCAGAAGATACCTGTAGCAAGGCTTATTACCCACTCTCTTCTATTTTTTAACTTCTAATTAGATTACGGATCCTCTCCACCATGGTCGAGAGTGTAGGAGCCTATCCCTAGATCTGGCCTAAAATCGAGTTATCCCCAGTTTGAATTACCTCCATATCGGGCTCACGCATTCTCCATACGACTTCTCCAGTCAACATTGTCATGTACTCCAGAAACTAATGAAGAATGTGGGTCGAGCTCAAGCAGAAAAACCTGAACAAGTCAAAACCACATGTTTCTCACGAACACAACATTTACTCACTCAACAGCCACTAACAATATTATTCGGAGAACGTGCTCCAACACAATGAAGAACTGCGAAAGAAGCCTATATAAAGAAAAAGTTCTAGAAGAGACAGGGACCAGAAAAACATACGATAAATCACTAGAAAGACTATATCTTCTAATATTCTCAACACTCCAAACTTCTTATTCACAAGATCAAACATTTCTAAGTCTAGAAATAATTTGTAATCAGATACCATCAGCCTCAAGCAATAAAAGTTGCTATTACAAAATACTCAACGCGAGTTCATAGTTTTTAACCTATTCAAAGGTTTTCCACGCTAAATACCTGTGTCATTTCTTGTTCACTAGATTGTAATCACAGGTACATTGGTGTAAGGACTAATCCAGGCCACGTCGAGCTCGCGGAATTAGGCCATTACATTTGGCGCCGTCTGTGGGAAAGAAATTCTTTCCACAGTATCCTAAGACATTCAATCAATCTACTACATCATTTTAATCATAGTCACAACCAAACGACCAACTACAAGAGTTCAACTCGATCTTTCAATCAAGCCAGAATAACTTTCAGAGCTCCTAGCGAATCTCAACACTGAAGCGGAGAAGAGCAACGAGCTTGAACAATAATTAACTCGAGACCGAGAGCTCTGTGAGAAAGAGCTCGTCGCCGAACGACAAGCTCATTTGACAAAGCTCAAACGACACAAGGATCAAATCAAACAATGCAGGCTGTATTGCAAGCTCTGCAGAACATTCATCAGGCTCCTCCAATACAAGATCGCAATCTGGTGCCAGAAGCTTCCCGGATTTCTGTGGGGGAAAGATTGGGACCTCAAGGTGCCACCAGCAAGGCTATTTCCAGACATTCGGAATGAACCTCAACCTTCAATTCATTTGGGGAGGGAAATTCAGTCTGAAATCAGCCGAAGTCACTGATGTTCCATCTGTCAAGAAAAAGAATATACACCTCTGCCTCGAGTTCTAGTGCAATATTGTTTGAGTGAAGGTACCGGTACTCATAATCCGTAACTTTCTCGTCAAGCCACACAACCGATCCGTCTATGTCACACAAAAGCATATGGACCAGTATATTAAGGAGTTGATCGAAGCATAAGATCTGGGCACTACCGACGACCTTACCAAGTTACAAGGAAGTCCAATTGCCAAGGAACTATTTGATATGGATATTTTGAAAGGTTTCCATACTCTGAAAATTCACAAATACAAGGGTACTGATCCCAAGGAGAACATTCAGCAATAATGTAATTCATTGTGGTTGTACCCTAATCTCAGCCACATTCTCTGTCGTCTGTTCGCCACAAGTCTGCAGGAGAAACCACTTCGATGGTCCCATTCTCTGCCTGAAGACTCCATATACACATTCGACCAAGTGTATAAATAATTCATCAAAATGTATGCTCACAACAGAGAAATAGAAGAAAATTTGTATCCTTTTATCAGTCTCAAACAATCCAATAGAGAGAAGCTCAAGGCATTCGCAAAGAAGTTCTTAGAGCTCGCGCGTAAAGTAGACAATCTTGATCAGAAAACCAATGTTACTGCTTTCACCAATGCACTCCAGCTGGACTGTAAAGCCAAGGAGTATCTCTTTCCCAATAAACCTTCGACCTTGGAAGATATGATCACCAAGGCCAATAGTTACGTCGACCTGGAAAGGATAATGTCACAAATTGGCAATCAATATCAATGCTACCGCAGTCAAACAGAAATAATGACGCCTATCACCGCGACTTCAGGATGAAGTCAATATGGAGATCGAGAAATTGATCAAAGTGGGATTCATTTAAAAAGCCAAGTATCCTGATTGGATATCCAACATCGTCGCTGTCCCAAAGAAGAATGGAAAGGTCCGCGTTTGTGTAGATTTCACCGATCTCAACAAACATACTCCAAATGACAATTTTCCTCTTCCCAACATTCATCAGATCCTTGATTCTACTACAGGTCATGACCTCCTATCTATGATGGACGTTGCCTCAGAATATAATAAGATTCTACTCTTGGATGAAGATTAAGAAAAGACCACTTTCATCATTGAAAGAGGACTTTATTGCTATAAAGTTACGCCCTTTGGACTAAAGAACGCAGGTGCAACTTATCAACGATTAATGACTACTATATTCAAAGCACATCTCAGGAATGTCGTGGAAGTCTACATTGAATATCTCTTGCGCAAGAGTGTACAGTCCATTAATCACATTTCAGATCTTAACACAATATTTAGCATACTTCAATCTTACAGGATGTGTCTCAATCCAGATATGTGTCAATTCAGAGTGCATTCAGGTCGATTTCTAGGCCACCTCATCAGTAAGAAGGGGATTGAGGCCGATCCAGATTAGATTCGGGCTCTACTCGACATGCCATCTCCAAAAATAACAAAAGACGTTAAGAAACTTGCTGGCAAAATAGCCGCTATTAACCGTTTCGTTTCAAAATCTTTAGACCGCTGTCATTGGTTGTTCCTATTACTCCGCGGTTGTACCATACGAGGAAAATTTCAGCCAAATGCAGAGGTTCAATGGACATCAGAATACGATGCAGTTTTTCATGATCTCAAAACCTATTCGGGGAAGTCTTCCATCATGAGCACCCTAATTAATAATAAGGAACTGATTATCTACCTCGCAGTTACAGATACATCACTCAGCTTGGTTCTCATTCGACTTGAAGGTAAAATCGAGAAGCCAATCTACTTCATCTGCAAAACCCTCACTCCAACAGAAATGAGGTACTTTAAAATCGAGAAACTTCTTCTCACTCTTGTTTATACTTCACAATAGCTCAAACAGTACTTCCAAGCTCATTCAGTGAAAGTCATGACGAACTACCCACTTCGGGAAGTTCTATCTAAGAAAGAAAATCAAGAGGAGTACAACAATGGTCAGTCAGATTGGGATAACATAATATCAAGTTCAAACAATGTCATTCCGAAAAGGGGAAGGCCGTGACCGATTTCCTCATGGATTTTCCAGTGGAAGATCCCGAATGGGAGGAGCACCATCCTGACCTTTCAGAGGAAGTTACAGAAGATCTGCCCCCCAAAGCATTTGATGAGCGGGCTGAATGGATTACAAGAAAGGGATGGAGACTTCTTACAGATGGATAAGCAAGACCTACAGGGTCAGGAATTGAAATCGTACTGATTACTTCTTCCAACGACAGAATTGAGAAATCAATCCGTCTGGATTTTAAGGCCTCAAATAATGTCACCGAGTACGAAGCTCTCATTCACGGACTTGCCCTCGAGCTCGGCGTCCCCAAACTCTCCGTTTACACAGATTCACTACTCATCCTCCACCATTACTCTGAGTAATACAAGAAGAATGGCAAGATGATCGAATACGCAGTCCTCGTTGCAGATAAGATGAGAAAGTTTGCGTAAGAAACTCTCGATTATCTTCCTCGAGACAAAAATAGACACGTTGATTCCTTGGAATATCTAGTCGGGGTTTTGGGCACAGAAGCTAGATATCCCCAGATCGAAGTGATTTCAACCCACGGCATTGATCGCATTTTTGTATGCACGATCAACACTGGGGGTGATAATGGGGGAGATAACGATTGGTGAAAGCCTTTCTTAGTTTATCTCGATATCAACAACAAATGTGAAGGACCACTTCCAACAGATCCAAAGGAGGGCCGATAGCTGATAAATAACTCAAAGCGCTGCACCAATTAAAATGGTATCTTGTATCGCCATTCAGTCACAGGGCTTTACCTTAAGTGCCTCTCCAAATAGAAAATGGTCGAGATGCTCCGCAATTTATATGAAGGGACTTGTGGCCCTCATGCCGCAGGTCGATCACTAGCAAACAGAGCCATTACACAAGGAGTATTCTGGCCCGGCATGCGCAAACAAGAAAAAACACAAATATGATGCATGTCAGCGATATGGAAAGATGATATGCGCCACTGCACTCGAACTCCGTGCAAGCAAGGTGTTTTGGCCATTCAAAAGATAGGCACTAGATCTCGTCGGCGGATTTCCTAATTATCCTGCTAACCGTCGCCACCTCCTCGTAACTACTGATTATTTTACAAAATGGGTAGAAGCAGTTCCACTCTGTCAAACCAGAGAAGAAGAGGTCATCTCTTTTATCTGGGAACTCATCATTACTCGGTTTGGGTGCCTCCACCTAATTCGTATCGATAATGGACCCTAATTTGTTGGAGAAAAGGTTATAGCTTTCCTCAACCAACACAACATCATTTACTCACCATCCAATACCTACTACCTTCAAGGCAATGGCCAAGACAAAATTACTAACAAAACAATTGTAGATGGACTTAAAAAAAGGCTACATTCTCCAGAGAAAAGTGAATTGGGTCTGCGAGCTCTTTCATGTCTTATGGGCATATTGTACCACTCCACGATAGTTAACAGGTTACACTCCATTCCTCCTTTTCTATGGCACTGCGGCCATCATTCCTTCTGAATATTATCACCCAGTCAAAGATCACGAGCTAACTGACGAGGAAAATGAGTTTGAATTGGCCTACAACCTCAATTGGATCGATGAAACCAGGGAACACGCCAACGTTAACCTAGGTCGACATCACCATATACTAGCCAATTCGTACAACAAACGAGTCAGAAGCTATACTTTCCAAATCAATGATCTCGTCCTCAGAGAGATACCTTAACACCACAAAGAGTCTCATGCTGGGAAACTAACAGACAATTGGGAGGGTCCATTCCTTATCACAGGCCCCTCAGGCCTGGGATCATACTACCTCATGATAGAAGAGGGCCTCCACATCTCGAGTCCTTGGAATACTAGGAGATTGAAACGATATTATCGTTAGGTCCCTCACTCATTTTTCCATTCCAAAAGTGAGATTTCTATCTCCATCCAATGTACATCCTTTTTCAGAAATCAATGAAACTTATAAGTTTTCTTCATACATCTCTCTACTTTGTAGACATTACATAGATTAAAGCATAGATAATACTAGCTTTCAATCGATATCATTCCAATTAAATCAAGAATACACTTGGTTTGGCTGACTCTACTAAATCTCCTACGATTTGAGCAAGGTAGCACTTGTTTTCAATCAACAGACTCTACCAGACATAAGATAAAGCAAAGGTAATACTAGCTTTCATCTCTTTCAATATGTTTGCGACATCATACTAATTGAATCAAGAATATACTTGGTTTGGCTGACTCTACTAAATCTCTTACGATTAGAGCAAGGTAGCACTTATTTTCAATCAACAGACTCTACCAGACATAAGATAAAGCAAAGGTAATACTAACTTTTCTCTCTTTCAATATGTCTGCGACATCATACCAGTTGAATTAAGAATAACTTGGTTTGGCTGACTCTACTAAATCTCCTGCAATTAGAGCAAGGTAACACATGTTTTCAATCAACAGACTCTACCAGACATAAGATAAAGAAAATGTAATACTAGTTTTCATCTCTTATAATATGTCTACGATATTCTATCGGTTTGATCAAGGATACGCTTGATCGACTGACTCTACTCAACTCCTAGATAAAAATAAAGGTGATACTAGTTTTTAATCGAAGAGATCAACCAGACATAAGATAAAGCAAAGGCAAAACTAGCTTTCATCTCTAACATGTTTGTGACACATTATATTTCTTTTTCAAATTTATATACAGCCACTACAATTTAGTTTTTTCTGTTGTGGGGATGTCAAGTTTGCTTACCCCTACAACAGGAGGTCAACTGGCCATGAATTTTTGAGCTCGAACAGTTACAATAGTCCTTCCCTTTCTATCAATTCAGCAGTTCGAAGGTCCAGATCCGTTCCAATGGAGCTAGTGCAATCTCCTTGATCTATATCAACCTTGTAGAAGCATTCCCTTTTTGACATACAGTCAAACAAGGTATCTCTTTCTAACTCAATTCTTTTAACTTCTTCTACAAAATAAGCAATCACAGACCCCAGCAAGTCTGAATACAAGGCCTGAGTTACAACTGAGTGGGACCAAGCTGTCCTTGCCTTCTAACCTTTTGTACTTAGCCTTTTGACTCACCATCTCTCTGTCTACCCAATCTATAAGGGCAATGTTAACTCAGCACCTGAGTTACAATGTTCTCTGCAAATTTTTTAATAGTTTTTGTTGACTCAGCTCGATTAGTTACCTCCAATTCAACAACTTGAGCATGAAGTATCTCGATCTCCTTCTTCAGTTCGTCCACATCTAGCATTTTCTTTAATAATTCCACTTTGTCCCTTATTACAATCTCTTTCGATCTGATAACACTCTCTAACTCTCTCTCCCTGGTGAGAGCGACGTCTAATTTTTTCTCACACGCCCCCCCCCCCTTCCTTTACGCACATACCCTAGAATTTGAGCAACATCCCCCTCCAACTCCCTTATTCGAGCTGATAAGCTAGCAACATTGCCTTGAACAAGAGAGACTCTACCATCATTTTTCTTCCCCTTCGAGCGCTCCCCAACCTTAGCATTCCTGGCACGCAAGTTGACCTGATACTATTCGGCCTTCAGGTGTGCCACCTTTTCATTCAACTCATTAAATCTTCGCTGAACTGCCCGAAATTCCATATCCTTTGCAGAAAAAGCTGTAGTCAATTACTCGACTACTAATTCAGACACAGTTAGATCGTCTCGAGCTCCCTTTATGTCGTTATCTTTATCAACTAGTTTCTTCTTTAAATGCCCCAGTTCGCTCCTGTTATTCACCAAATCAATTCGAATGTTCTCTTGATTATTTCTTTCTTTAGACAAATCATTTCTCAAACCAGCCACCAACCGATTTAAATTTTCCTCCGATCCTTCTAACGCCTGTATACGGCAACGGGCCATGTTTGCCTCCTTGCTCTTTACCAACAGTGTGTCATTCTGGTTTTTGAGTTTCGTTGTATGTTCATTTAACTCCTCGAACTCTTTTTTCCCTTTCTAAATTTTGGCATCCTTCTCATCGATCTGCGAAGTTAGGTCGACAACTGTTTGCGTTGCCTCGACGATCTTGAAGTCCACCTTCGCATGTTGGTCTTCCCTATCCTCACTTACCTCCCTCATCCTATAAAAGTCCCCTGCAAACTCCTGGTTACATTGGAGAGCTTCATTTTCGCGTAGGCGAGCTGACTCCAATTCGACCTGCACATAACAAAGTTATAATATCAGTTTGATTTAGAACGTCCATCACTACATTTCTTGTTTTCTAACGAGTATTTATTTTTTGACATTCACTGTGTAAAACTACTTCTGAACTTAAGGTCGAAGTATAATCTCGGATGGATGCTCCATAACATATATTCACAAATCTAAGGTACGCATTCTCTATACTTGAGTATTCCAAAATCTAAATTCTTTTATGTCTAGCACCATTCCAATGTCGTTCTCCCCTAGATCGGTAATGGGTTGTTGGTTTGTCTCTACATTCTATTCATTACTTTGTAGCTCTATACTAATAAAGCATATGAATTAAAATTTCTTGCTCTATTCTAACCTGTAGCTTCGCTTGCAAAGATAGCAGGGACACTGAGGTCTCTCTCTCCATAGCAAGCTCAACCTCTAAATATTTAATTCTGAGGTATATGCCCTTAAGTTCCTACAACAAGGTTCACAAAAAATGACTTAGCCTACAGAATTCTATCCAAAATATGTCTAACCAATTTAAAAACATCTCAACATATTCATACAGTCATAGTAAAATCACACTATCCTACCTTCTCAGTTTTAGTCTCTGGGCGTTCAATGTCATCTCCTTGGTTATTCCTTACTGTCTGAGGTGAGACACCATCCAGCCCATCAACCACCCCTACAACATCATCTTCAATTTCTTCATCCTCTTCCTCCACATAAGTGTTGACCCTAATGGCATCCACCTTATCATCAGAGTATCCTTTGGACATAAGGCGATGCCCAAGCCTGTCACGCTCAGCTCCCACCTCCTCCAAGTCTACTCTTACCTCTGCTTCCAGTCTGTTAATCTCAACAACTTGGGAAGCCCTCAGAGCCTCCAGCCACTTCCTCTCCTTGCTTAAATCATTTTTTAATCGAGTTGTGTTCCTTTCGAGCTCGCTCTTCTTCCTCTTCCGCTCCGATTTCTCATCCTCAACCCCGAGGCATATTCCCCTCATCAATCGAGCAACCTGTAAAATAATGAATCGACCTTATTGATTAGCTTGAATCATAATACGAAATCTATCATAAATAAATACTCGAGCATATGAACCTACCATTTTTCTCATCTCCTCCTCTCCGCCGAGAACTGCCAACCTGGCCTTCACCTCCACCTCTTTCCAATCGTCCTCCACATCAGGTCAGTTTTCAATGACCTACCCACCAGATACTTTAGAAGGTTCAACCCTTCTCTTTTTTACCTATTCTACAGCTGCACCACTTCTCAAGGTCCCAGCAACAGCAACACGCTTCAGTGGTTGCTTTTTTGGAAACGTTCGAGCTAATTTGCTCGACATAATGGACTCAGGCAATCCTTTTTCCATTCCAGGGGTCTTCAACAAGCTAGCTTGCTTTTCCCCATCAGTCATTTTCCTTTTCCTGCTGTCAGTGCTCGTCATCAGCCTTGTCGACTGAGATTTTAAAACTTTTTCAACTCTGTTCTTAACACGCTTTTTCCTGCTAATACCAGGATCTTCTAATACAGCCTCGAGCTTAGTCTCCTCTAGAGTGACTTTATCCAACAATGACTCTTTCCTCTCCACCTATGATTTGGGACCTATCATACACGCAACATATACATCAACAAACATCGTACAATTTTAACTATCAATCTTATACATTATACATTATTATGCTTATGTTGTTTAACAGTTCTAAACAAAAGTTCCATAGGTTCTTCATCAACTCTCTAAAGGTAGTCACCCTTCACCCATATCACATTATCGTTCCAAGTTCGACCTGCTGAGTTCAGATCGAAGAAGCGAAGTCGAGTTGCCTTCATGCAAAAATAATCCCCTCTACTTGCGCCAAATTTTTTTACACCATAAAACTATAATACATCCTTAGAAGATATCCTCCTCTTTCTACCCTGTCCTTCCCACCATAAGTTCAAAGCTTCACAAACACTTATCACTTCCCACATGTTCCCATTCATTTGAACAGGACATGCACCAATAAGCTTCATAATCCCCTTCGCCAGATTGCTAAGGGGAAGACTCAACTCATACTCCAACTGAGATAGGTAACACAGAAAGCACTTCGAGAGTTTACTCTGAACATCCCCATCGAAGTACGCAAAAAAGATTGATTCATCTAAACCCCTATCCATTTTATCCTTCTCTAAATCAGCCAGCAGGTAAAAGTATTCATCTCCCGTTACTACAGTACAACCCCTAAATTGCCTACCAGCATAATCGATACAGTTCCCCCATCTACCTCTTGTAGAAGCCTTGGCTTTACAAAACTCTCTAAATGCATCTGAACGAGGAGGGTAGGATACCAATCTTCTAGGGAAGCCTAGAAATTGATCAATACCTACTTCTTCCTCACCTCTGGATGCTTTAAGCTCAGACTCAGTCGCCCTACCAGGGGTCGATACCTCACTTACAGAGGAATTCCTCATATCAATTATAGAAAATAATTTTATCCTAGACAAAACTCCTCACGATCGACCTAGACACAAGTCCAGGTATCTATTGGTATCTTCTTTTTTATATATGTCAACAATATTCAAAAATCTTTCATATCTTTTATAACAACAAATTTTCATAGATTACTATAAATAGTAATTTATCACTTTATCAAAAAAATACAAAATTGATCTTCAAAAACACATACACATATCACGTATATCTACTAACCTTCTATATCAAAACGAGAATCCGAGGTAGCGCCGTATCCTTCCCTGACCACGCTGTTGTACAACCACCTTCTCGACTCAGATTCAGTAAATCTCTCAAACTTTGACTGATAATCCCTCTTGCTTGAGTCTCTACAAGTTTTAGTAATATTTTTGCCTCTCTTTTTCCTTCCACTCTCACTGCTCTTCAAATTTTCAGAAGTTGAAAAATGTTTGATTAACGAAGATGAAGCAGTATTTATATTTTCTCTCTCTAACTACTAGCAGTTATTGAGCCTCGCACGAGCCGTTCTCAGTTTTAGAACCAAGGCGTCCCTTCCACTATCCATGTCAAACGTCTTGCACCTTTTCGGTACAAACGCCTTCCCATCATTACCCTTTTTCTTATATTTTAATCTATTTTTATCTCTTTCTTCGAAATCTCCCTCTAACCTTGACCCACTCATAATGAGTCACTCTTTACACGTAATCGAGTTTTCATAACTTTTCACAAGGGACAAAATCAAAACCTCTCTAATTTTTATGTGTGTTCTTCTTCTTTTACTCTTATAGCAACACTAACGTCATTTTTAACGCTACCATAACAGAGTTTCAAATATTTTCAGATTATTTAAACTCAAAACAATCTTATTTTATTACCCTATTTTATATCCTCTCCATGCAACTCACATGTAATTACATCATAAGCACCCTTGGTCACCTGGGAACCACATCCAACCGGTCAACCTACAGCAATCCTCATATCCTCAAATTCGATCTCCACCTCAGCAATCAATCTAACCACCTCTTCTCAATATGTAGGGTCCCTCACCAGTTCACAAAAAAATCCCTCAAAGAAAAATTGGGCATACTCAATTTCCCTACCCCTTGAATCTAATCCTTCGAGCTGACACTTCCTCACTGGCAACTCAGCATTATAACCTAACAATCTGAAAATTCTCTCTCGCACTTCTGCGATCTTTACGGCCAATCATCCTTCAGCGGCACTACGAATCCTCTGGGATCGAGTGCGTACCATTGCTATCTCTTCCCTCATATTCAGGGATCTTTCTGCCTTATTTATATATTTTTTACTACCGATTCCCCTTAAAAAGTGCTGATATCCTTTTATCTCGTAACAATAACACCAAAATCTTGCGAGAATTATTTCTAGTTATCAGTTCCCCTCGAACTTAATCATTTCACATCTTTTCTGATCGAACTTGTGCTTTCCAGATTTTAATTCCTCGTTGAGGTCGAATCTTCATTTTAAAAATTCCTACAATTTTTTCTCTCCCACATTTCCAATACGCAGGTCGAATCATCTTTACATCTTAAACATGTATTTTCACATATATATATCTCAATTCGAATGTTACAAGTATTTGTACTTTCTGCACTCATACATTCTTCATATCATACAACTTGATTTCTAGAGGTATCCTATATCTATATTAGTATGAAAATTGGATAACAAATTTTATTCATGTCTAAACAGATTATAAGTGTTTTTACAAATAGCAAGTGCTTTTATAGACAACAAGTCTTTCAAGTACTGAACAACAGGTACTTTACATATAATAAGTTTTTAAGTGCTTTTACAAGTAACAGGTCATTCAGGCACTCCGACATATCAAATCCTTCAGTTCGTCCTACTTTAGTAATTTTTCACGTTGATGCAAAACCGAAATTAGAAACAACAAAAAGCTTCCCTCACATGAGTTTGGTCAAAGTCTAGTCAAACTTCAAATGGAAACTATGCAAGCAGAAGACTCAGTGCTGGAGCTAACTCTTCAAACTGAAGGTCTTCTTAGCACAAAAAATAATAGAAATGCAGAAACATACTTCCATTGTTCGTCTCCCTCCTCCACTAACATCACTGCTTCCTCTAAAACCACCACCTCCGTAGAGTTAGTAGAGATGAAGATGACCAGACCTTAGAAACCATTACGATACAAGAAATCAGTGCAACTGCCCAGCAGTCACGCCTATTCCTACATCTGTCTCCCCAACCTTATCATTCGCAAGAATGCGAAGACAAGCCCAATGTTGCTCGCCTATTAAGACAACGTGGTGAAATCTCTATCTACAGTAAAATTCCTCTGCAGCTTCATGTGCTACATATTTCGATCCAGTTAATTTGTCTTTAGCATTCCACTTTACTCCCTACTTAAATATTATGAGTGGGAAACATTTGTTGATATGATACCACCTTTATAATAAGAGAAATTTTAAATAGGGAGCCATCTACAGATCAACCCACGCGACGGCCGCTTGAACAATTTTCATTATGATTTCTGGTAGTCTTCTTAAGCATTTGATTACAGAAGATACTTGTAGCAAAGCTTGTTACCCACTCTCTTCTATTTTTTAACTTCTAATTAGAGTACGGATCCTCTCTACCATGGTCGAGAGTGTAGGAGCCTACCCCTCGATCTAACCTAAAATCAAGATATCTCCAGTTCGAATTACCTCTATATCGGGCTCACACATTCTCCACATGACTTCTCCAGTTAACATTGCCACGTACTCCACGAACTGATGAAGAACGTGGGTCAAGCTCAAACCAAAAAACCTGAACAAGTCAAAACCACCTATTTTTCACAAACTCAACAATTACTTAGTCAACAGCCACTAACCACATTGTTCGTAGAACGTGCTCCAGCTTGATGAAGAACTGCGGAAGAAGCTTATATAAAAAAAAAGTTCCAAAAAAGATTAGGACCAGAAAAACATACGTGAAATCACTGGAAAGACTATATCTTATAATATTCTTAACACTTCAAGCTTCTTATTCACAAGATCAAACAATTCTAAGTCTTGAAATAACTTGTAATAAGATACCATCAGCCTCAAGCAATAAAAGTTGCTATTACAAAACTCTCAACACGAGGCCGTGGTTTTTAACCTATTCATAGGTTTTTCACGCAAAATACCTATGTCATTTCTTGTTTACAATATTCTTATCACATGTATACTGGTGTAAGGACTAATTCCTAGCCACGTCGAGCTCACGGAATTAGACTATTACAGAGAGAATTTATCTCTACACCTGTACTAGATTAATGACATGTGTACTTTCACTAACTCTGTCTCAACTCCTCTTTGTATATAAGAAAATTAAGGAAATGTTAACTTTTCTAGGTAGTTGTTTTGAGAAGAAAAATTCCTTCTTAGCTTCAGTCAGATTAAAAAACCTAATTTTTATATTTCCCCCCTCTAATTCTCTCCAAAAGACCTATCTCTTTTCAAAGCTCTAAAAATGGTGTAATACCCATGTACTGTTCGATTTTCCATCTATACTAGCACTACTCTTCCGGTTCACGAGCATACATGTTAATAGGTTGTATAGGTGTTATTGGTTGTGCCCAATTGTTATACCAAGTTAAGGTAGATGGGACTTAGTGTTACTCTTTATTAGGGTTTGAGGGTATAATGGGAAGACCACTCTAACCCTATCAGGTTAAATAGAGAGGAAGTCCCTCTTGGAGGCTACAACACAGAAAACCATCCCATTGAGGTCTGTAGCTAATCCAAGGGAAGACTCTACTCAAGAATAGATGATTTTCCCGAGAGTAGGAAAAGATGTTAGTATAATCTATTTTCCATATCCTATTATTGATCATAATAACATTTTGGTCTCGAACATTTTTTATAACTTAATTCTGATCTCAATTAAATTCATGAATAAATTCCCCCAAATTTGAGCTTCAATTAAAAATTCAATCTCTTTGACCTAAAAATGAATTCCCAAATCAATTGAAAATAAGTTATGAGAAAAATATTGAGTCGCTTCCATTAATGGAGCAACGTTTCCAGAATTCAACAAAAATAAAAATCTATCTATCTCTGTGCTTTCATTTAGAAATCAAATTTAACTTATTTTTATTTTTAGAATCAAGTTACTTGTTCTTTGTTATTCGTGTTGGAATTATAATCTCATGGATGGAAGAATTGATGCCAATCCTGTTTTATTATTTGCTTGTTATGTATATTTGTCTGTTTCATATTAAAGTGAAAATTGATATTTTTATCATCAAACTGGGATTGGTGTTATGACCCTTTAAAGAGGGAAAAACGAGGAATATGGTAGCCCGTCGTCTTTATCATTGAAGTAGCTGAACTAAAAACTTGCGTTGTTTCAGTTTGTAGATAAACGATCAAGTGCATATTTTGGTAGGAGAGATTATTGAGAGTGTAAAATCGATTCTCTTAAATTTATTTTCATTTATAATAAAAACATATTTTAAAACTAAAGTATAAAAGAGTTAACGGTGTCTCGGTTAGTGAAACTGCACGTGTCATATAACCTAGCGAAGGAGTAAAGATGGATTATCTCCACCACAATGGAGAGGATCCGAACTCTTCTAATTATTAAAGTTTAAAGTTTGAAAAAAAAGTGTGACAGAAATCAAAATTTTCTTCAACCCAAGATAACCAACACTTCGATCACAACTTCATCAAACATTGCTAAATGCTTGCTAAAATTCTCTTTTATATACAATAGAGCTTAAAATCCACCCCTACGCTCAAGTTCCTCCTTAAATATCCACTCCTGTAATGAGTTTGGTAAACTCTAGTCTAGATTAAAGGTGACATTACCGTCAACTTGCAAGCAATTACACTGGATGGTTTGAGCTACTGAACAAACTTCTTCGTTATACTTTTCAAACATTACTTAAATAATTTTCAAGTGAAAGGGAGTTGTCATTAGTCTTCCCCAATATGAGATGTCAGTTTCATACAAATGGGCGGATCTAAAAGTGGGCTGGCCCGGGCTATAGCCCGGGGTAACATTTGCCCCACAAAAGACTTATATTTAGAGCATTTCCAATAGCATGGTATGCTATTACACTTTTCACATACTTTTGTAAAAACCCTTCCAACAGGAGTATGGTGTTCAGCATACTCACCCCCATACCCCCCCAAAGTATGTAAATCCGGTACTTAGAGAGTGGTATGTGCGTACTACTTTTGTGAGTCCCCTACAAATATTTCTTATTTTTCTTTCTTTTCTCTCTCTAATAAAGGAATATTGTGGGTCCCAATTTTTAATAAAAATCTTCTCTCTCTCACATAAAATAATATTGTGGGTCCTAATTTTAATAAAATACTGAATTTGGAGAGAAATCTGTTGGAGCAAAGTGGTATGCTATTCCGGATACTAGTATTCAAAACCGGAATAGCATACTTTCTCTATTGGAGATATTCTTAAAAGTAAGGTTTTTATTCTCACATTGGCTTATAATTATATGCTTTATCAATTTCCAAAAGTTTATTTACTCTGGTAAAGTCACATTTTCCTGACTAGAATGTAGGTTCAAGCCCCAACTTCAACATCATCAAATTTATTTTTTATATAAGCCCCAAACAATTTGTATGTCTCCAACTATAGAGCTGATACCACTTATACATTTTGCAGGGCTTAAGTAAACAAGTTATACTGCCCCAATTTTTTTTCACATATCTTCCAATTATGTTTTGCTTTGTAGCCTAAAATACACTATGAACACGAACACCCAAAAAAAATAAAAAAATCCTTGGGGATGCGCCCCCTGGAATAAACACCGAAACCCCCAATACTTACTTAATTACAGCCCCTGCTCATACAAGATATGATTCCTCAACTACTAAATTGTTTATCAATAATTTTCAACTCGTGAACCATGCAGTGCTGTCACCATATCATATTGGTCGATCAAAGCACCAGGCACTATAAAATGAAAATAACTTTTTATTAGTTTTTATAGTTGGTCAAAAACTTTGATCTGATTAATATAAGTAGGTTTCTTCTATCTCACATGGTCACATGCATTGAAGATATCAGCTGGAGTAAGCTCCAGAAATTTCTATATGGTTATGTATGTCATAATCGAATCTCATAATCCACGATATATATATATAATTCAAATTACAAAGAAATAATTCATATAAGAAAGCTGGGTTTCATTAATATTAGTAGGCGTCGAGGTTGGATTGATTCTCAGCAAGGTTGAAATAAATGCATTTGAATCCCATTTTTCAGACACTCTAAAGGCTCTTTAATGCAGCCTACGAAGACTTATTTACCGATCCAGGAAGGAATGCGAAATAAAAATGTTCCATAGCTTTATTAGAAAGAAAATAAATTCCAATAATGGGATTTACTGGATTAAAGCGCTTTTAAAATGGTTGATAAGGAAATCGATTTAGTGTTAAAAAAAACCCCTCTGGGGTTAATGTAGACCCCAACCAGATCCTAGGGTACTCAATACCATTTGCATCAGCTATACACATATTTACAAGAACTAAAGGGAAGCTACAAGGGAAATGAAAAACTTGTACATGCATAGACTCTTGAACCCAATTCTTCTAGTTATACCAATTTACACACTACTTTGAGTTCAGGCACTCCAATCCCAACATTTTGCTCACAAGTTCTGCTAAATGCAGTAATTGGGAATCTATCAAATGCATCAATCAAGATTCAATATAAGTCTATAGGTATCCCTATAAGATTTTGTCTTCTGAAAGGCATCAATCAACATTCAATATAATTTTATGTTTACATTGCTGCTTCCAAGCCACCTTTTGAATTGGTTTAAGCTGTTTGACTATAAGAATAAGGCCCCGCAATAGCCTAATTTCGTGATTCAAACTTAGTCTTTACACCAGATGTAATCAGAACGCTAATGAACAGTGAGTAATAACCTAACACGAAAGTTTAGCGTAGAAAACCTTTGAATAGGTTAAAAACAACGACCTCTCTTGTAGATTTTAGAATAAGAGAGATCTTATTGAGATTGCTAGTTATTACAAAGAGTGTTATGAATATTTGAGTATAGAGTGTTAGAGTGAGGATTCATCCGTTCTTCATCTGGAATTCTCTTGTCATATTTATATGTCTTATAATATGACTGTTTAACGACCATTAATATTCTTAATGATGGACGTTACAATATATATACATTTGATGGTCTTTAAACTGATTGTGAAACGGACTGATCTTTTTATCTTGTAACGGCTTCATTAATTACGGAGTGTTTGATGATTTGAACTGGTGATGTAGAGGTCGAACATGATGAATAGAACCTTGTAGTTGTCTCGTGATGTCACGTGTATGTTGACGAGGTTGAGTGCTCGTATGATGGTTAAAGATGGAGCTTGAGTCCGAGATACGGAATAAGCCACTGCAACCGTCCCCTCTCAGCCAAGAGTACGAGAACATTGTGGGCGAGTAGTGTTGGTTAAAAAGCTTCATCAATACTGTAATAAATATTGGGGAATGATTTCTAATGCGTCTTCATGAATATTTGTTATGGCTGTTGGGTTCCCTAGAACCAATGGTTCTGGTCAATTCTCTTTGTATGGGAATTCCTGCTGATGTTTGAAATTTGGAGAGTCGTCTTTAATGCTGATTGTAAAATAAATAACACTATGGTTTGCTATTGCAGTTGTGGTTAACCAAGTGTTTCTCTAATTCTCTTCATCATTCTCTTATGTTAATTTCATTTTGTTGTCTCTTCCTTTTATGCCTGTGGAAAAGATGGTAACCACAAGACATCAATCTCAGGAGGTGAGGATTCTTGCGAAAGTTAAAGAATTTTGGATCTGGTATTTTGGGCATCAGGATCTAAATCTTTCGACACCAATTCCGGTGAGTCCTACCTACTATGGTATGACATATGAAGAGGTAATGGAGGCAGGGAATGACTATTATCAAATGGTGAGCTTCCATTATCTGCTAACATCGGAGGAACGCCGAAATGGGCTGCGTCTGCTTGCGAAGGAAGCTGTTACAATTGAAGATGAAGCTGTAGGCGTTCGTCCAAGGGAGTCCCGTTGGTAATCTGCTGGTGAGTGGGTTCTATAAAATATATGACCCTTCTTATTTTCTTTCTCACACTGGGTGGTGGTGGTTATGGTAGAAAAGACGGTGATGGAGGAGATTTTTCTTTCATGCCATCATCACTTTTGGTCGTAAAGAAGATCCTTCCGCCGGTACCTTAACTCCTTCAGAAATTTCCAGTTCTTAGATTTCCAGGCCAATCAGAGTGTAAGGGATCAGAGTTTGGAAGTCTGCTTCAATTTTGCATCTTCATCCTCGGTAACTGCTGAGAAGTGTTTCGAACTGTGAACTGATGTAATATAATCTAGAAAGTGATCTGTGGAATCGTCTGGAAAACTTGTTATCTGTAAAGTACTATGTAAATTCCGAGATGCAAAAAATATTTGAGCTAATGAAATTTTTTGTTCTGTCATCTTCTTGCTGTAGTCCGAACTTCAAATTTGATATGTAATATATTTTGTAAACTGACTTGTTGGGCATTGGGAAATAATAATTTGAGCTGTGGATGTCTGCAACACGAAAATGCCCAACAAGTTCAAAAATTTGATGAGGTCGAAATGTAATATGAGAAAAAAAAAAGACTAGGTTGATTGTACTGATTTGAGAGGACTGGTATATTCACGAATTACGGCTTTAAACTATCTAAACTATCTTGATGTAAGTAGGAAAATGATATCTGTCCATATGTGCTTGGTTAGAACTACTGATGGAGGTACTAGGATACGTTGTGGGGTTTTGTATCTGTGCGAATAAAATCTGAGGAGTTACTTCGTATAATGGAAATTAGTATCTGTCAAAATAATCCTGGGCTTCTACGAATATCCTTATTTCCGAAAAGTTGTTCTTATAAAATATATCCTCCCTCAAAATCTGTTGGGTGGTGATTTGGATGATTTCCATAGATCTTCCTGCTGGTTCTATAAAAAGGTGATCATTAGCTAGTAGGCCTTGCATCTTCTGTGGGCAAAGCGTAGTGTTGGTTGATTGCAAGTGTTCATGGTGAGGACACGTTCTCAGCGTATTCGGCATGTGGCGGAGGGTATGTTCAACATTAAAGTTGTTGAACTCCGTGAGTGCTATTTTTGCTTGCTGCCTTATGATGTTGTACTACCAAAGTGGTCGTTAACTGGCTTAGATGTCGAAGGCAGGCATACAGAGGTTGATCGATTTTTTTGGTATGATATATTCCATGAGTTGTTGCTGGATGCGACGTTCCGAGAAGAAGCTGCTCGAGAGATCATACGGGACAAGCTTGTTGAGGAAGATGAAAGATCAGTAGGAGAGGAGATAATACCGTGTGGTGAAGTTAATCATCCAGGCTGTTTTAAATGAAACTATATGTAATTGTAAGCTCGAACTTTGAGAACTTAAAATAAATAAGTGATCTGCTTGCAGTATTCTATTTTTGTAGAATGTAGAATGTAGAATGGCACAGATTGAATTTGAGAGTTGAAATGAATAAAAGCAATGTGTTTGGTAACTGTTTATGTGCAAATATTGTGGATTACAACTGTCTGATTCTTACAACTATGCAGATAATTTTGAATTTTGAATTTTGAGCTATTTTAGGAAGCGTATATTATGGTACGATCTTTAGAAGTGTATAAAAGCAAGATGAATAATCGTATATTGTGTTTTTGGGAAAAAGGGATAAAATATTTTAATGGTAGAAGGTAGAGACAGATGTGATGACAGTAAACATTATCACAGAAGTCATGATGATGCTGTGAAATGAAAAGATGTGCGTGCAGAGGCAGTAGGGGTCGCTGACACGTGTCTGAAAGAGCCATCGTTTCACAAACCGAGGGAGAGTATAAAAACTTGTCTCTCTCTCCCTCATAAATTATCTGTAGTGATAGAGAGAGAAAAAAGTGGTGTAACCCATATCTCCAAAGAGAAAAAACATTTGAGTTCTGAGTATGATTTAGTGGGGAAAGCTTTATTTGGTGATAAAAAATTATTAGAGAAACGACAGGAGCGGTCAATCTTTATGAAATGTTTAGGTAAAGCAGAAGATTGTGGCTCTTCTAGTACAGGTTAATGACTTGTTTTTCTATTTTTGAATGTGTTTTCTAGTAATTTGTATATGATGTTGTATATTCATCACCTTTATATGATATTGATTTGGGGATATCAAATTTTAGAATTTAGGGGCTTAAGAGCATCCATAACAGTCTCTCTATAATAAGGAGTAGTTTTAAGGAGTTTCAACCCAACTTTGATGTTGTGGCTGTAGCAGACTCCCTATAAAAAGGAGCCACATCACATAATTAACTACCTAAACCACTTCAAATTAGTTAAGTTTAAAAATAAGAGGCAAAAAGTAACCTTTTTTTTTTACTTTAAACCTCTAAAGTAACTTTACACGTAATATAAGAGTCCTACGTGGCTCATAAAATATTTCTCTAGACTCCCCATACTTGAGGAGAGAGAAAGAAAAAAATAGGGATAGGGAGCCTATAAAAGCAATTTTATTATTTTTTGCCTCCTTAACATAAGTTTAGGGAGGCTGCTGTGGATGCTCTAAGAACTTATTGTTTTCCTATATATTCTTTATTTTACACAAGCTTTGGGTATGGAAACAAACATGAGAGTTGTCTCCTTCGCCTCCAAAACCCAAACCCTAGCCGGCTTTACTCGCTAGGTTTTTCACCATTTTTAACATTTCATAGGTACTAATCTTCTATTAAATACCTCGAATTTATTGTTCACCTCCTTTCCATATCTCATCTAGTTTTGATTTGATCAACTTTTTGTCAACCCTTGGAGAATGGCTACATGTAACCCCCTTCTTCTCTCCCTAATCCTTCCACCTCTTCTCTCCCTAATTCTAGCAATAGCATCAGCATCCCCATTTCATCCCCTCTACTACAGCTGATGTTGTTTTTCAACCTGAGTTCTTCAGTCCCAATCTTCACAACTTGATATGGCAATGCTCAAACCTTCCTTCGCAAGCATAGCCACTATAAAAACTTCAAAGCCGGTACTTGAGGAGTTCAAACCAGATACAAGAACGTTATTTAAAGATGGCATGCCAGTGATTTCCTTTTCACCATCAGATCTGAACAAAGCTGCTGTAGCTTTTAACCCAACTCTTGTTATGAGTTTCCCTTCTGGTAAACCAAAATTAGAGTCATTGAAAGTAATAACAACTCCCACTGGGGTCTCATGGCTGAACCGAAAGTGGCAGTGCTCGATTTTAAGCATATTATGGTGATGTTAGTATCGGAAAAAGACGTCACAAGAGCTCTCTCTCGAGAGTCAAGGCAAATAAAAGGATTCTTCTACAAGCTAGCTCGTTGGATAGTCGATTTCGACCCCAAAAAGGACTCTCCTTTTGCTCCTGTTTGGATACAATTTCCTAGTTTGATGCTCCATCTCCAAAATAATGGGATCGTCAAAGAATTGGTTAATTTTATTGGGAAGTATTTGATCACGAATATAACAACACTCAGCCTGAGTACACCTAGTACGGTTCGGGCGTGTGTGGAGGTAAATCTCATGAAGGTACTATCGACTAAAGTGGGTCTTGCCTTTAACAAGTCGTTCATCATGGAGCAAACTATTTTGTAGGAGAGACTTTCGAGGTTCTGTACATATTGTGTTCTTCAAGGGTACAACAAGGCAAGTTGCACTAAACTTCATCCTATTATGGTAACAGATAAAAGGAAGGAGATCAAACATGAGAAAGTCTCAACAATGAGGAAATCAGGCCATTCATATAGCAATGTCTCCCAACCTCAGATGACAGAGAATCTGGAAATAGATAAGGGGTACACGGCAGCAGCAATTGAGTCACGTTCAGGGGGGCAAAAAATAGCGACAGTAAGGCAAAAAATATCGATAACAGTGGGTCAAAAGGCAGTGCCAACAACAGGAAATGAATCACTTTCAGTGGGGCAAAAAATGGTGGCAACAGTGGGGCAAAAATCATCAATAACAATGGGGCATAAGGCAGTGCAAATAGCAGCAACTGAGCATCAAACCGTGGGGTAGAAGGCAGTGCATACTATGCTCCAAACTATAGGGAAAAAGGCAGCGAGTGAAACAGTTAACACTGGCGAGGCAATGGCAAACAGCGGAAGAGCTGAAGCAACATAGCACACTGACACCCGATAGATTTCAGAGGTGGTGCTAACGGACTTGGGGAGTGGATGTCACTCGGACATTGGGTATTATGGAAATGGAGATGCACCAGTCTAGACTCCGGTCAAAAAGATCATATCAAAACCACAAAGAATCCCACTCAGCATTGTCACAAGGTGCAAGGGTGCACTCGTATCCAATCTCAAGTAACTTAAATGGTATTCGGTTCTTTACTCGTTTGGAATTGTAGGGGTATTGGCAATGCCAAAACAATAAGCCATCTTCAAAAGATTATCAAACAACACCATATTTCAATTGTGGTCTTGCTTAAACCTTTTCTAGATGCATCACTAGGGAATAACATAGGTAGAAAAATAAGTTGTGCATCATTTATGTCTAACCAGCATATGGGGGGGGGGGAATTTGGGTGTTCTGGAAACAAGACTTTGAAGTTGAATGTTTTTATACATCTAGCCAAATTTTATATTGCAAAATGAGTTATAATAATCAATGGAGTTTTTTAATTTGTTTCTATCGTCTATGCCAAATGTGACATCATTGAAAGAAGAAAACTTTGGTAAGACATTAAAACAATATCAATGGCAATGATTTCTCTATGGTGTACTATAGGGGATTTCAATACTGTAGGACATCACTCGGAAAGGCTTGGGGGCAGACGATCCTCATATAGATCCTTGGTAGAATTCAAAGACATGATTCAGTTAGCCTGCCTAATGGAGCCTTCATTTACTGGATCAAGCTACACATGGTGTAATAATCATCAAGCCAATTCTAGACAATGGGCACGATTGGATAGAATATTGGTGAACTTAAGCTTTATGACATCATTCCCTAGTCACAAAATCTCACATTTAGAAAGAGTATGTTCTAACCACTCTCCTCTGCTTCTATCGTTCACCAATACTCTTTATCAAGGGCCCCGACCTTTCCGTTTCTTGAAAATGTGGGAGTCTCATGCTAGCTTCCCATCCTTGGTAAGAGATAACTGGCCTAGTGGTGTATTCAGAAACTGCTTATCTTCTTTTGCCTATAAGCTTAAGAAAGTAAAATTAGCAATTAAGGATTGAAATACTAATGCTTTTGGCAATGTTACTCAAAATATCCATGCTCTCCAGGATAGAATTGTGCATTTGGATTACATACTGCAGAACGGTTGGGATGAACAGATAGGTACCGAGCTGAGCACTGTACAAAGAGAACATGCGGCCATGTTACATAACGAAGAGGTATTTTTGAGAGAACAATCATGAATTAAGTAGGAAAACATGTAATTACCAACCTTTTTGGATAGTAATTTACGACTTGCTACTGTATTGTTTTATGGCTGAAGAATACGACTTCCATTACCAGTTGAAATTTTATAACCCCTGCCATTTTCTATTTTCTTAGCCTTATTTCTGTCTTAAAAAATACGACTCTTGTCCTAGTCAAGAAAATGTAGCAGTTTCAACTCTGGACACTGTCGTTTCTCGCTTTTCACCCGATTACAACTGCTGATCCAGAATACAACCCACAATTACTTAAAAAAAAACTAATTCTGCCAAAAATCTCTCTACGATTTCAACACCTATCTTCTCTCCGAGTGTCGATCATCTCTTTGTGATAACCTTTCTCTCATCTCATTCTCTTTCCTCAGAAACCCTTAAAAGAAGAATAATCCATGCCCCAAACTCTTAATTTCTTCAATAACACACCAAAATACACAATGATTATTGTGCCATCTGATCTACTGTGAGGAATATTTTCATTCACTGTGAGGAACACACAAATGTTCTACCCATCTGCAGTAATCACGAAAGGCATAAAACTAGGTAAATTGATTTCTTCAATTTCTAATTTTTCTGCATAAATCCATTAATGGGGTTCTCTATTTTACCATATTTTGTACAATTTTCTATAATTCAATGTAAATACATCGATTTTTATATCAAATGCAAATAATTTGAATCGACAGCTTTGTAATGGTACGTGAGATTGGGATTTTTGTTGTACATGCTCTCTTATAGATTTATTATTGGTTGTGGTTCCTCCTTTTATTTTTTCTTTCTTTATCAGCTGTTCTTTACAGAAGAACTAATTGTGATCGATTGGTTGGATCAATGGTTTCAATTTATGGTGTTTAGGCTCTCTCTCTTTCTGCTTGTAGTTTGAATTTCTGGTTAATAGGAATACTAGGAAGCATTACTTTAGTCAAAGTGTCCTTGAGATTTGAATTGTGGATGGCAGCTAAGGGAGTTACTCATAGCTTAATTGATTAGCTTTTGGCTTTGATAGTAGAAAATTTGTAGCTGTTGGTTGCTCTAATTGAAGCAAATTGCTAACCTGTTGCTGTTGTTGGATGGGCTAGTTAGGCTGTGGTAACTAATTCTTTCTATTTTTTATTTCTTTATTAGCTGTTCTTTATAGAAGAATTGATTAGGATTGATTGGCTGGATCAATGGTTTCTGTTATATGGTGTTCAAGCTCTCTCTCTTTCTACTTGTAGTTTGAGTGAGTTGTCCCCACTTGTACATGTTTTTTCTTCTCTTTATTTATTTTATTCACCGTTAAAAAAAATATTGTTGGCTTGGGCTGTTTAGATTCCTTTTCTTATTATACCTAAATCTTTGTAAGAGGTGAGTGAATGGCAAAGAAAAAGAGTAGGAAGCTGTTGTATCAAACTAGTTCTTCTGTATCCTTGGTTTTTTTCTCATGAATTTAAGGTATATTGGTCCTTGCTTTATCGATCGATACATTACAATTGTTTTCTAAAACATAAATTGTCTTTCCTATGACAATTTAAGTTTTTACTATCGATTTGGTAATGCTACTTTGATGATTGATTACGTGAGGTATGCAGCTATGATGGACCATCTTTTCATATCCTAATGCAAGTTATGTTTTCTAATTTGAAATATTTAGCCAATCATACTTATACTCTCCATATCCATTTTTTAAAATTGAATTACTTTAGATATGAATCGAGTTTATTCTAGTTTTTAAGCTTGATCTTGTTTTTAGATTTGACTTTATAATTTATTTCTAAAATGTCTTCATTATCTGTATGGCCACAACTCCAATAGTAGTTGATGCAAGAATTGCAAGATCTATCAGTAAATTATTGCTTGGTTGCACAAAGCTCCCTAAAATCTAAATTATCCTAGATTGAAAGGTATTCTCCTTTTCTTTTGTATGAAATTATTATTTATAATTTTTTCATTTGCATGCTTAAGATGTTACCAACTTGCTTACTCTCTTCGTACTTGTTATCCATTCACCAATTGGTTGAAAGTCAAATTAAAATAAGTGTTTAGAAAAAGATCATTAAGTATTGTGGTTAGAAAGAAACAATAGGAAGTTGGTGGAACTGAAAAATTCATTGTAGGTAGTATGATCTCCATCAAATGATTCCTTTATTTGAGTAAGTTTGCTAATGATACGAGAGGTATATCTTTTGAGTCTAATTGCACGTTGGTAGGAAATCGTTATCGGCCAATTTTGTGTTGTATTTTGTTTTGATTTCCTTCCGCCACTTTTTTTCCCTTCCCTTTTCCTGTTTTGGTTTCTTTCTATTTATTAAAATATATTGTCAAATGACTCAATAATATAGCTTATAACGGTAAATATACCGCTTTAGTTGCTTTCTAAAGGAAGGATCTTTGTTAAGAGAGCTAAGATCACCATTAAAGTTGTACTCGAATAGCTTTTGATATATCTCCTGTTTAGTTGCATCATGAATATTATCTATCTTGTGATCCATTGTTACGTGTGCTATCCACATTATTGATAGTTTAGCTAGTTTGGGTTTCGTCTCCATTTGTGTTTGATTTTATATTTCTTAATGTCCTTGCGCATACAAGTAATTTTTCAAAGAATGTGAAGATTCAGATTGCACCTGATGTAGCACGGGGCTGGAGTACATTCACGGGCATGCAAAAACTCATTACGTACATAAAGACATTAAGGCAAACGACATCTTACTTGACAGTATGCCTTTTAAGCAAAGGTTTTGAAAAAAAATCTGTTAGTTTATTTGGTCCCTTAAGAATCACATAATATTAATTTTCTTGGCTACTTTCATTAGTTTAGATTTCAGACTTTCATTTTGTAGCGATACACCACTCTCATCTCTCTAAGTAGGTTCATCTCTTGGACAACTTTTCTTATACTTCTCTTTGTTTACCACAAAATGGTTGCTCCAAAAACTTGTCTTAATTGACCGAGATCCATGAAACCCAAGATTATGGTGGATAAGCTTCTCCTCTACAGTAAATTTAATTGTGGATTTCACCTCTTTTACTTAAGAGAGATCCTTGTTCAATGTTCTTCCCTTGTAGATATTAGAAAAACTTCAAAAGTAAGTAAAATTTATTTATTAATTAAATTTCTGCGTTTTGTATATATACCATTTTCGAGATAAGATTCCTCAAAGATATCTCTGTGTTTCTCCATTTTGTAAAACTTCCTCTAGATGGGTCACCGGGGATATTATTAACAGGGAGAGATTGCCATGAGAGCTCGCCACAGATACTTACAGATTCTTTAAAGGGTAAATCTATAAGCACTGATGCGAGTTCTGAACCATGTAGTAGGCGTAATCATAATGATATGATTGAGGAGTTAACGCTGAAAAAATATCCAAACCCAAACTTTGTTGTAGTTGGTAGCTCAACTAATAGAGAAGCGAAATCGATTAGGCAGAGCCAATGGCACCACTTATATCAGTTGGGAGGTAGATCAGGAAACAAGAGTTCACATAAAGAGAATGTTACATCAGGTGGCAGCGAAAAGGTGATGGGCAATTTAGTTACCGAAGAACTAAGTCGAGATCATGTGCAGATTTCGGAACACTTGATCGATAGTAATAAAAATCCCATCATTTCAAAAGTATGCTATCCCCAACAGGTATCCGAACAAAGCTTCTATGTTCATCTGGGTTTACTCAGTTATTTTGTCAAGAATAGTTTAAATGGAAAAGGGGTTGTAAGTAATTGCCCAGAGGCTCGAAATGGATTTGCCGCTGCTAACATGAATCGTAACAAAGAAAAGTCGGCTCAAATTACTAGGGTTGCAGACGCATCAATGGCATCACCAAATTTAGGTGTAAAAGCTGATGTCACGCTACCCCACACTGTAGTTGAAACTGACCCCAAGCCCCCAACTCATTTCAAGACGGGATCAGGTTAATGGAGTGGCTTAAACTGGCTCGCACATTGTAATAAAGCTAAAAAGCTTCATAAATTTAGGCAGATTCTGAAGACAGTGAATCATGCCCACTCTCGACAAATTGTGTTAAATGATATAAGACCTTCGTCTTTCAAATTATTACCACCAAGTCGAGTTAAATATGTTGGATTTTTGGCTCGGAGAGAGTTACTAGAGACTTCAGTTGAGCATCATTTTAGTAGGAAAAGCCCCCGTGAAGAGAGTTTGTGTCCTTACCATATTTCAAGTTTAAAGCATAAAAGACCAAGTGAGATTTTGCAGCATTCTACAGATCATTCTAGATGTATTAGTAGTACTAGATCACAAGGTTTTGGGTATGATACGATTCAGTAGCATAACTCTTCGTCAGAATATAGACCACTAAACAAGTCTGGTCTCCCAATGGTATCTAATAATGTCTAGCAACAGTTCACCTTTGATAACGTTCAATTGGAAGTGAAGTGGTATACTAGTCCCGAGGAACTCGATGGAAGTGGGTCCTCATTTTCGTCAAACATTTACTGTCTCGGGATTCTTTTCTTTTAGTTACTCTGCTATTTTGAATCATTGGAAGCGCGTGCCATAACAATTCTAGACCTTCACCACCGGATTCTTCCTCCAAGTTTTCTATCGGAATATCCTAGTGAGGCCGGTTCCAGTCTCTGGCTCCTTCATCCAGTACCCTCATCATGGCCAACAACAAGGGAGTTCTGAACTAATATGCGAATCTCAGGAGTTTTCTCCGGGTAAATCAATCATCACTGTCTGTGGATGAAGATTAGGCTGAATCAAGGTTATTATTGCATTTCCTTATATCCTTAAAGGACCAAATACAGAAGCAATCTTCGAAGTTAGTTAACGAAGTTGGATGCTTATAGGCAGATCTCGAGGATGTTGGGAAAAGGCACATGCTTATAACACAAGCATCTTCTTCAAAAGACCCTTTGCGCTTAGAGGCATTTCCTCGAGCAACTTCTCTATCAAATATGATTGAAGCAAGGCTAATAATAAATATTGATCAGCTTGAAAATGCTTATTTCACCATGAATCACAAGGTTAACTTTCAGATAGTAGTGAAATGGATCGCACGGATAAAGATTTACCGCAGAACCGAGAAAGATGATTACCAGTGCAGAAGGAAATGAACCAGAATCCTGATGATCGCCTTAGAATGTTCTTTGATGGTTTATGCAGGTTTGCTCGCTATAGTACTTTTGAAGTATGTGAGACTTTAAGAAATGCAGATCTCCTTAATTCTGCTAATGTAATTTGCTCATTGAGTTTCGATCAGGATGAAGATTTCTTCAATGCTGCTGGCGTTTCGAAGAAAATTAAAAATTTTGATTTCCATAATCTCTTGGATGATTCTATTGATATTCATTATCAAGTAATAGAGCTGTCAAGCAAATCTAGGCTAAGTTGCATTTGCTGGAACAACAAAATCAAAAACTACTTAGCTTCAACGGATTATGATGGCGTGGTTCAGATATGGGACGCATGCACTTGTCAAGGATTTTTTCAGTATGCAGAGCACCAAAAAAGGGCTTGGTCTATTGACTTTTCTCAGTTGGACCCCACAAAGTTGGCTAGTGGAAGTGACTATCACTCTGTGAAATTATGTACTACTAATGAGAGGAAATCTGTCAGCACAATACGAAATGTTGTAAATGTTTGTTGTGTTTAGTTCTCTCTGCCAATTAATTGGCCTTCAGTTCTGCTGATTACAAGACCTACTGCCATGATCTTCGCAATATAAAAAACCCTTGGTGTACATTGTCTGGCCATGGAAAAGCTGTTAGCTACATATAGTTTTTAGACCCTAAGACACTTATTTCTACATCTACTGACAATACCGTAAAGCTTTGGGATCTCAACAAAATGAATTCTAGTGGGTTGTCAGTAAATGCTTGCAGTTTAACCTTCAGAGGTCATACTAATGAAAAGAACTTTGTTGGTTTGTCTGTTTCTGAAGGATATATAGCATGTGGGTTAGAAAAGAACGGCGGAATATTGACAATACTCTCACAAAGTTATGGCGGATATAAGTATGATTATGCAACTGTTCCTTTTCTCGCCGAGATTTTTAAGTTTTTAGTTTCTAGCTTTCTTCTTTGGAATGAGTGTAAATTGTTAAGTCCTCCCAAAATGACTACAGAATGGAAAAATGTGCATTTATTCCCTATTCCTTCCATCATATACCTAGTCCATAACAATGTTCAGTTCGCTACTCTAACATATGTGGATACGTCCGCATACCAAATAATGGGTAATCTCAAGATCGTCACTACGGGAATATTGTTCAGGCTTGTTCTTAAGAAGAAAGTTGTCGAATCTAAAGTGGATCGCAATCATATTATTAGCTGTTGGAACAACTACGAGCCATGTTAAAGGTTACGGAGAGGCTTCATGTGACTCTCTATTCTCAGCACCAATTTAGGGATACATGTTGGGTATCCTGTTTGCATGTCTTTCGGCATTAGCTGGTATGTACTTGAAGTTCTTGATGAAGAAGAACAGTGATAGCTTTTTATGGTAGAATATTCAACTATATACGTAGGTTTGGTGCGATTTTCAACATGGCAGGTCTTCTGGTAGATGATTTCAGAGGTAAATTTGAGAATGGACCATGGTGGCAACTTCTTAATGGATACACTCTTACAACGTGGATGGTAGTATTAAATCTGGGATCCACTGGGTTGCTAGTGTCGTGGTTAATGAAGTATGCTGATAATATTGTCAAGGTGTACTCTTCCTCAATGGCAATGCTCCTGACAATAGTATTATCTATATACATCTTCAACCTGAAGCCTACGCTATAGCTTTTCCTCAGAATTATCATTTGCATGATGTCACTATACTTGTATTTCAATCTGCCAAATATGCTTGTACATTCTCCACCTGCAGTAAAAACACTCCCTGAAAGTCTCAACGAAATTTTGGTTGACCGAACAACAGATTCGTAATGTAAGATATTGCTCAAAGGAACAAACTAGATAGAAATTCCCCTTGATGGAATTTAACATATGAGTATCTCACACAGAATGAAGTAGCGAGAATAGTTTAGTAAGTGTTCACACCCATATTCCGGAATTCTGATCCATCCTTTTGAATTTGATACTAGAGGACCATCTAACTGAATTGAAGACGGATTTGTGTATTAGATAGTAATATTGTTTACTGCCACAAACTTTTGTTAGTAATTGCAAGTTTGTACAAATATATATGAAATGTTGGTATTATTCCTTAAATATATATATATATATATATATATATATATATTGCACTTGTACACATTTGGTTTTTCTTAATCATTCCTATCCATTTTAATTGTAAGATTATACACTAATGGATTGTGAGGTCACTGCATTGTAGGGGATTGTGACTACTAGCAGCTGCAGTGTGGTTTAAGTAAGTGGCTCTTTCTCCGATATATTGCAATGACTTGCTCATTTTAATTATTATATTCTCATTGGTTTATTCGATTATTTCCATTTGTAGTTAGTATGTTTCAAGCGCTTGATAACAAATTACAGAACTATGTGCAAGGGGAATAATTGGTGATCATAGCCAAGGGAATTTCAGAAGTTATCTTACTTCCTAGACAACACCATACCTCGATAGGAAAGTATATTTTGAACTATCTATTATATATTTGATCCTATAATTAAGTATATATGCATATAATTTAGTTTCTAACTTTGGCATAAAAACATTGGTAAACTATGAGTTTGTTTTTGTCATAGATATAGATCTGCAATAGCAAGTTACTTAATCAAGTTTGAGTTTTTCTTTTGAAATAACGATGAAAGTGAGATATCATTAGAAATATTTATTAATTAATATATATATATAATATGCATTTCAGTCTAAGAACTTGTTTGCCATAAACATTTTTAATTTTATAACTTTTGGCATTATTATACATTAATAGAACTATAAGCTCAAAAAAGGAAAAACGCTCATTAACCTGAGAGGATGATGGTTCAAATTCATCTAGTTCTTATTTCAGAAATATATATATATATTTATATATATATATGTAAATTACAATATTTTGTTAAATTAGTATGAAATGACTTACATCTCCGTAAAAAATTGTGAGAAATGCTACAGATTTTACAACTTATGTAGGAGTCGTTAAATTATGACGCATAAAACAACGGATAAATGAGTTGCAATATGCAACAAATGCGACAAATTTTTTGACTCATACGTATGTCATTTTGTTACGACACAAAAATTGACTAACTTTTGTGTCGCAAATTTTATGAAAAATAACCGATATTACGACTTAGTTTGCAGTCGTAATATTACGACTCAGGTAAAAGTCGCAAACAAAAAACTATTGCAAAAATTACGACATTTTTTTCGACAGAAAATAAAGTCATTTTCAGAAAAATACGACTGACTTGCCAAGTCGTTTTTTACTCTTTTTCACGTAGTGTTGCAGCAGGTGAGGCCAGTACAAAATTCTTTCATACTATAACACAAGTTAACCGAAAGAGAACTTTTGTTAATGACTTTACTCTCCCTGATGGAGCAGAGATAGCTGAGGTAGATATCATTCATGATGCCACGGTAGGTTATTTCAGGGATGTACTCCAGGCCACAATCACTACTGTAGATGAAGACTTACTTGAGTGCATTCCTAATGTTATCACTACAGACGAAGATGCCAGTCTCACATGCATCCCAACATTGGAAGAATTACAAGCCAGTGTGTTCTAGTTCCCCAGTGACAGCGCTCTGAACAGCGATGGTTTCACATCGGTCTTCTTTACGTCACATTGGGACATTATCAAGGATGATCTACATAGCGCTGCCAAAGAATTCTTCAATGGTGCCCCACTCTCAAGGTGCTGTACTTCATTGTTTCTCACACTAATACCTAAAGTGGACACCCCAACATCGCTGGATGACTACAGACCTATCAGTTTGTGCTCTGTCGTATACAAAATTTTATCTTCCATAATTTTGAACAAATTAAGCAAACTACTCTACAAATTATTATCAGGCAATCAAGGAGCTTATATTCAGGGAAAGGACATCAATGAAACAATTACTTTAGCTTAAGAAATGGTTGGGGATTTACATAGAAAGGTTAGAGGCACAAATGTTATGATCAATATTGACATGGCAAAGGCTTACTAGAGGCTGGATTAGAGGTTCTTGCGAAAGGTCTTTCACAAATTTGGCTTCTCAGGCATATGTGATTCATTCATAGCGCAATGTGTTGAAACTCCATGGTTCTCGGTAGTCCTACATGGAGTCTTCAAGGGCTACTTCAAATCTTCGAGAGGCTTATGACAAGGTGATCTTCTATCTCTATTGCTTTTCATAATTGCAGAGGAAGTTCTATCCAGAGGGTTATCCGGGTTTTTTTTTAGGGAAAAATTGGGCTATTCCATTCAGCCAGAGGTTGTGTACCGATCACCCATTTCTTATATGCTGATGATTTCCTTGTTTTCTTAAACGGAAGTCGACATTATATTTTAGGGTTAATACATTTTCTCGGAAGATATGAAAACTTCTCCGGCCAATTAATCAACAAAGCTAAAAATGGCTTGTATGTACACCCTAATGTTTTTGTAGTAGGAAAACAGGTAATTCATAGTGCCTGTAGGTTTCAACATAGAACATTTTCAATGATCTACTCTGGAGTTCCCATAAGCTATGGTCAGGTACTGCTTATCCACTTTGAACAATTGCTCACAAAAGTCCAACGTCGAATAAAAAGGTGGTAAGGATAGGTCCAATCATAGGGAGGTAAATTGGTGATGATTACTCATGTCCTCAACTCGATGTCTATACATCTCCTATCATGCATTTTAGTTCCTAATGGTGTGATAAGCAAGATTGAGATGAAGTTTGCCACCTTTTTTGGGGGTAGTTTTAAAAGGAAAAACAAGAGGCATTGGGTTGCATGGGATACAATATGTCATCCAAAACACGAAGGTAGACTCAGAATATGGCAACTCACAGATATCAAGGTCAGCCTCTTGCTTAAGAAGTGCTAGAATTTTCGACACAACAACTCCACATGGGTATCATTCTTCTAGAATAAATACACCATTAATGGAGAACCTTCCAGTTTGCAAAGTGATGAATCAGTCCTATGGAAACAAATAAAAGTTCTCTTACCAACTGTGGATGCTAACACGATTTGGTGCTTCGGTAAGGGTAACAATTTTTTTTGGTTTGACGACAGAACCGTGGATGGCAGATTAACGGATATTCTGGAAATCGGCTGTATGCAAGATATCTTGGTGAAAGACGTTGCTGTGAACGATAATACCTAGAAATGGGAGTTGCTTGAGCATGAAATTCCATTTTATTAGAAGCACACACTTTCACAAAAAATCTTCCTTAACGACGACGACGACTTTCCACTCTGGGGTCCGTCCAATAAAGGAGATTTTACAGTCAAATCTGCTTGGGAATTTTGGCGCAGCGAGGAGGACAGACAAAGAGAATGCAATGGATTTGGCATTCCACCATACCAACAAAAATTTAGATTTTCAGTTGGAAAGCTCAGAAGGAAATTATACCTGCCGACGCCTTCATTCAGCGACGAATTTCTTTTGTTTCAAAGTGTTGTTATTGCGAAGTGGGAGAGACAAAAACACTGAACCATCTGCTAGTTTAGGGTAGCGCTGCTGCGATAGTCTCGGATTACTATACTAATGCCTGTAGTATCTGACAGGGTATAAACGATAGTTGGTAGACTCGATAGGGTTTATGGTTCCAGGCAGCTGATATGGGAACTCAAATGGGTAGAATAAGAGGTGCACTCCCTGCTTACATTGTATGGGAAATCTGGAAATCACGTTGCATAGTCCGGTACGAGGAAGGGTGTTTCTCGGCATTAGACATTATCAAAAGAATTAACAAAGCTCTACAATAAACCATGCCCAAACTTAAGATAACCCGAAACAGTAATTTTAACGACCTTATCTCTCTTCAGGTACTACAACTCGTCAAGCAATCAGTGCATATCGAAAGACCAGCTATCGTCAGTTGGATACATACGCCTATAGGTCACTTCAAACTAAACAGCGATGGTTCAACACTTGCTTCAGGATTGAGTGGTGCAGGAGGTATTATTAGAAACAATCTTGGTGAACTTCAGCTTGGTTACAGCATAACACTTGGTAATGGCACAAATACATCTACAAAAATGTTTACCTTACTTCATGGTTTAATGCACTGCAAAAGACAAGGCTGGCTTCCTTTCATTGTTTAGGTGGATGTTGAACTTCTGTTAAACTAGTATAGGTACAAGCATACGTATCTTGCAAAGTATAGTGCAACTTGGAAGCTTATTACTCAGCTAGGAAGGGAGCTGCATATTATCATGATACAAACTTACAGAGAAGGAAATTGAACAGCTGATGGACTATCCAAACTTGGTAGTTCCCAATATTCACAACTATTTTGGAATGCGTCCATGCCCCCAAGGAAGATTTGGGAAACTTACTTCTTGGATAAAATAGGAATAGCTACAATTAGGCAATAAACTAGTGGTCAGGCCTTATGTCCTCCACATGTACTATTTCTTTGCTAAATAAATAAAACAAAAATTATATAAAAAAAAGGGTATGAAAACAAACTATAGAGAGAGAAAATTACTTTTTGGAGAAGAAGAGGGAAAGTTGAAAATGATCTTATGCTGTTTGGGAAAGTTTGTGAAAATAAATGCTTTGACTAGGTAAAAAGTATGGGTGGGGTTGTTTCTGCTGTGTGTATGGTATAGCATGGATCTGTGTAGATGTTTAATCATAGATTTATAAAAAATGATGAAAGATTTGTATGTATCTGTAGGTTCAATATGCGTTCAAAAAATGTAAATGTCACAAGTAAATTTGTCGTATCCTCTAGTTCTGAGGAAACATCATCGTCAGGTAGGGAGGACAATTGTAGTGGTATGGAAGAGACTGCAGATAGGGTTAGAGTGATTGTAGGTGTAGAAGTTAGCAGACCCAGTGAAGTAAATAGGGTTATAGAGGAAGGTAAGATAAAAGTGGAAGATAAATCATTTTATGTATATCCTGAAGGAGTAGATGTAGGTAAAGAATTTTTGAAGTATAAGAAGAAGTTAAAAGGAGAGTGGGGAAACTATGTGATACAAGAAATTTGATGGTTTAGGACCTATGTACCAGGGATAGGGGAGGACACGGTATACTACCAAGTCCCCTTCCTGGATAAGTAGAAGAGAAAAAGGTATTAGTGAGGATGTAAAAATTTTATACTATAATGGTGCGGGGATGGCACGCCCGAATGATGGGTTATTGCACTACCTAAATCAGGTAATTTATAGCTTTAGGATTCCTCTGACCCTCATTCAAAAGGGGGTTATGAATGTATTGCAGTGCTGCCCTGCCCAATTAAATAGGAATGTATGTGAAATGATGAGGGTGTGTAAGGCACTGAATGATAAATATAAAAATGAAGGAACTGCCAAGCAGTTCGAAGCGGATGATGTTCTTAAATTATATAAACTGAAGTTTATCAAAGGTCGCAATAGTGGTTACTTGTATAGTGATTCTTCTAGGCCAAAGTTCTTTGACTTTGAGTCTGCTGGTAGACCATGGAACGACCACCTTGTATGGGTAGGGGGCAACTGTATGCCGTTTTCAGATGAACTAGTACTCGTTCTGAACCATAAGTATTATAATCCGAGTAAGTAATATTTATCAACTTCGACCAACTATCCGCTTGTTTTTGAGCTGCTAATCATGTTCTTGTTTCTTGTTTGTCAGGTCCCAATCCTATATCCTGTCATGATAATACCAGCCTGTTCGACCGTGTAGCCTTGAAGCAGGCTGAGATGAAGCAAGTACTTGGTGAATTAGGTATCCGTAGGGATAAGAAAGTAGATTCTAGAGTTCCCAAAGTTTAACAAGCTCACAAAAATCAAGCTATGGCTAAAAAGAAGAAGGCCCGTCTTTCTGTAAGTAATTTTACTAGTCTTCCTCCGCCTGAGCCAGAGAGTACGAATGTGATACGGCCGATTTAGAGGTTGAGAAAGCCAGCTCTGAAAGTTCTTATTTCTACTACTGGGGTGACCTCGGAGATAGAGGTCGGTAGACTTACTGCTGGAGGTATAGTGGAGGAGCAGGTAGTGAATTAGGTCACTCCCTTGGATGAGGACAAAGTTTTACTGAAAAAAAATGGCATGAGGGTGAAGGTAGTGATTATATTAGTACCAAGGCTGCGGCCAAGATGAGGGAAATGGAGCAAAAATACTGTACGATGGCGGAGGCTAATTCGCATCGACTTGATGATATGTTTCAAGAGAAAACTTTTTCGGTATGTGTTGATATCCGTTATGTGTGTATTTACGATCTAATATGTTTGACTGAACTTGTGTGTGTGTATTGGTAGCTCTCGATGCTGATAAAGGGAGGGAGGAAGTTCATTGAAAAGAAGAGTTAGGAGTTCGAAAAGCTTACCCGCAGGCTGGATGCTCAAATGGCTCAAATGAAGGAGCTCGAAGATGAGCTCGAGATAGAGAAAAAGGGTAGGGCTGAAGATATAAAGTCTGCTGAGGAGTGGTATGTGGAATTGTCCAAGCGTGAGGAGGTTTTCTCTCGAGCATGTACCGAATTACGGGTGGAAAAAGATTATTTTGTCTAATCTTATTGCTCCTTCGGGTTGACTGATGCTGATATCTAGCTGGGTCGAACTGGCCGATATAAAGAAATAGTCTTTGCTTTGGAGGCCGAGGACAAAGTGGTGAGAGATGCTATTGCTCCAGCCAATGTACCTGCCCCTCAATCTGCACAAGTTCGAGCTGTTAATGAACTAGATCTTCCATCTAAGGTAGAGACTGGCAAGAATCTTTAAACCATCTGTGGTATTCTATTTCGAACTATGTTGTTCTGCTGTTGATTTTGAATGGATTGTACTCTGCGTGTTCATAAAACTATTAAGTTTGATAGACGCTTTAGATTGTACTCTGCTTAAATATTTACATGATAACAAAATCATTTGTAATCTGTGTCGGAGGTAGAACGGCTGAAAAAAACTATTTCCAACCTAGAGAGATCGTTGAGTAGAGCGAGAGATTCTGTAGCTCGTATTCAATAGGTACTTAATAAAATTGAGTATGAGAGAAGGCTGTTTAAGTCTAATTCAGAGAAAAAATTAAAAGAATTATTTGAACTTCAGTGTAAATACGCTAAGATAAAAATATGGAGTGATGAAGTTGGAGAAAAGAAGAAGAAGGGAAGCATTAATACGTAAATCAAAAATTTGATTTTCTTTTCGGACCCGAGATATAAAGGCAGGTGTCAAAAGCTTTTGGTAGCTCTGACACTGTTCTTTGAGGCCAAAGTAGATAGTGAGCGAGGATTAAAAGAGGCTTATGTAGAGCTATTAAAGGAAAGGGGTATAGTATCTGACCCAACTCGAGTTATGTTTTTGGCTCAAGAAGCGCAAAATCGTTATAGTGTAGAGGCAAAAGAATGATCAGCTCGAGTTGGTATATCTGTTATATGGGGTGATGTGGAACCCTTACCTAATGCTTTTGGCTTTATGTAGGATTGAAGGGTGATAAGGATTTTTTTTTCTGAATAACGAAAGAGAAAATAGAGGTCAAATAAAATTAAAGGGTGGGGTAAAGGCGTTATAAAATATATTGTCGCAAAGTAGGAACAAAAAACACCCTTAGCCGATCAATTGTCTAAAGAAACAACTATTAGAAAGAAGGTAGAGGGTGATTTGAGGGCGTTAGGTGTATTGGAAAAGGAAACACACAAGCGACTGTATGATATACCGTATCAAATTAGGTATTGTAATATAGGCTAGGGTTGTCGTTCTTCAGGGATGCATAGATCAAACCATGGTTCTTATTATCAAATCTAGTAAATAAAAATTATAAAGAAGAACTTATTGATAAAAACACTTACATTGATCGATTTTTATAGATTTCCCAAGATATTCCAAAAAAATAATAGAATTCTCTCTCCCTTTGGAAGAATACAATACGGTGGTTTACTAGAGATAAAAGATAACTCTCCTCTCTCTTAATAACTCTCTCTTTTAAACCTAACAAAAATCATTTTAATCCTCAATACCTCCTAATTTTGTGGAGATCTTTTAGCAAGTCTTGATTACTAAGTCTTCCAGCAGCTTTTGACAACTAGGTCATCTCCAGCAGTAGCCTTTAGCTTGTAAGAGTTGGGCTTTAAAAAGGTCTTGGTCACAAATATTTTATCACCTGCAATAGTTAAAACATACTTCATTTAGGCCCAGTAAAACAATAAATAAGGTTCTAGATCATGTAAATTTAATGGCAAATATATGCATTTTTCATGCTTATCACTGTACAGGGAACATATGCAATGGAGGGAACATCTGTATCCGACATGAGCCAAGGTTGCAGCTCGCACCGACCATGAGCGCCATATAGAAAGTATAATTGAATTTTATGGGGGAGAGCTGGCGAGGGTGGAGAACAAATTTAGGAAGTATGTGATGGATTGTGGAAAAGATTTTGATGTAGAGAATGAAAAAGCTAAAAATTTGTGGTTTACAAAGGATGAGGAAAAAGTTATTAAGAAAGCAATTCCTCTACTGGCACAAAATTTATCAGAAGAGAATGGGAGAAAGAAAATTATTAAAAAAACAGCTCTTCTACTGGCAAAAAATTTACCAGAAGAGAGCGGGAATAAGAAAGTTGTTGAAAAAATAACTCCTCTACCGGCAAAAATTTACCAGAAAAGAGCGGGAGAAAGAAAGTTGTTGAAAAAACAACTCCTCTACCGACAAAAAATTCACCAGAAGAGAGCGATGTAGAGGTTGAAAGTTTTAGACATCATTTATGATGAAAGCAACGTCAATAGGAAGTGGTGACTTTCATAGCTCCTTTGGATGTGCAGGTAGATAGGTCAAGGAGATCGGAAGATAAAGGGCAACCGTCTCGTAGCTCGAGGGGGTGAAAGTAAAGTAGTTTAGTTTTCACCAACTGACATATTCATTAGATGTTTGTACACTGTTTTGATGATAAATAGAATATGTTCTTTGTGATGATAAGATAGATATGAAATATAGTTATGGATTGATAGTATTCAAGCATTATATTCTTGAGTAAAATTATAAATTATGATCTGTAATATGTTTGTATATACAAACTAGTATAAATGTTAACTGTTGCTGCAGGGTAAACTGGCAGAGGCTAAGAGTCAGTGTGAAGCATTATGTGTTTTAAATAAAAAATTGAACACGAAACTAAATTTATGTCAGGATGCACTAAAGAGTGTTACAGAGTTAAATGAAAAAATGGAGGTAAGAGTAGCAGAAGAGCAAAGTACAGTAGTTCGTTTAATCAAGCAAATGGTAGATAAAGAGGCTGAACAAGCCATTGAGCTGAAAAAGATTGGGGGACTAAATGAAGTTATAAGGAAAAGGAATTTGGAAGTTTTGGACATTTTGAGATGAATCAACCAACCGGGGGCGGGGTCGACACCTGCGAGAACTAAAATTACAGAGTTATTGACTGTATTGGAGAAGAAGGAAGATTGTGTTAAAGACTTACAGACTCAGAAAAATACTCTTGAAGCAAAAAGAGTTGGTGTGCGAACAGCTGTGAAGGAGGTAAATGGGCGTGCTCGTAAATATGAAGTACTATGGTATGTTACTAATATGATGGTAAAAGAGATAGAAGAGGCCCACAATAAGCATAATGAAATAATAAAGAAGGATTGGTTTAAGATAGGGGTTCCAGGGGATATTGTGCAATCGTTGAAGTTAGATGTTTTAGAGTATCAAAAGGAAAAATGAAGAACTGCATTATGTGAAGATCAAGTTGGAGGCTGATCTTTTGAAGGCTGAAATAAGTCTTGCCGAAAGTGTTGTAGATAGAGGTTACTATAAGTCTGTAATCGAGGAATCGGCCGCGTTATTGGCATACATGGATGAATTCATGACTGCAATGAAAATACGTAATAGAGTTACGTTTGATGAGAAACGGGTGATAGAAGAACGTTGTAAAACCCTAGACAAAATGTTGAATGAGGCTAAAGGCACAATTACAGAACTCGTTGTCCCTGGTAAGTTTAAACGCGAGGCAAGTGATGTGCATGAAAGAGAGATGACAACAGCTCTTACATTTTTTTGTATATGAATTGAAGAGATTGGAAAAAAAAAGACACGGTCCATGACGACCTGGTCAAAAGTGGTGTACAAGGTGACGTACGGCTAACGCGGGCTGAGTATTGACATCATATTGTCTCAAAGCTTAGGGCTCTTTTGAAAACTAAGTTTAAAGAAGGAAAGCAAATTGCGACTGGGAGGATGCCAGAGTTGATGCGTCAACAACTTTACGTGCATCGGGAAAGTTCGCGTGGTGATGTGCGGTCTGAAAGCTCGAGTGAGAGTTTGAGTGATTAAGTAGGTGCTATGGATGTAAAATAGGAAAAATAGTAGATAGAGTACAACAAAGTTGGACTCGTAATAGCATTACTGAGCTATATATATATATATACTGACCTTTTGATGAACCAACTGTGGTGCAGAAGTTTGGTAGTCGTTTTGGAGAACTGTCAGTCCTCCTGTCGTATAATAGAGGGTTAGTTTGGCTGAAGCAACAAATGATCGATTGTGTCATAGAAGATCAGATTGGCAGAAGCAGCAATCGATCTGTAATGTAATAGAAGATCGATTTGGCTGAAGCCGCAATCAATCTATAACGTAATAGAAGATCGGTTTGGCTGAAGCAACAAGCAATCTGTAATGTAATAGAAGATCGGTTTGGCTAAAAAAACAAATGATATGTACTGCAATATAATATAATGGGTTCAACCCACTGGAAATTTGTAATCTGTGTATAGAAGTACTTGCATGATATATTAGAAAAGTACTGTAATTTAGGGCAGCCAAACAAAAATATTTCATTGTTTGCAAGATTGACGTACAGCGATGTTTAGATATTGTAGAAGAGTACTGTATGAAATAGTAGAACGTACTCTGATGTAGGGCTATCAAACATAAGTATTTAATTGATGTAAGACCAGTGTACAAGATGTTTAGATATATTAGAAGAGTATTGTATGATATAGTAGAACATTCTCTGATATAGGGCGATCAAACATAAGTATTTCATTGATTTAAGACCAACGTACAAGATGATAGAAGTAGTAGAAGAGTACACTATAATTGAATATCATCTGCGATATAATTTTAATCTCCAGGTATTCCAAGGATTAGGGACTCAGTTTCTATTTTCGGTGACGAGGTCGTAAGATTCAAGTCTGTTTTTGCCAACAATGATAAAAGGTTCTTCCCAATTTTCTGCGAGCTTCCCAGCATTGAGTTCCTTTATGTGTTTTGGTATCTATCGTAACACGAGATCTTTAATTTCAAACTCTCTATGTCGAACTCCTTTGTTATATGATCTAGCCAAAGCTTGATGGTACCTTCCAAAGTTCATGACTGCCTTGTTTCTTCATTCCAATTCATGTTATATGCTTACTGGAACTTGTTTCTTCGTCGATCATGGTATAATCTGGTAATGGGTGATGCTATTGAGTAGGAATGATTACTTCAGTAACGTATGCCAACAAGAATGGCGTGCATCCTGTAGATACGCGAGGTAATATTTAATATTCCTACAATACGTGCGGTAGTTCTTGTACCCAATTACCATTCTTTTTTGTCAACTATAGTTTGATTTGTGATCTCGGCCTGGCCATTTCCTTGTGGGTAATAGGGATTTAAAGGGAAGTGGATGATGTTATGCCGGTTGAGAAAATTAATGATCTTAGAACTGACGAACTGTGGTCCATTATCAATTCTGATGAGGTGGGGGCATCCAAACCGTATTATAATAGTTTCCCAGATAAACTTGATGACTTCGTCTTCACGTGTCCGACACAAAGGAACTACTTCAACCAATTTGGTGAAGTAGTTCGCTGTTACTAGGAGGTGCTTCCATTTTCCTGGCGCAGTTGGGAATTCTCCCATGAGATCGAGAGCCCATCTTTTGAATGGCCAGACAACTTTGTTAGAATGGACTTTCAAGGCCGAAGCTCATATTTGGGGTCCATATTGCTGGCAGGCATTACACTTGCTTGCATATTCAATGGCTTGAACTTTCATCTTAGGCCAAAAGACTCCTTGGGTGAGAACTCAGTTTGTTAAAGATCGTCCTGTTGCATGGGATCCACAAGTACCATCATGAAGTTCGTGCAAGAAATCCTGAGCCTCTTTGTTAGATAAACATTGGAGATAGGTTTCTATAGTTAATATTTTGTAAAGGCAGTTCTTGTCAATGACATATCACTTTGCATTGTCCAACACACATCTTCTTTCAGTAGGATCTTTGGGGAGTTCTCCGTCGAACTCGTTTTTAGGTCCGATATTTATGAGGAAAGGTTGTCTCCAATCATTTTCATCCATTTCAGCGCCCCCAGTATTAACAGAATTAGAGCTGATAATGTTAATATTGATGTTGGATACCACATCGTTCTTTAAATATCGAGCTTGCATTCCCAGAACTCCTGCAAGATAGGTGAGGGAGCCTGAGTGTATGTTTTCTCTACAATGCAAGTGTTCGATTGTTGCTTTTTTAAATCTGCTCATTCTGTCGGCTACTGCTGCGGCGTAGTCGACCATCTTTCCATTTTTATGATATTTGTCTGTATAATGGTTCACAATCTCGGGTATGCCAATCTCTAAAGCCATATCGAGTCTGTGGATAAGTAATTTGTACTCGGTCTAATTATTAGTAGCTTTAAAATTGAATCGCATGGATTTCTTAATTCTGTCATTGGAAGGAGTGATAAGAACAATTCTAATGCCTAACCCAGCTAGTCCGGCAGAACCGTCAGTGAGGAGGCGCCAACCTTTCTTGGATATCCAATCTACTTTTTCTTCGATCTGTTCTTCAGTGATATCGGTAAAATCTTCTTCCCAATCGGGGTGGTCTATCGAAAAGTCTGCTACTACCTGTCCTTTTTTAAAATGTCGTGGTTTGAAAAGTATTTGGTGCTCACCAAGAATAACCAACCATTGCTAAACTCTTCTGGATTTCTCTCGTTTGGACAAGATCTCGCGTAAGAGATAATTTGTCATTACACAAACAGAGTGAGCTTGAAAATATTGTTTTAACTTCAACAATGTATAGACGAGAGCTAGAAGTTGTTTCTTGATCTTAGTGTACCATGTTTCTGCTGAAGTAAGAGTCTTGCTGATAAAGTAGACAGGCTTCTCTGTTTTCTCATCAAGTCAAATGAGGACCAAGTTAAGTGATTCATTTGTAATGGCGAGATAATTTGTGAGCTCCTACCCTCTTTGTACGTACTCATTACTGGTGGTATTCTGAGATATCATTTTAATTCCTAAAACGCTGCTTCACATTCTTTAGTTTACTCGATCTCAAGATCTTTTATAAGTTTATTTTTCTTTGTCCCTTCGTGTAGTAGGTCGAATAACCGTCGACACCGATCTGAAGATTTAGAAACAAAATGATTGATTGTTGCTATCTTGCCAGTTAACTTTTGTACATCTTTCTTCGTCTTGGGAGAAGGCATAGAAAACAGTGCGCAAATACGATTTGGGTCATTCTCAATTCTTTATTTACTGATCAGATATCCTAAGAATTTGCCTGATTGGACTACTTTGAACTGGCATTTGTCAGGGTTTAGTCTCATTTTATAAGATCAATTTTTTTTAAAGTTGTGTGTAAATCTGCTAGATGGTTATCCTTCTTGAGGCTTTTATACAACATATCATCAATGTAAACTTCCATCGTTTTCCCAAGATGGTCTTTGAACATTTGTGTCATTAGTCTTTGGTAGGTGGCTCTGGTGTTCTTGAGGTCGAAAGGTATAACTTTGCAGCAGTACAATCCGTGTTCTATGATGAAAGCTATTTTCTCTTGATCTTCGGGCAACAGTGGTATCTGATTGTACCTAGATACGGCGTCCATCATGGATAAGAGTTTATGTCCTACAGTTGAATTGAATAGATGGTTGATGATAGGAAGTGGAAACATTTCTTTTGGAGTATTTTTATTGAAGTCCATGAAATCCACGCATACTCTAATCGTGTCATTTTTCTTTGGTACTGCTACGATGTTCTAGGTCCATCCCGGGTAGTTGGTTTTTTAGATAAAACCAACTTCAATAAGTTTATCGATCTCTTTGTTGACTTCTTTGCAGAGTCTTGGTACTAGAGTTCTCTGTTTTTGTTTGCCTGCCTCAACTTTATCTTTCAAACTCAACTTATGGCAAGCCAAATTTGGATCGATGCCTAGCATTTCATAGTACGCCCATGCAAAAACATTACTATTTTCTTTAAGGAATTGAATGAGAGCATTACGCTCTGTTGTGGGCAAAAGAGTTTCATTGTAGGTGCCTCATTTGTCTTCACTAATCTCGATATACTTTGTAGTTTCAGTAAAGTTCTCAGTAATGTTCTCTATAATGTTCTCTGTGGTTTTCTATAATTGCTATGCGAGCTGTGGTATCGATGATTTTGTAAAGGTGGTAACAGAATTCTCGCAAGGTCGAGTGAGCATCTAACTACCTTTAATTTCATAAATCCCTTCGTTCTAATCGAATCGAAGCCCCAAATGATAGGTTGATGGGATAGCACGTATATTATGCTGCCGACATCGTCCCATGATGCCAAAATAACGTGATCTTGCATTGATAGTATAAATTACTATGTCAACTATTGTCGGTCCAGCAGTAATAGAAAGTATGATCTTTCCTACTCGTTCTTCCTTCGACCCGTTGAATCCACTGATATCTACGTTACTAGACTGAACCTTATCAGCCATCCCCATCTGATCGATCGTACTTTGGAAGAGTAGTTCGATACTACTACCAGTATCTACCATCATCGTATGTAATACAACATTTCTCATTTTCAGCATGATTGCAAGTGAATCATGGTGAGGAAAGTTGACATGGCGAACGTTGCAATCTTTGAAAGAGATCCCAGTGCATTGAGAATTGGATACAGGTATTAATCGTGTTTCTTAATTGACCATGGATAAATCGTGGCATTAGTCGACACGCCATCTTTTACATCTGGTTGACCTGTTTATAGTGTGAGTTTCATTAAAGTGGTTGAGGGAGATGTGAAATAAATGTTTTTCCTCTGTCGCTTCTTTTATTTGTATGATCTCAGTAGTAAGCTTATAACTCCCATTTTTGTAACTTTTAACGTTTACGATGTGCTTGTACATTCGTCCATCTACAAAAATATACTTTAATAATCACTGTAGAGCGAAGCAACATTCCGTGTCGTGATGTCAGACTTTGTAGTGTAAGCAGTACGGCTTGGTTTCGATGGGTTGGAGATATTGGGGATTGCGGAAGAATTTTTCCTTTTGAAGTTTGGGATAGATGTTGGTTATTGTGACACTCATTTTGGGAAGATAGGGCTTAGGCATATTGTTCCCTCTCCGAGGTCGATCGTCATTAGACTTTTTCCGTTTCCTGTCTCCTCTAGTGATCAACAGTACGGTCTTGCTCCGTGGATTGATCTCGTGTTGTCAAGGCTAATTTATGAGATTTCTGTCTTTCAGATACCATCCTTTCGAGATCAATATACCCATTGACCTTTTCGATAATGTCCTCCAAGGTCGTAGGTTTGTTGAGAATTATGTATTCCTTCGCTCTTCCCTCCATGAGCAAGGCGTTGATAAAAACTAAAATAGTAATTTTTTGATCAAGTCGGTCTACCTTTCTAGCCAACTCCAAGATTTCTTAGTGAACTTTTCGAGCTTCTTACCTGGTATATGTTTAAGACTGAGGAGAGAATATAGATTCTCCTCTTTGTCTCTATTGTACGAGTAATTCTTGACGAAGAATTTCTACAATTGTTCGAACGTTGTAATAGATCCTTCTTGTAGTGAGTGGAACCATCGCAAATGCTTGCCTTGCAGACTGATAGGAAAAAGTCGGCATAGATTGCAAGCCTAAAGTATCCTGGAATTCTTGAACGTGTTCCACGTGATCAATCCTCTTATATTTGCAGATTTTTAAGGTGTGGAAACCGGTGGGAACTTCGCCGTCCAATAGTTCCTAAGAAATCGGGCTTTTCTACAATCTGTTGTGAATGCCTTTAATGGCCTGAGCCTGGGCTTCGAACAAATCTTTGATACATATTTCAACATATTCCTGAGTCACATAGTGTCAAGTCATAATGGCTGGGTGTGGGACACGTCCTTCACGAGGGTTGTAGTCACCACCTTCTTTATTTAGACGATCTCGCACTATAATACAAACTCTTTGGGGTGGGTCATATGCTTGTCTGATTCCGACAAAGCCGCCATTAACTTCTTGGTGGACCTCATGGACCTGGATAGGCTCGACCTCCGGCTGGATATGATTAGATCGGATTTTACCTCCCAAGTTGTTAGTGTGAGGCCCCAGTTCGTCATGAACAGAAATTCGTGAACCGGCTGGCAGTATGTCTTGTGCGCCTTTATTCTCATGGGTGGCGATCTGCTGGCCCTGTAGAACCTTCAGCGCATCTTGTACACTTGCTAGCAATTTCTCTAGAGTGGCACGCCTTTCTGTTTCGGAGTTTAAAGTGGCCCGTAATTTTGCTAGAATGACATTTCCTTCTACTGGAGTAATTGGCATACTCTTGTTTGGAAGAGGCATTCTTTAAAAAGATAACCAACTATCTTTGAGACAATAGGATGTAATCATAACGCTAGATGTAGTAGCCTAATTTTGTGATCCGAACTTAGTCTTTACACTAGATGTAATCATAACGCTAATGGACAGTGGGTAATAGCCTAACACGAAAGTGTAGCGTGGAAAACCTTTGAATAGGTTAAAAACCACGACCCCTCTTGAGGATTTTAGAATGAGAGAAATCTTATTGAGATTGTTAGTTATTACAAAGAGTGTTCTGAATATTTGAGTATAGAGTGCTAGAGTGAGGATTAATCCATCCTTTATCTGGAATTCTCTGGTCCTATTTATAGGTCTTATAATATGACCGTTTGATGACCATTAATATTCTTAATAATGAACGTTACAATATATGTACATTTGATGGTCTTTGAAGTGATTGTGTAACGGTCTGATCTTTCTATCATGTAACGGCTTCATTAATGACGGAGTGTTTAATGATTCGAACAGTTGATGTTGAGGACGAACATGATGAATAAAACCTTGTAGTTGTCTCGTGATGTCACGCGTATGTTGATGAGGTCGAGTGGTCGTATGATAGTCGAAGATGGAGCTTGAGTCTGAGATACGGAATAAGCCACTACAGGCCTCAACCTCTAATGACAGCCTAAGTTGTAGGGAGTTTAAATTCAATGGTATGCTGCTCCTAACTGGGTTCAAAACTGTAACCTTCGGCTCATAAGACCAACGCTTTAACCAACTGACTGACTGAGCTAGGGATCGTTCCTAGTAGTTTTAGCATTATAGGGTTATTTATTTAATTGGTGTAGAAAAATTGTAATAGTCATGAGTTTGATAAGTAAAAGACAAAGAGGCTTTGATAAGTTTAGCATTCAGTTCCCGAATGTTTTAGATTCTAAGGCTTAAAATATAATTAAAAATTAAATATTCGTATAGCTTGCTACTCGAATTTCAGGAGATTCGTAGGATGCCTCTCTTTGATTTGAGATAAACACTTCAATCTATAGTGTGTTGCATTACTTGCTATTATGCCAAGCTCGTTTGGAAAATTGGCAGAGTCTGATGAAAGAAGGAGATCTACGAAGTGAAATGATGCTATTGGCACAGACCAATCGACATGTTACAGACATGGCACCGAGTTACTTTTTTAACGTAGTTTGAAATATTTCCAAAGTACGAATCCAACCACATTTTTTTTATCAAGGCAAGGGCATTCCATTTTTCCTTCATGGGCTTCAAGAGCAGGAGGTTCTTGTTAATTAGGATCTACCGCCAGTATTTGAATAATATTTGAAGGATTCCAAGAGTGGTAGAGAACCTGATGTGAATCACCATCTCATGATCGTTTCTCACAGTCTACGAGCTATATTTATTTATATTATTTTGATTCAAGCCTCTCTGCTAGAGATGCTTAGTAGGTTTTAGGGAGTTCCTAATAAACCAACACAAGGTTAAAAAAATATTTTTATCAATTTTTAGAATATTCCTAATTAGAGTTTCTACCCCCTTATGTTCTATAAAAAGAAGGCTAGGTTCCCTATTTTATTTAGTTGATGATTTGAAGAAAATTCAGTTTAAGTTTAAGTTTTAGTTTTCAGTTTAGTTATGATTTGAGTTTAATTTATGCTTAGAGTTTAAAAGAAACCCTAATTTCACAATTAGGTTAGCATAATCTCTCACGTTCTTGCTTCCGCGACTTGGATTTACGCTAAATCTCAATTATCGCTACCTGTTTCAGATCTCCGTAACATTTATAGGTAAAAATCTTCTCAACTTTGTCTAACCAATCAATAAAGATATTTGTATTGGACTTACAATCAAATTCGAGAACTTTTAAATGTAAATTATGGGTTTGTTCAGTAAGAGCCCGTGCAAGAGCTTCAATATCAGTACCCCGTCCCTGTCTCTATGGTTGACACTCAAATCCTGTTACTATATGATAATTAACTTCCTTGTACCCGGTAGCATATGGATGTCGAGGTGCTCGTGGATCGGTGGTTGTATATGCTTGGGCACGTTCTGGAATAAACCCGGGTCGTAAATTTGGGTTGGATATGGGATGTTGTATTGGATCCGGCCTAGATCCAACACATGACGGTCACAGAATTTGTTTTCTTTCTCCCTCGTGACTGCTTCTTCTTTGCAACCTACAAAAAAAAAATTGGTTGGGTTTTTACATCCACCCCCAACTTTAGTGAAAACCCCAATCGGAGGTCACCCATTGTACCTCTAAGTTGTCCGGTTGGTCTTTGTTCTCCAATTACTTCTCTCCAATCGGCTCTTTCACAGAATTCGTCCACGGCTCCGATTTGTGACGACGATTTGGCCATTGTTGGGCTTGAAAAACCGATATGTTGGGTTCCCGTTGTTCCTGCAACCACTCCGTTTGCGGGGTTTGACAACGATGCAAAAGGAATTATGTCTTTAAAATTGTCAAAGTTTTTCGTGAGGGGCTATTTTGATGCTAAATTTTTTGGGCCAGCCAAGGATAAAACTGTTTGGCCTATCCTGGATATGAATAAAACTGAACCAGTTCAATTTAATATGTTGTTTGGTAATTTTTACCAGTTATCCTAGTTCTAGCTTATATGTTGCTTGGATAATTATATCGTAAACTAGTTCTTATAATTTTTTTTAACTTTTTCTAATAAAATACTCAAGTTAAATATAATAAAAACTTCAATACATGTACTCAAAATTATTTTATAAAAAACATTAATACATGTAAGTGATTCTAATATTACTTATTGCATTATTATTCAAATTATTTCTATGTAAACTACATTTTTTATTCGCTTTCTTCACTTTGCTCGTCATTCTACATTGCATTTGCAATTGCTTATCTCAATTGAATTGTACTTTCACGTTGTGTTATTCGAGAAATACCACCAGCTCCCTGTATTTGCACTTGATTTTCTTCACCTTCATCTTCGCTATCATTTTCTTCCATTTTACTAAATAGCCAATTATTTTTGTTATCCCTTCTTATGTGGTTATGTATGATGCAACATGCAATAACAATCTTCACCTGTGTTTCAAATGGATAAGGATGAGCTATTCTCAATATATAATAAAGGAGTGATTTTGAGTTAAGTCCTGATGTTTATATAGATATTAGACTTTAGTCCCGCTGTTTAGCAAAAAAACAATCTTAGTTCTCGATTTACAGTTTGACCCAGGTCAACTGCAATTGGCTGCAGTTGACCCAGTTTATATTAAGCAATTGTTTGGAAAAGACTGAAATACCCTTATGTTCAACACGTGCAAATCACGTAAAATATTGTTTAAACTTAAAAATTGTTGACACGTATCATTTATCTGTCACTTCTAAATTAAACTTAAAATTGGATTGCTCGATTACTACATGGTAAATATCCTGAGGTTGTGGTTTATTATTTGATATTTTTTAATTTAAATTCAAAAAGGCAAAGTTGTCTTTAATATTTATTGATATGGGTCAACTGCAGTCAATTGTAGTTGACCTGGGTCAAACTACAAATCGAGGACTAGGATTTCTTTTTGGGTAAACAACGAGACTTAAGTCTAATATTCTTATAAACATCAAGACTTATGTAAAAAAAAAACCTATAACAAAGCGAGCTATCAATATGCCAAAAATGTCTTCTATAACATTTCTGGCAGACGAGTGTCGGTGATTGTATAACTCCTTTGCATTACTTGGATTATCATCACCCTTAAATTCGCTTAAGCGATATTGAACACCACAAAATGGCGCAAGAAAACCTTGTCTATTTGCAAAACTTGCATCAACGAGATAATATTTCCTTATATATATATATATTTAGTATTTATTCGAATTTAATTATAACATACTTTTACACTCGAAAGTTAATAACTAATACCTTAAGGGATTTGAAGCTTATCCCCCATTGTCAAAGCTGATTGTAGTATACGGGAGACTGAAGCTGAACCTTCCCAGCCCGCCAAAACATATCGAAATTGCAATCAAATGAACATGCGGCTAAAACATTTTGCGAAATACTGCCTTTCCAATTGCGAAAAGCTCCCTGATCATCAGCGTTTATAAGTGCTAGGATGTGTGTTCCATCTATTGCCCCCACACAATCCCAATAAAAATTGCATAAAATGTCAGAGTAAGAAACTCAAAAAGAAAGTCAATTTTTAATTAAACTCTAACCTTAAAACATGGAAAAAATCTTGGATCATTAAGATCTCGTTCAAAGTATCAGGCTTTACAGGCTACAAGAATTTTGGTGCAAGAGAAGCAACGACATCTAGAACAGTATTGAAATGACGATTAATAGTTTCTTCAGAATGTTGATATCGTTCTTGAACAATTCTATTGCGTTCGTCATGACCAATAGCATATAAGAGCATTGCTACTTGCTCATCAATATCAGCTCCTCTCGTATCTCGCAAAGAACCTTCTATTTTTAAAATATCGCACAACTTTTGAAAGACATGCTTATTCATACGAAGGTTTTCATACATCCGAACAGGATTACCGTTTACTAACTCGGTGATGTATTCTTTACCAGATAATTTTGAATTACGACATGGTTCCTTTAAAATATGATTCACGTAGTAATGAGAAGTTGCCACTGCAACTGCAGTTGTAGCCAAGGTAATATCTTCTTCATCAGAATCATAGTCACCCATCATACTTTACTTCCTACATTTTTATAAATCATCCATTGTATAAAATCAATAAATTAACATTCAAAAACTTAAATAACCATACAATTGGAAATAAAGGAATTTCTTTAAACTTTAATCATTTATATCAAAACTAATAATAAGAGAATTTATTGCCAATTTATTGTGTAATATTACATTAAAGTTGAAATGAACTAACAAATCAATGACGAAAGGTCTTATTTAAATAATAACTAAACCAATAAAAAATAATTTTATGGGTTGCAATCCTAATTGTCTTTCATATGATTTATTTTCCACATTAACCACGTCTTTCGTTTATTTTTGGCTAGGTTGAGAAATATTCTCGCTTTTCCTTCATCCTCGAGAAGATCGCAAGCTTTTAAGTAATCACCCTCTAATAAACTAGAAATAGCGTCAAGCACTTCAATGACATTTGGTTTCTTTTCACTCTCCGATCTTCTATTTTTTATTCCATCAACTGTGGATGCAATTGATTTCAAAGCATCAATCATACCTTTACCAGTATTCTTTTTCCCTTTTTTGCTATCTTCAGCAGTTGAAGTTGTTTCTGTAAGTTTGCATTTTTTTTTCTTCTTCTTGTTTTTTTCTACTTCATTATTTACAAGAGGTGATCATCTTCTACAGCTTCATCATTTAAAGAATCTTGAACTTGAGTTATGTTAACATCGTTCAACTTTCCAGACTTCAAATCTTTAGCCGAACGAACGTATTTTCTTGCTGATGTTGATTTTCCACAAATCTCATCAAGATCGTGGTAGTTCGGTATTGTTTTAGTTCACATAGGTTTAGCTTCAGGATGCTCCTGCATTTTGTCGTGTATAAATTAATAGTTTATTTTAAATAATAACTTTTAAGTTTTAAGTATTATAAAGTTACACACCTTTAGATAATCATCCCAAACGTAAGTTTTAGCTATCACCATTTGTTTTCATCATCCAATCCAAATCCACTTTGGTCCAGGAGAGCCTTCAAAATTGTGCAGATATTTATTAACTTCTTATGTCAATTTTTCATGACCTCCTTATCAGCACTCAAATTTTCATACTTTTTATTCATTATTTTTGTCATTTCAACCCGCGCATTCTTCGTAAATGACTTTTCATTTCTTTGTCCTGCACGTACTTGCTCTAGCATAAAATCTAGGAAGGAGCGATCCATCGGCGGGGTCCACTCAGTTCTACCGCAAAGATTGCTGGAAGTGCCAACATTTTCCATAGGTGGGTCTACAATTATGAATCAAAGTTGGATTTTAGATTACTAAAAAATTATATTATGTTGTTGGTGGTTTAGACCATCTTCACAAGATAGATGAAAAAAATTCATAGCAAAATCCATAAATCGTCACTATTATATGAAATAAACTGAATCACTATATATTCTTCTCAAATCATGCCAATTTTTGTTTTGGTATCTATCTAATATACCCAAAATAGTCTTATCTAACTTATGAAAAACCTAACCTATTTTAGGTAGTTACAATTACAAACCTACCAAACATACTACAAGGGTTCAGTTTGTTTGAGATTTTTCATGGGTTAAAGTACAATATGTTACTTTTTTAGCACTCAATTGGCCCTTTAATTTTACAAAATAACTATGCAAAACCAAGTTTACCACTTAAATGTTTGTAATTTATGTATTCCTATGGCAGTGGATTTTTGTAAAAGTATGAAAACAGAAGCGATATGGATTACTTAGCTCACTTAACCAACTCTGGAAACTCAACCAACTTGAGCATGAGGAATATTGCATTAGGTATGTTATTCATTGACCTTCATATCCAAAGCCAAAGTACAGACAGATACACTTTTAAATTATACAAGTAAGAAGAGTTCAGAAATAATATTCTACTTTTCCATAATCTCAAACTAAAGTACAGGCACCCGCTTTGGCGGCTTCAAGATGTTTGCATTCATTATCTCTGATATTAGCCTGCGGGTTCAAGATATTTATCTTTGAGCTATATTAGTACTTGATACTAGTGGGGGTATTAGGCAGCCGCTCATCTAGCGTGACAAAAGGAAAGATTCACCTTAAAGAATCGAATAAGGCGTTAAGTTATGGCATTTTGGTGTACTCTAAGATATTATGCTTTTATTGTCTATTGACTTTGTGGTGAAATGTATTGGTCGTGTAACTAATCATTCTTCTTTTCTTTTGCTTATAGTAATAGGACCTATTTATGGATTTAGCCTTCTGATTATACTTGCATGTGTATGTTGGAGAAGGAAGTACTCATCAGTGAATTCAATTGAGCTTTTAGCTTACTTACAAAGAGGAATACAGAAGATAGGATCATGGGGTTTTGGCTCTTGGGGTTATAAGTTTCTAACTTACTTTCAAAACCCCTTAAACATTGTAGTTTAGTTATGAAAAATGTAGCAATATGCGCACGATCCCCAAACAAAAAGGAGAAAAATAAATGATGTCCCTGGGCTTTACATGAAGAAAATTGAAAGGTTGGGAAATAAGGCCACATGGTCTCCACATAGGATTTAAGAGTATTGAGTCCATTGCAAGTATAGATCTATTTTACCTCAACAGATCCCATTAATCATTAACGTTGAACCAATCAAACTAAATTTCTAAATTCAAAAAAGATCAACGTACCTTATAATAAACTCGAAGAGTAGCTCCTCTAGACTTGCAAGCTGAAAACAAATACATCACCACACGCCATTAAACATAAGTCTATTTTGAAATATAAGATGGTGAATTTAGAAATTACTTGCCAAAACCGATTCATATAGCTTTAAAGAGATTTGATCTTGGCTTAATGGTGTGAAGGCTGATCAGGAAAATTTAAATATAAGTAGGTGAATTGTATTAAACATATAGATATTTATAAATGTCTTCTCCCCTTCTCTTCCTTTTATTTCACTTCTTCCTTCTTTCCCTTTTCTTTCCACCCATAAATGTCTTCTACCATAACCCAAACTATTATACAATCAAAAGAAAAGACTACTATTGCAAACTAGATCAGATACTTTACCAACTACCACAACCCTCCATTCACAATATAACAAGCATATGTTCTTCGTCAACTTGGTTACTTCTTCCATCACTCAAAAGCCCATTGGTTCTCCCTCCTAACTTCCTCCTCTTCCTCGGGCGTGAAATCATTTTTAATATTGAACGTCTTACGGATCTCCTCAGGCGTCTTTCCCTTGATCATATCAACAACAGTTTGACAAGTAAGATCAAACAGGCTTTTGATATTCAGATAGTTCGCAGCCAAGATCAAATCGAACATAGTCGCCTGATCAACCTTCACGCCATTAATCTGATTTAATTACTTGGTTATATGAAATTATTTAACGATCAAAACTGATTCACCAACTGCCAAAATCAAAATACTTGCCAAAACCGATTTAAACACGCCATTAAACATAAGCATTAGAGAGAGAGAGAGAGAGAGTTGATTCTCGAGGACAAAAAAGGAGGCGTACCTGGGGTTTTTTTTAGTCTTCTTTTCACTCAAAAAGTTGGAGAAAAGAGAAAAGCTTCGAGTGACAAGTTGAAGAAGAGAGGAAACTTTTGCGATTTTGAAATTGTTCCCCGAAAGAACTGGTCTTCCTCAAATTTTGGAGCAGACTAGTTCAAAGTAAAACTCAAAAACTTAGGTCCCACATGTTACCAAACACTGATTTTATCATCTAAAATAGTTCTGAACTGAACTAGCCCAGTTTTAGAGAGTACCCAAACAGGACCAGAGGCTTCCATTAGGGTTTTGGGCTAATCCATTTATATTTGATAGACAACCAAAACCATGAATATATCCATTGAAGGTAGTTTACATCAATATGATATGGACAATCCATATATAGTTATGACCTTTTGATGATAAGAACATCTTTTGGCTGCAAAAGCCAAAATTAAACAAATATGTATGGATCAAGAAACCTTATAGAACAAATATTTTTTCCTTTTGGAATAATCAGATTGCTTTCTTGAGAGCTCCTAATCAGGATCGAGTAGTGCATACTCGATCTTGATAAGTCAGAGGGCTTTATTGCATCCCGAAATGAATTTCTACAACTACACCCCAAATACATAGATTAAATATATTACTTACCTTGTGATTCATGTAGTGTCCTAATATAACATTAGGAAAACAAAAGATAAGGATAAAATAGTTTTTTGTTAATTTTAATTTTTGGTCAATAAACTTTGAGTTGAGTAGGTAATAACTAGTTTAGGCGATAACCATTGAAGTAAGCTTCATAAGTCTCCATATGGTTACTAGCTATGACTGCCCTGCCCTTCAAGAAACTAAATGACAAGTGGACCATTTCAAATCTAATAAAATTCAATGTTTAAAAGGGTACGCCATAACGGTGTAACAGGCAAAGACCGTTACCGTTATAACGGTGTTACGCTATTTTTGGCTAGATGACAAGAAAAAAACGTTATAGCGACCGCTATTTGTCTTGTAACGGTGTTATATTAAAATAACGGTTGTGTTTTTGTTTTCTCTTTATATAAATATTAATTTTCAATTATAACAACCGTTATAAACGTTATTTTACAAATAAAACCGTTATAACGGCACTTTTATAGACGTTATTTTTTATATTTAAAAAAATAATAAAGGAAAAAACCAAAATACTTATTATTATTGAAGTTACTACTTATTACAATATTGAAACAACACACCACACCACACCGACAAATTAAACATCACACCAAAGCATTAAACATCACACCAGATCATTAAAAATCACATAAACATCAAATGGAAAATGATTATTCTGGAATACGACATTGCATTCACTGGTAAACGGAGTCGAACTGATTGGTATCAAATTCAGATTAGTTCGAAGGTTGGTCATGCTCAAGATTGATTTAGCCGAACATTGCACTGAACAAAGATAAAATAATTGAGTTTCTTTGAAAGTAATCGATTTCTAATCTTTCTGTGGATCTTGTTAAAGCTACTCTAGTTCTTTTTACATCCGGACAAAGTACATGCTTGACTTAAAATTCTAACAGCCAACTTTTGAAGTTGAGGCAACTCCACTCCATATGAATTCTACCAATCAACTAAGAAAATGACTTAAAGTTCAGTTAGGAAATGAATGATAAGTAAATAACATAATCTTATAGTAAATAATTTAAGAACTCACTAGGACTTCCTTGTTGAGCTGCTATACGTGCAGCTTCTAACCCCATACAACCTGGCTTGAAAGGAAGCTTTCCTATCTATGTCAAATGGAAGTTTTTTCTTATCACTGCTAGTGTTTGACACTTTTTTTTTCATATCATAATGGTACTACCTTCCACTTTTATAATTCTTTCATATCACCTTAGTGGTTATTTCATATCATATCACAAGAAATGATTTTCCTCAAGAATCATATAACGACATATAACGGTGTTATAATGGTATATAACGGTGTATAACGTTCGTTAAAAGTGAAGAAAAACATTGAAAAATAACGTATTATTATAACGATAACAACAGCCGTTATAGCATAAAATAACGGTCTGTAACAACAAATAACTGCCACTAAGTTTTATCAAATAACGTATTATCAGAACTGCCACTAAGTTTTACCTTATGGACTCCCCTCCTTCTCAAACTTACCCACATTCTTCCATTGTTTCCCTTATGTTATGTAGAATTACAATTTTTTTTTTTGCATTTTCACTTCTAACTTTTTCAGTGTTTAGGTATTTTAAGGAAATAAAGCTGATGGATCATAGTCTACAGTTGATGTATGAAATCACCTCATCTCCATAATTACAGATAGTGGCGGAGCCGAGATTATTGGTCAGGGGGTAGGGAATTTTAGGGGGTTTGGGGGCGGTAGCCCAAAAAAAATAAAAATTTTGTAGTTTTACAGAGATTTCCTTGTATGTAATATCTAAAAAAGTCAAAAAGAATTAGAGATGCTTTTGCCTGTAACTACTTCTTCTCTTCTCCCAATCTGTCATTTTAAGGGAGTCCAGTACAAGGCCAATCTGAGGCCAATCTAGATAACTTAAATAGTTTGGAATTCTGCAAACAAAAATGGTACCGTGGGCTGATAATTTGTTTCTCCAGCGGTGTTGCCATTATCAATATCTCTCTACAACTCGCGCTTCTATGCTCTCTGACTTTGAGTGGTTTTCAACCCCAATCTTAACCCAATTTAATTGTCACCATCATCATAATCTTCATCGAAATACACACACAAACAGAGAGAGAGAGAGAGAGCTTGAGTTTCATCAATGGCGATGAAAGATTTGGTAACGGGAGGAGCTGCTTGTGCGGTTAAAAATCTCAGATGCAGAGAATTAGAGGAAGAACAAAAAACTAAATGGCTAAATGGCAGATCAGAGGAGAGAGGAGAGGGAAAGCTGTTGTAGAGTTTTTTCTTTTCTTTTCTAACAACTAACCTCATTTTTGCCCCCACTGATTCTCATGTGGCTCCGCCCCTGATTAGAGAAACCAAAACAAAAAAAATACCTTTAAAGAACATAATCCAACCTATTTAATCCAAAAAAAGGAATGTACCAACTTAGTGCTTTATGCTCTCTGGTCCCTTCGACTCCTACAAACTTTATATGATCATTGAGATGTGCTTTCTTTCATTATGTATCCAAGCGAGCCCATGTTATGTGAGATCAATTATTTGTCGGCGAAAGTTGACCCGGGGATATCATACATACTATCTCGCCTTTAGTAATCTGTATAGCACGCGACACAAAGCCTTATTAGTTACTTCGATCACTAGCACCCTCTTGAAAATGGGTAACATTTGGAAAGAGGAGTAAAGACAGGTAAGTGCAAATAATTATGCTAAGGGGCAGTTTCGATCTTAAAAAAGAGTAAATGAGGAGATTTCATTAATTTAAAAGAGTCCAGCAGTCCTTTAGTTTCCTGAAGGAGGAGGAATGTTACAACCAGCTCCCAGGACTGGCCAAGCCGGACTCATAATTATATATCACGATCCACGATGTATCCCATATATAATTTAAAAATCCAAACCCAAGATAATAATCCATATAAATTAATCGATATTTTAACTTAAATTTCACTCTAACATCCATGAAGTACCCATACACAGTGAAGGTTCTGAGCAATGCCGAAATTCTCCTCGATCAGGTTTTGTACCACAAATATCACTCCCCCTCACCATCTTCGACATGCTGTGTCCCTCCTGTTACGTGCCTCTTTTACTATAAAATTCACCGTAGTAAGACTGGATTTATGGATATGGTCCTTCCAATCATCAAAAGTTCTTTGTCTTTGATGTGAATCATCACTCATAAGGCCGTCTACCTCCGTGTGATCTATGTTATTTAATGTTTTATATATTTTATGTTTTAGCTTAAAGCCTGTTGGAGAGGCCCAGCCTAAGTTATTAGCAGTTTCTCAGTTTAAGTAGAATTCTATTTCAATTAGAATTAGGGTTCCTAATTCTAACTCCCTTGTGTTCTATAAAAGGGGAGGTCTAGGCTATTTGTTTGATAGTTAAGTTGATTTTGATTTAAAGTAAGTTGATTTGTTAAGTTGAAACCCTAGTTTCCCTAACTCTCAAATACCACATGATTTTCTTACGAATCTTGCTTCCGCGTTCGTAGTATTCACGTCAATTGGTACCAGAGCTGCGTTAGATCTAAGTGTAGTCAGTTTTAAGAGTAAAGATACCTCGTGGAAGAACCACGATGAAGAAACCTACTCTAACTCAAAGTATAGCAACCCTAACGGGTATAGTTGACAAGCTTGAAGAGTTTTTTGAGGCTTTGGGTAGAGGAGCCTTCCCCCCCCCCAACCACCTCCGTTGGGCGTAACCAAAGATCTCTCTCTAGAGGGAAGCATCGCCGCGAGGAGCGATGGACTTAACAATCCATTTACGAGCGAAGAAGAAGCACGAGAATCTGGCGTGCGGAGTCACTCACGTGGGTGGCGTGTGGGTTATAAGCCATTAAAGATCCAATCTAGGCCGAAACCAACACCTGAGCCAGATCTAGACATCGCTGCCAGCCATGGAGATCTCACCGGTGAGGTTGCACAATTTACCGAATTACAAGCCCTATATAAAGTCGTTGCAGGTAAAGAATTAGTTACTGAAAAAGAAACAATTGGCAACGGGGAATATACCAAAAAACTTACCGATGTTGCTGCCGGTAACCAAGGTTTTGGAGCATATAAGCTTTATGAAGACAGACTCACCGGAGTTCCTTAAAAGGTCCAGTGGAACTCTACGGTTTGAATTTTTAACAAAATTTGGGCCAAATCAACGAAACCATAAAACCAAATTACAGAGTTTCGTGAGGAGAGAAACACAGTTCGTGGGAAAGAAGATGAAGTTGCTTGTGGTAAGCACGTGCCATGCTTTAACTCCACGCAGACCCAACTCATACCACAAAATTTAAATTTTGGTGGGGAAAAGAAAAAGTTTGAAACAGTTGTTAAATCTCTTGGACATGCCTTATATGGCATGCCGAGGCATGCCAACTTTTGGGCATGCATGAACTTGCCTTAGGGCATACTATGTGGCATGCCAATGGTAGTGATTTAAATCAAAACACATGGTGTATTCCAACAGTGCACATGCCTAGTAATGTGCCAAAGCACGACCGAAAATCACCCATTTGTCAATCCGTTTTGGGAGGGTTTTTTAGCGAAGTTCGAGACGCAGATTTCTATGTTTTCTTCAATATTAGATGTTCTTCAACATTGGAGTTTAAAGACCTCGAGTACAATCGTAGGGTACGAAAAATTCTGCGGAAGACTTCAAGATTTCCAGAAGAGTTCCACCGTACAAATTTTGTGCACGTTCTACGGGATGGAGACGATGAGACTGGGATATGTACTACATACGTACGTAAGTCCTCATGAGCACCGCCCCCTTGATTTCGTGGACGAAATTTTCTCAGACGGAGGGTTTGATGTGAATCATCACTCATAAGGTCGTCTACCTCCGTGTGACCTATGTTATTTAATGTTTAATATATTTTATGTTTTAGCTTAAAGCCTATTGGAGAGGCCCAGCCTAGGTTAGTAGCAGTTTCCCAATTTAAGTAGAATTTTATTTCAAATAGAATTAGGGTTCCTAATTCTAACCCCCTTGTGTTCTATAAAAGGGGAGGTCTAGGTTATTTGTTTGATAGTTAAGTTGATTTTGATTCAAAATAAGTTAATTTGTTTAGTTGAAACCCTAGTTTCCCTAACTCTTAAATACCATGTGATTTTCTTACGAATCTTGCTTCCACGTTCGTAGTCTTCATGTTAGTCTTACTCTCCAACAATTTTTTTCCCTAACTGGAAATCTCATATGGTCTCCACAATTCAGTAAGCCTGAAATCCTTTACATGGATGGTGACTGCAGTTCATTCGTAGTTGTAGAGTCTGATCTAGACTTCATTCACGTCAGTGGTAACCACCCGTGAACAGGGCCGGTGCTAGCATTTTGGTAGCCTAAAGCGAACTTTAAAGTTAGGCCCTATGTTGGAAAAAAAATAAAAATATATGCATAAGGAGATTATGAAAGTGTATGAACTTAAATTTAGGAACACAAATGCATGGAAAACTACCTATAGTTCTTCAGCACCAAAGAACTGTAGTAGCAGACTAACTCATGTAAGCATGAAATAAGAAAGACTAGGTGTTTTGATAAAAAAAAAAAGGTACATAGATTAGAGTGTGGATTTTTTTTTTTGGCTAAAATCAAGGGAAGATAGAAGATCAATTTAAAGAGTTTGCTTAAGGATATCTTAATTCCTAGATGTTAGGCCTTTTTAAGCAAACAAACTTATTTTACCCGCAAACAAACTAATTTTTTCCCTTGATTTTGAAGCCCTTACGCATTTGAGGCCTAAAGCAGCGGCTTTAGTGGCCTTATCCTAGCGCTGACCCTGCCCGCGGAATGCCAATATGCTTTATCCACTCATCCCTCAACTACGTGTGATGCAATGCTTACTCTATTAGCGTTGCAAGTAACCTTCTTTTCCCAACTCAGGTATATGCATTGGGACTACTGGTAGTGTAACGCCTCAGCGGATCGAGCCAATATTTTGTAAATAGTAACTTTAGGATGTAATAAAGCCTTGTAAAAAGTTTTGTTTATTTCTGTAATGTTTAGGTTAACCAAAAGGGGGAGTACGCTTCGTCTCCAACTTTGATATTTCCTTTTGGTTGTAAGCTATTTACTTAGTAGCTATTATGTAGAGGACATGACTCCGATACACCTGAGAAGGAAATAAACCTTTGTAATTGCTATTGATAAATGAATGAAAGGAAGTTTACATTGACCATTTGTATAGTTGTATGTTGCCTTGATATTATGTGATCTTATATGATGTTGCATTAAAAGACTATTGAAAGAGACAAATTATTAGGCTTATTTAAGGCATGTGACTTGAGTGTCGCACGTACCAAGATTGTGTTTCAGCTGGTCCGTGACAGTTAGTATCAGAGCTACGTTTTAGCAGGAAAGCGCTATTGAGGAGTGGAAAGCTCTTACGGAGGTTACAGAAGTTCGTTCCTCTCTCGGCCTCGTGACCTACTACCGCAACTTCATCAAAGGATATTCGAAGCACGCGGCACCCCTTACAGATCTTCTCAAGGACTTATCTTTGTTATGGTATGAGAAATGTCAAACAATATTTGACGATTTGAAGCATGCAGTGATTAGCAACCCAGTCTTAGCCTTGCTAGATATTACCAAGTCGTTTAAAGTACATACCGATGGGACTAATTATGCTATCAGTGGAGTACTGCTATAAGATGAGTATCTGATTGCATATAAAAGTAGGAATCTGAATGATACAGTGAGGCGGTATTCAACATAATAGAAGGAACTCCTAGGTATTGTACATTATCTGCGAGTATGGTGACACTATTTGTTAGGAATGAAGGTTCTGGTGAAGACCGATAACAGCGCGGCAAGCCATTTCCTTACACAAAAGAAGTTGGCATCGAAGCAGGCTCATTGGCAAGAGTTTCTAGCAGAGTTTGATTTAGATCTCGAGCACAAGCCAGGGAGGATGAACAATGTACCAGATGCGTTGAGTTGTAAAGCTAAACTAACAGCCATCTCTATAGCTACCGAGTAGTCTCACTCTCATATTACCAACACTCTCCAAGATAGGATCCGCGAAGGGTTGGAGGTAGATCCTCAGACCCAGGTCATCATTAACTTGGTAAAACAGGGGAAGGCCAAATGGTTATGGGTAGAAGATGGTCTTTTATATATGAAGGGACAACGGATTTATGTTCCTCAGTTCATAAGACTAAGGCAAGAGCTGATAAATGAGTGTCATGGCACTCTTTGGGCAGGCCATCCGGCTTGGCGAAGAATACTATCCATGTTGCACAGAGGTTACTATTAGCCAAATTATCAAAACAAAGTTATGGATTATACGCGGACTTGTCACATTTGCCAGCAAAACAAAGTTGATCGGGATTTGCCACTTGGATAACTTGAACCACTTCTTATACCGACATGACCTTGGGAAAACGTTTCATTAGACTTTATCTCCGGGTTACCTAAGACTGAAGGATATGGTTCCATACTCGTGATCATCGGCAAATTCTCTAAGTATGCAACGTTTATTCCATCCCTAATTATTTGCCTGGCAAATAAAATAACGCGTCTCTTTGTGAAGCACATGGTCAAGTATTGGGGTGTGCCACAGGACATTGTCAGCGATAGAGATCCTAGATTCACTGGGAAGTTTTGGAAGGAAGTGTTCATATTACTGGGATCCACTCTCAACTTCTCAACCAGTAACTACCCGTAATCAGATGGTCAGACCGAACGCTTCAACACAATGTTGGAAGAATATCTCTGACACTTCGTTAGGGCGAACAAGAAGAATTGGGCTGAACTTCTAGATGTAGCGCAATTTTGCTTTAATCTGTAGAAGAGTTCATCAGTCAACAAGAGTTCCTCTGAGATACTATCGAGACAACAACCCCTCACACCGCACACTATGGTCTCCAGTTACAAAGGAAAAGTTTTGAGAGCCTACCAGTTTGCAAAAGAATGGCAGAGAAACACTGACATTGCTCGGGCCTATTTGGAAAAAGCATTCGCCAGAATGAATAAATGAGCAGATCAGAAGAGACGACCAGATCCTTTTTAAGTTAGAAACCTTGTTATGATCAATACCTCCCACCACCACCACCAAAACGACAGAGCACACAAAGGCCTAATACCCAAGTATGTAGGTTCGATGCCGATCATTGGCAAAGTTGGAAAGGTTTCCTATAAACTTCAACTGCCACCCCATCTTCGCTTTATCCATTCAGTGTTCCATGCCAACGGCCTAAAGCCTTATCACAAAGATAAGGAAGATCCAAGCCGAAGTACCATCAGACCTCAGGTTCTCTTCAAGCTAGTCAACCCAGACCAAGTTCTAGAGTGTTATTGTTCACATAGTGACCTATATTGACTCGGACACCAAGGAGGAAGTCTACGAGTACCTAGTGAAGTGCAAGAATATGCAAGAAGTAGAAGCCATCTATGAGCACTTACTGGTCCGACTCAAGAAAATTGAGGCCAAGCAGAAGAGGTGCCAGATAAGAAAGACGAAGAAGAAAAAGTCGAGGAAGACGTCTCCAAGCTGAGTGGGAGAGAGTGTGATGCCTCAGCGAAACGAGCTAATATTTTGTAAATAGTAACTTTAGGATGTAATAAAGCCTTATAAAAACTTTTGCTTATTTTTGTAAAGTTTAGGTTAGCCAAAAGGGGGAGTACGCTTCGTTTCCAACTTTGATGTTTCCTTTTGGTTGTAAGCTATTTACTTAGTAGCTATTATGTAGAGGACATGAATCCGATACACCCGAGAAGAAAATAAAGCTTTGTAATTGTTGTTGATAAATGAATAAAAAAAAGTTTATATTGACCCTTTGTACAGTTGTATGTTGCCTTGATATTATGTGATCTTATGTGATATTGTGTTAAAAGACTATTGAAAGAGATGAATAATTAGGCTTACTTGAGGCACGTGAGTGTCGCACGTACCAAGCTTGTACTTCAGTTGGTCCGTGTTAGCCAGCCACATTGCTGCAGATGGCAAGACCTCAAGTCCTTTTATGAAGTCATGGGCATCAGTGTGTAGATTAAGTAAGGACTCCTCTTTCATGACCCCATCTTCACTTTCGTTCTACGAAAGGACAACCATGAAGGATACCAACGAGGTTGAAAAGTGTCACGCCCCCAAAATTTGCTTCTTGATAATGTATTAAGAATGCAAATTATGAGGTGTAACGTAATCCCGAAGATAAACTTCAAAATACCTACTACAATTTAAACAAATCGTAAATACATCTACAACACTATAAAACTACGCAGCGGAAGAAAATCTAAAAGAGATTGATTACCACATTGGTAACTAGAACTCCATAACTGGCAAGTCTAGCTCGTTCCAACTTACTACCATCACTACTGCAACGATTCACTTGAAAAATATATATGCGCAAGGCGTCAGCAAGCAACCCCGCCTTTAATAAGGTTTTTTATAAGTGCAAAAATGTATCTATATATGAAAACCCCTATTATTTTGCATAACCTAAAGACTAAGTTCACCCAATGCACTCCCAAGGTCCCAATCCAAGTTAGGTTACTAATTATCATCAAAAATCCCCCCAAATGGCCCTCAAAGTTACTTATTTATTCCTGGGAAACCCAATTATTTTGGGGGCTCCACCCCTAAACCTCCAAACCAATCTATTTTTCTTAGCCCCTATTCCAAAACGATAGCTCCGCCCCCTGTCAGCAAGTACAAATATCCAAGGTCATAAAGACATAATAGACCAAGATAATCAACGATAAGAGACATGAAGAACCCAACAGAATTATAGGAGAATATCAACCAAGCTAGGAGTCCTAAAGAAGGCGGTCTAAGTAAAACTAGGAATCCTAGCAAGATATGAGTTATCATAAACTAAATCTAATTACTATGATCTAAGAGGTACAACCGAAGTGGTAAAGGAATTAGGAAGTCAAGTACACAATGTCACTTTTAATTCAGTGGGACCACACTCTCGCACCCTTCTGTGTTTAACAAAAGCGTATCCCTTATTGTCGAGCTAGGGATTGGTGGATTCTTTTTTATTGAGTCAGGAATTAGCGGGTAACGCACCTGATTGGGGCGTTGAAGAAATATCAACCTACAGGTCTAAAGCCTAATTTATTTTCACTTTTAGGGATCTATGTCCATGGGGACTATCTTTTCTGAGACGATTTCCTGCTGCATTAGATTTACATCGAACGGTGACAGTAAACTCAGATTTCCTTCAGCCCTAAACCAACCGGACCTCCCTCACAACACTTCACGTCGAACATCCAAATTTGATTGCACATGTTTCCAATACTTTGCTAACTTAATCCAAAGTGGCTGAGTGTTTGTTAAGATTTCGAATAGAAATGTATTACTAAGCGTATAAACTCTAAACTGAGCATAGAATCCACCCCATAAGATATTAGCTTGAGTTCCTCCTATATCTACAATAAACTATAATGAGTCTTGAAAACTAGATTCATGGTGTCATTAAAAATCAGCTTGCAATCGATTGTAGGGATTGTTTGAATTACAAAGCAAACATCTGTCATGATACTAGATGATTCCAACCGAGCAATCCATATTCCCATTGGGCGGGTTAGGAGTTCAGTGGAATGTATTTTCAAAGAGAGTTCTCAGGTATAGCTGGCAAATCTACCAAGGCCAGTACACTACTTTCAGGTTTATACATTCTAGGGGTGCGGTGCTAGGTTATCCTCCTTAACGAAAATTAATCTCTGTTTAGATGCACCCATCTAGTGGCAGCACATGATATCCATAAGCAAGGAGGCAGTTATTAGTTATACTTGGGGTTGTTGCCTTGCACACCGGTCGTCCATTATGGTTTTGGGCTAATCCGTCTATATTGGATAGATAGCCAAAACCACGAATATATCCATTGGAGGTAGTTTACATCAATACGATATGGATAGTCCAGTTATGGTTATGACCTTTGATAATAAGAACAACTTTTGGCTACAAAAACCAAAATTGAACAAATATGAATGAATTAAAGTGGAATTAATTATCCAATTCCAGAAACCTTACAGAACAGATATTTTTTGCTTTTGGAATAATCAGATTGCTTTCTTGAGAGCTCCTGATCAGGATCTAGTAGTGCATACTCGATCTTGATAAATCAGTGGGCTTCATTGCATTCCAAAAACGAATTTCTGCAACTACACCTCAAATACATAGATTAAATATATTACTTACCTCGTGATCCATGTAGTGTCCTAATATAACACTATGAAAATATAAAATAAGGATATTATAGTTCTTTGTTAATTTTAATTTTAGGTCAATAAACTGAGTTGAGTAGGTAATACAACTAGTTTAGATGATAACCATTAAAGTTCATATGAACAGAAGTAAGCTTCATAAGTCTCCTTGTGGTTACTGGCTATATAATTATATCTCACGATGCACGATGTATCCCATATATAATTTAAAGATTCAAACCCAAGATAATCATCCATATAAATTGCTCGGTATTTCAACTTAAATTTAACTCTCATATCCATGAAGTACCCCTACACAATGAAGGTTCTTGAGCAATGCCGAATTTCTCCTCCATCAGGTTCTGTACCACAAATATCTCTCCCCCTCACCATCTTCGACATACGTATGCTGTGTGTCCCTCCTGTCACACGCTTCTTTTACTATAAAATCCACCGTAGTGAGACTGAATTTATGGATACGGTCCTTCCAAGCATCAAAAGTTCACTGGCTCTTACTCTCCAACAATTTTTCCCCCTTGCTGGAAATCTCATATGGTCTCCACAATCCAGTAAACCTGAAATCCTTTACATGGATGGCGACTCCATTTCATTCACCGTTGCAGAGTCTGATCTAGACTTCATTCACGTCAGTGGTAACCACCCGCGGAATGCCAATATGCTTTATCCACTAATCCCTCAACTACCACCTACGTGTGATGCAATGGTTCCTCTATTAGCCTTGCAAGTGACCTTGTTTCCCAACTCAGGTATATGCATTGGGACTACTGTCAGCCACGTTGTTGCAGATGGCAAGACCTCAAGTCATTTCATGAAGTCATGGGCATCAGTGTGTAGATTAAGTAAGGACACCCCTTTCATGACCCCATCATCACTTCCGTTCTATGACAGAATGACCATGAAGGATACCAACGAGGTTGAAAAGATCCTCTTGAAAGAATTGGAAAAAATCAATATAACACGGAAGTGTTTAGATCTCATACGATTCCAACTGAAATTGTTCAGGCCACTTTTGTCCTTGGCCAGCCAGAGATAGATAGGATCAAAAGATGGGTACTTATTCGGATCATCGAGAAGAACATGAAACTCGAAAAACCATCTTTCAATCTATCTACGTTTGTAATAACATGCACTTATGTATGGATTTGTTTGATAAAAACACTAGCATGTAGCGACGAAACTGTGAGGGAACACTTTCTTTTTGCTGTGGAGTGCAGGACCCATCTTAACCCTGCTTTACCCGAAAACTACTTTGGTAACTGTAATGTGCGTTGTTCCGCAGCTGCAAATAAGGAAGACTTACTTGGAGAAGATGGGATTGTTATTGCATCAGAGATAATTGGAAAGGGGATTCAAAACATCAGAAGTACTGAAGGAATCCTTGAAGCAATTCAAAACGAAGTAGCAAATTTCTGGACGCTACCAGAGCATTTTTTTCTAACGGCGGGGTCACCCAAGTTCGGAGTTTATGTGACAGATTTTGGATGGGGAAGGCCGAAGAAGGTTGAGGTAGCTGCAATTGACTTTACCAAAGCCATATGTCTTTGTGAACTCAGTGATGGTGAAGTAGGCCTTGAGTTTGGATTGACTCTCAGCAAGGTTGAAATGGATACATTTGCATCTCATTTTGCAGACACTCTCAAGGCTCTTTGATGCAGGCACATGCTTTCAAAGATTTAATTACCAGTCCACGAGATATTGCAAAGATTTTGAAAACCTTCTTTTACTTTATTTGGTAATAACACAGTTTTTTACTTAACAAGTTCCCGTTCTTAATATTTATAGTAAAAATAGTTTTTTTTTTCTTTCAGAAGTTAGATTTTCATTGATAACAAACTAAAGGAAACTTTATTATGAAAGGGTTTCTAGTTGCTTAGGATTCTAGGATTTGTTTATTTAGGTGGAGTTGGATAATGTAATTAGAGTTTGACTGCGGAAAAGCAAGAGAGATTCTTAGTGTGATCAAGTTTAACTAAAAAAAATTGCAACTCTCAGCCGGATTTACGAGATCCATAGAATAGTTCATCTTGATTCGCCCAGACAAGTTTCAGTCTATAGTGCACTCCATCAGCTAGTAGCCTGGTATCAGAGCGAGTCATATTCATGGAGTATTTAGCAAGTCGCGGAGAGAGAGATTTACAAAGTGAGATAGCACGATGGTCCTGTTAGTTAACCTTGTTTTATCTACCAAGATCCTATAAACTGGAAAGACAAGAGGGTTTTGTTAGTTAACATTGAGAAAAATGGACGACCATTCCCGCGTTTTGCCACTCTTAGATGTCATGGAGACATGATATGGAATATGTTCGCTATCGAAACTCGCGACTCTCTACATGACAGATAGGATCAGGAGATTAGTGGCTGTTTGGATCACTTAAATTTGTGTTTTTCTTCTGGATTAATCGTGTTTCCTTTTCTTTCTTTTTTTGAAATGTAAGAAGAGAAGTTCTTAAATGATAAATGTACCATAGATTCAACGTATGAACATGTCAAATATGATCCAAAAGTTTTGATAAACTAAATCATTTGAGACTGGGTTGGCTTTAAATTTTTTCAAAAACAATTAAGGATCTTCCACAATTAGAGGTATTCATGTGGATCCGACTTGTTGCATCGTGCAATTGTTAGAGGTTTGCACTATGATTTATCTATTGGGAATGATCTTGTGTTGTCATTTTCTTTTCCTAGGAATATTCTGTTTTTTGTTTTTGCTGAAAATATGGTCTGATGGCCTCATGCAAACTACCAGGCTTACAGTACAGACCCTGATGGAGGCGAGATATGGCATTGTTCAAGAACCTTCACTGAGTAAGGGTACTCCATGTGTATGTGGTTTGATCTAATGTCATGCTTTATACTATCTAGTGTCCGGCTTATATGGATTTCAATAGTAACCATATGACCAAGTTATAAACCTGCATATATTAATCAAATAGAATTTATTGACCAAATAATAAAGCTAATAAAGAACTATATGTTGTGGATCACGCGATAAGAAATATAACTTATAAATCTAGATAAAAGAGAAAAAGTTCGTTCCTAATCGCTAAGAAATATAACTTATATAACGTAAATCTGAGTCACGAAAGCAAGAACTTGGATTGACGTTAACTTAATTAAAATTAAGATTTTTACTAACACTAAAACACAAAATTAACTTTAAATCAAAACTAAACAAAAGCTTAAACTGAAACCTAAACTGATTTTACTTCAAACTAAATAAAATAGACAACCTAGCCTCCCTTTTATTGACAATAAAGGGGTGAAAACTCTAATTAGAAATAATATAGAAACTGAAAAAAATATTATCTTAACTTATGTTGGTTAATTAGGAACTCCATGAAACCAACTAAGCATCTCTAGTAGTGAGTCTTGAATCAAAATAACATTAATGTAAATAAACTATATACGATGATAAACGACCATGCGAGGATGATTCTCATCAAATCTCTCCGTCTTCGAAAGATTTCGACCACGAAATCGGCAAGTATTTAAATACCACGGAATTCGGAACTCTCTATTGTGGCATATTCGTCTTCAAACCTCGAATTCTGCCTCAGAATTTTCTGTAACCCATGGTTGTACCCAAGTACGGGGGTAGAATGTCGTTACCAATATCCCTATATTGAAGAACATTCAAAAATAAAGTAAACCATGGTATCCGCTTCTCGAAATTAGCTAAGAAACCCTCCCAAAATGGCTCAACGAAATCTTTCTTAATAACATCATCTGGATACTCGCCAAATATTGGGAGTTTGTCCGAATATCTGGCTGGAGTTTCAACAGGAGGAATCCACTGGACGTCATAGGAATCTCTGGTATCATCTTCGTCTCTGATTGGTCTTCTCCCTGCAACTCGATCTTCTATTTGTGAACCTGCAAAAAAAAAAACTTTGCGATCTCCATTACCTGCGGTAACAAAACCTTCATTAACGGCTGCAACACCTTCTTCTAGACATGTTTTTTTAGTTATAACAACAGTTGTAAGGACTGCCGTAACCTTGGGACCGCCGATCGTCTTGGGACTCGTTCCGATGGCAACCTTGCCTTCGTCGGTATTACTCGTAACTCCGATTGTGGGGATCTCCGTCACTTCTCCCAATTCGGCACTAGGGTTTTCATTTTTTGTGTTTTCCCTCCCGGTTATGGTACTTCCAACTTCGGGATTATAGTCGTAAATAGGCGGTAAAATTGTTGTTGGCCCCAATGGGGCTAGTTGGGGAGGTGGTGCGTAAAGAGCACCTGCGGTGAATGCGTCGATAAACTGATCAAAATTTTCAAATCTCTCGTCAATCGCATCAAACAGCTTCTTCATGATTTTGAATTGTGAATCTAGACAACTCAACATTGTGAATCAAAAACTCCTCCAAAGAATTTTTAGCCGCAGAAACCACTGTTGCAATGTAGATTACTATAGCAGTCGCAGAAAATCACTTTAACAACGTAGATTACTATAGCAGTCGGTGTAAAAAAATCTCTACAGAATCTTGCAAGCTCTAGTACCAATTTAACATAAATCTGAGTCGTGAAAGCAAGAACTCGGATTGATCAACGTTAACCTAATTAAAATTAGAGTTTTTACTAACACTAAAACATAAAACTAACTTCAAATCAAAACTAAACAAAAGCTTAAACTGAAACCTAAACTGAATTTACTTCAAATCATCAACTTCAACAACTAAATAAAATTGAGAATCTAGCCTCCCTTTTATAGAAAATAAAGGGGGGGGGGAAACCTTAATCAGGAACAATATAGAAACTGGGAAAAGTACTCTCTTAACCTTGTGTTGGTTAATTAGGAACTCCCTAAAACCAATTAAGTATCTCTAGCAGAGAGGCTTGAATCAAAATATCATTAATATAAATAAACTATATACGATGATGATTCACATAATTATAAATCTATGTTTCTCAGTCCTAAGGTCCTCTCCATTAGACACGTGCCCATTTAACTCTCCTACTTAACCAATGTTAACTAGAAGATTAATTAGTCATTAATTAAGGAGAAAAACATTAATTATGAATCTATCAAGGTCAAATCTACAGCATAACTTCCTCTTCCCCTAGTGTAAATTCCACGAGGTTCGAGCTTGTGTATGTAATGAAGAAGCTGGGATTTGCCAGTTCTAGGATCGCCAACAAGTAGAATATTGATGTCACCACAGAAACTAGTCCCCGATGGTAAAGTCAAGGCATTTTCACCAAATAGTTGTAATCAATATTGATTATTATGTTAATTACACGAGTCGCTCCAATAAAGCTGATGCAATACTAAGGCACTAAAAGTAAGGACATCATTTATAAGAACCAGGCAGAGAATGCCTTTTGTATCATCATCCAACTTCCATATGTTTGGCGCCAAAACTCTGGTTAGTCTTTCATAAATATTAGGTAGTTGTAAAGCTTTTTTAATTTATTAACCTCGAAATTACAAACAAAAAAGGCCATCTATTAATAAAAGAATACCTAAAGCATCTCCAGTGGTATTCCTAGCTATTTTGTGATAAATTTTATAGACACAAAACACAAACAAACTAGAAAACTGAATATATTTGGTCTAGTTCTTGAGTTCTTCCTCAATAAAACAAGTAATATAACAGATAGAGACAAACTGTGTGATAGACAAAAGTCCTGAACAGGTGTTTCTTTTTTGAGGGCACAATTTAGAATAGTTTTCTTCCCATTTTATAGTGTACATTCTCTCACGTGTTTTGCTTTCATTTGTTTGTTTATTCTGCTATTTAAAACATTTGGATAAATAATTAGATAGAATTTTTAAAATCTCAAGGTAATTGAAGATATAATAGGCATTGTTGATTAATAATAGAAAACTAGTACTGCCCGTGGCTCGCCACGACGATTACGTCGACGCGCCTTCGGCACTATCCATCTAACTGATATTTTACAAAGGCGAGCCTTCGGCTCTTTCTATTTTTCCCAACCCCAAACACGACATGAGAATACCCAATGAGAGAGAGTACCAAAGTAACGACAACAACGTCTAATATATGGTTGCCCATTAGACGTCGTTACTTTTGGTTTCATATTTGTTGAATTAACCTTAAATGCACGATACTAAGGTATACCTCTGGTCTCATATTTTCCGCAACACATAATAGAATTCAACACTACTTCTGGTCACAACTATAGTGCTACATTTCATAGTTTGGCATCGCATGATTTTATTACCATTCTTAGCCCAAAATCTCCCACTTGGCACCCTAATACCCGTGCCTCCCTCATATATTGACCTTCTAATATATATTAGGCTCTTAGCAGAGGTGGTTATTCCCGCTCTTCTGCAACTTAACATTTTTATCATATAAGTAAGCTTATCCTTCTTTAAGCAACTCAACATATTGAAGATGCAAATTCCCTTAAGCTTATCCCATTCGAATCATTTTTCTTTTACACTTTAATGCTCTTTCAATCCAAAGGTTTTCCTGAGTATCAATAAGTTAATATGCCTTGTATTTTTGTTGGTGTACCTGCGTCCTCTCTTGTCCTCACACCAATCACAAAATGCTTACATTATAAACCCTAATACCTCAATGACTTGGCATTTTAATAACAACCATCATTATTAACCTCATTTGTAAATGTTCTATATCAATCTATGACTATCTTATTATCCTCCATAAATGTTTACAAAGTACCAGATAAGCACCCCTTCATTAATGGCTACAAATTAGCATTTTTCGCATAAACCCTTCGCCTAATATTTCGCATTGTTCATATCAACTCTTCAACTTTTCTCATCAATCTTAAACTTCTCCGAATTGTACTATTTATCTTAACTGACATCACTTCAAGAAAAAAAATAGAAACAATATTTTCAGGATGAATTGAATTGTCTCAGATTGCCCAGAACTATACCATCAATTCGTTGTTATGATTTAAATTTTTTGCACTTTTGACAATGTGTAATGGAAACTTAAAAATATGAATAATTGATCGTACTCGTTCTTTCCTTTTCCTTGAATTTGTGTAGGAACAACTAAAATCAAGAACCTAAAGGATAATATTGGATTTGTTAGCGTAAAACTTACATAGGCAGAGTTGTCTGAGATTTCTGAAGCGGTACCTGTTAGTGATGTTGCAACCCCTAGGATTAACAATAACTATAAAATTTATATGACAGGCCCTAGGATTAACAATAACTGTTCGAGTCAACAGATACAACGTCATCAATGAAGCCGTTACAAGACAATGTGATTAGACCGTTATACAATCAAATCAAAGACCATCAAATGTATATATTCTTTAATGTCCATCATTAAGAATCTTAATGGTCGTCAAATGGTCATATCATATGATCTAAGTCTCCATTCTCAAATATTCAGAACACTCACTGTAATAGCTAGCAATCTCAATAAGATCTCACTTTTTCTAAAATCCTCAAGAGAGGTCGCGGTTTTTAACCTATTCAAAGGTTTTCTATGCTAAACTATCTTGTTAGATATTACTTACTATTCATTAGCGTTCTGATCAGTTCTGGTATAAAGCTATGTTTGAATCACGAATTAGGTTATTACAGTACCTTGCTTAGAAAGAGAGAGAGAGAGGCACTGATGGGAAAGATGAGTTTGGGAGAGAGAGAGACGTAATGAGAGAAAGAAGAGTTAGGCTTAACTTTATATTAAGATCTAAAACAGCAAGTATTTGAAATAACTACTCACTTGAGACTAACCAATTTTGATTGTTTTAGGTCTAAATCGATAGGTCTTAATTCCTTTGAAATAATGGTCTACGCTTAACCTAAATCAAGTCGATATAATTATCTAATGTCAAGTAATCAATAAAAATTAAAGACAAAAGCAAAAAATTTTAACCCTGTGGGAAACCTTTCTCAGGAGAAAAACCCACAGGTTGTTATCGAATCACCCGACAGCTAAACAATCCACTATTAAAAAAGGATTACAAGAATTTATTCACTTACAGACTCGATAAGCACCTTCCATGATTATCTCTCTTCCAATTAATCTTTTTGCAATCAATTCCGCGTTCTTGCAACGCCTTTCTCCAATCTCACGTCAAAGCTCCTAATCTTGAATCGCTCAAGTTCTTCAATCCAGTTCTTAAATGCATGAATAAGGTTTCTTGATCAATTGATTGATTCAAGGTTTGAGTGATTTGATTTTCTCTTGAATCTCTCAAAGATAGATCTCTCTTCACTCTAAAAAACAAGCCCTCAAAAAAATAAGTTTTTAAGAAGTGAGGCTTAAAAAAAGGTAAGTATGTCTTAAGAAGAAAAACAAAAAACACGAGCTCTGTTCGAATAGAAATTAATCTATTCGAATAGAAATCAAAATGATTAAAGTTATTCGAACAACAATTAATCTATTCAAATAGAAATGCAACTGTTGAAAATTATTCGAACAAAAATAATTATATTCGAATACAATTCAAATTGTCGCAAAATATTCGAACAACATTAAAAGTTATTCGAACAGAAGGAATCTTTCTAGTTCTATTTGAATAGAAAATATTCTATTCGAATAGAAGTTCTATTTTCTTTAAGGAGATATTCTTATTACTTTTTCATATTCTGTAAAATACATAGGCTTGACTTTTAGAATAAAGAGTTAGAAACCCACTTACCTGTTCAGTGTTAGTCCAGCTATAGTCGCTTAAGGTGCTATCTCTGATGATGAGTAACCACGAGATAACGCTGGCATCCAAACTGGACAAGGAATGAAATAAACTCCAACTATGGATGTTTCAATCTCCCCCTTGGTTTATTTTATGTCAAAACCAGAACTAACTATAAGAAATAAAAATACAACTCGATGGACTGACTCAATTACTGAACATCCATACTCAAAGCTCCACTTTCATCTTATATAACATATATTCTAGAATCCTTGCACACTAAACAAGATACATCACGTAACCATTCATTTTAAATAAGGGATCCAGAAAAAAGAACATAACTTACCTGACTTACCTGTCAGGATCATCTCTCCCCCTTTTTGGCACAAATGAACAAAGGGTAAATAGCCCATAAGAGGAGAAGCAAATCATGAGTTGAATACAGAATAAATAAAAAATATATACTTATAATTGGCAGAGCAAATATTCTGAACAGATAGACTATTTGGAATACTAAAAAAGTCAAAACCACTACCCTAAAATAATATGCATCTCCCCCTCAAAATAATGATAACCCCCTTAAAAAGAAATAAAAGGAAAATACATACGGGGAGTGTCTCTGAAATAAGTAAGCAAAAGAAAACAACACTTCCCCTAAATACAAGGTAGGATAGAAAGTTAATAAATCTAAAATATCCTATAAAGGCCAAGACATTGCCAATATGTTATAAAACAATCACTTAATGAATTACTTGGTGTGTGTGTGTGTGTGCATAGTCAAAGAGTTACCCAGTTTTTAACGTATTACTCAGCCACAGTTAGAATATTATATTGGAAAGTTGTTTCAACTTATTGAAAAAGGATTACAAGAATTTAATCACTTACAGACTTGATAAGTACCTCCCAGGGTTATCTCTCTTTTAATTAATCTTCTTGCAATTAATTCCACGTTCTCGCAACACCTCACTCCAATCTCACGTCGAAGCTCCTAATCTTGAATCGCTCAAGTTCTTCAATCCAGTTCTTCAATGCATGAATAGGGTTTCTTGATTAATTGATTGATTCAAGTTTGAGTGATTTGATTTTCTCTTGATTCTCTCAAAGATAGACCTTTCTTCACTCTAAGAAACAAGCCCTCAAAAAAATAGGTTTTCAAGAAGTGAGGCTTAAAAAAAGGTAAGTACGTCTTAAGAAGGAAAATAGAAAACACGGGTTTTGTTCGAATAAAAATTAATCTATTCGAATAGGAATCAAACTGATGAAAGTTATTCGAACAACAATTAATCTACTCGAATAGAAATGCAACAGTTTAAAATTATTCGAACAAAAATAATTATATTCGAATACAATTCAAACTGTTGTAAAATATTAGAACAACATTAAAAGTTATCCAAACAGAAGGAATCTTTCATGTTCTATTCGAATAGAAAATAATCTATTCGAATTGAAGTTCTATTTTCTTTAAGGAGACATTCTTATTACTTTTTCATACTCTGTAAAATACATAGGCTTGACTTTTTATAACAAAGAGTTAGAAACCCACTTACCTTTTCAGTCCAACTGTAGTCGCTCAAGGTGCAATCTCTGACGACGAGTAACCATGAGATAACGCTGACATTTAAACTAGATACGAAATGAAACAAACTCCAACTATAGATATTTCAGTATTAACATCAACTATAACGGCAATTATTAACATCAACTATAACAACAAATATAACTCAAATCAGTAAAAAAAAACAAGCTCAACCCAGCAAGTATAACCAATCAAGCATTTATATTAAGATCTAAACCTATGGAAGTAAATGTAATGAAATCAAAACCTATGGAAGTACCAATCAAACTTAACTGCAACAGCAAGTACCACCAGTAGCAGTAAGTACCAACATCAAGCCTTTTAAAAAATAGTACCAACATCAACAAAGTAAAAATTAAAACCCAAGGTACGAAACATATTCATTCTTGAACATCAACAACATGAGAGAGGGAAAGATGGAGAAAGAGAGAGGGAGAGAGAAAAAAAAAAAGAGGCGCTAATGGAAGAGATAAAGAGACGTGATGGGAGAGATTGAGAGACGTTAATGGGAGAAAAAAGAGTCAGGCATAACTTGTGAGATGAAGAGATGCACTAAGACTAAACTACCCATTTTCAGTATTTTGTCCAAAGTACCTGTATGTATAAGAGTTAAATAAATCTAGGCCGTCCATCTCGTTCTTTTCCACAAATCTCAGCCCCTCTTTATATTTGAAACAATGGCAGACTTGTCTATTTGAAAAACACCCTTCTCTAATGTATAATAGATATCCATTATTATTACATTGTCTTGATCGTAGTGGACATTGTCATCATCCTTGTCACCTAAACCATTATCAAGATCCATACAATCTTAAGCCTTCATTCTAGACTTGTTGGTCTTCTTTAAATGGAGATAATCGATGTAAGTCTGCCATCATAAATAAGCGTTATCAGTTCAACTAAACCCCATTATAATCGAAAATCTTTCGGGATATTTTATAAGATAGTATACATGCCTTGAACAAGTATTTTACGGCTTTCACTGTTGATCCTACTCTGACACTCATTGCTTTGTAACCCCCAGATAAAAACCAGAAACTATTTGGAAATTATTTAATAATCAACATCATAATGTTCCCTTACCTCAACTCTATCACCTGGTTTTCCAATGTTAACAAATTTGCCATGCATTAATAAGCTCATTGTGTATGAGGTCCCATCTTTAGGAATTTCATCTGGTGACTCCTAAAGCCTAACCCTTTGTGTACTTGTAAAGAAAATTTACAGCAAAAAAATCAATGATCAAAATGCAGGCTGTAGCCAAATATTTATGATATCATCTGCAACACTAGTATCAACATATAGAAAATTAAATACTCAAAATATGAAATGCATGAAGAAACTTTTCAATTGTAGAATAAAATTTGATTTTTTGTTGCGGGCGCCTGACGTTTAGGTATCCTTCCCATTCGCTTGGTGTCCCAGCATAGGAAAGTAACGTCCAACTTTTTATATGCTGGGTAATGAACAAAAATAATGGGATTCAGAATTCACTTTAGTTTCCTTAACACATTTCAGAATTCTTCGTCGTTTAAGAAGAATATTCGCCTTACTTGAGAAAATATACTATTATGCTTTCAGTTATTGTAAAAGCAACATGATGGTATCCGTGAGACTTTTATTTTATGTTCGAATTTACTTAAGTCTATTCGAACAATTTATTCAAAACTCATTTTCTTCGAGTACACTTTGGGTGTTTATTCGAATAAAAAAGAGTATGTTCGAACAAACATCGAGAAAAGTCATTTTTGAGATTTGTTTAAAGCCTCTTGTTTGCCTCAAGATTCGAGTGATTGTATTTGGCTCTCCCAAGTATATAAGTGAGAGTTAGGTTATTTAGAAGACACATTTGTGAAGATCTTTAATGGGAGGAATTCTTGAGAGAGAAACCTTAATGGTTTGTAAAGATTGTAACCTTAGTCTTAAAATAAACTCCCTCTCTCTATTGTGTGTGGATATAGACAATTGCCGAACCACCTTAAAACCTTGTTGTTCGTTGTTGATTATGTATTCCTACTTGTTTGTTTGTGACATAATCGAATCGATAGGAGTTTGGATTCCGCATCGCGGCCAAACAGTATGTTGTTAGAGGACTACTTTCCTTCGAAAAAATTCAATCCTTTCAACCAGTAAATCAACTACGAAGCTTCTTCTCTAATTTAATGCAACTAGTTTTGTACTTGCCTATTTGATTGCCTCTATGAGTTGGTTGTGGCTCACAATCTTTGGGTCATATTGAATTTTTGCTTCTTCAGTTGTTAATGGAACTTGGGCTTTATTGATACCAGGGACACCTTGTAAAGCAGATTCAACAATTCTTGAGCGCAAAATGTTAGTCATTCCTTTTATGCGTGCTCGATATATATGTATGGATCTTTCATCCATTTCCACCTTAACCAATATCGCCTCAAACCCAACATCTTCAATTGCCTTCACGAAAGATCCAGCAGAAGCAGAACAAGTCATCCTAATGACAAAAAACAAAGATGTCTTTACCATTGGTGACCCTTTAAGCTTTTGTTGAAGAACAAAGAACCCCTATGGGTATTTGTGCATTAAAAGATAATGGGTGTGGGCTGCCTGTTGCCTTGGTCGTTCAAACGAGGTTGATAGTCGTTCGAACGACCTTTTGACAACCCCTTGGAATTTTGGCCCAGGAGCCCAAGTCGTTCGAACGACTTCATATTTCGTTCGAACGACCTTTGTTGGATCCCCTAGAATTTTGGCCCAAACATAAATTTTGTTCGAACGAATTCATAATTGGTTCGAACAAAATCTAGGAACTCTATTTTTTTTATGGTTTTTAAACCACTTGATTACCTCAAGATTTGAGCGATTGTAAAGAGTTTTCCTAATATATAAAGGGAAACTTGTTCTTTGAGAGTTATCCTTGAGTCAATCATTTAGACAATCTTTTGGTAAGAATATTTTGGGATGATTTCTTGAGTGAGAACCTCTAATGGGTAAGTGATTGCAATCGGGATTTTGAATTGTGTATATTTCTTTAATTGTGTTTGTTTGTGACCAACCTAAATTGACTTGAAGTTTCGGCTTCCGGAGTTGCGACTTAACAATTGGTGCCAGAACGAGGTCAATTCCCGGTGGTGCGCGAATTTGAGGTAGCTTAGGGTTTCTCAATTTCAATTTAGTTTTGATTTGGTTAGTTCATGAAAATTGGAGGAAACATGGGATATGAAGTTGAAGCTAGTTCTTCGGCTCCGAAAATAAATATAACATTGATGTTCAACAATGTAAAGATTGAAGTTGAAAAATTCAATAGAACAAATCACTTCGGCATGTGGCGATGCGAAGTTATTGATGTCATAAGTCAATAAGACTTAAACAAGGTATTGGAGGACAAACCAGATGACATAGAGGAAAGTGTATAGAGAAAGATGAATAAGAGGGCTTGTGGCCAAATTCGTTATTGTCTTGCTCAAGACATTAAATACCTTGTGATGAAGGAAACTTCTACAAAAGAAATTTAGTGGATTCGAGATGAGAAGTACTTGGTAAAGAGCATCCAAAATCAACTCCAGTTGAAGAGGAAGCTTTATCGCTTCACTATGAGGCAAAGGATTATTATGTCCGAGCATTTGAATGACTTCACTAAATTGTTGGCCGACTTAGAGAATCTTGAAGATGTAGTTGGGGATGAAGATAAGGCTCTTTTGTTCTTGAATTCACTTACAGAAGAATTTGAGCACTTTATTATGATGATTACTTATGGAAAAAGTTTATTAAAATAGACGGATGTGACTACGGCCATAGTTAACAATGAGTACCGGAGAAAGGAGAAATGTGAGACCGATAAGTTTAGATTTGATGTATTAACGGTTCGAGGAAGATCCTCGGACAAGAAGAAGTCATTGGGTAACAACTCTCGGTCAAAATTGAGAGCTCGTGGGAGAAATTGGAACAACTTGAATAAGGACCAATACACATTTTGTAAGGAAACGAGACATTGGAAAAATGATTGTCCCGCGCTTAAGAAGAAGAAAGCGGGAAAAATGGGTTATTCCCAGAATTTGGCTCAGGACACGGAAATGGGAGGTAATGATTCTGATTTCTTTTTTACTATGACATCTAGTGCTTATGTTATTGATACAAAGGAATAGATTTTAGATTTGGGTGCTACTTATCACATTTGTCCTTAAAGGGCTTGTTTTTCTAGTTTTAAAATGCTAGAAGATGGAGCGGTGTTGATGGGAAATGATAATTCGTGCCGCATAATGGGGATAGGTACCATTCGTCTAAAGTTGCACAATGGGTTGGTTAAAGAGATTTGAGCACTTTATTATGATGATTACTTATGGAAAAAGTTTATTAAAATAGACGGATGTGACTACGGCCATAGTTAACAATGAGTACCGGAGAAAGGAGAAATGTGAGACCGATAAGTTTAGATTTGATGTATTAACGGTTCGAGGAAGATCCTCGGACAAGAAGAAGTCATTGGGTAACAACTCTCGGTCAAAATTGAGAGCTCGTGGGAGAAATTGGAACAACTTGAATAAGGACCAATACACATTTTGTAAGGAAACGAGACATTGGAAAAATGATTGTCCCGCGCTTAAGAAGAAGAAAGCGGGAAAAATGGGTTATTCCCAGAATTTGGCTCAGGACACGGAAATGGGAGGTAATGATTCTGATTTCTTTTTTACTATGACATCTAGTGCTTATGTTATTGATACAAAGGAATAGATTTTAGATTTGGGTGCTACTTATCACATTTGTCCTTAAAGGGCTTGTTTTTCTAGTTTTAAAATGCTAGAAGATGGAGCGGTGTTGATGGGAAATGATAATTCGTGCCGCATAATGGGGATAGGTACCATTCGTCTAAAGTTGCACAATGGGTTGGTTAAAGAGATTGACGAGGTTGGGTATATTACGATAATGAGTAAGAACATTATCTCGATGGGGACACTTAAAGCGCAAGGCTACAAGGTTGTGTCTGAGAATGGGGTTAAGTGGGTTCTTAAGGGAGCCATGGTGATATTGAAGGGTCACAGAAGAAATAACAACTTGTACTATTTAGATTGTACGACTATTCTTAGTGAGGTTTCTACCGCGGGAAGGGAGTAGACTACTTCCAAAGATACCATACGGCTATGGCACATGCGTTCGGCGCATGCTGGAGAAAGTCTTTGAGAGTTCTCGCGAACTGGGGGCTATTGAAAGGTGTCAAGATGTACAAATTGGATTTGTGTGAACACTGCATTCTGGGCAAGCAGACAAGAGTTAAGTTCGACACCGCGATCCACCGTACTCGTAAAATTCTTGATTATGTTCACTCTGATGTTTGGGGACCCTCTAAGAATGCACCGCTAGGGGGGAAATATTACTTTGTGTCTTTTTAGGATGACTTTTCTAGGCATGTATGGGTGTACACTATGAGGATGAAGGATGAAGTCCTAGAAATTTTCATGACGTGGAAGAAGTTGATTGAGACTCAGACCGACAGAAAGATCATGTCGCTCCTTTCAGATAATGGTGGGGAGTACACTAGTAATCCATTCTTGCAAGTATGTTGGGATTAGGGGATAATTTGACATTTCAGGGTTAGAGAGACACCACAACAAAATGGGGTAGCTGAGCGCATAAATCGTACTTTACTGAAGAAGGTGCGGTATATGTTGTCCAATTCTGGGTTGGGCAAAGCATTCTGGGCTGAGGCTTTGACATATGTATATTATCTAGTTAATAGATTGCCTTCGGCTGCAATTGAGGGTAAAATACCAATGGAAGCTTGCTCGGGAGAACCTGCTACAGATTATGATAGTCTTCTTATATTTGGGTGTCTGGCATACTATCATATTAAAGATGGTATGTTAGATCCACGAGCAAGAAAGGTTATTTTTTTGGGTAAGAAGAAGGGTGTGAAAGGTTACAAGTTATGGGATACGAGAGATTGAAAGATCATTCTGAGCATAGATGTCACTTTTGATGAGACTTCTATGATGAAGTCACATGGCTCTAGGCACACAGAGAAGACGATCAACTGGGTATTACAGCGGGTGGAGATTGATGTGTCTTCACATTGGCCAGAGAGTTCCGTACTTAGAGGAGGGTCATCTACCGGTGTGACAATTGGTAATGCGCCATTAGTACATGTTCCAAATGCGGAAGACACGGATGAAGGTTGAGCATTTGGTAGTACGGATGAAGAGATTCTAGTAGCAGAGTCAATCGCAAAGAGTAAACCAACAAAAGATGTAAGCAAACCAAGTTGGCTTACAAAGGATATAGTGCTTCCAAAGGGGAAGGCCATAGTAGCCTATGTACTTCTGGTCATTGAAGAGAATGTACCTTCCACCTATAAATGAGCTATTTACAGTTTCGAGGCTAAACATTAGGAGAGAGCAATGAAGGAAGAGATGTATTCTCTTTTTAAGAATGGAACTTGGGAAATTTTGAAGTTGCCAAAGGGAAAGAAAGCGATCGGTTGTAAATGGGTCTACACAAAGAAACAAGAATCTTTTGATGATGATATACGCTTCAAGGCAAGAATCGTAGTCAAGGGCTATGCTTAAAGGGAGGGGATAGACTATAATGAAGCATTTTCTCTGATAGTGAAACATTCTTCCATGCGAATCCTATTGGCCTTAGTAGCGCATTTCGATTTGGAGTTGCAACAACTCGATATTATGACGACGTTCTTACATAGAATTTGAAAGGAGATCTATATGACTCAGCCGAGTGGGTTTACGGTTGCGGGGAAAGAAGACTATGTGTGTAAGCTGAAAAAGTCGTTGTACGGTTTGAAGCAGTCTTCAAGGCAATGGTACAAGCGGTTTGATCAGTTTATGATTGGGCAGAAGTATAAGCGGAGTCATTATGACCATTGTGTCTACTTACGCAAGCTTCGTGACGGGTCCTTTATTTACTTGTTTATTTTTATGTGAATGATATGCTTATTGCGTGTAAGCACAAAAACGAGATTGATAAGTTAAAAAAGTAAATGGGTGAAGAATTTTAAATAAAGGATCTTGGTGATGCGAAAAAGATTCTTAGTATGGAGATTCATAGAGATAGAGAGAATGGAACAGTGAGTCTCTCTCAGACTACATATATGAAGAAGGTACTTCAGAGATTTGGCATTGATGGTAATAATAAATATGTAAGTACGCCCTTTGCTCCTCATTTTAAGCTTAAGGTTTCTATGCCTCCAAACACTGATGAGGAACGTGATTATATGAGTCAAGTTCTTTATGCTAGCGCGGTTGGTAGCTTGATGTATGCTATGGTATGTACTCGGCCAGATATTTTACAGGCGGTTGGTATGGTTAGTCGATACATGCATGATCCGGGTAGAGATCATTGACGAGTTGTGAAATGGATTCTACGGTATATCAAAGGTACTGTGGATATTGGTTTGGAATTTCGTAAACAAGATTCAATTGATCAATTTTGTGTGAGTTATGTGGATTCTGACTATATGGGTGATTCGGATAAACGACGGTCTACTACCGGGTATGTGTTTACATTGGGTGAAGGGTCGATTAGTTGGAGATCTATGCTACTGTTAACGGTTGCACTATCTACTACCTAGGCAGAGTATATGACGGTGACTGAAGCCATAAATGAATATATTTGGATGAAAGGTCTTCTGTGCGATTTAGGCATTAAGATGGATCATCTTGATGTTTTCTGTGATAGTCAAAGCGCTATCTTCTTGGCCAAAGATCAGGTTCATCATCAACGTAGTAAATATATTGATGTACGCTATCACTTTGTTAGAAAAGTCCTGAAAGAGGGTGAGATTCTGGTAAAGAAGATTCACACCAAAGATAACCTGGCGAATATGTTTACGAAAGTTGTTTCGGGAATTAAGTTCAATCATTGTTTGGACTTAGTTCAAATTCTTCATGTTGATTGATTGGGTTTTTTTTGTGAACTACGGGCAACTTGATCCACGGAGGTACGTAGGCAACCATTGATTTGGTGTAGTCGATTTTGGTTCCTTGGGACATTTGGTTTGGTTCTTGGTCTTTTGGAACGCTTGGTTTGGATTTGGTCATTTTGTGAACCTTTGGTTTTGGTTAGTTTCCTTGGGTCGTTTGTGTGTTTGGGTCTCTGGGGATATTTGATGGTGGAGAGTGATTGTTTGGGTCCGTTTGGATGGTTACTTTGTTTGGCTCAAATTTTAGTTTGTTTAGTTGGGGAAATCTTTACCGGGGTGGAGAATTGTGGGGTTGCCTATTGCCTTGGTCGTTCGAACGAGGTTGATAGTCGTTCGAACGACCTTTTGACAACCCCCTGAAATTTTGACCCAAGAGCCGCCCAAGTCGTTCGAACGACTTCATATTTCATTCGAACGACTTCATATTTCGTTCGAACAAAATCTGGGAACTCTATTTTTTTATAGTTTTTAAACCACTTGATTGCCTCGTGATTTGAGCAATTGTAAATAGTTTCCCTAGTATATAAAGGGAAACTTGTTCTTTGAGAGCTATCCTTGAGTCAATCATTTAGGCAATCCTTTGGTGAGAACATTTGGGGAGGATTTCTTGAGTGAGAACCTTTAATGGGTTTTGAGTGATTGTAATCGGGATCTTGAATAAACTCTCTCTCTCTCTCTCTCTCACGATGGACGTAGGCAATTTGCTGAACCACTTTAAACTTAGTGTTGTGTGTATTTCTTTGATTGTGCTTGTTTGTGACTAACCCAAATCGGCTTGGAGTTTCGGCTTCCGGGCTTCCGACTCAACAATGGGGTCATGGAGATAAATCTTTACTAGAATTCTCATATCGTATTGAAGCTCCAAGACCTAACAACTTCCTCGCCATTGTTTATCTTTTTTTTTCACTCTCATAGTCCACATCAACTATAACAAGCTTAGCTGTAACAGGAAGATCAAAGTCTATAACCTGAAATAATATTGATAGTCCAATATTAACTTTAGTACAAATTTTTTAGTACTTTATTCATACCTGCCTTTCGGTTGGCCTCAAATTTTGGCTTTTCATTATAACAATCTCAAAATTTAGTTACAAAAATTATGCCTTCCTGAACATCATATGATTCATGTTTATCTCTGTGCCTCTCAAGTTGAATACAAAAGATTACACTAAAAGAAGTAAAAAATTATAATTAACCACAATGTAAAGCAAGGAAAGTACCTTCCCATTCCAAAAGAATAAAATGCAGTCCATGCATTCTTTTAGCCGCTTTCTTTTGCCCCCGACGTCAGACTCATTTAATCGGATCTCTACAATGGTTAACTCTTCTTATATATGAAACACTATAGATAAGAATGGAAGTATAACTAAGCCACTATTAAACGACATAAAGTGGGGAAAAAATTTCATACATTGTCTTATATGGGAATTGTTTGGTCTCTATATGTGAACACCTGCGAGGGACAAGAGGGATTACCTTCAGAAGGAGGGTGTCACATGATTTCTCGTCGATCGCCTTCTTGACTCTATGTGAACAGGGGTGATCTAACTAAGAAAACTATAATATCCTAGGAGCTTCATTGCAGAAGTACTGAAAAAAGATGTCCTATCACTTTGCAAAACAAACATTTTATATTGGGAACTAGACAGTTAGGTTTCACATTCCGTTCCTTTCAAGAAAGACCCATAAGATTCTATTGGGCCAATATTTTTAATCCTAGCTGTACCGTCTACCTAGCTAAATTGTGGACCTACGATCTTTAATGTTATAATACGGAGGTAAGAGCATGGCCAGCAGTAGGGTGGGTGAATTCAACTAAACCCAAGTGGATTCAATCCACCCCATAGCAGTTCGAATTCCAAACAAGGTGAATATTACTCACCGCAGTTCTGAACTGCAGGGCACAATCTACGTCTACGATCTAGCCACGTGTCTCTATCATAAACGTCCACACCATACGTGCAATTCTAAGCTGCAGGGAGTAAGAACAAATCAGACAGTGCCATAATTTTTTTAAAAATATTATCGCGCAGTTCAAAACTGTACGACAAGAGCCTGCATGGAAAAAGGCACTCCCTCCCCCTCATACTTCATTTTTCTCAAATTTACCTCTAAACCCAAAACCAACTTATTCCTCAAGTTTCCCAACCCCCACATTTTCCTCAATAATTCAACGCCATTAATAGAATAATAATGTCGGGAGAGTCTAGTTTGCGACAGGGCTATATTTTTCCCAAAATGAGACGTAGCGCAAGCTCCGAAGTTAAATAAAGGGGGGGAAAATTGGTAACCAATATGTGGTCGTCACGAAAATGATCCCGCCCCAACCCTCGAGGATTTGTACCGAGTGGATATTCTCCCGGACAACTGGGTCTATATTTCTATTGGATCAGAGGAATTACCGGTAAGCTTTTTGTGTAAAATTTATGTGTTATTAACGTTGTTTGCGAAATACTCGACAAAATACCAAAATGAAATTTAATATGTTAATGTATTTTTTTTGCAGAACCGAGATCAAATACAATGTATGGGATAACTTGATAAAGTATTAAAGTGGTACCAATGGATTGCCAAGTATCCGGTGTTGAATAGGCTGGTCAACGAAGTAGCTCAACGACTAGTTTTTTTCATCTATAAATGTTATTCATCTTCTATACTCTATACTCTTAATCTTTAACACTCTCCTCCCTCTTTAGCTTACAAACAAAACCACTATGTCATCCTCAAGCTCTCAATCTAATTCTCAAAACTATTCTCAATTCTCCAATACGAACTAATAAGAGAACTTATTTCTGACTCAATTGGCGCATTTGATTTGTCACAAATGACTAACTCTTCCCAATATCGCGATCACCATAATCGACAACTATTCCCGACACCCGACATTCATTTTCAATCTCAACTTGATCCCCAAAGAACCAATTATAACCCTCATTACCAAACCCAAAGATATTATCCTTAATTTAATGCTCATACGGGCTCGTACTTTCAATCGGGAAATCTATATTTTTCATCTCAGATTGATTTTGCCGGTGGAAATTTGAGTACCACGCCAATGAGAGGTACATGGGGTTTAAATAATTTAAACCTCAATACATCACCGGTTGTATCTTCGGTTATCTTTTCGGTTCTCATGAGAAGTAATACGCGCAGAAAGGCAAAGCCTTAAAGATAGACGGCACTGACACCTATTATAGTTAAGGATGTAGTTGAGGTTGAGGATGAAGTTAACGATGACAAATAAAAATACAAGAACTCCAAAATTGGTCGTCCAATGACTTCGTGAATCTCGCATGTGTTTAGTCTCAAGTATCTCAAAACCTCGCTACCACGAACAACCAAAAAGCCGCTACATTTTGGTTTAAGGAGCGTGACCAATTCAACTTGTTCTATAATGACCAATCGATATGACAATCATACAACAGTGTCAATTGCACATATAAGGGGTGGCTCAATAAGGATTGTTTAAACTTCATAGGCATCATCCAAGACCTTGAAAGTCAACATTTTACCGGCATTGGATCAGGCGACGTAGTAAGTATTTAATTTTTTTCTCATTTCATTAATTTTGCTTTGTTAATCGTACTCATAAGAATTTGTAACTTAATTTCCAAGTTGGTATGGCATGCAAGACCTTTAAAAAAATACAAAAAAATATTCGTATTTCAGGAGGCTTAGAAAGTTTTGGAGCAATGCCCAAAATAGTCGCAAATTCATTACATCGGGCAACCCAGCCACAACGTCGCTATGAAATTAAATTTAGCAATAGCCGGGTAACTCCATCAACACCACACCCTCTAAACCTACTTCTGGCACTTTAAATGTTATAATTCCAAATGATTCTACTGACATAGATACACCACTATATGTTTATGGGGAAGTACGTCCGGACGGTAAAAAAAATATAAGGAAAAAGAAGCGGCAAAGTAAGTATAGGTTATTAGGGGAAGAAGATGTTTGAAACAACGATAAATATGATGGTGGCATGGAATAAGAGAGACGATAAGAAGAAGAAAAAGGAAAAAGAAGTTAAAGCTAGAGCAGAGAGGAACAAAAGTTGGCTAAAAGGTAGAGATTCAAAGGAGGCGTGAAGCGGAGCTAGCTAGGAAAGAGCCATCGAAGAGCAAAATTTTGTTAAGGTAATGACAACAAACATAATTAACCTACTACCGGCATAAAAGCGTTGAATGAAGAAACAAATTATACTTTATTCCAAGAAGTTGAAAGAGCAATGTCCAAGTGATGACGACATTTTAAGTGATGAAGATTGATGTAATCATTAGCGTTAATTATAGTTATGAAGTTCTATGTTATGGTTTATTTGAATAAAATTATTATCAATCATTTTATTTCGCAAAACATGATTTGTTCAAGTAGAAAAAATATATTTCAACTTCAACATAAAACTACAAATTTTGAAAAAAAATGCATTACTTTTGAAAATTAGAAACCAATCTACATTACTCCTCCCCTTTTTAATTCCACAAATGCGCGACAAGTTCATTTTTTAATTAGAAATGAATACCTTCATTTATAATTTCATGAATCTTCTAGATGTACTATACCATAGTATTGAGAGCGTGTCTTGGATGTAATGTCTCATTCCAAATATCTGCATATTTTTTAAATTAGGGATCAATATCCACTTGTCGGATGTAAGTATGACGTTCATCTGCGACGATCATGTTGTGCATAATTATATATGTATACCTAACATTTCCTAGATCACTAGGTTTCCAAAATTGCGTATCGTGTGCCAATATTTCAAACCTAGCTTGTAATACCCCCAAAAGCATGCTCTACGTCTTTCTGGCATGCTTCTTGCATAATTACAAAATGTCTTTCGTCATCGATCGACAGATTTCACACAGTTTAAACAATTATTTGCCATTTTGGATAGACTTCATCTGCTAAATAATACTCCATAGTGTGCGGGACCGTGCATATATTATAATTGCATGGCAGCGCAACTCTATTAGACAAGTTATTAAAAAGCCACCCTTGATGCAAGACGTTCATGTCGTTGTTAGAACTGGGCACCCCAAAAAATGTGTACCATATCCAAAGAACTTGCGATGCAATCGCTTCAAAAATCACCGTTGGATGCTTCTTATACCCGGTATATTGTCTTGCCCACACAGTAGGACAATTCTTCCATTTCCAATGCATATAATCTAAACTACCTAACATCCCTGGAAGCCTCGCGATCCATTCACTTATAACAACCTTAAGGTATCGTTTTCATCGGGAAATCGAAGGTATTAAGCTTTGAAGTATTTTATAATTATGATACAAAATTCTATCAAACTCAAATTACCCGTAGACTCCCCAATCTGAACATATTCGTCTTGGGCGTCTGTGTTCGTATTATAACGTAACATGCGAAGTACTCACGTTATCTTTTGATGCGACGATAAGCCCATCGTTTTAGCGGTATTTTCTTTTTGAACAAAATAGGTGTTCGAAGAAATAACATGATCATGAATACATTAATACACCTTAGCTTATACGGAATCGACGACGAAATGGGATTCCTCTAAAGATTGGGTTGGAACCAAAATAATCTCGATTAAGGCTAAACTCACCAAATTTATAATCACGCCCTTTTCGCTAGTCAATCATTCCTATTTTACTACCCCCCCCCCCCCCCCCGCCTCCGTGATGATGTCGTTTCTTGCTCTATTTCTTCTGCTTCTCACATCTCAATGAGAGACTTGCTATATTCATGCATCATCATAATTTTAAGTTGGAAGAGCTCTTCGATTCTGGATGAGGATGAAGATGACGATGACAATGATGAAAGTGATAGATCTGACATGATAAGGCTAAATTAATAACTAGAGAATAGAGTAGAGTGTAGAAGAGTAAGAGAATAAAGTATAGTGGATGAATGGCTTTTATAGATGGAAAAAAACAAGTTGTTGAGCTTCTTACTGAACAAGTTTATGAAATAAACTAGCCGTTGAGCTGTTTGTCAAACAAGTTTGACCAAAAATAGAGTCGTTGAGCTTCTTGTCTAACAAGCTTGCCTAAAAAACTAGCCATTGAGCTTCTTGTCAAATAAGTTTATTCATGGATATAACCCTTCTCATCACCAAATAAACCAAGTATGGAGAGGGGAAGAATAAAATTTGCATGCATGCTCTAGCCGCACAATTCTGAACTGCACGGCATCAACTAGCCGTTAGCCAACTTTAAACCACAACTGCCCATGTGTCTCTATCATAAGCATATATATGCTGCGCAATTCAGAACTACGGGGCATAGGAACTACTTAAAGTTTGACAAGTATCATCATATAATTGGGTTAAAGGTTATGGGCAGTTCAAAACTGCAGGCCATATTTTTGGGTAAGAAGAAAGGTATGAAAAGCTACAAGTTATGGGATACAAGAGACCGAAAAATCATTCTGAGCAGAGATATTACTTTTGATGAGGCTTCTATGATGAAGTCTCATGTCTTTGAGCACACATAGAAGACGACAAATGAGGTTTTGCAGCGGATGGAGATTGATGCATCTTTACATTAGGTAGAGAGTTCCATACTAAAGGGGGTGTCATCTACCCGCATGACAACGGGTGATGAGCCATTAGTTCATATTCCAAATAATGAAGACACGGACGATAGTGGAGCATTTGGTAGTACGGATGAGGAGACTCCAGTTGTAAAGTCAATTGCAATTAGTAAACCAAAGAGGAATGTGAATAAGACGGAATGGCTTACAAAGAACATGGTGCTTCCAAAGGCGAAGGCCACAATACCTTATGTACTACCGATCATTGAAGAAGATGTCCTTTCTATGGCTAAACATTAGGAGGGAACGATGAAGGAAAAGATGTATTCTCTTCGTAAGAATGAAACTTGACAACTTTCAAAGTTGCCTAAGGGAAAGAGGGTGATTGGTGGTATATGGGTCTATAAAAGGAAACAAGGATGTCAAGATGATGTTATGCTTCAAGGCAAGTTCAGTGATGAAATACTTCTCCATTCGTATCATATTGGCCTTGGTAAGGAGTTTGAATTGGAGTTGTAACAACTCGATGTTAAGATGGCGTTCTTACATGGGAAGTTGAAAGAAGAGATCTATATGACTCAGCCGAGTAGGTTTAAAGTTGCTAGAAATAAAGACGATGTGTATCAATTGATGAAGAGATCGCTGTACGGTTTGAAGAAGTCTCTAAGACACAATGATACAAACAGACTCTTAGTATGGAGATTTATATAGATAGAGAGAAGGGAACAGTGTGAATCTTTCCTATGGATTGATTTGGCCCCTCACGGGGATATTGAGAGCTACGGGCGACTTGATCCACGGTACGTAAGCAACCATTAATTTGGTGTTGTCGATGATTTTATTTGTTGGGAAGCTTGGTTCGATTGGGTCCTTCGGAACGCTTGGTTTAATTGGGTCCTTTGGGACACTTGGTTCGATTTGGTCCTTTAGGACGTTTGGTCGATTTTGGTTCTTCGAGGCATTAGTTTGTTTGGATTTATTGCGATGTTTGTTTACTTGGGTCCTTAGAGATATTTGGTGAGAGAGGGTTTTATTTTGGGGTCGTTTGGATGGTGGCTATACTCGGCTCAGATTTTGATTTGTTTGGTTGGGAAATCTTTACCGAGGTGAAGAATTATAAGGCTGTTGTTTTCTATTAGACTAGACTTGAGTCTGTTCGAATAGACTTTGTTTTGTTCAAACAAACTCAAAGTATATTCGAATAATTACTTAGAAGCCCTTTTCTTTTAATATACTTTGGATGTTTATTAAAATAAAAAAAGGTATGTTCAAACAGACATCGAGAAAAGTTATTTTTGAGATTTGTTTGAAGCCACTTGTTTGCCTCGAGATCCAAGTGATTGTATTTGCTCTCCCAAGTATATAAGGGAGAGTTAGGCTTTTTAGAAGTTTGGGAAGATCTTTTGTGGGAGGAATTCTTAAGAGAGAAACCTCAATTGTTTGTAAAGATTGTGACCTTGGTCTTGTAATAGACTCTATCTTTCTCTCTATTGTGTATGGATGTAGGCAATTGTCGAACCACTTTAAAACCTTGTTGTTGGTTGTTGATTGTATATTCCTATTTGTTTGTTTATGCCCTAATCGAATCGATAGGAGTTCGGTTTCCGCGACGTTGCCAAACAACACGATCTTTGAGGCCGTGTCAAGTTGTGAGCAGTTTGGTCCATTACAGCTGTAATGTCATCTCCCGTGACCGTTCTTGAGCTTCTAGTTTTCATGTTTATGGTTCTGTGCTTTTGTTCTTTCTATGCGAATAATAATTAAAATTGTTGTTTTGTTGATGGGATGCAGTTAACTTCGATTATTTTCATTAAAGTTGCATTTTTGCCACGGTAACTTTTAAATAATGTTTATTTTGATGTGAATTGTCCTCTAATGGCCATTCTTACCGTCAATAAATTATTTTTATTTATAGTCTCTTGATTTAAGCATCTCTTAGATTTTAGGGACTTGTTAGAATTAGGGTTGTTAATTCTAATCCCCCTATATAAAGTTAGTTCTATGTTTTGAGGAGGTTGTTTGAGTTAATTATTAAATAAATATTAATTTGATTTTAGAGTTTAGAAGAAAAACCATAATTGAGATTATGTTAGTTTTAAACGTAGAACGATCTTGCTTCCGAGTCGTGTGTTTACATTAAATTTACTAGTTTTGTGGTAATTGTTTTGTACAATCTTCTATACAGTCCGTGTACCATATATATTTACTAATCCAAATATGTCCATACATTTTTTTAAGACATCTATGACATTTGTCTGGCATAAGCCCCGCTCATGATGAAGTTACGATCTGATTTAATAAATTTTGAGGGCTAGAATCAACCACATAATTCGTGTTCCAATTTAAGTTTTCATATGTGAGTGTATATGAGACAAAAACCGTGCATTTGAATATGATCGTGCACTCTAAACCATACCTTTAAAATTTTTGCAGTTATTGTCGTCCAGTGGACGGTCACACGGAAGCATGTTTTGTCTTCGTCAGACTAATGCCTGTAAGTATATCTATATATTATCCAAGGAGGGAATCTTTCGTATAGACAAGTCTGCCATTGTCTCAAAGATAAAGAGGGGTCGAGATTTGTTGGAAAGAATGAGATCGACGGATGATATTTGTTCAACTCTTTGGATTAGGGGTAGTTTCGACATAACACATAAAAGGCTAGTTAACTCTCTCCCTCTAAATACATTCTAGCCCGACTCTCTTCTTCTTCTCTCCATCTCTCCATCTCTCCATCTCTCAGTGTGGACGATCTTGCGATGATACTCCAAGTAACGCATCTCTCTCTCTCTCTCATTAGTGGGCTTCAATTTGGTATCGTTTATAGACCTATTGAGGTTGAAACTATTATATATGAGCTCTCTACCATTACTGGTAATGAAGGGTGAATTTCCAGCAATTAAGATATCATAAGTGGGATTTCAGCGAGGGTAAAACCTGAAACCCTAAGTTCATGATTCGTGGTTTTCAATCTTATGTATCAAATTTGTAGATCAAGTGTTTCAATTACAATAGGTCATTGTTTCAAATTATTGGTTTTTATTACAGTAATCGTTGTATCAAATTTGTAAATTATTGGTTTTTATTAATTTCATGCTCAATGTTTGAGTTGGTTCAAGTTCTGCAATCGTCATCAATGGTTTGAGATTCAGATTTTGTAATTGATATTATTATTTCTCCAGTATTTCTATGGGTATTAATGAGAATTAATGGGTCTGCAATATTCATCAATGATTCGAAATTGAGGGTTCGAGTTTGGGTGTATAAAGATCTGGATTTTAAGGTTTGTTTTAGGTTACAATGCTTGCCTATTTGCTGTCATTTTGTTCGAATCAAAGAGTTAACATTTCAGGGACATTTCAAATTGAGTGCTTCAGAGAATTTTAATTCAGGAATTGGGCTTAATATGTCCTATTGATTTTACTTATTTCAGTTATACTTGCTGTTGTTGTTCCTATTGCTGTTGGTTTCATCTCTCCCAAAGACGTCTCTCCCATCAACACCTCCCTCTCTCTTTTTAAGCAAGGTACCTCTCTCTCTCTCCATCGTTATTGCATTGATATACAAACTCAACGATTTCGATATTTTTCTTGGATTAAGGGATTCTTTGAATTGCTTATGAAACGTAAGAGGCAATGAACAAGGATGGCCTCAAAAGCAAGACTCGCAGCTTATAAAGCGTGTATTATAAGGATGGTCAAGGCCTTATTAATGGAAGAGGTCCGGAAAGTATAACTAATATCAGTTGATTTCATGAGGATATGTGGGTCTGAGTAGTCAAAGAGATGTGAGTTGGGGTTTTAGTCGGTTTTCATTGCTATTGGTTTTGGAGCATTGTGTTTTACTCATAGTTATACATCTCTATTTGCTACAGCCTCACCCTATACAAAAGTGTCGAGTGCCATACATTCCATAAATTCCTAGCTTCACCTGGTGCCAAGGAGATGCTACTTTCTCCTATTGTTGCCCCACATCACGGTTGCAAGAACCAACCTCTAGATATTAGAGAAATGGTTTATCAACCATATAACCTTCTGGGTTTATATCACAACCGAGCAAATAGTCTGCTACATAAGAAGACATCTTCTACGGTAGTAAACCCCAATCCCATAGGTACATTCCTAAATGCACCATAAACATTCATCATCACAATGATTTGATTGTAATACCATTTTCACCCTATCCTTGCTTGATGGGCAAAAGGTACCAATGAATGACAAAGAGGTTCAGGTCGTGAGCATCGGCCAGGAAGAGGTACGTTCATAACCAATATGTAGATAATGATCATAAGTTTAAGTTATGATCATTACCATTTCATATTATCAGTCAATAATCATTACATTTTATTTACATGCACTAAGGCTATTGGAGGCTTAAATCAAATTTGTCAACTACATTCAACATCAAAGAAGTAGAACTCATGACGCCCAACCTAGAGAAGATTTTTGAAATATAGAAGTACATCTCTCTCTCTCTCTTTCACACACACACACACAAAAGGGTTATACATGTTGTTGTTGTTGTTATTATTATACTTTGTGATTGGTTATACTTACTGTTGTTGTTGGTATAATAGATACTTGATGTTGGTTGTACTTACTATTTTTGTTGGTTCAAGTATGAATGTTGTATATTGCTCACATTAGTGTTGTTCTTGTTGTTCGTATAATAGATGCAAGACCAACTAAAACAGAATACCCTATTATATTCAAAAATGTGTGCAGTCAGTCTATACATATGCTAATTGATATTTTTGCAACTGTGTTTCCTTAATGACATTTTTGTAACCATGTTTACTTAGCGACGTCTTTGTGAAAGAAATACTTGCTGCCCTTAGGAACTCTTTATGGTACCAATTAACCACAAGGCTATGTCACTTCTAGCATTACAATGATCCCCAAAGTTGATCCTTCGAATATTATTGTTGACTATAGATTGATCAGTTTGTATAACCTTTATCTACAAGGTGTTCTCGAAAATCATTGCTTCCAGGCTAAGCAAAATACTTCCAAAACTTATATCTGGAAATTAGGGGGGTTAGATTCAGGGTTATGACATTTGCGAAAACATTTGTTTGGCTCAGGAAATGGTGGGTAATTTGAAGAGGAGGCTAGAGGGAAACAATGTAGTGATCAAGATAGACATGTTGAAGGGTTATGACTGTTAATTGGGATTTCTTAAGAGCTGTGTTACTTAGATTATTTTTTTATAGAGAAATGGGTGTTATTTATTGCTCAATGCGTGCAGACTCCGTGGTTTTTGGTGATGCTCTTTAGGGGTATACAAAGGCTATTTTAAGTTGCCTAGATGTTTGAGACAAGGTGCTCCATTATCTCTTCTATTATTCATTTTTGAGAAATCAAGTAGAAGATGTATGCCTCTTTCTCACTTGCTATACACAGATGATTTTGTTATCTTCTTAATAGGAGTAAAAGGTGTATTTGAGGCCTCAAAATGCTCTAGAAAACTTATCAACAACAAAGCTAAGAGTGGAATATTTGCTCATGTTAAATTCTTGTTGCAATGAAGAATGTGATACAAACAGCAGATGGGCTTACATTACGAAGTTTTACTTTATCTATTTGGGTACTCCTATCTCTTATGGCAGGATGAATTTTTCTTTCCAATAATCTCTTTAACATAAATTATTAGGGATCACCACATATTCCTCTTACCGGCAGAATGGTGATACGATCAACACCTTCAAATGATAATTCCCCATCAAATAGGGTGTATACAACCAATAATGTTACGTCGCTAAGTTCTTAAACGCCGAAGGCGCGTTAATGGATAATTATGCAGTGCCGAAGGCGCGTCGACGTACTCGTTGTGGCGAGCCACGGGTAATACTAGTATCTACATATTAAGCATATGAAGACTAACTATGGAATACTATTTCAGGAAAAACACAAGGAATTTCAGGAACTTGTAATTTTTTTTGAACTGAAAACTACACTGACGTAAAATCAAGTCGAGGAAGCGGAAACTTGAAGATTACAAAAACTTAATTAAAATTAAGATTTTCTCTAAGCTATAAAACTCAAATAAAACACTAAAGAAAAGATAAACTAAACTTTTTAATTCTCTCAACAACAACCAAGTAAAAGATTACACCACATTCTCCTATATATCCTAGAACCCTAGGATATCTCTCCTTGAATATCTCCCCGTATCTCTCTAAATATAAACAAACCTAAATACTACAAACTCCTAAAACTAGCTCCAACAGAGCATAAAGAAAAATAGGAATAGTACAAAGACATGTGGTAAACGATCACAAAAGATGTTCACATCAAACCCTCCGTCTTCGGAAGATTTCGACCACGAAATCAGTAAGTTGGAACTATTCTGAAAATTTTGAAATCTTCCACGGAATTTTTCGTACCCATAAATTGTACTCGAGAGCAGGGGTACGGCATTGTCACCGACGCCTTTAAATAGACTGACTTCCAAAACTTAAACAAGTAGGGTGACCCGTTTCTCAAACTTCACAAAAAAACCCTATAAAAATGGGTCGATAAACTGTGGGTTGGGGTCAATCCCAACTTCTTGAGAGTTAGGGTTCTGAACCGGGTTTCCCTGACATGGCAAAGGTTTGGTTACATACGCTAGTGGGGGTTGGCCCGATTTTGGTCTACACAACTTAGAGTGGTTTGTGGAATTTGGGGAAGTATGTGCTCTACATGTGATGAAGTGTGAATAAGGTATGGTGTACCTGGTTGCATGGGATTACCCCCTTTAGTTTCCCCTTCAAAATCATACTTCTGCCTCTTGACTTCATTCGGGTTTTGGGTGGGAAACCCCAATCCCAATTCTTGAAACTCTACAAACTTGATTCGGCACAAATCGTTCGCATCTTGGACCCATGTTAACGGCAACGCACCAAAAGGAAGTATTGTTGACGTGGACCTGACCTCTACCTCTGCTGACGTTGCTTTTATTTTGAGCCGTAAAGTCCGCCTCGGGATACAAATATTGTACCTTTGTTGGTGTTTGAAGATCGGGGGCGGGTCGGGTGGCTCACGTACTTGTCTTTCCACGTTCGATACAAGTGTGACCCCATCTCCTCCCTCACGATCTGCATGTAAACTGCCAGTCTTCGTAACCTCGACAACTTTGGGATAGTCGTCATAAAATGGTGGAAAAATCGTCATTGTCCCCAGCAGGGCTAGTTGTGGTGGTGGTGTAGAAAGAGCACCGGCGGTGAATGTGTCGATAAACCGATTGTGCTTTTCGAGCCTCTCATAAATCGCGTCAAACAATTTTGCCATGGTTTTGAATTTTTGATCCATACAACGCGTCATTGTGGATCAAAATTAAACTCCTCCATGGAATTTACTGCAACAATCACTGTAGCAGTAAACATACTGATATCCAATCAAGGATTAAAGCAAGGAGATCGTTATAGAAACTTCCTCATCTACTTCTCGGGGATGGCGAAGCATCCAATAACATCGTACTAAATACTCAGATATCTACCAACAGTTTGATTACACCCGAACACTATTGGAGATCGCATCGTCATCAACAGTTCGGAGATATCAAGGCATCCTGTGACTTCGCGCTACTGAAGATACTCCTCCACTTGTTAACAGATCGTATGTACGCGAGCATCACAGGAGATCGTATGAAGCTACAACTAGATAATGTTAATAGATCCATTACAAATCAACAAGTATCAAGACGTTACAAAAGTCCACCATGAAGACTCATCAAAACCTGATATTGTAACGTTCCTCATCAATGTAACCAACGGTCATATTATAAGACTTATAAATAAGACTAGATAGCTATGAATCAAGGGGGACTGCTCTGAGAACCTCTAAGAGATCATTTTCTACATCTCTCTCTCTTTCTCTCTCTTTCTTTGTAATAGCTAGCAGTCTAAATAAGCTTCACTCTATTTCTAAAATCCTCAGGAGAGGTCATGGTTTTTAACCCATTCAAGAATTTTCCACGCTAAATCTAGTGTTGTTTGTTTCCTAATTAAACATACTAGATTTCGAAGGTGTAAAGCGCTATCTTCATGCAATATGAAAATAGGCTATTATATTTGGCACCGTCTGTGGGAAAAAAGATTACACTTAGCGTTCTCCGATCTAGTTTTCACCACTTTTATCTTTCAAAGATGGAAAATCAAGACAAATCACACTATGCCCTGCCTGACGTTGCTGAAGGAGTAACTGATCTGCGAATGGCTGCGCAGACAGAAACCGAGCGACAAATGGAGAAACAGCTTGCCAGCATGCAAGATACTATCAGGGCATTACAAGCTCAAATAACAAAAAATCCGAGACAGCAGAACGCTCTGCCCGCCGCCTCGAGAATATCAATCTATGATCACTTGGGGCATCAAGGTAGAAATACCGCGCTTCCTCAGATTCAGCAAGAACCAGTCCTGCCTCAGAGTCACATCAATCCACCATTACCCGCTGGAGGTGTAATAGATTTACTGCCACAAGAGGAGCAAAACAGGGAAATACCCTGAATTTCGGTTTATAACCGCATGGGAGAAGCAACAGGGGAGCATAACCCTGCGAGAGGCCCAACAACAAGACGAGCTGTCACATCTCGACAACACCTCACTCCAGAATGGGTGGATAAACGCATCAAAGAGCTCTTAGACGCTCAAATAATCGCCAACTGGAGGAGCAACCATTCAAGGTTGCAGAAGAGTCCGCTTGCACAGGAGTTGCTAGATGAAGAAGTACCAACCAGTTTTCAGACTCTGACGATTTAGAAATACGAAGGGGGGGACCCTGTGGAACATGTCCAAGAATTTCAAGATTCTTTGGGACTGTATTCCTCATCCAACCACATCCTCTATCGTCTATTCCCGACTAGCTTGAAAGGCGAACCGCTACGATGGTTTCATACACTGGATGAGGGCTCTATCATCACCTTTGAGCAACTTTGCGAACTGTTCGTCTAGAACTATTCGCATAATAAAGACAAGGAGGAAAGTCTTTACTCTTTGTTCAGTCTCAAGCAAGCACCAGGGGAAAGATTGGAGACATTTAGCTAAAAAAAATTTGGGCTAGCTCAAAAACTCGATAACCTCGACAAAAAGATCACGATCTCCATTTTCACCAATGCATTACTCATAGATGGACGAGTTAAGGAACATCTGATCCTCAACAAGACACAAACGTTAGACGATATGATGGAAAAGGTCAACAACTTTGTCAACCTCAAAAGACTGACGACTGAAAAATAAAAACCTCAGCGCATCGCTCTATCCACCAATGATCATACCGGAGAACGTACTCGCAACAACAGTAAAGACTATGGAGGCGATAAGAAACGTTTCAAGTCGTATGATGACCAAACTCGTCAAGGACAAAAGAGACCAGTTCCGCGCTTACCACAGTTGACAACTACTATTGCCAACATATATCCGCTACTGCAAAAGGATGAGCTCTTCAGGAATGCCAATACTCTTCAACCCATACCAGGAAAACCGTATTGCATTCACCCCAAAATCCACCATCATGACACGGAACAATGTTTTATGTTGAAACTCCTCCTCTTAAGTATATTTTCGCATGGCCGAATGCTTGAATATACAGTGGACGTGAAAAGTTACAAAGATGGAAGTTACAAGATTGAAATTACAGCCGTCTAGACTGATGAGACAAATGTAGAAAAATACTTGTACTTCATCGAAACTCAGACAGTCAACCACTCTAGCAGATTCAAATGTAGGCGCATAGAACAATGCCATGATCTAACAATGGTAGATAAAGAAGCTTGTTTGTTGCCAGAATCCAGCAGTCGACGACCTAGGATTTCTTTCGAAGACTGCGACGTACGTCACGCAAACTTCCCGTATCACGATGCTCTCGTCATCATGTTAAAAATGAAGAACATAGTTCTCCATACAATGATGGTAGATACCGGCAGCAGCGTCGAACTGCTATTCCAGAGCACGATCGACCAAATGGGTTTAGCGGACAGAGTAGAACCAAGTGACATCAACGTCTCTAGATTCAACGGTTCTAAGGAAGAATGCGTCGGAAAAATTACACTTCCCATCACAGCCGGACCAGTCATACTTAACGTATTTTTTTACGTCATCAATACAAAATCCCATTACCTAGGCATCATGGGACGACCATGGCTACATAACATGAAAGCTATTCCCTCCACGTATCATCAAGCGCTGCGGTTCGACTGGAAAGGAGGAATCTACAAAATCAAAGGCAGCCAAAAATTAGCCCGAGCTTGCGATAATATAATTAAAGATGAGCCAGCTCCAGCATAGCAATTACAGTATTCAATACCAGCAGAACGTTGGCTGCCACGCGCTGAACAAACAGAATATATCGAGATCAATGGCATACAAAGAAGAACCTACATTGGGACCCTCTTGAGCGCGGAGGAACGTTCAAGTCTCATTCAATTCCTTTCAGATAATCACAACGTTTTTGCATGAACATTCCACTAAATGTCAGGGATCGATCCAGCCATAGCATGCCACAAGCTCGAGTTGAAAGAAAAAGCAGAACCGGTTAAGCAGAAGCAACGAACTCTAGCACCAACAATACGAGACGAAGTAAACAAAGAGATCGATAAATTGATTAAAGTCGATTTTATCCGTAAAACTATTTACCCGGACAGGATCTCGAACATCGTCGCAGTTCCAAAGAAAAATGGCAAGATCAAAATCTGCGTTGACTTCACAAATCTCAATCGACACACCTCGAATGATAGCTTTCCACTCCCAATCATCAACCATCTGCTCGATTCAACAGCCAGGCATGAACTTCTCTTAATGATGGATGCTGCATCAGGGTACAATCAGATACCGCTTTTCCCTGAAGATCAAGACAAGACTACATTCATCACTGAGCAAGGCCTGTATTGCTATATGGTCATGCCTTCGGCCTAAAAAATGCCAGCGCTACATATCAGATATTGATGGCACAAATGTTCAAAGATCAGCTCGGTAAAATAATGGAGGTTTACATCGACGACATGCTTTGCATGAGTCTTAAGAAAGAAGACCACCTGGCAGATCTACGAACAACTTTTGCGATCTTGCGAGCTTACAAAATGCGTTTGAATCCTGATAAATGCCAGTTCAGAGTACAATCTAGAAAATTTTGGGGCCACCTCATCTGTAAACGAGGAATTGAAGTTGATCCATCACGTATATGAGCTCTCATGGTTATGCCTTCTCCAAAGACAAAAAAAGATGTTCAGAAACTAGTCAGGAAGATCGTAGCGCTTAACCGATTTGTGTACAAATCATCAGACAGACGCCGACCTCTATTCGATCTGCTTAAACAAGGTACATCGTGGGGAAAGTCAAGGAAGGATCCCGAAATTGAGTGAACATATAATTGCGAAGCTGCTTTCCTCGAACTCAAACAACATTTGGGTAAACCACCAGTTATGAGCACACCAACAGATGGAGAAGAGCTAATAATATACTTAGCCGTTACAGATACTTCTCTCAGCTCCGTCCTCCTCCGACTCGATAAAAAGATCGGGAAACCAGTCTATTTTATGAGCAAAACTTTGACCCTTGCGGAAACAAGATACATCAAGATCGAGAAGCTTTTTTTGGCCCTAGTCTATACGTCGCAGAAATTGAAACCGTATTTCCAAGGTCACACTATTCGGGTATTAACAAACAATCAACTCCATAAAATCTTATCTAAACGCAAAAAATCTCAACATATTCAGCAATGGTCAGTAACACTCGGAGAACACGACATACACTTTGGGCCACGCCTGTAGGGACCAGATTTTGTAAAGCTCGAACTGGCATGAAATCGATCCTTACACCAGGAACTACTATGCAATGAATTAAATAAGAGATAACACTTGACATAGGAGATTTAGCATGGAAAACTTGTGAAATAGGTAAAAACCACGACCTCGAGTGGAGGATTTTATGAAAGTAGTATTATTGCTTGAGAAAGTGGGAGAATCTGATTACAAGAGTTAATCTAAGATAGAATAGCTAGATATCAGATAATTGTATGTTTAGAATTCTCTATCGGCCCCCTTTTTTTCCTTAGGAGCTCTGTCCTTTTATAGACCCTGTTCTCAGCTTGACATCGTACTCGAACACGTTCTCCTGAAAGTGGGAGTCATGGACAGTTGAGTGTGTAATTACTAGCTCGTGGGAGACAAGTGTATGTTGACTTGTTCTGTTTACATTTGTTGTGGACGATCCATGATCTGCTCGAGTTTGTGGTCGAGGTATAACTATTAACACATTTGTTTAAGCATGAATCTGGTATTGGATAAGGTCGAGTCTTATAGAGCTTGAGGTATAGATGAGATCGAGTGCCCTTATCTCGAGGGATAAGTCCCTACAATTGCCCCCTCGCAACTGAAGTCACGTGCGGCTTTAGTTGAGAAAAATCCTAAAAATCGGACCTTGCGATAACGTAAGCGGCGCTTGAAAAATGGAACGTCTGTATTAAAGAGTGTGTTGCCATTATGACGCATGAGTGTTATGGGCAGACTATTAGTTTTCCTGAGCAGATGACTATTTGGGGGAACAACGTGCATTAAATGCAGTATTACTATAAATAGTGGTCAGATTTGATTGCTGAATAACCTGCAACACATCTTCGCTGCAGAGAAAAACATACATGCCTGTTTTGTAGAGTGAAAAAAAAATATGAGTTTTTTGGAAGCGTACCTTTGCAAAATCATGGTTAAGATTCGGAATCAAGTGTATCATACCTAGTTTTCTTTCATCATGGAGGGATTCCGGATCTGGTTTTGTGGTTATCAGAGTAGAAAGACTCCCTTTGCCGTTTTGTTGAAGGAGTGTTGTTTAAAATATTTCTGGGTATTATGTAGCGTCCGATTTAGCGATCGGGGTGTATGCGATGCAAAATCCCTGGTCTCTACTGATGTTATGATTTTTAAGGTAGGAGTCCTCCTCAATTTCCATGAACTCTGGGTAAGTGTGGATAAGGAGGAAGAGACGGCGGTGGTGGAGGTGGAAGATGGATTGCTACTTTCGGTGCCATCATTTTTCTTTTAATTCTTTTTGTAGGGAAATGAAGGGGAAAGAAGTTTTTGGCCTGTTGCAATTTTGTACTTTTAGATCTGTGGCTGAGGTTTCTCTAGAAGATCAGGATTATCTTGGCAACGAGAAAAGAACTAGAGACCTGTCCTCGTGTCGGAGAAAATATTTTTAATATCGAGCTTCGAAGAGCTTGATTCTGTAATTGTAAAGCAACGCTCTAGGAGTAGTCCTGTAACCAACTCGTTAGATAAAAATCAAGCGTAATAAAAAATAATAAAAAAAACATTTTTACTAGCGAAAAAGCAGAAATAGTCGACATGTCATCGAGGTCATCGAGCTGTACATAATATGGGAGTGAATAGTTGGTGGGATAACACACCTGATCCTACCTCGTAAATGAATCGAGCTTAATAGATGTAAACATAAAGCTTGAAATTTCATTTTTAGGGAGCTCGATTAAGCACGAAAAGATAATATTAAGTAGCTCAAACTCAGGAAGAGTGGGTTATAGAAACTGAAATACGTTGCGTATTGCCAATCGAAAAATTAGTCCTGTTAACTGAACAGTATAAAAGTGTGACTTGTTCTTTAAGAAGGTTCTTCATAAATAATGGTGAAGACGCGTTCTCAGAGGGCTGTTGAAGCGCGCGTGTTGAACGACTTGCATTTAGCATTCATGATTGATGAAATAAGGGAAGTTATTTTTGGGCAGCAAGGTTATGATGCGGTTCTGCTCGAAACTTAAGTAAACTACGAGGGTAAGCCTGATGTAGAAAGGGCGAGGAAATGAACCGCGTGTACGGGTTCGAGTCCATGCGTACCTGCTGGCGGTCTGCTGAAGATCGTAAAAAGTTTTTTCTGATGATGGTCAGGGAGGAAATCATTAATGAGGATATGGATATCGCCTCAGGGCTCCTGAAGGCTTGTGGTGTTATCGGGCACACCGGTTGCTTCAAATGCAAGTATCTTGGGGATTTGAGTGATTGACTGTTATATTTTTGAATTTTTGAAATGTAATTGCCCAAATTTACTTGAAGAAAAAAATCTCTTCACGAAAATAGGCTATGACTAGGATTGTTTGTTGAAACTGAATTTTTTTAATTTGTGTGCTAACTGATATTGACGTTAAAGTCAAGGTGTATAAGTAGGGCAAACAAATGTACGTGAAATTTTAAAGTAAAAAATTCAGAATCATGAGTTTGGGGTATTGTGAAAAAAGTGGGACCAAGAGGCTGAGAGATACGCTAAACTATAATATTTGGGGTAATGATGGGAAGGTATTTTTACCAAAGTGGTACGACACATCTAGCAGGTTCAGACGAACAGACGGCTCGGTTCAGGAATCGAGGACTGCTTACTGGAAAAATCCAAACCGCCAGCGGTTCATAGAAAGGTGCATAAGTACCCCCTCTCCTCCCTCTCCAAATACAGAAATCCTAAAAAAGAAGAGAAGGGTTAGAGAGAGAGAGATCTCAACTGACGATTCCATTACCGTCGAAGGAGGAAAAGATAAGAAGAAAATAGTGACTAGGAGTCTCAATTGCAAACTACGAGAAAAGGCGCATATCGAAGAGGTTTTGACGAAGTTGCAGAAATTGAGCAAACTGGTGCGGACCAACGCTGCAGACTCTCACTCGGGCGCTGAAGGTAAGTCTGTCTTTGTGTTTACAAGAGTTTTCGTATAAAAAATTTTTATTGTGTCGGGATAACGATGTAATCCCTACCAAACACAAAAATGAAATAATAATAATAATAATGGGAATAATGACTGTGGGGCGATAAAAATTGTTTTGAGACAGTTTGTGATTGATAAGTGATCTAGTAGTGTAAGATAAAAATTGATATATATACCTCGACCTATCTATAGGTTTTGTTGGACCAGCGTTTTGTAAAGTAGACCCTTTACTGTAGATAAGTATGGCTTCGATTTCCGGTTGTGCAAAGGCTGATAAAGCAGACCTCGTAGGGTAGTTAACTCCCGTTATTAGAGTTGGGGATGAGGAGGATACTCTAGCCAAATTTATAGAATGGCCTCGTCTGAAGGGTTCTCGTGTTGAGTACCCAACAGGCTCTAGTCGGTTTAGGGAGTTTTGTAAGGCCAAAAGTAGTATAGATGGGATTTGGGGGCACGCCTTTGGATATAGGGGTAATTTCTTTAGGACTTGTAGTGTCAGTCAAGGAGGGGATTACTTGTATTTGCTGCCTGATTTGGCCAAAGAAAAGAAGCGCAGGCGTTTGGGGGACGAAGTATCCTTGGAGTACGTTTAAGGCGTTGTGAAGGATAGTCGAACTGATGGGTTTTGTTGCTATTTAACCCAGTTCGATTATGGGTTGACTCTGCCTTTGAGCAATTTGGCTAAGAGTGTTATGAATTTGATTGGGGCTTGTCCGGCACAATTGAATTTTAATTTTTGGGAAGTTATTCTTGTATGCGAAACCCTGAATGGGAGATGGGCTGCATCTGGTAGTGAGAGGAGGATTACTGCCAAGAATTTTCTGGAGTATTATTCTATGAAATATGTCACAGCAACTGATGGTGCATATCTCTCGTCTAGTTCTTCAAGACCATGCTTCTTTTACCTGTCTTCAGTAGGGCGAGTGTAGAACGACAACCTTTTATGGGTGTCTGGTAAATATCTTCAGCGGTCTGATGAGGAACCCCTGGAACTTAATAATAGAACTATTATAAAGGGTAAGTATACCATTGAAAATTGAACTATCATTTGTATGTTGAACTATACTTCTATAGTTGATCTGTATCTTACATTGCTGATTTTTATGCAGGAATTAATTACAAAGTTTCGAGGAAAGAATCTTTTATAGACGTCGTTGCCAGGGAAGGCATTGAGCTCAAAGCTGTTCTCAAAGAGTTATAGATGTGTAGGTTCAAAAGGGTAGCTAGTAAGGACGACAAGGTTAGGAGATCGCAAGCGAAGAGGAGACTGGCCGGGAAAACTCCAGGCTCAATGGAAGAGAAATTGTCAACTCCTGAACTTAATACACCCTTGAAGCTCGCGCGGCTCAATGAAATCCCAGATGGGCCAATGGACATGGTCACGGTCTCTAGCACTGTTGTAAGGAACCTGGTGAAGAGGAAGGCTGTAAAAAGGGGGGATGCTCCTCGTTCTATTACATCGGTTAGTGTGAATGATAGCAGTAAGAGGAGGAAAGTAACTTCTCCCACAAAGTCGCAGGAGGTGCTAAAGGAAAGCGATAAGATCGCTGAGGTGGCGGACTTGAGGCCACGCTTTGAGGTTGAAGCCGGTCTCTTGGAGGAACAATGTCGAGCTAAAGCTCGAGAGAAGATGGTTGTTATTATGGATGATGAGTTTAAGAAGGTTAGCAAAAGGTTGATTTTATCAAGCTGTTTTGTTGCTCGAGCTGACTTATTTCCTTTTACAGTTTTCTCGTGCTCTAAGGGACGTTCAGCTTGTTTTCTAGGATAGGTCGATGGAGCTGGAAAAGAGGATCTCCCAGCTCGAGGGGGAAAAAAACCAGTTGGAAGAGAACCTGACTCGGGAGAGGGGAGCTTTCCAGTTGGAGCGGGAGAAAGAAAGGGAAGCTGCTGCCCTAAAGCTGAAGGAAGTTGGGTTGAAAGTGAAGCTAAAGTAGAGCAATTGGTTATCGCGTCTGCTATTTCCCAGAACAACCTTGCAGGGAAGTTCTACCAGCTGAGGTATACAAAGGCGAAGATAATGGCATTTAGCGAAGGGAATTATGAGGAGATGGAAATTATGGATGAAAAGGAGGTTAAGGAAAGGGAGGATGGTCTGAATGTTGTTGAAAAGACCGCTTCCTATAATTAGGAAACAATTAAATAGGTAGGATGATCGTGTAATGTAGCATTGGTTGTGAAACATGAACTTGAGCTTTGTTATTTTATTGCCGTGTGATGCCAACAACATTTTGCTTATGAAATTCTGTATTGTAGAAAATTGAAAGCTCGTGCCTCAGAGTTGTGGACTTAGAGGGCCTGCTTGAAGTGGAGAAAAAATCCTCTGCTGAATTGCAGGTTAGATAATTTAAATAAATTAATAACTAGATGAACAAGAATAATTGAAGAAAGGATATGTATCTTGCATGTTAATTCTAGTTCAGGATGTTTGTGCATGTACCCTCTGTCTTACGCTCAAAACTTGTTATTGTCGGCAAGCCAAGGAAGAATTGGTTGTCTCGAGCTTTTAGGTGTCTGTACTATAAGCTTATCAGCATGCTTCTGTCAATCTATTTTTCCATTAGGCACTGATGTTGTGAGTCCCTGTTAACTGTTATGCAGAAGGAGCTAGATGTTGCTAGAGAGAGAGAAGAACAGACTCTTTTGTATAATGTTGAGTATGCAGAAGAATATGAGGTTTTGTTTTCCCAGTATGAAGATCGATTGGATGATAATGTGAAGCTCTCTTTAAAGCTCGAAGAAACTAAGAGATAAGTCGAGGAAAAGACTGCAACAATTTTGAGCAGGGATTTGGCTTTAAACTAACTTACCAGGGAACTTACTGAGTTGAAGGAAAAGGTTGTGTCAGGTTCTCGGCACGAGGCTGAGTTAGCCGAATACCGTGTTAGAGCGTTAAATGAAGAGATATCTGATATGAAATGTAACCTTCGCGCTTTGAACGAGCAGCATTTGAAGAGAGAGATCGAGCTGGATACTGCGCAAACTAACTTGGCTGTGTCTGAGACCGATTTTGAAAAATTGAGCAGTAGTATTATGGGAAAAGATTAAGAATTGCGTAACTCTGCACAAATACGTGATAGTTTGATTGCCAGGTTAGATCGTGTGAAGGCTGATTTTCATCATTTAAAAGGGAGAGAGGCTCAAAGCAGGGCTGATGTAGCAGAGATTCAAGCCAAGAACAAAAGTTTGGTGGATGATTTGGCCCACACTTGCGGAAACATGAGGAGGATTGTGCAACGTGAGAAGGAGATGAATGAAAGAATTAATCAACTCTGTGCGCAAATTTCCGAATCAGAGCGGGAGTTACGTGTACGTGAAATGAAGTATCAGAAAGATCTAAAAATTAAATTGGATAAATGGTGAAATTGCTTCAGGTGAGGGGAGTCGAGAGATGAAGGAATTTCTTCGTCGAAAAGATGAGTTAGTGGGGAATATGCGTATTGATCTCACAAACTCTCGGCAGGAGTCGATAGATCTTACAAGGAAGATGTGTGAACGTATTGATCAAGTAATAGCTGAACTGGCTGAATTGAAAGCTCGTCGTTTGATGGATAACAAGCGCGCTGCTGTTACTCACCAAGCCTTTAAGGAACTAGTAGTTCACGAACAAGATAAATATGATGGTGAAGCTTTGCATCAACGGCAATTAAGCGCATTGGTTGCATTTTTTGTCGAGGAAATAAAATTCCTGCAGGTTGAGAGAGATTTGATGCAAGATTGCTTCTCTGGAAAGACTTGTGTATGTAAACACGATATCTCGAGCATAAATCCAATTGGTGTTATGGATCGTGGTATTGGGACCATGACGGCTGAACAGATAGCTTGAGGGAGAGAAATTATTGCTGAACGAGCTCCAGAATATATGGCATCCAGGACTGAAATAGGGGGAAGCTCGAGTGTAGTCTCACCTACTCCTGTTGTGGGAGGAAGGTCGACTGCTCTCCCATCAAGAAAATCCTGCAGAGTTAAAAAGAAATAGAATTAAACTCTGATAGCGAGTACCTTTTGTATGTAGCAGATGTTGATGCTTCAGTGCTCGATGTAGGACTTTGAGAGTAGCGCTGTAATTTGAAATGCTGATATAAGAAAATAATATTTCCACACCTGCAGTAGATGCTATTCTTTGGTTTGACCCATTGAATTAGAAGAAGTCTGTGGGTATAGAAGTAAGTATTATCTGTGCTTCAACCCTTGGAATTCAGAGAGGCTTAGCGGTAGCGAGCTAGTATTATCTTTGCTCGTACTTCTAAGCGGTCACCACAGGCTAAGAGGTTCTTTATGGCCTCCACCTCAGATATGTGTTTCCTCAGGGGTTCGACTAGTATTATCTATGCCTTGATACCATATTGGGGAGTTGGGCTTATCGGCAGCGAGCAACGTCTCACTCATGTTTTAGGCCTGATCCCGCAGGCTGAGGCTCTTTATGGCCCCAGCCCTGAAGGTTTTTGCATCCTCAGGGGTTCGGCTAGTATTATCTATGCCTTGATACCATATTGGATATTGGAGCTTAGCGGCAGCAAGCAAGTTTTTTCCTCACTCGTGCTTTAGGCTTGTTATCTTCAGGCTAAGAGGTTCGTTATGGCCCCCGCCTTCGGATGTATGAGTATCCTCAGGAGTTAGGCTAGTATTATCTATGCCATTACCAATGTTGGATGTTGGAGGTTAGCGGCAGCGAGCAAGTTTTTTCCTCACTCGTGCTTTAGGCTTGTTATCTTCAGGCTAAGAGGTTCGTTATGGACCCCGCCTTTGAATGTATGAGTATCCTCAGGAGTTAGGCTAGTATTATTTATGCCATTACCAATGCTAGATGTGGTATTTTTTAGGGATCGAGCTAGGATAAACTGCGCTTTTACCCTTGGATGGAGATGAAGTGGAATTGTATAGGAGGGATTCTTGTGATAAAAAAAAGATTTCATTGATTGAAAAGAGTTTGTACATACATTGGAGGTGAAATCTTGAGGTGGATTGAACGCTGCTGAGTGACGGTGGAGCTGTTCAGCGTTGATATAACTTTAATCTTCTTGCATTCCATGGATTTTGAATTTTGTCACCAGCTTCCGTCATGAGATAGTATAAACCCAGGCCAGTTTGACCTATGACCATGAAAGGACCTTCCCAGTTTTCTGCTAGTTTCCCAGCATGTGGATCTTTTTTGTTATCAGGGATTTCTCGAAGGACCCAGTCGTTGATAACGAACTCCCGAATGCGAACTCGTTTGTTGTATGAATTTGCCAATGTTTGATGATATCGACCAAGATTTGCAATAGCTCGATCTCGTGTTTCATCGATCCAATTGAGGTTGCAAGCCAATTCGAACTCATTATATTCGTCTGTGAGCTCGTGGTCTCTCACAGGATGGTGGTACTTCGTTGGGATGACTGCTTCAGTTCCATAGGCAAGCGGAAAAGGAGAGGATTGTGTTAACTTCTGGGGAGTAATTCGATAAGCCCATAAAATGTTAGGCAATTCACGTATCCAGTTGCCTTTCTTCTGTAACATAAGGCGCTTTTTGAGACCATTTACGATGATCTTATTTGTGATCTCCCCCTGTCCATTTCCCTGGGGGCAGTATGGGTTTGATGGAGAATGGATTATATTGTGTTTGTTGAGAAATGCTACGACCTTTGCTCCAACGAATTAAGGACCGTTATCGATACGGATCAAATGTGGACAACCAAATCTTGTGATGATATGCTGCCATATGAAAGAAATGACCTCTTCTTCTCGAGTTCTGCATAGAGGAACTGCTTCGACCCATTTGGTGAAGTAATCTGTGGCAACAAGAAGAAATTTCCTATTACCCAGAGTATTGGGGAATTCACCAACTAGATCGAGTGCCCATCGCTTGAATGGCCAGTACACCTTACTGGCATTGAGTTCGAGGGCAGGGGACCGAATTTGATTTCCATGACGTTGACATGCATCGCATTTCCTTGAGAGTATTCTTCAGATTGCTTCCGCATCTTTGGCCAGAACACTCCTTGGGTAATAGCTCTGTTAGCAAGAGCTCATCCTGTGGTATGGGATTCCTGATTCCTTCATATAGATCTCGAAGCATGTTGTCGGCAAGTTCCTTAGAGAGGCACTTGAGGTATGGACCAGTGACCGAGCGTTTGTAGATATTGCCGTTTGGTTGGACTGTGTAACGTTTTGAATTCTCGATGATGTGTTTGCGCTGCTGTGGATCATCTGGTAGTGTCCCGTTGCATGAGTTATCCTGACCGAGATAAGTAACGAAAGGTTTCCTCTAATCATCTTCCGCCATCTCATCGCCCCCAGTGTTAATTGCATATATCGTAGTACGATTAATACTGGGGCTAAAAATAACCTCAATTTGAAGGTATCGTGATTCTGTACCCAATACTCTGGCTAAGTAGGCCAAGGAGTCACCGTGGCGATTCTCTCCTCGAGGGAGGTATTCGAGCGCAGCTTTGTGAAATTTGTTTAGTTTTTCTACAACCAGAGCTGCATAATTGACCATGATGTCGTTCTTCTTGCAATGTTCTGAGTAGTGATAAACGATTAGAAGAGTGTCTGTGTAGGCTGAGATTTTAGTGACTCCGAGTTTGAGAGCCATGTCCAGACCGTGAATGAGTGCCTCATACTCTGTAACATTGTTCGAGGCTTCGAAGTCGAGACGAATGGATTTCTTGATTCTGTCGTTGGAAGGTGCAATGAAAACGATCCCAATTTTCGACCCTGCGGGTCCTGCTAAACCATCGGTGAAGAGCCTCAACCCTTTTTGAGATATCCATGATGCTCGATCATCAAAAGATTTGGAGGGTAGAATCTCATCTACTGCATCTTTGGCGAGATCTGGATCATGTTCTTCCCAGTTAAGATCTGAAACTGGAAAGTCAGCTAGAAAGTCAGCGACTGCTTGACCCTTTTCAAAAACTTGCTGCTCGAATTGGATTTCGTGTTCCCCCATACTGACGGACCACTGGTGAACACATCTGGATTTCTCTTTCTTAGACAATACTTCCCGAAGTGGGTAGCTCATCATGACTTTGACAGGATGTACTTGAAAATAGTGTTTAAGTTTTTGTGCGGTGTAAACGAAAGTAAAAAGTAATCTTTCAATTTTAGAGTACCTCATTTTTGCTGGAGTAAGTGTTCTGCTGATGAAGAAGATCTGTTTCTCAATTTTTCCTTCGAGCCGAATAAGAACTAAGCTTAGAGATGTATCTGTAACTGCGAGGTAGATAATCAGTTCCTCATTGCCTATCAGAGTGCTCATGATTGAAGCTCTCCCTAGGTAAGTTTTGAGTTCCTGAATAGCTGCTTTACATTCCGGTGTCCAATCGATATCTTCGTTCTTTGAACTTTTGCCTCGTTGAGTAGAACCTCTGAGTAGCATAAATAACCATCTGCATCGGTCCGAGGATTTAGATACGAATCGGTTGATTGCTGTAATCTTTCCTGCGAGCTTTTGTACATCCTTCTTTGTTGATGGTAAGGGCATGTCCAGAAGAGCTAGAATTTGATCTAAATCTGCTTCAATCCCATTCTTGCTAATAAGATGACCCTAGAACTTTCCTGAGTGAACGCCGAACTGACATTTTTCGGGATTAAGCTTCATTCTATAGGATCATAATATACTGAATACTGTAGAGAGGTGAGAGATGTGATCTTCTTTCTTTAGGCTCTTACAAAGCATGTCATTAATATAGAGTTCAACTGTTTTTCCCAAGTGTTCTTTGAACATGCTCGTGACCAGCCTTTGGTAAGTGGCTCCAGCGTTCTTAAGGCCGAATGGCATGACCTTGTAACAGTAGAGACCTCTTTTAGTTATAAACATAGTCTTCTCTTGATCTTCTTCCAAGAGTGGAATATGATTGTACCCCGAGGCGGCATCTATCATGGACAAGAGTTCGCGACCTGCTGTAGAGTTGAGGATCTGATGAATGATCGGAATAGGGAAGCTGTCCTTTGGCGTGTGTTTGTTGAGATCTGTAAAATCCACGCAGACCCGGACCTTCCCATTCTTCTTTGAAACAGCAACGATATTAGAAATCCAGTCTGGGTACTTGGCTTCTTGAATGAAACCGACCTCGATAACTTTGTCGATCTCCTTGTTCACCTCGTCTTTGAGTCTTGGAGATAGCCTGCGTTGCTTCTGTTTAACTGTTGCGGCGCCTTCACGGATGTTTAAGATGTGGCAAGACTTTGAGGGGTCTACGCCTGGCATTTCTTGGAAGTTCCATATGAAAATGTATTTCCTAGATTGGAGGAAAGAAATTAGAGCTTCTTTCTCTGTTTGAATTAATTTTGTACCAATATAAGAACCTCGGTTAACTCCATCGACCTGGACGTATTCCACGGGCTCAGCTGGAGAAGACTAACCATCGAGGTGATTAGCCTTCTGTGATTGCTATGCAGTAATCTATTTTGAATGGTCGAGAACTGGTGAGATTGTATTCTCGCAAGCTCGAGAGAGTTTCAGACTTCCTTTGATTTCATAAATACCGTTGTTATGCTTGAACCGAAGTGTTTGGTGGAAAGTGGACGGGATAGCCTCCATATTGTACAGCCAATAGCGTCCTAGTATCCCCAAATACCTTGATTTGGCGTTGATGACGTAGAAAATAACGTCGATAGTGGTAGGCCCTATTATGATGGGGAGAGTGATCTTCCCAACTCGTTCTTCTTTAGACCAATTAAATCCACTGATGTTTGTCTCACTTTGAACGACCTGATCTGAGAGTCCCATCTGGTCAATTGTGCTCTAGAAAAGGATCTCAACCCCACTTCCTGTGTCTATCATCATGGTGTGCATTACGAAGTTCCTCATTTTGAGAATAATTACTAGTGCGTCATGATGAGGATACTTCACATGTCCTGTATCGCAGTCCTCGAAGGAGATTCCCTTTCGATGACTGCTTGACTCTGGGAGGAGTTTGGCTTCCTTGTCATGGACGGCAAGGTCACAGCACTCACCCAACTTCCTCCGCTTGACTCTGTTAGAATTTGAAACCTGATTGATCTCAATCATATTACTGCAGTAAAGATGATATAGATGCTTCTCCTCTGCTTGTTCTGCTGCTTGAGCCACGTCATCTTCTTTCAGATAGCTCCCGTATTTATAACTGGGAAGATCGATGATGTATTCGTGCATCCCCCCTTCCTTTAAAATGATTTCCTAGAGCTTTTTCAAACCATAGCAATTGTCGGTCTTGTGGTGCTTAATCTTGTGATATTCGCAATAAGGTCGACCTGCTATTAGATTAAGATGTCGAGCTGGACGGAAACATTTATCTTTCTGGAGAATAGGATAGATCACGGAAAGCTTGGCATTCAACTTTGGTATGACTGTTCTGGATGGTTTCTGCGACCTCTGATTATTGTCTCTTTTTGGTTCTGTCTTTGCTAGTTTAGGATCGCTTGGATCGCTCGAGTTGCAGTTGTTGTTGAAATCTGTAGAAGGAACCTTGGTGTTGTGGACTAGCTTTACAGGTTTATTCGGTTTGGGCATCATCCGCTCTAGATCGATGTAATTGTTGACTTTTTTTATCATATCTTCGAGAATCTTTGGCTTCTTCAGGAAGATATACTCTTTAGCCTTGCAATTGAACTGCAGAGCATTTGTGATTGCGAACACGGCTGTCTTCTGATCCAGATTGTCAACCTTCCGAGCCAGTTTGATAAACTTCTTGGAGAACTCCTCGAGTTTCTCCCCATGTGCTTGTTTGAGACTTATAAGAGAATATAAGTTCTCTTCTTTGTCTTTGTTGTGGGCATAAGCCTTGATGAAGATTTTCTGTAACTGCTCGAAGGTATGAATTGAACCTTCCAGTAAAGAGTGGAACCAACAGAGGGGTTCATCCTGAAGACTGGTTGTGAAGAGCCAGTAAAGGATGTGATTCAGATTAGAATACAAGCCCAATGAGTCACGGAATTGTTGAATGTGCTGACCAGGATCGGTTCCTTTGCATTTGATGATCTTGGGTGTATGAAAACCTATTTGGAGATTCATATCAAATAATTCTTTAGCAATTGGAGTACCTTGTAATTTGTGTGAGTCATCCTTCGCATCTAAAGCCATTTCATTGATGATCTCCCTGATACGCTGGTCCATGAGTTCCTGAGAAATATAATGTTGAGGGATAGGAACTGCTGGAATTGCTGGAACTACCAGAGCTGCTGGAACTATTGGAATTGCTTGACGTATGAGTCTGGGAACGTGGTCTCCTATTTCCTCGCTCACACGTTCAGGAAGCGGGGTTGGTAAGGAGGTCGCAAGACTTCCTCGGGCTGCTTGGGAGGTCTACGATCTCTGCTGATATCTGTCTGTGCCTCCTATCCCAAATGAATTGAGGCTATCGGTGCTTGTGGATCCTCACAATGAATCCCTGAAATGTCTGTACTATGTACCTCATGTGCCCCTAACCTCTCGTGAACGGAAACTCTTGAGATTGTTGCTACTGTTTTGCGCTCTCTCAGGGCTGGTGGTGGTTGGTTGTTCTGTAATGTCTTTAGAGCTGTTTGAAAAGCTAACATCTGAGCTTTTTGCTTCTTTGTCTCCAGAGCTCGAGCTTGACGCTCTCGTTCTGATTCCTTCTCGCGGAGTTCTCGATCTTCCAATAGATGGCGCTCGAGCAGACTCCATTTCTCGGCATCGGCAATTAAGCCCGCCCGAAGCTCGGCAACCCGATCAGGTTCCCTCGAACTTTCAGGCTGAGCTCCAGAAGACTGACGTGTTTGAACCATAATTGAATACTACTCGACTGATGAGTATCAATCGTGCGTTCCCACTGACGGCGCCAAATGTAGGGACCGGATTTTGTAAAGCTCGAACTGGCTTGAAATCGATCCTTACACCAAGAACTACTATGCCAAGAATTAAATAAGAGATAACACTTGACACAGGGGATTTAGCGTGGAAAACCTGTGAATAGGTAAAAACCATGACCTCGAGTGGAAGATTTTGTGAAAGTAGTATTTTTGCTTGAGAAAGTGGGAGAATCTGATTACAAGAGTTAATCTAAGATAGAATAGCAATATATCAGATAATTGTATGTGTAGAATTCTCTGTCGGCCCCCTTGTTTCCTTAGAAGCTCTGTCCTTTTATAGACCATGCTCTCAGCTTGACATCGTGCTCGAACACGTTCTCCTAAAAGTGGGAGTCATGGGAAGTTGAGTGTGTAACTGCTAGCTCGTGGGAGACAGGTGTATGTTGACATGTTCTGTTTACGTCTGTTGTGGACGATCCACGTTCTGCCCGAGTTCGTGGTCGATGTGTAACTGTTAACGCGTTTGATTAAGCGTGAATCTGGTACTGGATAAGGTCAAGTCTTATAGAGCTTGAGGTATGGACGAGATCGAGTGCCCTTAGCTCGAGGGATAAGTTCCTACAATGCCACTCTGATAAAGTTCAGGCTATAGCAGATTTTCTAGCTGACTTTCCAGTAGATTATCCTAATTGGGAAGAAGATTTTGATGAAAACAAAGATGAACCACTCACAGAATAGCTTAAAGAAAAGTCTTATTGGGTAACAAAGAAGGGTTGGCGACTTTTGACAGACGGCTCCATCAGACCAGCAGGATTAGGGGTAGGGATTGTTCTTATTACTCCTTCCAATGATCGGCTCAAAAAATATATTCACATCAATTTTGAAGTAACTAACAATGTAGCAGAATATGAGGCACTAATTTATGGCTTGGACATGGCACTCACACTGGGCGAAGCAGAGCTCTTTGTCTACACCGACGCATTATTGATCGTCAATCATCACCCGGGTATCTATAAAGCCAATGGGAAAATGATTGACTATGCTGCAGTGGTCGAACTAATGAACAAATTTCAGAAAGATTTTATGGAACATTTACCAAGGGGAGAAAATCGATATTCAGATGCACTCGCTTACCTCGCCTGGGTCCATCAATACTGGGGGCAGCGAGGAGATCGGAAGTTATTGGAGATAGTCTTTCATCAGATATATTGGAATTTACAGCAAATTCGATGGCCCACTCCCAGAAGATCCTACAGAATGGAGGAGATTAATCGACAATGCCCATAGATATATTGTCTGGGACAACCTCCTCTACAAAATATCAATCACTGGTCCATACCTCCTCTGCCTATCCGAACAAGAAGCACAGCAATTCTTGCACAATCTACATGAAGACACAAGCGGGTCTCATGCCGTAGGACGATCTCTTGCTAACAGAGCATTAACGCAAGGAATGTTCTGGCCTAAGATGAAAGCTCAAGTGATTGAGTACGCACGCAAGTGTACCTCTTGCCAGCGTCACGGTCCGAAGATACGAGCCCCAGCACTCGAACTACACTCAAGCCAAGTCACCTGGCCATTCAGACGATGGGCTCTCGATCTCGTAGGAAAATTTCCTATAACACCAAGAAAATGAAATCATTTGTTGGTCGCTACGGACTACTTCACTAAATGGGTAGAGGCAGTCCCTTTGTGTCGAACACGAGAAGAGGAAGTCATCAGATTCATTTGGGAACACATTATCATTCGGATCGACAGGCCGCATCTTATCAGAATCGACAATGGATCACAGTTCGTTGGCTCCAAAGTTGTCGCGTTCCTCAATCAACACAATATCATTCACTCCCCTTCAAACCATTACTATCCTCAAGGAAACGGACAAGCTGAAATTACTAATCGAACGATTGTGGACGGACTCAAGAAACGTTTAGATGCCAAAAAAGGGAATTGGGTGAACGAGTTACCACACGTTCTTTGGGCATATCGAACAACCCCAAGAACAGCAACAGGTTGTACTCCATTCTTACTGGCCTACGGAACATAATCTGTAATACCCACTCAGTATCATCACCCAATACACGATCACGAGATGACAGATGAAGAAAATGAATTTCAGATCGCATGCAACCTGAATATGATCGAAGAAACAGGTGAAAGAGCCATTGTCAATCTGGGAAGATATCAGCTTGCATTATCACGGTCCTATAACAAGCGTGTTAGGCATCAAAAATTCAAAATCAAGGACCTCGTTCTCAGGGAAATTCCCCAACATCGCAAAGCGCATAATACGGGGAAGTTAGCAGACAATTTGGAAGGTCCTTTTATCATAACTGGCGTAAGCGGTTTGGGATCTTACGACCTTAGTACACATGATGGAGTACATGTACCTAATCCATGGAATACCCGTCGACTGAAGCTGTATCGAAATTAAATATGTTGTAGCTTCAGATTTTACTCAATAAAGTAAATTTTCATCATAATCAACATCGTACTCAGCAATATCTGCTTCATAGCTCTTCAAATACATACCCGCTCTCCGAGGATCGTTTATTTGACCTGGCTGAGACGCCATTTAGCTATGTAAAATTTAATACAGGTCCCATCACGGTCCCTACGCTTGACCTATAACTGGGATCTGCTTCATAGCTCCTCAAATATATGCATGCTCTCCGAGGATCGCTTATTCGATCTGGCTGAGACGCCATTTAGCTATGCAATCTTTGATACAGGTCCTATCGCGGTCATTACGCTCGACCTATAATCGGGATCTGCTTCATAGCTCTTTAAATACATACATGCTCTCCGAGGATCGCTTATTCGATCTGGCTGAGATGCCATTTAGCTATGCAATATTCAATACATGTCCGAACACGGCCGCTACGCTCGACCTATAACCGAGATCTACTTCATAGCTCCTCAAATATATACATGCTCTCCGAGGACCGCTTATTCAATTTGGCTGAGACGCCATTTAGTTATGCAAAATTTAATTCAGGTCACATCACGGTCACTACGCTCGACCTATAACCGGGATCTGCTTCATAGCTCTTCAAATACATACACGATCTCTGAGGGTCGATTATTTGATCTGGCTGAGATGCCATTTAGCTATGTAATATTCAATACAGGTCCCAACACGGTCGCTACGCTCGACCTATAACCGAAATCTGCTTTATAGCTCTTCAACTATATACGCGCTCTCCAAGGATCGCTTATTGAGTCATTCAATTCGATCTTGCAAAGATGCCACTCAGCTATGCAATATTTAATGTCCTATCACGGTCGTTCAGATCGACCCATAACGGGGACCTACATACACGCTGCCTCTAGAGTCGTTAATTGAGACAATCAAATTTGACTTGGCAATAATGCGACCTCCACATATCTCATTACGGTCTTTATTAATTTATTCAAAGTGACTTATACACGCTATACAGTTCAAACTAACTTACAATATCACATCATTAAATCTCTATATGATCGTCTTTATTCGATTATACATAAAGATAACAACAACATTTGACATTTTTTACATCAAAGTCATACTTAGATTCTTTCTCATTCAAATGGAACTACTACTCACTATTTGGGGATACAACATTCGAACTCTCCCCAGGCCCAGATGAAAGTAAGACAGGGGAAGGACTAGTGGCATCCACTACAGCAGAAGGTGCATTCAACAATTCTATAATACTCGGCATCAAATTATCTATATAGGATAACCGTGCTAGCTGCAAATCATATTCCGTGACATATTCAGTTGTAGCAGCCAAGATCTCTTCACACTCTGTTTGAAATTTCTCTACATCAGCATGCAACATAGCCACAGCCCGCAAAGTAACTTTTTCTGCAGTCAACAGCGTAGCTTCATAAAACTTAGTTTTTACCTTGTTTAGTTCGTTGACAAGCTCTTTATACCGAGCTTCTAGAGATTTATTCTCCTGAGCAGCGAGCCTTTGTATTGCCTCGTTATCTGCACACTGCGCTCCACCTCCTACTTCAGACGGTCCAGCTTTATATCTACTTTCCTCGAATAACTAATCTCATTTTCAGCGGCATCCATCATCCTCTGCGACTCTTTATACTTCGCGTGAAGTTCCTCAACCACTTCATTACCTTGAATGCACTCCTGCACCAGAGAATGCTTGCCCCGATCAAGAGCAGTGATTCGCGAATTACACTTATCGATGACCTCACGAAACTCTTGATCTCTCTTGGAACATGCCTCCTCGTGAGTTCTGGCATGGTTATTCTTTCTCTGACATGAATCTTGAGCCTCACGCAAATCCCAGTTCAGTTTTTTCAAGCGCTCACGCATATAAAGGATTTCAGAATCTTGCTTCTTTAAGAGATATGTATTAGTTGTTATCACCGACTGATGATACAGCAGATCATTCTTCTATTTTTCAATCGTACTTAACAGATCTAGCACTTGTTGATTCGCAGCCATAGTCTCTGACTTTTTCTTCTTCAGAGATTCTTTCCACTGTTCGAATTCGTTATTAGCAGTCAATATCTCGGCATCCTTACATGACAACTCTACAGTCACAACATTTAGCCGACTCTGAAGCTCCAGCATCTCCGACTCCAACTTTGAATTCAACAAAGTCTTTCTTTCAACCGCCAATAAACATTGTTGTAACCTGGCAGACAATTTTTTATTTGACGCGGATAGGGAAGCCACGTTTTCATTCTCTTTGTTCTCAACCTAGAAAAACGATCACAAGAGACAATATATATATTAACAGATATTTATTCTTGCAAGACATATCATTCTACAACATCTGTTACAACATCAAGCTATGATACACGAAGGCAACGTACAACCAAACTTCACAGTCTAGTTGTTTTATGACCACACCTTCCTACCATTAACATCAAATTGCAAAGGTTCATTAAAGATTGCGGCCTCTTGCGGACGGGTTTTATGCCATGTGTGAGGCAGCAGCTCTTCGACCTCCTCCTCCTCAGAGTCTTCAACTTGTGATTTTGAGTTTGAAGTTCTCCCACCCTCATCCCTTTTTGCAAACCACATATTTTCAACCTTGTCATTCTCCACTTCCACATCTTTACCACAGCTCGAGATATAACGTCTAAATTCATTTTCTACTCAACCGAGCTCAGACCCATAAAATGTGATCACATCGGCCATCTGACATTCGTGGACCATAGCGGCAGCACGTTTCCCCCGCTATGGCGTAATTATCTTCTACAATCGTGATTGAGATACTTGCAGACGTTTTTGCGTATCTAGCAAACGCGTTTCTAACAAGGTCACTTTCTTCTCAGAGTTCTGCAACAGTCTAACACACTTTACCTTTTCCACCTCCAGACATGCATTATGACCCTTGAATCGTTCCAGTTCATCACAAGCATGCCTCAGTTCATTTTCTAATTGTGTGTGGATCTTTTTATCCTCCTTTTTTATATTGAAGAAAAAAATCCTCATTGCACTTTGCCCTTACAAAAGTCAAGCTCATCAGGCAATGAACCTATACCACCCCATATGATGGATACTCCAGCCCGAGCTGAGCATCTTTGCGCCTCTCTACTATGGCAATTGTGCGCTTCTTGCGCTAAGAATTTCACCCGAGCTAGGTCTGGCACTATGTCTCTCTCGGTCAACAGTTCTAGGTATGCCTCCTTCAAACCTCGCTCACTATCAACCTCGGCCTCAAAGTACAGCGTCAAAGACAATAATGATTTTTGACACTCTAACTTATCGCTCTCATCTACGAATCGCTTATCCTTAAGGGATTTTTGGAGTAAAATGAACCTATCGATCTCTTTTCGCAAAACCTCATCCCTCTCAATTTTTATCTTCCCATATCTACATTGAAGTTTGAATAATTCGTTAAAGGTTTTATCAAAATTTGACTTATGAAGGCGTCTCTCATATTCAAGTTTATTATGTACCTGTTGAGTACGATTGATAGAATCCCTTGTTCGACTCAAGGCCTTCTCCATCTCGAGTACTTTCCCCTTCAAATGAACTACCTCCTACATACAAATCATATATTCACATCAAAATAATAATATACGAACAATAAGCACATAAATTTCTAAACCTCGTCCAAAACATTTCTAACACCAATACAAAGGACAAAGTTTGATTAAGTCTCCATATCTATACTAAAACTACAGAATCAAGATTTAGATTCTGCTACCTCCTTGGTCGGATCATCATCCACGGGAGGAGCCAGGGTCTGCTCAGCCACTGGAGAAGCATCATCCCCTGGGAAGATAATCTCTCCATACTTCCCTGCAAGAGCAAGGTCGACATCCGCTCTGCTCAAACCCCAGGCATAGAAGGCTTGAATCAGCTTATTGTGGGCAGCCATCGCAATATCAACATCTTTCTTCGCCTCATCTGCAACCCCTTGCTTTGTAGCAGCAGCGTCCTTCACGAACTGCTCCCTCTGCAGTACTTTCTCTTTCTTGAACTGCTCCCTCTGCAGCATTTTCTCCCACTTGAAAATTGCTCTCGCAAAGCAGCTTTGTCTGCATCATGTTACCGAAAAAGTTTAACACGATTCGCAGCAGCTAACTTCAACACCTCCCCGGCCGATTTCCAAGCAACAGAAAGCTGCACCACAGATACAGTAAACACAGTATTACAAGGTCGGATCATTATCTGAAAAAGATTTAATCATATACCACATTACATACCTGTAAAATACTGGATCGGATTTGAGTATCAAGGCGGATGGGATCGTGTATAGCCAAGTCCAACGCCTCCTGCTCCACGGCTTCAAGGTTGATACCCTTCGAAGAAGCTCAGATATCTTTCCCAGATTCTTTTTTCTGCTTCTTCAGAAGAGGAGCCATATTCACATCAGCAGCTACCCCCTCAGTTCCAACCGGTGGTAGCTGCACAGGCGCTATTAGCTCAGAAGGCGGCACTGACTTTTTCATTCTTGGTCGACGAACTAAGGAGCTCGAAGAACCCGCAGCACATGCAGGAATCTCCATAACATCGGCGTAAGCAGAGCCATATGCAGCCATAGCTCGTTTTTAATGAGCTCGTTGCACTCTTTCAACTACAGAGTTAAGCTTCTTCTCTCTACGAATTCCTAGCTCTCCGAGAACTTTATTCAGTTCGCTCCCTTCTCGACTAACGATGTCGAACAAACTCGATGTATCAACAACAGCTTTTGGTTTAGGCTCTGCTAAAACAACAACAAAACTATGTTAGCAGATCGCAGTAAGTCGAGAAACAAACTACAGACAGAATGAAGACACTTACTCTCCTTAAAACTCTTATATATCAGCTCGAGCGCGGGTTCCCCAGGTACTTGCATACAATTACCCCTCACCATCACAAGATGGTCGCACCAGGGCCTCCCAGAAGACTCAAAATCAAAGAATTTTGGCATCGCCGAATCACTAAACAAGTATCCACTCTTCCGATCTTTCATATACTTAAACTTATAATATTTCAAGACATCGTCCACAACAAACTGTCTCGCAATACCACCATCTCTCCACTTCTGATTAAGGACTTCACAAACCCTCATCATCTCAAAAATATTACCTTTCAATTGACCAAGGCAAATTATTAGTGCATTCATTACCCCTTTTTGGAAAAAGGTTAGGGGAATATTCAACCCATATGCGACCTGGTTCAAATAACAGAGAAATCCTTCCTCTACTAACTCTGATCCAGTCTCATTATAATAAACGATATCTACATCATCCCCTATATCTATACTTCTCTTCCAACGATCCAGAGAAGGCACCTGATAATGCTCTACATTACCACTCGGTCTCACCAGAGTTCTAAACCACAACCCTGCATTCATCACATAATCCCCCCATTCTTCGTCCAAACTCATTTTATACTGTAAAAATTTCTTTGCTACGTCTACATTCTCGGGATACTTAAAAAATTGCCTAGTTTCATCCCCAGCATGCACTCCCACACCCCTCCCAGAAGACACAGACGGATTATCAGCAGTCATCGTACCAATTACCACAAAATCATCCATAGTCCTTTCAGATGATGATGATTCCTCACTACTGGCAGAGATAACAAATTTACTACTGGGTTTTGGATTTTTTGAGCGCATCTACCACACGTAAAAGGAAAATCTATTCAAAGATTTTTATTAACATAACAGGCTTCCTCCCTCAGCCGTACCCAACACATTATTAATCTACCCAAACAGTTCACAAACACAACCTACCAGTTTTTTAAAAAACTAATACAACAGAAGAAAAAATAGAAACAGAGTCACTAACCTGTACTAGAAGAGCAACAGTCGTCGACTCCGGTTACCGCTCGTACCTCAGATGACAAAACTTTGTCCTTCTTAGTAAGACGATCACACAATGCTGGAGGACAGCGTTCAAAATTTGAAAAGTTTCTCTCTCTAGAAATGCTTTTACTTCTGTCTGCAACTGATTGTGTTTTAAGAGAAGAGGGAAGAAAAGCTTTTATATTGCCCCTCAGTTTTTGAAACGATGGCTATTTGGGACACGTGTCCACGTCATCTCTCCTAACAGGCACATCTTTTCGTTTGCCCTCATAATGGTTGTTGGGGTAACGTGTTCTGTTATCACGTCTGTCCCTCTCCTCCGCTATTATTACGGACTCACTGCCCAAGAAGATTTACACAGATCTTACAGCACGATTACTTCCAGCAACAACCTTCCACGGCTGCACGATCCTGCTACACTTTTTTATAGCATGGTTCCAGTTCAAACAACCTAAGTACAGTTATTACAGCTGTCACTTACCACAATGTCGGCTTGACAGACGTAAAAAAATCAGCGGCAAATCCTGCTTCAGTTCCATTTCATTCAAAAATTATTATATATACAAAAAGTAATGATGAGCCAGCCTCAACGCAAGCAAATCATTTTATTATGATCGACTGTCCGACCTTACATACAATGACAGAGCGGATAACTCTCCTCACCACGTGGAATGGTTTCAATGTCAGCAGCTCTCATAAGTATATCCAGTGTGTGCTCAAAGGTTTCGACCAAGTTCCATCGATGATAACAAGTATTCAAGTTGACAACGGCATGGCTCTAAATAACTAATGGCACGAAAGGGATCACGACCTTGTCATCACCACAGACATAACAACACTAAAATATCAATAAGGCCACACATATATATAAATGCGACCTACACAGTTCAGATATATCAACACTACGTCATACGTATTTTCAACCTATGTCATCAGTGACTAGTTCGATATTTGCTCAATGGTGTCTTACAACAGTTCTAAAAGTAGCTTCAAGCAATTACAAGATATGAAAATGGATTTTGAATTTATTATTCAAGAAAAGTAAGTTACAAGAACGAACACTTCAACAGTTCGGAGATAAAGATTTCAAGTTCTACAGACTTTTTTATCTTCTACAAAGAATAGCCTATGTTGCAGATAACAGTGCAACACTTGAAAAGAAACAGTGGAGGGTCCAGTAGAAAAACTCAAAGCTCAAGGATGGAAATTGGAGTGAGGCAGAGGATAAAATTAATCCCACCACACCTCCATAACCCCCACCTCCGCTTCCAACGAAGGACCTCCTCCACCGTTACAATACCCAATCTTTTGCAGGGTATCGACAGTATTTATCAGACGAATTTCCCGCCTTCTCGTCTTCCGCCAACACCATATCTTCTGCAAGCATCCGCAGACAGGACCGACGGTGAGCAGCAAACAAAACCACATAGTAGAATCGCCATAGTTGATGAAAATCATCATCCGCATCCTCTACTTCTTCCCACGTCATCCCATAGAAAGTTGGAGGTACAAGGATTGGAGTTGGCAACGAAAGGCTTTGGGTGCCAAATAGCGAGTTTGCAGACTCGCCTTTTTGTCTGAACTCTAACTTCATATGCTTGGTGTCGAGTTGTCACCATTACTGCTACTCAACCCAGCATAAAAGTCTGACAACGTTAACCAGGGTGAACAGTGATAGCAACTATTCACAATATTTTATAGCAGTAACATTTAATGCACTCCACAACTTCTAATAAGGTATTCATTCCAAGTACAGGTCTCAAGAGGAATTTATGGGAGACCTTACAGTCAAAACTGCTATTCTTCCAAGGAAAAATGGGGTCATCAATACAGCATTCAATTTAGACGACTGGACTTCTCAACCAACACCACTCCCAACGCACGTTTCTCCTGCAATTGGTTGAGAGGGGGCAGTTGTAAGGACTTATTTCTAATCCCCGTACTGAGTCCGATATTCGAACTCACATAACTCGAGTAAACATACTGATAACCAATCAAGGATTAAAGCAAGGAGATCGCTATACAGACTTCCTCATCTACAGCTCGGGGATGGCGAAGCATCCAATAACATCACACTAAATACTCAGATATCAATCAACAGTTTGAATACACGCGAACACTACTGGAGATCGCATCGTCATCAACAGTTTGGAGATATTAAGGCATCCTGTGACTTCGCGCTACTGAAGATACTCCTCCACTTGTTGATAGATCGTATGTACGCGAGCATCACAGGAGATCGTATGAAGTTACGACTAGAGAATGTTAATAGATCCGTTATAAATCAACAAGTATCAAGATGTTACAAAAGTCCACCATGAAGACTCAAAACCTGATATTGTAACGTTCCTCATCAATGTAACTAACGGTCATATTATAAGACCTATAAATAAGACTAGATAGCTACAAATCAAAGGGGATTGCTCTGAGAACCTCTAAGAGATCATTTTCTATACCTCTCTCTCTCTCTTTGTAATAGCTAGCAGTCTAAATAAACCTCTCTCTCTTTCTAAAATCCTCAGGAGAGGTCGTGGTTTTTAACCCATTCAAGAGTTTTCCACGCTAAATTTAGTATTGTTTGTTTCCTAATTAAACATACTAGATTTCGAAGGTGTAAAGCGCTATCTTCGTGCAATACAAAAATATGTTATTACAGGTCGGGTGGCTCACGTACTTGTCTTTCCGCATTCGATGCAAGTGTGACCCCATCTCCTCCCTCACGATCTGCATGTAAACTGCCAGTTTTTGTAACTTCGATAACTTCGGGATAATCATCATAAATAGACGATAAAATCGTCGTTGGCCCCAGCAGGGCTGGTTGTGGTGGTAGTGTATAAAGAGCATCGGCGGTGAACACGTCGATAAACCGATCGAGCTTTTTGAACCTCTCATCAATCACGTCAAACAATTTTGCCATGGTTTTGAATTTTTGATCCATACAACACGTCATTGTAGATCAAAATTAAACTCCTCCATGGAATTTACTGCAGCAATCACTGTAGCAGTAACTGAAAACACTATAGCAGTCCCTGAAATCACTGTAGAAGTCAGTGTAAAAAAAAATCTCGCAAAATCTTGTTAGCTCTGGTACCAATTTAACGTAAAATCAAGTCGTAGAAGCAAAAACTTGAAGATTACGAAAACCTAATTAACACTAAACGATCACAGAATATTACACCACCCTCTCCTATATATCCTAGAACCCTAAGATATCTCTCCTAAAATATCTCTCCAAATAGAAACAAATATAAATACTAGAAACTCCTAAAACCAGCTCCAATAGAGCATAAAGAAAAATAAGAATAGTACAAAGACATGTGGGAAACGATCACAGAAGATGTTCACATCATACACTCTTATAAAATATACAATATCTCGCAAAGACATTGTTTTCGCCAAAAAAAAGTATTCGCAACTCTAAGCATTATGGAAGTTTTGTTGTTTATTTCTAGTTTGAAGTTTATAAAGATAACCTTATCTTTTACTATCAAGACTCTTGAAAATCAATCTATATAACCATTGAAAGTGATCATTTGTTTTCAATAACAACGAAGCCGCGCATCTTAAAGAATAGGAAAAAACATAATTATTTTAAAACCCCTCCTTTCTTCTTTAATATTATTTTTTATACCTCCTTCCTCATCAAAATTCTTTATTGAAGCATCAGAACAATAAACTCTATTTTCCTTTATCACATAAGAAATAGTTCTCTTACGTATATTTCACGAATACGCTTACATATAAATTTTTTAACTTAAGTTCTACTTCATGAATACAGTATAACAAAATTCTATTTTTACGATGGAAATATATGATTAAGGTAAGAAAGTGGGAAATAGAGTTTATTGCACTTTTAATGTTGAAAAAAGAAAAGTGAAACTTCAATGGCGGGTTTGATGGAGAATTTTAATGGTGAAAGAGCTAAAATGAAATTATTGGACGAAAAAGGGACAAATTTAAAATAACCACCCTTTGATTTTGTAAATTTTACCTTTTAAGTCCTGTTCTTCTAGGCGTGCACTGTACACTGGTGCCCATAACAGTTTCCCTTCAATAAATAGCTCTTATTGTAATTGTAGTAAATCCACATAATAGTCATGAAGATGGAGAACCATATAGAGTGATGGTGTTTGAGCAATCCCAAATCTCTCCATCACAAGGTTCTGTCCCTCGAACATCTCTTCATCTAACTCAATTCGACATACCATGGCTATGCTTGTCACCTGTCGAACGCCTTTTTTCTTCTACAAGTTCTTGTACTCCACATACCATTTCATGAACACCGTCCTTCCCAATCTCAAACATTCACTCTCACTCACCCTTCAACATTTTTACCCTCTCGCAGAGCACCTCACTTGGCTGCCACACTCCAGTAAGCCTGAAATCCTTTACGTAGACGGTGACTCCATTACGGTCACCAATGTTGAGAGTTTACGATACGGACTTTGGATGGGGAAGGCCTAATAAAGTTGATGTTGTTTCAATCAGCGGTACTGGAGCCATTTCTCTTAGTGAACGCAGTGATGGAGAAGCTGGACTTGAGGTTGGATTGTCTTTGAAAAAGGATGAAATGGAGGCATTTTCATTTCTATTTTCAGAAACAATCAAGGATATTCCACAATGAGCTCTTTATTTGTATATGCATTTCTCTGCAACAAGCAACAAGATTTTCAAAACTAATGTATGTACAACCAAAGTTTCGATAAACTCGATCAATCTTCTGGCCAATCTTACTTCTACCCCAGCACAGGCATCTCATGCCCAAGACTTAAAAAGCGTTTGGTTAAGCCTTAAGCATGTGTCATTTATAAACGGGCTGCTCAAATTTTAGGTGCGTCTCTCTTAAACTCAGCATTAAGCTAGGGGATTACTTCTAGTAGCACGGTATCATTGGCATAATTTCTGGCAAGTGGAAACTCCTAAAGTGAGAATACACAGGCACCGCTGACTTCCAGAAATCTGATGTTGAACTCGGTTGTAGCAACTCAGCCCCTGAAGTGATGCCGTCCTGGAGGTACTTAGTAATAGAAGTTTAGTATCATTACAAATATTTGCAATAAGTGATGTCAGCTGTAATTTACTTGTCAAGTAGTGCAGAAACAAATTCGGAATCAAACTTTAGTACATAATAATACATGAAGATAGTATTTCTAGGCACTTGTCTCAAAACCGGCATTTAGTTGGATAGAAAAATGGAACACGAATTCGTATTAATATCTTCTTGTTTAAATTAGCTTCTAGAAGCAAGTCGAATACTCCAATAAAATGACAGTTCATATACGTATTGTCAATGGCAGTATATCTGTCTCACTCAAGTCCACATTTGAGACAATCTAAACCGATATTGTTTATCAACTACGGGTTAAAAATGATTAAATCAGGGGCATCAAGGGCGACCACAAGGACATGCGAGGTGTGCGACCGCATAGGGTTCCGAACTCAAAAGGCATGCCAAAAAACTTGCATTTCCTTTTCTTTTTTTTAGGTTGTAACTAAACTATTTTTTCTTTTAAGGGGCCAACTCTTTACGTACAACATAGACATGGCTACATTTTTGGGCCAACTTTTACAACATAAAATATTGTTCTCGGTTTAAGTTTCTCTGATATCCCTACTGAAAGGTTTTATTTGTCTCATTTCGTGTTTGTAGAGTCTCGTGGTTGTCTCAGCTTAAGACACTGACAAATGAAGATCACTGGACCAAAGGTAAGTAGAACTCACTGATAGAGGGAAGAGCTTTTATATATATTTTTCGTTCCAACGAGTTTTCTTGTCGTTCGAATGAAATTTTGTCTTTAAACTCTTGTCGTTCAAACGATAAAAATATTCGTTCGAACGACAAAAGTTTAAAGACAAAATTTCCAGGGGACATGATACTTCGTTCGAACGACTATTCTTGTCGAATAGTCGTTCGAACAAGATAAAAATTTCCTGTTTTTGTCTTCAAACTCTTGCTGTTCGAACGAGCCTTATTGTCGTTCGAACGAATTATCAACTTTCTAGGGTTTTGGACCAAATTAGTCGCAAGTCGTTCCAACGACATAAGGTATCGTTCGAACGACTCTCGAGAGAAATTTGTTTACTATTTAAGCAAACTTTGTTTCCTTTTCTCTCCCGGTCTTTTTGTTTTTGAAAAACCTTTATTTTTCGAAAAGCTCAAAACTCTTTTATCAGAGAGTGTGAATTCAAGATCAATCAAGTCTCTTCTAATCCTGAGATTGATGTTGAGTTAGATTTACAATACTTCCTACATATTGTTGAAAGAAGATTCTTGGTGTGAGATCAAGAAGATTTGTTGCGAGAACAGAAAAAGATTATTGGTGTGAGATCAAGAAGGCTTGTTGTGAGAACAGAAGAAGATTGGATGTGAAGCTTTAATCAGAAGAGAGATAATCTTGAGACTAGGTTATCAAGTCTGTAAGTGTAATTCAGATTAAACTCTTTTTGATTAGTAGCTTTTTTAGTTGTTGATTTTATCGACAACGACCTGTGGTTTTTCTCCCATATAAGGAGTTTCCACAGGGTAAATAATTACATGTGTCTTTTAATTCTTTGTATGTACTTTTGATTGTTTCTGTTTAATCCAAGATCATTGATTGATATGAATAGTTCTGGCCTAATTTATCGAAATGCATTAAATACGAGCACATAGAATTTTAATTGGTATCAGAGCAGAATCGATTGTAAGCTTTATATCCTGAGCGGTGATCCTGTTTACGTGCTTGCTTCATTTAATGGATTTTGAAAATTTTGGAGGTCCTATAAATCATCCACCACTCTTTGATGGCACAAACTTCCCTTACTGGAAGGTTCGATTGATTGCCTTCTTGCAATCAATGGGAGAAGATGTCTGGATTGCCATTGAAGATGGATGGGTGCCTTCGACTGTTATGCGGGGTGAACCAACAATTGTTGTAGAAGTTCCTAAACCTAGAAATCAATGGTCCAAGGAAGAAAAAAAAATATTTGGGTATAATTCTAAAGGTCTTAATGCTATCTTTAATTCGCTGAGCCAAAGTGAGCATATGTGCATATCTGCGTGTACCACTTCAAAAGAAGCTTGGGACATCTTGATGCGCACTTACGAAGGTGATGATACGGTTAAAGAAAATAAACTGCAAATGCTCACATCTCCATTTGAAATCATTAGGATGAGTCATTTAGTGAGTTTTATGCCAGACTTAGCAATATTGTCAATAACAGTTATTCTTTAGGAGCTGGATACACTGATGTTCAAATAGTACGTAAAATTCTAAGATCTCTTCCTAAAAGTTTTAGATCTAGACGTGATGCCATAGAGGATGCACACAATCTTAAAACCATGAAACCTGACACATTTGCTGGAAAATTACGTACGTTTAAAATTGAAATAGAAATGGAAAACCCTAAGAAGAATATGAGTATGGTATTTAAGTCTTCCTCCAACTCTTCGTCTTCTCAGGGAACCAGAGATGTTGACAACTACTGTGTCTCTGACAATGATGAGGAACTTGACTTTGACTCTCAGATTGCTCTTATAAGCCAATAATTTTGAAAACTTTTGAAAAATAGGCAATTTGAGAAATAAGGGCAAAATTTAAATTACAAGTCTCGTCATCATGACCGTGTTAAGTCTTATGGCAAACAAACTAACTAAAGTACTCGTCCTCACAATGACTCTGATCAAGATCTTAATAAAGTTGAATGTTATAGATGTTACAATTATGGTTATTATGCTCACAGCTGTCCTACTAAGAGCTCTAATAGTAACTATAAGGCCATGAATATTAAAGTAACTTGGGATGATGATAACGATGAATTTGATGATCATTCCCAAGAATATGAAAATTGTAACTATTGTGTTTTTCCTAGTATAATAAACTCTAGTAATAATTATTCTGATCATTTTGAACTAGAAAACTTTACTGAAGATCAGAGTAATTATAAAAGTGATAATAGTGAAGAATCCAAGATTAAATAATTGTATTCTCAACTTATTTCTCAGCTTGAGAAACTTAGGAAAGAGAAAAATGTTCTTATTGTCAAACTTGATGTGTGTGAAAAAGAAAACATACTGTCGTGGGGAAATTAAAATTGACTGAAACTAAACTTGAAAAGCTTAAACTTGACTTGACTTTCACTAAGCAGAAACTTAAAGTTTTTCTCCATGGAGCAAAGAATATTGATAAAATGCTAAGTATGAGCAAAAATAATACTGACAAAAGGGGACTTGGATTTGATAAACAAAATGCTATGTCTACACCTCAAATCACCAAGTTTCTCAAAGCTACTCTAGTGCCATTTTTGCCCAAACAAAGTGTTACTAATACTCCTCATAGGCAGACTAAACAACCTTTTGTCTTTCATGTATTTTATTGTGAGGCTTGTGGTCAAAAGAGTCATCTTGCTCCCTATTATAGATATATTCCTCAATTCCGTGGTAGGAATAATCTACAGTTGGAAAGAGGGAAACCCCATCGATCATATGCCCAATCATTTGCTAACTCTTTTGTTGCCCAAAAGTCTTTTAATGGTTTCAAGAATATGACTCAAGCGATAGAAGAAAGAAAGAAAGTGAGATCTGTTTGGGTCCAGAAGAAGGACCTTCTACCACAATTACGGTCCTATATTGCAGTAATTGCTTTAAATGTATTTAATTCTACACAGTGGTATGTAGATAGTGGGTGCTCTCGGTACATGACAGAGGATGCTACCCGTCTGAATAATGTCACAGATATTTAAGGAGGTAATGTTACTTTTGGAGGAAGAATGAGTGGAAAGATTGTGGGAAAGGGGAGTGTAGAAGGAATTGGGTGCCCAATAATCGACAATGTACTCTATGTCAAAGGATTTACCGGAAATCTTATGAGTGTGAGTCACTTATGTGATACGGATAACACAGTAACATTCGACAAGAAAACTTGTCGTATCTTTGATAATACTGGGAAATGCATTGTGACTGCTGATAGAACTTCGGACAACTGCTATGTTGTATCGTAAAATGGGGTATCATGTAAAGTTGCTAAGATAAGCGATGTATAACTTTGGCACCAACGGTTAGGACATGTGAACTTCAGCGATCTGGCGAAGATTACAAGTAAGGAAATAGTTTGAGGGGCTCCGAAACTAAGCAAGCTAACCGATGCAGTGTGTGGACCGTGTCAAATTGGAAAGCAAACCAAGAGTGCGCACAAAAAATCTACCAACATTTCCACTATGCGAGTTCTGGAGTTAATTCATATGGACTTGACGGGTCCTATGAGAGTGAGTACTTTAAGTGGAAAGAAGTACATTTCGGTTATGGTTGATGATTTTTCACGATTCACCTGGATCGCACTTTTAAAGCAGAAATCAAACACATTTGAAGAATTCCATACTAAAGTCCTACGAATACCGAATGAAAAATATTGTTTTATTAACAATATTTGAAGTAATCGTGGAGGAGAGTTCAAGGACAGTGATGTGATTGAGTACTGTAAAGCGACCAATAACACCACAACAAAACGGAGTAGCAGAACGAAAGAACCGATTTCTGCAGGAAATGGGGCGGGTATTATTTCATAGAAATAATGTTCCTAATCACTTTTGGGGAAAAGCTATTCATACCTCGTGTCATATTATCAACAGAGTTTATCTGCGTCCTCTTACACTTAATATGCCATATGAACTCTGGTTTGGGAAAAAGCCGAACGTGAAATACTTTTGTGTGTTTGGAAGTAAGTGTTATGTTACTTGTGATCGGTAAAACATTGGAAAATTTGATGCCCGAAGCGATGAAGGTATTTTACTGGGATATGCCACAAACAGTAGGGCTTATCGTGTTTACAACTTGAAGACCAAAATGGTCATGGAATCGATTAATGTGGTAGTTGACGACTCGACAGTTCTTGGACATACAGATGATGGAGATAACAATGTTCAAGAAGATTCCTTGCCAATATCATCTATTGTGACACAAAATGTTCAAGAAGAATCTCACGCTGAAGCTCCTAAAACATCTTCTGGAGAAATTTTAGCACCAAATGCTACTGTCCATACTAATCCTTCTCAGAATTGTGGTGCTCCTCGATTCCTTGATGATTATGATTGTCATACCCTTTATGAGTCCGCTAGGTATGTAGGGTATCATTGTTCTACGTTATATGAGACAGTGGAGAGTGTGCATTATGTGTCCATCACGGAACCAACCAACGTGAAAGATACCTTATCAGATGAATATTAGATTAACGCCATGCAAGATGAGCTCAATGAATTCAAGCAACAAGATGAATGGGACTTAGTATCACGGCCGGCAAATACTAATATTATTGGCACTAAGTGGATTTACAAGAACAAGTTTGATGAGAACGGTGATGTTGTACGAAACAAAGCAAGGTTGGTAGCTCAGGGATACAATAAGATAAAAAGGGTGGATGTCGAAGAAACTTTTGCTCCCACAGCTAGACTTGAATCTATTCATATGCTTTTGGCTTTTGCTTGCCACAAAAAATTTAAGCTTTATCAGATGGATGCGAAAAATGCGTTCTTGAATCGGTTACTTAAGGAAGAAGTGTATGTTGCTCAACCAAAGGGGTTTGAAGATCCTCATCACCCGGAGCATATTTATCGTTTGAAGAAAGCACTTTATGGTCTAAATCAAGCTCCTCGAGCGTGGTATGATAGACTTTCAAACTTTCTACTTGGAAAGGGGCTCATTCGAGGGGGAGCTGATAAGACATTATTTATTCAGCGGGAAGGAGATGACATTCTTATTGCTCAGGTTTATGTGGATGATATTGTTTTTGGTTTTATGTCGGACTCTCGTGTCAAAGCATTCGGCGAGTTAATGGGAAAATAGTTTAAGATGAGCATGGTTGGAGAATTGACCTACTTCTTAGGTCTTCAAGTCAAGCAACGGGAGGATGGTATCTTAGTATTTCAATCTAAATATGCTTAGAATATTGATAAAAAGTTTGGTCTTGATTCCTCAAAACATGCCCGGACACCAATGAGCACTACCAAAAAATTAAGTAAGGACTCTACAGGTACTGATGTGGATCAAAAGATATATCGGAGCATGATAGAAAGCTTGTTGTATCTTGCAGCTAGTCGTCCAGACATTGTGTTCAATGTTTACATATGTGCACGTTATCAGGCAAGTCCTAAGGAGTCCCACTTACACGCTGTTAAACAGATTATTCGATATGTGTCTGGGACTTGTGAGTTTGGATTGTGGTATACTCGAGACACTACTTCTGAAATTATTGGATACTCAGATGCTGATTGGGCCGAAAATTTAAATGAAAGGAAGAGTACTTCTGGGGGATGTTACTACATTGGGAACAATCTCGTTGCATGGCAAAGTATGAAATAAAATTCCATTTCACAGTCTACTACAGAGGCAGAGTATATTGTTGCGGGAAGTTGTAGTACTCAACTAGTCTGGATTAAGCAAATGGTACATGATTACGGGCAATATCAGGGAGTAATGTCACTTTATTGTGATAATACAAGTGCAATCAACATTTCCAAGAATCCTGAACAACATTCGCGGACCAAGCATATTGACATCCGCTTTCACTTCATTTAAGACCTTGTTGAGCGGAAGATTATAATTGTGAAGTATGTGTGTAGGGAGAACCAACTTGCTGATCTCTTCACCAAACCTTTGGATGTTGTTCAGTTTGAAAATCTTAGATGCGCTATTGATGTTTGTTCCATTTCCTAAATCTCTCAGATCTTTCTATTTGTAGTGTCGCTATCTTGTGGACATCGTCATGTATGTGTCATTTTTTTACTCTTACTGACTATCTCCCCTGCTTTGCACTTAGTTTATCGTAGTTTTGCATATGCATGTATGGAAATTATTTACGTGTTCTATATTTATTTAATGCTTAAGTTACTTGGTATCACTTATTCGTCACGAGATCCAACTGTCCTTGACTCTAGGTATATGTAGAAATCTTGAAGGTCAATGAAGATACTTCGTTACCTAACATTATGTGAGGATCTAGCCTTCTGTTCTAGCATTGAGTGTTATTAAATAAATTCTTTCTAGCAAAATCTCTCTTTGTTTATGATCTCATTATTTTATGCATTAGTCAATTGTTGGTGGTGATATATAATTCAAGTTAAAATACTAGAACATTTTCTCTACTTGATTCGAGGCAAAACGAGATATTGCACAAGTCTTAGGACATGATTTTAGGCATTTTTATTTGCTCCTGTTTTGACCTTTTAGCATCTAACCCAAAATTGTTAATTCACTTGCTACCCGTTGAGCCTAAAATAAGCCATTTTTTTATATTCGCCAAATTCTTGTTTTAACCTTTTATTCTGAGGATAGGAAGTGATACAATCTGAAAGGTGATGTGTGTATGAGTGCTGCTTAGGAGAATATTTTGTTACAATAAAGTGTATATTCAAATAGTGCCAGAAGATGTGTTGATAACAACAATGGAGGTAATAACAACAATGGAGGTGATCGCAACAAAGGTTGAAAAAAAAGGAGAGGTAATGAGGTGTATTGATAACAATAATGGAGGTGGAAGTTCTTTTTGTCCTCAGAATGCCAGCAAAATACATTTTTCCTCACTAGCCTACCTTTACCTTCATCATAACCTTAAAAGTCTTAGTTGATTTTAAGTCTAATGCAATCGGGATTAGTGGAGATGATAGTTTGAAAATCTATGGTACTTAACTTGACACCACCAAAACAATTGATATTCCTTCCATGAGATCTTCAGTAAAATTGCACCGCTTTCTTGGATTATGAATTTTTAACTTCATTACTCATATTCATATTCCCAAAGAGTGATAACTAGTAAATTCTCAGTGACTTTGAGTGACCAGCCATGAGAGACCTAAGTTGAATCATGTTTCCAATATAGTGTTCTTCGTATGCCTACTTGTCAGGACTTTGTTTGGACTACACACACACATAGAGTTCTTTTGCATTATTTAGTGTATAGCTCTATAATATTCTCTATCGTGTATCCGTTGTGCTTATAGATATGACTGCATATATTAAGGGGGAGTGTGTCTGTTATTCTTGTTTTTCTTTTTTTGCTCTCTGCGTTTGTTTATGGCTACTCAGTGATTTTGGATAAGTTTTTCTTTTCTTTCATCCATTTCTTCTTTTTCATCCATTACTTCCTTTCTTTCATCCATTTCTATGCTGCAGTGTATTTTTTTTAGAAAAGATTTCATTTCGTTCGAACGACTTATCTTGTCGTTCGAACGAGTCTCGGGTTTGGTTATTTTAAAAAGAACAAATTTGGTTTGATTTTTTTGTCTCTCTCTCTCTCAACTGTACTTCAACATTGTTGCACTAAGCTTGTTGATTGGGTCTTGATTGGAAGGGAAGTCGTTGAAATTACTATCTTCTCTCCTCCTCCAACTTCAATTCGTTGAGTGGATTTTAATTTGGTAACTTTTGTTCTCCGTGGTGTTTGTGCCCTAGTTTTTCTCTATGATGATTCTTTAGATATATTGGGTTAGAACTGTATGAGGAATTCCCTTAGTTGATTATTGCATCTCTGTGATGTAAGAATTGTGCGCATTGTTGGAATTTGGAATTACATTTTTACTATTTGGCCAAGGTAATTTATTTTTGTGCGTTTGAAGAATTGTTTGATTGGTTAGGTACATTGTTGAACATAATTGGAAAAGAATTGGGGGTTGGAATTGGGATTGATTACTGCAGGTTTTGGGTTGAGATTGTGATTGTTTGGGTTCCCCTGCTTAACCGTGTTGGTTAAGTTTGGGGAGGTGGTGGATAGTTTATTGCAGGTTTTGGGTTTGATTATTGGCGTACTGTTGGTGGAAGTAGTTGTTACTTGGGGTATTGGTTTCTTGGGTTTGGTGTTGCAAATAAATTTCTTTGAGTATTCGCTATGGATCCAAAGGTACGGGGATGAACAAAGAGGTCACACTCCGATGATACATGAATTCGTGTTGGTAAGAGGGTTGGTGATAACCCGGTATATTGGGCTACTGACAAAGGCTTTCGAGATCAGCCAATTGTGAAAGAACAAATTGCTGACATCAAGAGTGTTTCTGAGGTTAATGCAGGATATGCACGGGTGTTAACAAAATTTAGAGGAAAAAATTGGACCAAGATTCTTACTCCTTTTGGAAAGGTCTACCCGAGGATTATTCGATTATTCTATGCTACTCTGCAACTTGAGTATGTCCGCACACTATATAGTCAAACTTTCTCCGTCACTATTGATGGCACCACATTCACAGTCACTAGGGACAGTATCTACGTTATTTTGAGATTCCTTCCTTCTCAGTACGTTGAGGTTCCGAGATGTATTTGGCCAACATCATATTATCCCTGGCCTGCTGCTACTTTTGAGGGGGAGTTTAAGGAGGAGGGGGTTCCTATTCTTCCTGAGTTACACAATATGGTCATTGACATCACGGCTCAGCATTGTTTATATACTGGTTCAGGTATTGTTTCCCGAAAAATGTAAGATGATGAGTCTCACCTCGTACATAGCATAGCTATTACGAATATCATTCCACAATCTCAAAAGAATGAACTCTCTGAGTGGATGAAAGTTTTTCTCTATGCCTTCAAGAATGATATTGAGCTAGATATGCCTAATATCATCATTGAGGAGATGATTGATGCTAGCACCAAAACGGTGACTCAGAGTTCATTACCGTTTGCTCGACTTGTTATGGCAATTCTTACTGCTGCTGGTTACAAGGTGTTTCCAAATGAACCTGAGGATACCAAAACTGAAAAATTGGATGCAAGTAAGTGCCATAAGAGTGCATCTCATCTTCCTCCTGTACGACCTTCTAAGCATGCTCCTCCAGGAGAGCACATTGGTTCTTCTAGCTTAGCTGCACAGCCTCAGGAGTTGTTTTCTCTTTAGAGTATTGGGAACATGCTTCAGATGGTGTTAACCAGGTTGGGTGCTATTGAGGGACGTCTGGGGATAATTGAGGGTCGACTGGAGACTATTGAGACAAATGTTAGGGGTCTTCGTCCGGTCCAGGAACCGTAGGAGTTTGAGTATGATTCTGATGTTGGAGATGTCTGACTATACAGGGTGCCTTCGCTAGACTTCTGTTCTCGCATCTGCTCTCCATTTTGGATATGTTGTCTAGTTTTTTTTTAAAAAAATTTGTTTTGAGAGCACGTGAAATATGAGTCTTTGTACTAACTTTATCCGTTTATCAAGTACTATCTTTTGTTTATCTGTTTATTCGATGTCTCTAATTTCTTTTCTTTCAGATAGTTTATTGTAGTTGTTTGATTGTTTCTTCCGTGACAAAATGGGAAAGGAACGAGTTTACATGACTGGTTTGAAAATGCTTCTCTGAATTATATGTTCATTTTTTTTCGTTTGTGTAACTATATTCAAAGTTCCTTTTTCCACATATATCATAAACGCGTTTGTTGATTGTGCAGATATTAAATCACGTTCTATTTGATAAGAATAGTGTTGTAAGATGATATTATTCCTTGAAGAGGTCCAGAGATTGAACCTATTCAGAAAGGGGGTAGTGTCTTTCTCAGGTCTAGACACACTTTGTCGCAGGGAAGTACTATAGAGTCATGTGTTCATCTGAGTTTTTATTTGTCACGAAATGAACCAAAGGGGGAGATTGAAAGGTTTTATTTGTCCCATTTCGTGTTTGTGGAGCCTCATGGTTGTCTCAGCTGAAGACACTAACAAATGAAGATCAATGGACAAAAGGTAACAAAAACTCATTGATAAAGGGAGGGGCATTTATATATATTTTTTGTTTGAACAAGTTTTCTTGTCATTCGAATGAGTTTTCTTGTCGTTCGAACGAAGTATCATGTCCCCTGGAAATTTTGACTTTAAACTCTTGTCGTTCGAACGAGTTGAAAGTTCCCTGGAATTTTTGTCTTCAAACTCTTATTGTTTGAACGAGCCTTATTGTCGTTCGAACGAATTATCAACTTTCTAGGGTTTTGGACCAAATTAGTCTTAAGTCGTTCGAACGACATAAGGTATCGTTCGAACGACTCTCGAGAAAAATTGGTTTACTATTTAAGCAAACCTTGTTTCCTTTTCTTTCCCGGTCTTTTTGTTTTTGGAAAAACCTTTATTTTTCAAAAAGCTCAAAACTCCTTTATCAGAGAGTGTGAATTCAAGATCAATCAAGCCTCTTCAAATTTTGAGATTGATGTTGAGTTAGATTTACAATATTTCCTTCATATTGTTGAAAGAAGATTCTTGGTGTGAGATAAAGAAGGTTTGCTGCGAGAACAGAAGAAGATTCTTGGTGTGAGATCAAGAAGGGTTGTTGTGAGAATAGAAGAAGATTGGGTGTGAAGCTTTAGTCAGAAGAGAGATAATCTTGAGACTAGGTTATCAAGTTTGTAAGTGTAATTTCTTGTGGAATCAAATAGTAGAGATTATCGATTATCGATCGGCCGCTAATAGAAAATTGGATAAAGCTTTATCACTGCACGGATGTACCTGGGTGTTGATGATATGGACTTTCATTTATATTTCGAGCCTGAAGTTTCCAAGAATTGAGGAATCCATATATTTGTTTCCTAAGCTACGGGAATGGAGGATGACATCCTTTAAGCTTCGCCAAATTGTGACATTTAAAAAGTTTTTTGCTAACCCCAAATTGCTGGTAATAGCTATGAAGTCGTCTGAGACTGACAAACAGCAAATACATGTGCAAGAGGCCATGGTAATCTTCCATTCTTTGTATGATTGATTTATTTTACTTTTATTGCTTCCTTGTCATTTAATTTAGGTTTTGTATTATTTTATTTGCTTAGGTTTTGCATTTTTTATCCTCTTCCCATCATTTGTTTGATTTTTTCTTTCATTATTAAGTCCCAGACGAGTCATTTGTTATATGCCTATTATCATTGTTAGTCTTTGTTATGTCATTTTTAACTCTCTTTTTTGTCATTTATTGTATGCCTATTATCATTGTTAGTCTTTGTTCTGTCATTTCTAAGTTACCCTTTGTTATCGTTATCTATTTAAATATTTTAGAAAAATCATATTGAAGCACCTGCAATCGGCGCTGCCCCTACAATTGAACCACCTGTAGTCGGTGCGCCTGCAATTGGTAGCAGTTCTTCTACCATTGGGATCAGAGCTGTAGTGGTTAGGGTATGCTCCCAGTTGGAGGAGCATGGTAAAATGTTGCTGAAGTTAGATGACCATGGCAAAATGTTGCATAACCAAGGTAAAATGTTGAAATGAATTTTGATGTCTACTGTGGGAGACAATACTCTAGCACTTGGAGATACTCTACTCCTTGGGCAGTACCAGCTATCTACTCCTGAGAAAACCTCAAAATACAAGCGAGAAGGAGGTAATGAGAAAGAAGATGGGAAAATGAAGAAGGCGGAGCCGAGAACCTCGCAAAGAGAACTCCAACAAAAAAAATCAAAAGATGGAAGAGAATAAAAAAGGTAAGGGAGAATGGCAGAAGAAAATGAATGTTAACAAGAAGAATAAAAAGGCTGAAGAAGCTGATGTGCCCCTTGTAGTATTATATTCCCCAGATTCGGCATGAATAAGCCAACACTCTGTAGTCGAAGACAACTCAACATTCTAGAAGATTCTGTGAGTCCTCGACTTACCAAAAGTAGTCATTACAGCCCGGTCAAGAAGGAACTGTTAGAGATCCGCAAAGTTCGCCCACTACCCCTGGAATAAAAGACTATTTCTTTCTTTTTATAAACTACCTGTATATACTATAAATACAGGCAGAGAATAGGTTCTAAAGAACCGCAAGGCTTACATTTCTCTATCCTAAACACTAGCAACACTCTAAAAACTGGCAATAGCTGGCATCTACTAGATTTTATATTAAATCCTCCTCGAGGTCGTGGTTTTTTCAGTTTCTACTGAGTTTTCAACGTAAAATCTTAGTTGTTAGCTCTTTATTTCGCAATCTTTACGAACAAGTATTGGCAAATGTTTTCCTCTCGAAAAACACGCCACTACACACCTGAAGAAAAAGGTTGATGGCACGAAGAAAGAAACTTTTGCTTATGAACAATTTGATCTTGTCCCACTTATCCAATTGAAAACCTTAATCTCCAAGATCCCCAAGAAGAGATTGGCTAATAAAGTGCCAAGGAATAGACGGGCAAAATTCTCAAAACTTGAGAATATTCAATCAGCTGTAGAAAATTTACTTCAACAAGTTGCACCTGGAGAGGGATTAGAGGTTGTAAAAGATTTAATGGTAGATGATGATGTTGAAGTAAATTTGGAAGTGATATTGTCTGAATATGGTGGTCTTCTAAAGGTATCATCCGTTTTTTACTTCATATCATTTATATAATATTATTTGACATTTTTTTTTCAAAATATTAGCATTTACCTTATGCACTTTGCCATTTCTTCAGAAGTCTGTTATTTGTTCAGAATATTTTGGCATTTGTAAGGATGTCTTTGTCATTCTCTTTTTAAGAACTTTCATTTCTTCTGATGTCTTTGTTCATTTTATTTGTTGTATATGAAGTGGAAGAAGGGTGACGAAAAAGATGATGACGATAAGAAAGATGTCGAGGAGAAAGTTAAATCTGAAGAAGAACAACCTCAAGTTCCTGAAGAAGAGGATTCAAAACCACCAACTGCAGTGGTGTATTATAATGGAAAAAAGATGTACAACATGCCAATGAGGTATTTGCTGAAGAATAGGATTCATAACCTCAAGTTACAAATATTTGTTTGTATTGAGCTATCCATACCATTTTTTTAATTTGTTTCTTCTTTATCCTCTGTGTATAGACTATGGTGGTTGCAGAGCTACAAACTATGGGGGTTGCAGAGGTAGCAAAAACTGATATAATATTCTTCAACCAGGAGGAAGTTCTTGGTGAAGCTTATCAGATAACTTATCATTTGTTTGTTGTTGACTTCTCATTTTCTTCTTTTGTTTTACCATATCTTGTATTACTTTTATCATTTGTAGTTTGTTTATTTACAGGCTAGTGCTGACCAAATAACTGTTGTATCTGTCGAGGAACAGACTATGGAGGTTGCAAAAAGTAAAGATGAAGCTAGTCAGGTGTAAGGAGCTTATTCTGCATCTCGGACTCAAGCTCCATCTTCGACCATCATACGACCACTCGACCTCATCAACATACACGTAACACATTTATGGAATACACATTATAGAGCAGGAGTTACTCAAGCCATTACACAATTATTATGACTCATCAAAACCATAACATTCGTCATTAAAATAGATAATAGTCATATTATAAGACCTATAAATAGATCCATAGAACTACAGAGAAGGGACAAACTTTTCATATCGAGAAAGTCTCTACAAAATACTCAGAACATCTCTTGTAATAATCTAGCAACTATCAATAACATTGCCCTTTCTAAATTCTCAAGAGAGGTCATGGCTTTTAACTTATTTAAAGGTTTTCCACGCTAAACTTTGTGCTAGTGTTCGTTCTAGACGCTCAGAGTATCTTTGGTGTAAAGGCTAAATCCATATTCTAAAATTAGGCTATTACATTTGGCGTCGTCTGTGAGAACGAAGTTCTCAAATCTATTGTCTCAAACACCGCTGATCATATCTCTGCGTAATGCCGAGCTTAAACATGTGAGTTTCTTCTGATTTCTCTTTTTTCTCTCTCAGCATTCTTATTTTTTGTGAAACCAAGGCTACAAATACATTTCACCTCCTCTCTCTCTCTTTCGACCTAGATTTTTGGTTTGATCCACTTCTCTGCACATTCACCCTAGAAATCATGGCGAAGATCTCTTCTCTAAAGCAATTTGCTCGGTTTGCTCTCCCTCTCTCCAACGCCGACTTTCTCCTGTGGTTCTCCTCATATTACTCAACGAAATACATATTTTGGGCTTCATTCCTCGCTCTCCCCGAGCCATCGAGATCCAGATCTCTCTCTACTCTCGCTGCGAATTTCATTTTCCTCAAGTTTAACAACAATCTCCAGCCAAAATGAAGGAAATTCTTCACGTTCAAGATGGACAACACAGGAACTAGATTGATTCGAAGTTTTGGGGTTTCCATCTTCGTTTGCAAATCACGGCTTCGTACCTGCAAAGATTCTTCCCTCTACTCTATTTTCGATCTCAAAACCAAATTTGTTGCATCTGTCCAACCATCTTCTATCAGTAAATCATGACAGTGGTGTCCATAATGCGTCTTTGCTGAAATCGATCTTCAAGCTCGACCATGACATCGCAATTTTACAGACTTCGAAACAGATCATAGTCTTGATGCAACGGATATGACAATATCGAGTAGTTTTCATTGGATTTCGGCGTCGTTAACTTCGTTATCGTCGTCGTCGAGGAATTTGGTTTCGCAACCCCAACAAAACTCAGCTACTGACCCTCAAGAGAGCATCAATCAAGCTCTCTGAATACCAGTGCGCATTTGCTGGAAAAGATTCAAGCTCTCAGGCCGACACTTTGTTGAAGCAGCTCCTATTGGATTTCAATCAAGTATTATTCGAGCTCTGGATCTTCGTTTGCGTGTTGGATTTCAACCCTGATGTGTACTTGGGTTCTAATGGACATCTGAAGAAGAAGTATCTTTATCAGCGCCATTTTAGCTCACCATTTACTTCCGACGATTTGAGAGATCGAGTTGGGAGGTCTGGAATCTCGTAATGTCATCGTTCGACCTCATCAATAGCAGATTTTTGTTCGACCTCAACAATGATATTGATTCAGAGAGTGATATAGCCGTCAACCCTTATTAGCGCGACGAGTTTTGTACAGGCAGATATCAAGTCTCTCCATATATCTTGGGTTCAAGTGTTATTCCGTAAAGGGAAGTGTAAGCGCGATGACTATTGCAAGTCGCGGTGATTATTCCGTAAAGGGAATTAAAAGGGCGGATTCAATGAAACGGACAATTTCCACTATGCTTGGGATTTTTCCTTCAACAACAAAGCAGTCCGTATTACAACGACAACAAAGCAGTCCGTATTACAACTACGAAACAGTTAGTTTCACGCCAATGAAGCAATTTGTTTCACGAGCTAACAGCCATCTACAGAGGTCTGAATTGTGCCATTGATAAGAGTATAAAACAGTTGGTCATTTAGGCTGATTTTGCTACTATAGTAGACTACATTTAGAAAGGTACTAAGCCCCCCCTGGAGGTGTAAGGTGATGCTTCTAAAGATAGAGCTGCTAACAATTTTTTTTGAAGAGTTGGGGTAAGCCTTATCCATAAAGAAGCTAATCAGAGTCCAATTCGACAATCGCCCAATTTAAAAGTCTGATCATTAAAGTAGTGAAGCAGAAAGAAGCAGCAGTGGCAACCATGTTACAACAAATAGCTCATCCGAAGGGGAGGCTTGTCCCTCACCCATACAAAAGGAGAAAATACTTTTAAGGCCCCTGTCTCTCTGGATTACTGATATATTGCTTGTAGCACCGTTGGATTACTTCCGCTGGTGTGGTAGTGTCATGGGTAAATATACTACTGGTGGAGAACTCAAGCCGCCTATCTCTGCTTGTGTTCATGGATCTGGGAAGCATCCTCAGGTTATGCCCTCAACTCCAAGATGGGCCGTTGCTAATGGGGCTGGTGTTATCTTAAGAGTGTGCGACAAAGAAGTTTCACATTACGAAGACCGCTACTTTAACTGCAGCTGCTGTTCCTGCCCTTTTGTTTCCTCCTCCAACAACTGCTCTTGATGAACATCTTGTTGCTGGATTGCCAGCTCTGGAGCCATATGCACGCCTGTTTCACAGGTATTATGTCATTGCAACGCCAAGTATAACTCAAAAACTTCTTCTTGGACTTCTGGAAGCACCGCCATCGTGGGCTTCAGATGCACTTGATGCTGCCGTACAACTTGTTGAACTCCTTAGGGCTGCTAAAGAATATGCATCTGGCATGAGGCTTCCAAGAAACTGGATGCATTTGCATTTCTTGCGTGCTATTGGGACTGCAATGTCGATGAGAGTAGGCATTGCTGCAGACACAACTGCGGCTTTACTTTTTCGCATACTTCAGCTTCAGACACAAAGCTCAACTTCAGTTTTAGACAAAAAGCTTGGCATCAGTTTCAAAGCTGTCTTAGCTGAGACTCAATACTCGACCTCGTCTTTTCAACAACATCATGAACATCTTAGATCAGTCTTGCTGCAACATGTCTAACAAGATTGAACAATTTCCATGTCGATTTCTTCGCCGTCTTAGCTCTACTAGTACTGCTCTATCTGGGGCTTCAGTACCTACGGTTAGATTCTGGCTCAGTCTTCAGATCGAGTTCTTCAACGACATTCTCTACAAATACAAGGTCATTCACCAAAAACAGATTACATATCACAGTACTTTCTACATATCACAGTACTTTCTACATATCTCACAAAAGTACTTCGATATACAGAATTGTTTCTTTGGCCAATTCGATCTTCTAAACAGATTACAGGTCGAATTGTTGTTTTAGCCAATTTGACCAATCCATCTAATACATATAGGTCGCTTATTGGTTCGTCCAATTCGACCAAACAGATTACACATTACAGGTCAATATTTTGGTTAATCCCAATTCGACCGCCCATCTAATACATTACAGTTCATTTATTGGTTTATCCCAATTTGGCCAAACAGATTACAAGTCGAATTGTTGATTCAGCCAATTCGACCAATCCATCTAATAAATACAAGTCGCTTATTGGTTCATCTAATTTGACCAAACAGGTTATACATTACATATCGATTATTGGTTAGACCAATTCGACCAAACTGGTTACACATTACATATTGATTATTGGTTCGCCCAATTCGACTAAACAGACTATATATTACAGGTCAAAATTCTCAAAAACAAGAATCGATGACATCGGTAATAAACTGCATCATAATCAAGACAACAACGTCAGGTAACGGTTAGAGAATGATCTTCTCAGCCAACACCACTCACCCATGATGCTTCTCGCGCTATCGGCTGAGAGCCGTCTTATGTAAGGAGCTTATTCCGCATCTCGGACTGAAGCTCCATCTTCGACCATCATACGACCACTCGATCTCGTCAACATACACGTGCTTCATCTTCGACCATCATACGACCACTCGACCTCATCAACATACACGTGGCACATTTGTGAAAGATACATTATGGAGTAGGAGTTACTTAAGCCATTACACAATCATTATGACTCATAAAAACCATAACGTTCATCATTAAAACAAATAACAGTCATATTATAAGACCTATAAATAGGTCTATAGAACTACAGAGAAGGGACAAACTTTTCCTATCGAGAAACTCTCTACAAAATGCTTAGAACATCTCTTGTAATAATCTAGCAGCTATCAATAACATTGCCCTTTCTAAATTCTCAAGAGAGGTCATAGTTTTTAACCTATTCAAAGGCTTTCCACGCTAAACTTTGTATTAGTGTTCGTTCTGGGCGCTCTGAGTATCTTTGGTGTAAAGGCTAAGTCCGTATTTTGGAATTAGGCTATTACATTTGATCCCATGCTCCAAGGCACAACGAAGTTAGAGATAAATCTCACAGATGAAGAATCTTCTTCATAGCCAAAGAACTATGGCCCATGGAAGAAAATGATCATCTACATCCTCCTCGCCTCCCCGTATGCTAGAGACAGACGGAGGGCTCATTTTTTCAACAAGACCCACTCATTAGTAGGGTATCGGCGCGACTCCCTCGACCGAACGCCTGCCATTTCATCTTCAGTTGTAACAACCTCCTCCGCCAGCAGACGAAGACCGTTACGGTATTCCGCCTTCGATGTCGCCAAGTAATGAAAACGTACCATTTGGTAGTTATTATTTTCTGCCTCCACCACCTCCTCATAAGGCGGTGAAAAGTGGGAGACACAGGAATTTGAGTAGGCAGATACAACGGTTGATAACCGAAATACCTGATGCGCAATTCCTCCATCTTCCTCCGGATCCTAGACTCTCAGGCCTGAGTCCTAATCGTCACCATTGTCACCGCAAGAAAACAGTAATCAAAAACGAAGGGTTTGCTCCTCAAAACCCAACTAAGCAGTCTCTTTTATACACCAATCAGCATTCAAGATAGACTCTACAAATTCCCAACGCCCAATAGATTCCCCATGCAATAATATTTGACTACAATCATTGGCCCTAAAAAACCCAACAGACACCAGCAGAGATTCATATATTGGCTCTAGGAAATGCAACCTGATATAACTATAGTATTTATTGACTCTTCTCAACCAACACCACTCGCCTATAACCATTCTCGTACTGTTGGCTGAGAGGGGGCGGTTGTAGTGGCCTATTCCGCAACACGACCTCATGCTTCATCACTGAGCTACGGATAAACTTTCGACCTTAGGAGCAGATCACGTGACACACTCTCAACCATATACAAAACGAGTTTCTCAACCAATACCACTCGTCCCTACCAATACTCGTACTATTGGTTGAGAGTCGTTTTGTAATAGCTTATTTCGCATCTCGGACTCAAACCTTGCCCTCGATCTCATCAGCATACAGGAAGCACTACGAAAGACGTCACCGAACTTTCCCAGTTCGAGATACCACTTTCGACCTCTACAACAGCAGTCCGACCTGCCCAACTTTCCTAGTTCAAGATATTACTCTCGACATCTGCACCAGAAGTTCGACTTGCTCGAGATGTACAATCAGCAATAGAGCCATTGTACAGCAGCAAATGCTGAAACGTTACACAACCTGGTCAAAAAATATATCACACTCACTTTGTAACATCCATCATCAAGGGACTTTATGGTCCTTAAACGGTCATATTAGGGGAACTATAAAAGGACATGGAGAACTGCAGATGATGGACAAAATGATTATGGCAGAAATGTTCCTACTCTATCATCCCATATTCTCAAACACGTTCATTGTAATAGACTAACAATCTCAATACGATCTATATTTTCTCAAAATCCTCAGAAGAGGTCGTGGTTTTTAACCCATTTAGGGGTTTTCCACGCTATATCGTCTTATTGTTCATTGTTTGTTACTATTTAACGTTCTAAACACATTTGGTGTAAAGGCAAAGTCCGTATACCAGAATTAGGCTATTACATCAGGTAACTTATTTGTTCTTTGCTGGTAACTTATCATTTTCATCTTTTATTTTCCCATATCTTGTATCACTCTTATCATTTGTAGTATGTTTATTTACAGGCTAGTGCAGACCAAACAACTGCTCTATTTGTTGAAGAACAAACCATAGAGGTTGCAAAAACTGAAGTAGTAATCTCCCACCAGGAGGAAGATGTTGATGAAGCTAGTCAGGTAACTTATCATTTATTTACTGGTAGCTTCTCATTTTCTTCTATTTATTTTTTTATATCTTGTATCACTTTAATCTTTTGTAGTCTGTTTATTTATAGACTAAAAAGAGTACATAGGAGGTAGAACAAAATAAAGAGGAGGTGGCTAAAGGCAAGGATAATGATTATAGAAATTTACAGAATAAACCTTACCCTGAGTAAGTAATAAAATAAATGGCTGCTGACCAGACCAATGTATGAAGTACTTTTAAACCAAACAACTGGTTTATTACTCATTGTCATGTAATAAGCACATTTATATTTAATTTTCTAATTTCGACATATCTATTCTAGCTTGTTTTAATAGAGTTAGAAGTGGATGTCACCTTAAAGAAGAGGCATGCACTAACTGAGGAAGAAATTAATGAAAGAGCCGTCAAAATGGCTTGTCAAATGAACCAATTGCATGCTCACCTTGATGAGCTTCTTTCAGGAGTGTTATTGTAATCTTTTATTCAAAGACCCATCTCCCAGAATGAGAAAAACCAGGTAGACCAAGTCTGGTCACTAAGGAAAGATAAATTATCTCCTAAAGCTAAGAAGAACAACAGTAGTACCTATATGAGGATAGGTGAAGAAACTGTTTGCCTTAACGCTATCTACACCTTATATCCAAAACAATGGTTGGAAAATGAGGTATTTATATCATTTATTTCTTTTCCTCTGTCATTTGTACTAGAGTCTCTACCATTTGTTTTCAAATTGTTTGTCTTTTATTTGTTTGCACTTTATCATTTGTTTTGACGTTGTTATCATTTGTATTCACGAACTTTATCATTTTTGGTATATAATTTGTCATTTTTTATTTTTTTTAGGTCATTAATGTGTACATTCAAACCATGATTCAATATTTTGATACACAACATCGTGCCTGCGAAGATAAAGAAAAGATTATACTGGCAGATGTTTTTTTCTATCAATATATTGGCAGGGCTTTCAATGTCTTGACTCGTAATATGTCATCTCTAGAAGGTGTGGAATTAAAGAAGAAACCAATTTAGGAACAAATTTCATCTATGCAATGGGATCGTACAGTTTCTAATTGCTTCAATCGAGGAGATTTAAAAGTGGTCAATTCGAAATTAATACTCATTCCCTAGAATATTAATGACAACCACTAGGTCATTTGTGTTGTATCCTTTAAGGGAAGACAAATATGCATCTACGATTCAATGGTGGATACAAAAATTACAAATCCACAAAAGAAAAAGTGATCTCCTGGATACCAGTGTATTGAAGATCAGTTATCAAAGATTCTCTCAAAAATGTTAATATGGACAGATTTTGCCGATCGCAGTAGTTTACCTACTGGTTCAGAGGTAAAAGATTATGGTCTAAACTCTAACTGGATAACTCGTTTTGAGAGATGTCTAATGCAACCAAATGGTTATGACTGCGAGGTCTATATGCTTGTCTTTATGAACAATATCCTAAGGGAAATAAAATTTCCAGATCTGATAGACGGTAATAAATGTCGTTATACAATTGCTTATGACATATTGAGGCTGGGAGTTGAGCCGTAGGAGATTTTTAAAAACTTTGATCTGTATTTTGTTGTAATATATAATTTATGTAATTTTGTAAAGTTATAAACAATTAATATCATTCATTTATATAATCTTTCTCATTTGATATATCTTTTTTGTCATTCGTATATGACATATTTGTTTGAATGGCTAGTCTGTATAATTGGATTATTTTTAATTTGTCATTTCTTATGTATAATTTGACATTTGTTATCATAGATTTGTCATTTGTTATATATAATTTAGCATTTATTATAAGAGATTTGTCATTTGTTATCTATGATATGTCATTCGTTACATATTATTTATTTTGTAGATAGACAACATTTGATTTAAGTGAATGGGCGATTTGGTTCATTGATATGATGAATTGTGATTTATCATTTGTTATACAAAATTTTTCATTTGTTGACTATGATTTGTCATTTGTTAACTATAATTTGTCATTTGTTATCCATAATTTGTCATTTGTTAACTATCAATGGTCTATTTGGTTCTTTGATATAATGAATATGATTTGTTGACTATGATTTGTCATTTGTTAACTATAATTTGTCATTTGTTATCCATAATTTGTCATTTGTTAACTATCAATGGTCTATTTGGTTCTTTGATATAATGAATTATGTTTGTTTGCTAGTAAACAACATTTGTACTTAAAAAAATAATTTTTTATTTGTTGACAATTATTTGTCATTTGTTATCCATAATTTTTCATTTGTTAACTATCAATGGTCTATTTGGTTATTTGATATGATGAATTGTGTTTGTTTGTTAGTAGACAACATTTGTACTTAAAAAAATGATTTTTCATTTGTTGACAATGATTTGCCATTTGTTATCTATAATTTATCATTTGATAACTATCAATGGTCTATTTGGTTTTTTGATATGATAAATTGTGTTTGCTTGTTAGTAGACAACATTTGTACTTAAAAAAATGATTTTTCATTTGTTGACTATGATTTGTCATTTGTTAACAATGGTCTATTTGGTTCTTTGAATATTTGTATTGTGCTTGTTTGTTAGTAGACAACATTTGTTCTTAAAAATACAATAATTTATTTGTTAACTATGATTTGTCATTTGTTATATAAGTTTTGTCATTTGTTAGATATGATCACAATTTTATATATATATATATATGATTTGTGAAGGTTTAATTGATCTATTTGTTTTGTAGATAGACAACATTTGATGTACGTCAATGGTCTATTTGGTTATTTGATATAATAAATTGTGTTTGTTTGTAAGTAGACAACGATTGTACTTAAAAACTTGAATATTCATTTGTTATATAAATAATTTGTCATTTGTTATCAGTGATTTGGCATTTGTCATTTGTTATCGATGATTTATCATCTGTCATATAAATTACTTGCCATTTGTTATTTGAGATTTGTCATTTGTTATCAGTGATTTGGCATTTGTCATTTGTTATCGATGATTTATCATCTGTCATATAAATTACTTGCCATTTGTTATTTGAGATTTGTCATTTGTTATAAATAATTTGCCATTTGTCATTTGTTATCGATGATTTGTCATCTGTTATATAAATTACATGTCATTTGTTATCTATGATTTGTCATCATCTTTATCTTCAACATGCTAAGATTATATTTTTTTACTTCAAAATTACAATACTCATTGGGCACAAAAAAATAAACTTTCATTCGATCACAATTTATATTACATCAATTTACATCAGTTTATGCACTCGGAGGTGGTGGTGGTGGTCGGTCTCCCCTACTACCACCACCATCTCCTCCTCCGTAACCCCAACCACCACCACCATTTCTTCCTCTGATCCTACTCAGGGTAATGACAAGACAACATTGGACATATACTAGCCGCTTCATCCGCCGTTGTAACAGCATCCTCTGCCATAAGACGGAGACCAATTCTCTGCCCCTGCTTCGACGTCACCATATAGTAAAAGCGGAGCATTTGATAATAATCATCATCTGCTTGTTTTACCTCTTCATACGTCATCCCATAGAAGGTAGGACACACTGGAATGGGAGTAGGAAGTTCAAGGGACTGGGTCCCAAAGTATCGAAGCCATAACTCTTGCATCTTGGCAAGAACCCTAGCCTCGTACGCTTGGCGCCTGGTTGTCACCATCTTCTTCACAGAGCAGATACACAATAGTTGTACAAGATTAAATAAATAATAAAGAAGTACTTACCAAATAAACCACAACAGTATTTAATGCTGAGCTCCAAATCCCAATGCTATAATGAATTCAAACACAGTAGTATTTAATGCTGACCAAACCCATTGGAAATGATCCCCGGGTGCTAAATGTATTTATCGTTTAATGAAATATATGTCATCCACAAATTATCCATCTATCATTTGTTTTAAGGTGCTTGACATTTACAATCTATATATTACATGGTATTATTAAAATGTTGCTTTATTATAGACCATTTAACATTTCTTTTTCATCATTTATCATTTGTATTGCAGCTTTAAACATTTGATTCTTAAGAGTTTAACATTCTAATGCCATAAATTAACGTCACTAAAGATAAAAAATATTACACTTCCCTCTTTCATATTTCTCTACTTGTTAAGATCTGGAGATTTTAACTTAGACAAAAAATATTGCAGCATCTCTGTTTTGACCTTCGAGATCCTTAGTTGAGTGTAAGTTTCAATTGTAATAGTGTTGTGGATCTAATTGTTCCCTTGACCAAAATTTGTGATGTATTTTTCCGTTGACGATTGTGGTCTTTTAGAGTCATCCGGCGTAGAGGATTCTCAAAACTAAGTTTTGATCTGACAATGGTATTGTGGGAAATAGTAGAATCTCCTACCAGGCGGTCTAGAGACTCTGCAAATAAGACCACAATCGCACCTTTTCACCTCATCTACCCACGCTTATAAACCACACCCACCAATTTTGTGAGCGCATTGACAGAACCAGCGGTTAGGGTTGAGGCTTATGCGTGAGAGATGAAGATCACAATTTTCACCACACCAGCAAATAAGGTAATGTATCATTGTTAGGGATGTGTGTAATGCTTAAGAACTGGAAGCAAGTGTACAGGCTATGTAGTATAATGTTATGACAAGCTATTTATAAAGAAATGAAAATTAACATTCATTACGATGATACCCTTGGTCACAACAAATGCCATATCCCCCGCTTTAAAGCCGACAGATTCTTGCCTTTACAGACGATGTGATAAGTCAATCTTATCTTTATCACTAGATTTTGTCAACCTAGCTTAAAGTTAACTTTGATTACGTTTACAATAATCTATCTAGCCAAAACATCCACGTGGTTCTCGCCACTCTAAACACTAAGCCCTAAACCCTGCCACGCGTAATACAAAGTCTAAATTCTCCCAAATATAAATTAACCCTAAACTAAAGCTCTAACCCTCAACTCTTTACAACTTCTCAATAAATGTTACACTCCCAGTCTACTCGATTTAGCCGTGCCTCTTCCAGCACCCCTCAAGATTGGTTTGAGGTGGTAAGTATTGAGGAAGATCAGGCTGACGAACGTCTTTTCACGTTGAATAGAATTTGCCTAATGAAAAAGGATGTCTCTGGTGAGAAGGCACAACTGCTGGAAGACCATTACGAAGAGTTCAAGAAGAAATTAGGAAAACTCGATAAAATGGATGAGGAATTGGATAAAAATATAAAAAAGAAAAGAGAGTGTTCTAAAGAGTTTAAGTTCTATATCCACTTCTTTGAAGATCAGCTCTGCGCTCTAAAGTTGGATCGGGATGAGCACAAGAAATTATGGGAGAAGTTGGCCTGTAAAATTAGTTATCTCGAGCAGAAGATCATAGCTATGGAACATGATCAGAATTCCTCAAGTGAGGAGTTGTGAATATTTGTATTATTTATGTTATTGTTGTTATTATTGTTTCCCTTGTATGAACATTTGTTTTGTTTCGTTTTGCTTTTTCGCTTTCAAATCCTTGATTTTTGTCTGATATGGGGGAAACAAACTGCTGAGAAGTTCTATACGATATAAATAATATAAGGGAACCAAACCAATGATAAATATTCCATGAACAATGGAAGATAAATATTAAACTTAACAAAATTGGTGATAATATTTGAACAGACAAATGATAAATTATCGTTAAACAATGACAGTTTAGGAAATAGATAATGATATTTAACATAAAAAAAAATGCGAACTTCTTTTCAAGATATGACAAATCGATGTGACAAGTAATGATAATTGATTAGACAACTCAGTTTAAATACTCATATTACTTACGTGTACAACAAGAAATGACAGCGCCGAACCGAAGTAATAATAACTTTTACCTTAAATATTGGGTAATCCCTGACACACATCCCTTCCCAATGTATTCAACTCCCCTTATAAAACCCTAATATCAAATCAACTATGTTTAACTATTCAAACCTTAACCCTAAACTCTTTTCAACTTCTAAATAAAATTGTTGCACTCCACTCAAGTTAGCCATGTCTCTTTGAACACTCTATACAATTGGTTTGAGTCGGTAGGGATACAGGAAGATCAGCTTGACCAACATCTCTGCAAACTGAATAGGCTATGCCTAATGGAAAAGGATATCTCCGGTGAGATGACACAAATGCTGAAAGAGCATTACGAAGACTTCAGGGAGAAATTAGGAGCGTTCAATGTAATTCAGGATGAACTGTATTAAGTTATAGAAAAGAGAGATCAGCATTTTGAAGAGTTCAAGTTCCATATGCACTTCTGGGAAGATCAACTCTGCGCCGTAAAGTTAGACCGGGATGAGCACAAGAAACTATGAAAAGAATTGGCTTCTAAGATTATCTGTCTCGAGCAGAAGATCCAGGCTTTAGAGCACTATTTGGAATGCGCGGAATGTGATCAGGAGTTGCGAACTTTTGTTTTTTTGGTGTTTAGTTTGTTCGTTTTTTATGGTAACTAGTACTTTGCCTTTGTATGAATGAAAATATGTTTTATTTTGTGATATTTTATTTACTTTTTGCTGTTAAGTAGTGGCAAGCAAAACAATCATAGTTCTGTAAGAAAATAATGATGATATAGGGGGGACAAGTTTAATGATGAACTTAATAAAACTAATGATCCAAATTCAACAGATAATGAAAAATTCTTGGTGCAAAATGATATAATAAAAACCAACAAATGCAAAATTCTTTGAGAACAAATGATATCATGGAATGCACAAATGACACTTCAGAAGTAAACAATGATATCATAGAAACAAACAAATGTAAAATTCTTCGTGTACAAATGACACTTCAGATACGAACAATGATATCATAGAAACCAAGAAATGAGAAATTCTTTTTAAACAAATGACAGTTACATTTAAACAAATGATGAATTTGAACAACACTCACGATAAAGATCATATAAGAAAATGATATATAGAGTACCCAAAATCATCTGTGTAAACTGATTACAATATCTTCGTCTGGGATGACAGGTGGTTCAATGCTCATCGTAAAAGATGGTGTCATTGTCATCGGATGGGATTGGCAGAAGCTTACAAGAACGACGATTGTGTCCGTTTTTTCAACACCTACTACAAAATATTAGTTGGTGACAAGACTAGGCATTTTTCCCTTCCCATCCTTTCCGTGCGAGGATGACCGGCTCGAACTGTTGAAATAGGAGCACGAACACGTGAATCAGTTTTTAAAATTTTCTACTGCCCAATTCCTCTTATCGAAATCCATATAGATTCATAAACAACCTTGTATATATCGTTTGTAAAGTACTCAGAGACACGTGTAGTTGGATCAACATTAGCGGGATCCAGAGCGCGTACTCCGTATTCACAAGATATACCCATCATTTGCCACCAATGATAAGAAGAAGTACCATCTTCAATATTTACCGAATGGGTTCTGCCATAACTAGTCATCTGAAAATGGTAACGTGATGTACAAACCTTACAGGTTAGTGAACCCGCCATAAACTTTATGCTTTCACAGTAATCCGTAGCCCATGGCATTAAGCGAGCTTGACTCTTCTTAGCTTCCTCCCTATACGTGTAAGATATTTTTGAATTGATTATATGCAATTCCTCAATAAACACATGGATAGGGAGATCTCTTACTTTTAAAATAACGTTATTTCAACTCTAGACATGATTTGTGTAAGCAACTTCGTATTTGAACAAATTACAAACCATAGAAATCAAATGCCAAATAAGCATAAGCAGATGACAAATGGGATAAAAATATAACAAATAAGAATGCAAATGGAGTAATAAGGACTATTCCTACTATAACAAATGATAAGTTGAGCAATAAAGAGTGACAACGTACCTACTCATTAGAATGTATAGATTAGACCATATTTCCTTGGGAATACCTAGTATGTATTGAAGACCCACTAGATTTCTATTTTGGATTGAATTCATGTGTTTATCGAAATCAATGCTGGTTAAGGCCTATGCTGCCATCCTAAATACAATCTTCGGGCTTTCAAGGGTAGTTTTAATGTTGTTCGATATGTGGAAGGCACAAAATGCATGGATTGCAAATGAAAACACTTTGGGTACTGTATTAATAATTCTGGGGTTTCTGTCAGAGATGACGACGAATCTAGTGTCATAACCGAAGAAATTAAATCCAAACATCTCCAGGAAGTATGCCCAACTTTCAGTGGTCTCCGAGTCTGCTATCGAAAATGTAAGTAGAAAAATATGGTTAGTTGGGTCAATGGCGATGTCTGTTAGTAGAGTCCCACGATATCTCCCTTTTAAAAAAGTTCTGTCAATCACAATAACTGGTCTCAATAGTTTATAAGTTTTTTTGGGAGAACCAAAACACCAAAAACACCTTGTGAATCTTTTATCCTTACAACTCGCAATTTGTATGTCAAATACAAAATTCGGGTTAACCAACCTCACTTCTGCAAAGTAGCTTGTAAGTAGTTGGTATGCGTGCTCAAAGCTACCTTGCATCTAAAATAATTACGTAAATTAAATGAAATTATGTAGCTGACTGATGATAAACATCCCAGTACAAATGATACAGTGAGTCGACAAAATGATATGCGACAAAATGATTAACATTATTGTACAAATGACTTGTATGGTATAACAAATGACATATAAAGTGATGATACCTCAGCGCGAGCTTTTTCTTTTGCATGGCAGGCTAGATTGTATGTTACATCAATATTGTGATGAATTTTCATATCATCAATAATTCCAAAAGGTTTGTAGTTTGGGTCTTTTCGTAGTTTTTGCTTAATTATAGAAACAACCCATCTACTAGACGTTACCTTATACGCGTTCCCACCTTCAGTTTCTACCCGGATTCATGTATGCACGGAGCAATAAGTACTTACTTTAAATAGGGCAGTACCGAGCAACCTTGTCGCATAAATCCGCCAAGAACATTTTTTACCTTTGTAACGTACCACGATTTTATATTTGTTGCTCAAAATGTGTTCGAGATTGAACTTGTTTACAACTGCATATGCTCTTATGTGATTCTTGAGTTCAATCATATCTCGATATAGATCACCAATGTTAAGCTCTTTACTGAAGTCATAGAGATTCTCCGTGTATGCAGTAGATTTGAACCGAAAATCCAGAAGATCTTTCACCCGTTCAGGTTGTGGCTCAAACTAAAATTCAGCTGAACAAATGAGAAATATTCTTCTTATCATGATAGAAATTGGATGAGAAATGTTAAAATATAGCACACAAATGACAAATTTAGCGAACGTACCTAAAGTTTCAGTTTGTCCAATGATAGGTGAAAGGTGAACATTAGTTAACATAGGTTCATTTGAGATATGAATATTTGATTAAGAAATACAAGGTTCATTTGAGAGAAGAACATCAGTAGGGATAGTTTGAAATGGTTTATTTGATTGAGGAACATTAGTTAACACATGTTCATTTGAGAGATGAACATTTGATTGAGGAATACTAGGCTCATTTGAGGGAGGAACATCAGTACAGATAGTTTCGAAAGAATCATTTGATTAAAGAACATCATCATCATCATCCACAAAAGGTCCAAACCTTCGTGGATCAAGACCTCTGCCATTTGTTTCAGGGTAACCCCTGTATTCAGGTTCAGGATCAGGAAATGAGTTATGACGCAAAGGTCCCTCCGCTTTGGTGGTGGACAAGCCTTTACCCCAACCAATTTCTTTGGTGGTGGGCAACCCTTTACCCGGAGAATAGAAATCAAAAATAAAGTTCTGGGAATTCTGGGAAGGTACCCTAAGCTCATTAACAATCCATATGTGAAAGGGTATGTCGAGATTGATTTTATGCATATTGATAATTACGGAAAAGTCCTAGACTGATGAAATTGCGCATGCACAACTATGGACGAAGTTGTACAACTTACAGTCCTCACGACGGATTTCACTTGTTTCTTCAAGGAGTGTAACGAAATCTTCGTATGATGAGTGTACTCTTAATGAGGTAAGTTTTGTATTTCTTCCAACATAACTAACGATTGATCCGATCTTTGGACGTACGATATCCCCAACAAAAATGAACAATGGAATAAAGCTAAACTCTATTCATCCCTGAAACAAATGATATAAATAAATAATTCCGGTGATAAATTAACAAAAAACAAATGAGAAAAATAATATAAAACTCAACTTCAGCAATCAGTAAAACAAATGATAGGAATCCTAAAATAAATTATATCAATGAACAATTCCGGTGATAGAGTAATAGATTATAAATGCTAAAAATGACACAAGAAAAATGGAAAATGATAAAGTAGTAGAAGACAAATGATGAAGTAGCAAAAAAAAATTTGATTATGTACAAAGTGTATCGTCTTGCATAACATTTCTCTTAAGAAAAAAAGCCATCAAATTATGATGCAGATATACAGTTAGTGATGATGGATATAGAGTTAGAGATAATATTTACTGCAACGGTTACTTCAACGGTCGAAGAGAAGAATAACAACGGTCTTTGGCAACGAGAATAAGCTATGATAACAACAATCTTTTCCTCCCCAATGACCTCTGTGTGAGGACTTTAGCAAATACAAAACGATAGTTTGAAGACTTGGCACATGAAGGAGACAAACAGTACATCAAGAAGAATCTGTTTTGATTTTTAAGGTTGGTAGTGTATTTAGGGGAGAATCTTCCCTCTTATTACTGTTCTTATTACTGTAGCAGATTAGACTACTCAACAACTCCAGTGGGATAGTTTCTCATTTTTTTTGCATAATTTATCATTTGTTATTCGAGAACTTTGCCATTTTATGTGTATATCTTTGTAATTGCTTTGTTATATCTTTGTCATTTGTTGAGTAATCTTTGTGAGTTGGTAGATTTATTACTATAACAGATTAGACTACCCACTAACATTTAATGTTAGAGAATAGGGTGACAGCTAGTATCGATTTGTTAATTTTAGTATCAATTTTGGAAGAGGCTTGCCAAAGTATCGATTTTGTAAAGATGGCAAAAAGTAGTATATATTCTTATAATTTGTTAGAAATGGGAAGAACTATGACTACGAGTAAGGATGTCACTTTGACTTCTAGAATATTTATGATGTTTTAACCATAAACCAACTCTTGGTTTTGTTTTAAAGACTTATTTTAGAATCCGGTTGGGTTGAATAAATTAAATATTAGAAGAAGTGAATGATTAGTTTATATATGAACTACCACATTTATTATAATATGATATTAGATATTGACTAGTTATATTATATATGAACTACCACATATTTTATTTCCTTTCCTATCCAATTTATATTGGGATGGGATTTTCATATAAAAGTCCTTATAGAGCATTTGTAGTCGACTCTCTATATTGGCTTAAAGTTAAATTTGGAGAGCCAAATCTCTATAAAACACCTACATCCGACTCTCAAATATTAGCCAACAAAATTGGTTTTATTGGCTTGTATAAGTCAAATTATTTTTTTCCCTACATTGGGATCCTCAAAAAGTACTCTTCAAATGCCACATGTCAAATTTTCCATAAAATCCTTAATTTTTGGGTAGATTTTATTTTAGTTTTAACAAAATTTGATTGACACGTAAGCATTAAATTTGGTTTGAAGAGTGGAAAAAAAGTCAAATTTGATGATCCAATATGACTTTAGGCAATTTGACTTTGGTTTCAAGAATCGGATGTAGATGTTTTATAGAGATTTGGCTCTTCAAATTTGCCTTTAAGCTATTATAAAGAGTCGGCTACAGATGCTATAAATTAAATTAAAATTGCACAAAGTCATATTTGTTCATCAAATTTCATTATTTTTTTTACTTTCAAACCAAATTTAATGAAACAAAATCTACCCAAAAATTAAGGATTTTATGGAAAAGTTGACATGTGACATTTGACATGTACTTTTTGAAGAGTCAAATGTAGTGAAAAAAATATATTTGACTTTTATTAACCAATAAAGCCAAATTTAGTGACTAATATTTGAAGAGTCGACTACAGATGCTCTTAGAAAAGTCATTCCCTTTCATCTGTGACAAATGAATAAAAAAAATGAAATCAAAACATATATACATATCGAAGAGAAAAAACGAGGAATAAAATATTAGGAACAAAGAAATGGAAAAACTAGAACTTTCTGGATTAATGATAAAATAGAATCCTCACTTAATCATCTCATTACTTGAATTCGTAGTTCTTCGTTATTTCGACTCGATAGATCTTTGATTTAGTAATTGTATCATTAACCATACTACAAAACTTGTAAAATTATGAATTTAACCTTGGTTAAAAAGCATGCCAAATAGCCAAATGGCATGCCGCACGAGCATGCCTAGTTTGGTATGTTGGTGCCATGATGCCATGCAGCTCATGCTTCGAAACCTTAAGTGAAAAAATCCTGCTAGTCTGCCTATTAATTGAAAAATATCCTCATTTAAGTTTGACCATTTTTGTTCTATAAATAGAGCTATCTCTGCATATCAACTCATAATAATAGTCATCAAAATGGAAGTGCCTTACACAGTGAAGGTGCTTAAGCAATCCCAGGTCTCCCCGCCATCAGGTTCTGTTCCTCAAACATCTCTCCCTCTCACTCGGTTCGACATACCATGGCTAATGTTCTCCCCAGTCCAACGCCTTTTCTTCTACAAGTTCCCGTACTCCACGATTCATTTCATGGACACCATTCTTCCCAACCTTAAACATTCACTCTCGATCACCCTTCAGCATTTCTATCCCCTCGCAGGGAACCTCACTTGGCTTCCGCAATCCAATAAGCCTGAAATCCTTTACGTAGATGGTGATTCCATCACGTTCACTGTCGCAGAGTCTGATTATGATTTTAGTAGTCTTTGTGGTTATCATGGTAGGAAAACTAACGAGTTTTATCCACTTCTGCCTCAGTTAGAAGCTACTTCTAAAACAGTTCTTCCCTTATTGGCTTTGCAAGTAACCATCTTCCCAAACTCCGGTATTTGTATCGGGATTACTATTAGCCATGCTGTGGCAGATGGGAAATCCTCTAACCATTTCATGAAGTCTTGGACGTCAGTTTGCAGATTAGGGGGAAAAGACACATCTTTGATACTCGAGTCGCTTCCGGTCTGCGATAGGACCATGATTATGGACCCCAAGGGGATTGCAATATCGACCTTGAAAGATATGGAGATGATCAATATCTCGAAGCAGAGCTTGATTCCACCAACAAAAGCATTTACAGATCCAGTTGAAAAGTTTCTAGCCACTTTTGTTATGGGTCAATCTGAGATAGATAGGCTCAAGAAATGGGCCAGGGAACGGATCATTGAGAAGAACAAGCAAACCACGGAACCACCACCAAATTTCTCGTCGTTCGTTGTAACATGCGCTTATGTATGGGTTTGTTGGATTAAAGCTCTAGGACCCAACGTAGACAAGTCGAGAGAGCATTTCATTTGTTCTGTGGAGAACAGAATGCACGTCGAGCCCCCCTTACCGCAGACATACTTCGGTAATTGCCTGCGGGGTTGCAACACAACAATAGATACAATTGACCTAACCGATGAAGATGGGATCGCTGTTGCAGCCGAAGCGATTACAAAGGGGATTAAAAGTGCGAGGAGTAGACAGAACTCTGCAGGCTTGGATATGAAAATGGCCGATTTCTTCAAAATGGCATCAGAGCGGATTATTTCAGTTGCTGGGTCACCAATATTTCGAGTTTATGATACCGACTTTGGATGGGGAAGGCCTACCAAGGTTGATATAATTTCAATTAGCGGTACAGGAGCCATTTCCCTCAGCGAACGCAGAGATGGAGAAGCTGGACTTGAGGTTGGATTGTCTTTGAAAAAGGAAGAAATGGAGGCTTTTGCATCTCTCTTTTCTGAATGTATCAAGGGTCTTCCACAGTGAGACATATTCATATCGGCTTCTCAGTGTTTTTCAATGTCATCGAGACATTTATCAATTAATCCTGTCTTCATTATTTGTATCCAGGTTAAACTGGCACACTTAAGGGCGGAGACCTTGCAGGAGGAGCTGTTTCTATTTTGGTTTTTAGATTTTCTCTGTCATTAAGATTTGTAACTTGGATTTGTTTGGAGGAACATACCGAACAGTTATTTGTCACAGAATAACTTGCCTGTCTATGTAACACGATCTCCTCTGCTCCCCATTTCTATGTCTCCTCTCTTCCGCCTCTATCTCAATGTCCTCTGACTGACTGAGGCACCGCTTAAACTTTTCCAGAGTAGTCCAGCCCGAATATAAACAAGTTGCATTACAAAACTCCAAAATAATATTAGGCTGGATCCTTCTCTGCAAATCCTGAAGCCACCATTAACAATCATAAAAAAAATAGTTTACCCAACAAAAAATCCGAGCGAATCCTGTATATCTTTCTTTTTATCCAAATGAATCTGACAAAAAAAATAGTTTTTCGCCTTACGCGACCGACTTCACGTGCTACATATTTCGATCTAGTTAATTTGTCTTGGTCCCTACTTAAATATTGTGGGAGACATTTGTAGCTATGACACCCCTTTTATAATAAGAGAAGTTTTAAATAGGCAGCCATCTACCCACGCGACGACCCCTTGAACAATTTTCATTATGAATTCCCTTAGTCTTCTTGAGAATTTGATTGGAGAAGATACCTGCAGCAACGCTTGTTACCCACTCTCTTCTGTTTTTTAACTTCTAATTAGAGTACGGATTCTCTCTACCATGGTAAAGATAATTTATCTCTAAACCTGTGCTATATTTGTTGACGCACGTACTTTTACTAACTTTATCTTAACTCCTCTTTTCACCATTTGTTGGGATAAAAACAGATCGAGACAAATTCAAAATCGAGAACAGCACATTCCAATATCGAGAACAGTAAGATCGAATCCACCCTATCGATTTCTGTTTTTCTCTTATGTAAGTCTACAGAGTATTAATGGCAAACACGATCTAAACAATTCTAAAACAAATAATAGTAAAGATTACCTGCACACACAAGATTTAACGTGCTTCGGCAAAATCGATGCCTACATCCACAGGTAAAGAGATTTCACTAGAAGAAGAAAGTGACGATTACAACTGATCTCGCAATCTCTCTATTCAACCTGTATGATCTCAAAAGCGATGAAGATCAGCAAGAATTTTTCTTCTCTAGAACTCTGCAAAGACGATGCAAGAGTTTTCTCAAAGCCTCTCTCTCTTTTCGTCTCTCACACAAAATTCAAGATTCACTTCAATCTGTATAAATTTCCTAGTAGGCTCTTCTATTTATAGGAAATAGTCCTATTAGAGGTACAATACAATTAGAAACGGCTGTTCATATTTTTTCGCCTAAACCTCCAAGCCTTCAATGTGTGTACCTTAACCTAAAGCCAAGAGAAACCCAACAATCTTCTTCGATGTGGACTTCAACCTCATGAAGAGGGAACCCCAACAATCTCCCCCTTACTCAAGATGAGAAGGGAAGTCGATGATTGGTGCACCTCCACCATACCGGCTTTGGCACAACAGTAATCATGCTTACCTCTTGGAAAACACCCAATCAAGTCGATGATTGGTGCACCTCCACCATACCGACTTTGGCACAGCAGTAATCATGCCTACCTCTTGGCAAACACTTCGTCATCATATCCGATCCATTCTCGCCGGTATGAACTTTGTCAATGCTTAACAAGTTTAAGTCAAGCACACCTCTTATCCAATGGTAGCGTACATCAATGTGCTTGTTACGTGAATAGAAACTGGCATTCTTACTCAGGTGTATCGCGTTCTGACTATCACTGTACACAACGAACTTGTTCTGTGCAATGCTGAGCTCCTTGAAGAACCATTTCATCCACAACATTTTTTTACAACCTTCAGCGATCACAATGTACTCGGCTTCAGTAGTTGAGAGGGCTACACACTTTTATAGCTTAGCTTGCCATGCAACTGCTCCCCCAAAAAAGGTTAACAGGTAGCCCGAAGTAGACTTTTTTGTGTCGGTATCGCCTGCCATGTCTGAATCCGTGTAGCCGAATAGCTTCGGTATATCACCACCATAGCACAAACATAACTTGGACGTACCTCTCAAGTATCTCAGAATCTACTTGACACCTTCCCAATGTTCCTTTCCTGGATTTGACAAGAATCTGCTCACTATACCGACTGCAAAGGCTATATCCGGCCTTGTACACACCATAACATCCATAAGGCTCCCAACCGCTGAGGCATATGGAATATGGCCCATTTCGGCCTTCTCTTCTTCGGTTTTCGGACACATCACCTTTGACAATTTCAATTGGCTCCCGAGTGGACAACTAACCGGCTTGGCCTTGTCCATGTTGAACCTCTTCAACATTTTCTCCACATAGGTTTCTTGGGATAACCACAATTTGCTAACCTTCCTATCTCGAACGATCTGCATGCCGAGGATCTACTTTGCTCGACCTAGGTCTTTCATTTCGAACGCCTTGCTCAAGTCACCCTTAAGCTCGGCTATCTTCTCTGCATCTTGACCCACAATCAACATGTCCTTAACATACAGTAAGAGAATGATGAAACCACCATTGGCAAATCTGTGCTCAAACACACAATGGTCCGACTTGGATTTCTTGTAGTTGTGTTGGCTCATGAAGTTCTCGAACTTCTTGTACCATTGTCGAGGTGCTTGTTTCAGCCCGTACGAACTCTTCTTTAGTTTGCACACTCTGTCTTCCTTGCCTTTGACCTCAAACCCTTCTGGCTGGTCCATGTAGATTTCTTCATACAGATCACCATGAGGAAATGCCGTCTTGACATCCATCTGCTCAAGTTCTAAGTTCATGCTAGCAACTGGCCCTAGAACAACTCGAATGGAAGTCATCTTCACCACAGGTAAAAATATCTCGTCATAGTCAACTCCTTTCCGTTGACCAAAACCTTTTACAACTAGTCGAGCCTTGTATCTCGGCTGCGAGTTGCTATCACCCTCTTTGATCTTGTATACCCACTTGTTCTTGAGAATCTTCATTCCCTTGGGCTTCTTAACAAGTTCGAAAGTCTTGTTCTTATGCAGCGAATCCATCTCTTCCTGCATAGCCTTCAGCCATTATTTCTTCTGAGTATCTCAAGAGCTTCTCTGAAGTACTCGGGCTCACCGCCATTAGACAGTAATACATACTCGTTTACTGGATATTTGACTGAAGGGTGTCGAGCTCTTGTCGACCTTCTCAATTCGACCACTTCATTCTGAGGTAGCTCGACCTGTTGAGATGGCTCGACCTGCGATAGCATATCGGCCTATGGTTTGGGATCACCTCAACCTCCTGGTGCATCATCCTTATGAACTTCAGGTTCATGATCAACTTCTTCGACCTCTCGACCTTCTCTTAGCCTTCAGTGTAGAAATCTTCTAAGTCGCCAACATAAGATTTCAACTTCTCTCCCTTCTCGAAGTCTTCAATTGTTTGGTCTTCTAGAAACACGACATCTCGGCTTCTGACCATCTTGTTAGCAATAGGATCATACATCTTATAACCCTATTTTTTATCGGCGTAGCCCACAAGAGCGTACTGCCTTGCCTTGTCATCCAACATTGATCTCTCATCTTTGGAAATATACACAAAAGCTCGACATCCAAAAACTCTCAGATGTTCATAATCCATATCTTTGTTGCTCCAAACTCTCTCGATAACTTCTCCATTCAGCAGCTGTGAAGGATATTGATTTATAATGTGAACTGCTGTGCTAAGTGCTTCGCCCCAAAATTTTCTCGGTAATTGAGCTTGAGACAACATGCACCTCACACGCTTAAGTAAAGTCTGATTCATTCTCTCGGCTATACCATTGTATTGAGGTGTCTTAGGTACTGTCTGCTCATGTCGAATACCATATTTTCTGCAGTACTCGTTAAATGGCCCAATATACTCTCCCCCATTATCTGATCGCACACACTTCAAAGGCTTGTCGGTCTCTCGTTCCACCTTGTAATGAAAATCTCTTAAGCACTCAAGAACTTGATCCTTGGTCTTCAATAAGTAGACCCACACCTTTCTCAAAGTATCGTCAATAAAGGTAACGAAGTAAGAAGAACCACCCATGGTTTTCACTTTCATAGGCCCACACACATCTGTGTGTACAAGCTCGAGAATCGGCAACTTCTGTACTGGAAGTGGTTTATGAAATGAAACCCTAGTCTGTTTTCCCATCAAACAATGAGTATACTTCTGTAAGTGCATTCCCGTTAAGCTCGAGAAGGCTTGTTTCTTTCTCAGAACGTCTAGTCCCTTCTCGCTCATGTGAGCTAATCTTTGATGCTGAAGCTCGATCGGCATCCCCTTCTCGGCTACATTCAATTCGGCTCGATCAAGCCTAGCTCAACTTTTGTAAAGTGAACAACACTTGGTGCCCTTGCCAACAACCAGAGAACCTTTGTTGAGCTTCCACTTCCCATTCTCGAATACAATCACGTATCCTTCATCGTCGAGCTTTCCTGTTGACATGAGATTCAATCTTAAGTAAGGTACATGTCTGACTTCCTTGAGCACGAAGGAACAACCTAGCTCGCTCTTCATGTAGACATCACCCATCCCCATAATCTTGAAGACTCCACCGTTCCCCATCTTTATGCTGCCGAACTCACCAGTCTTGTAAGTGGCAAAGAAACTTCAATGTAGGGTAACATGATACGACGCCCCTGAGTCAACGATCCAATCTGTATCTTGACTTGATGTACTCAAAGCACGAGTCACCACAAGAGGACGCATATAGGAAATCATTCACAGACACAGAGGCAACTGTGTTCTTCGATATGCCAATAATCTTGTCTTCATGTACGGTTCCATTCTCGTGATCGGTTTTCAGTGAATAACACTTAATTCTGAAGTGTCATTTCACACCGCAATAAAAACACTGGATTTCCTTCCTATGCTTAGGAATGCTAGACTTTCCTCTTGTTCTCGGCTTCTCATTACTACTCGAATGAGAATTCTTCTTGTTCTTCGACCTGACTCTCTTCTCAGCAACAAGGGCCTCATTAGTACTCGGGAGATAAGTGTCACTCGACATCCTTCTCGTCTCCTCGTTCAACAACACACTAGTAATTCTTTCCACGAAAACAACTCTATCAGCTGAGGAGTTTATGACCGCTACGAATAGTGTAGTATAGTTATCGGGCAGAGAGCCAATGATAAATAGGGCATGCAGTTCATCTCCTAAATTTATCTTCATAAGAGAAAACTGGTTTATCATGTTCTAAACCTCGTTCAGATACTCGGTCATGGATTCACCATCCTTGTATTTCATGTTGACAAATTGCTTTATCAACAGTACTTTATTCCCATCGCTCTTCCTTTCATACAACTCTTCAAGTTTTTTCCAAAGCTCGATGACAGTCTTGACTTGAGCAATATGGTGGTAGACAGAATCGTCCACCCACTTCTGAATCTCGCCTATGCACTTTCGATCTAGTGTATTCCAAGCACTCAGATCATCCTTCTCTGGCATCACACCACCATTCTCGATGGGTTTTGCCAAATCCTTGCAATAGAGTATATCCTCCATCTTTGATTTCCAAATCGTATAATTCCCACGATTTAGACTGATCATCCTATATGTAGATTCTGACTCCATAACTTACACAAGTCACCAAAGTTCTCTTCAAAATCTGAAGAAGAGCCTTTGACTCCAAGCCCTATATCTTAATCACAGACCTAAGTCCCGACAACGGAACCACTTGTTAGGATAGAAACAGATCAAGAGAAATTCAAAATCAAGAACAACAAGTTCAAGCTCAAGAACAACACGTTCCAATATCGAGAGCAGCAAGATCGAATCCACCTTATCGATTTATGTTTTTCTTTTATGTAAGTGTACAGAGTATTAATGGCAAACACGATCTAAACAATTCTAAAACAAAAAATAGTAAAGATTACCTACACATACAAGATTTAACGTAGTTCGGCAAAATCGATGCCTACGTCCACGGGTAAAGAGATTTCACTAAAAGAAGAAAGTAACGATTACAGCTGATCTCGCAATCTCTCTATTCAACCTGTATGATCTCAATAGAGATGAAGATTAACAAGAATTTGTCTTCTCTACAACTCTGCAAAGACAATGCAAGAGTTTTCTCAAAGCCTCTCTCTCTTTTTGTCTCTCACACAAAATTCAAGATTCACTTCAATCTGTATAAATTTCCTAGTAGGCTCTTCTATTTATAGGAAAGAGTCCTATTAGAGTTATAATATAATTTGAAACGGCTGTTCCTATTTCTTCGGCTAAACCTCCAAGCCTTCAATATGTGTACCTCAACCTAAAGCCAAGGGAAACCCAACAATCTTCTTCGATGTGGACTTCAACCTCATGAAGAGAGAAGCCCAACACCATTAAATTTATTTCATGTTTTAACACAACGTAAATTATGAGAATAAATACTACTTTTTACCATCTTTACAAAATCAGACTCATGGAACAATTAATTCCAAAATCGATACTGGCAAGAGGAAAAACCAGTTTTACTCCTACTAAAGTTGTAATATAACAGTAGACAACCACCTGTTTTTGGGCTCTACAAGTACGAATGTTACATCTAAAATAGTAAAAAATTATAAAACTTATTTAAAACAATTATATCAAGTCGCGTGTACTTGTAAGGCAGACATTATCACCATCTCTTGAATTACTTGTCATTTGTTTTAGTACAATTTGTCTTACCTTTTACCATATTTATTATTTATAAAAAGCCGACTCTTTCACCAATACTATTACTATTTCCCATCTTGTTTATGGTTAGGTATCACGTGCGATTCACAGGAGTTTGTCTGGTTTTTGGAGCAAAAATCGATCCCAATTCATCAAATAGTTTCTTCTTCTTACTAAACTTCAAAAACCGCCTTAATTATTTGTCACAAACGGTCTGTGTGACTGCTGTCTACCAAGTGTTTGATTAAAGATTGGTACTCTACTCCTTGGGCATGGAGGAAATGATGGTACTCATAACTCTTGTAGATGGTACCCTACTGTATTCAACATATGGAACAAAAGATGTTAAATCGTCTGCGTGGCTGCTGCTAACCAAACTACATCATTTATTTAGTTAAACTATGACATTCTTTCAGACACCTATGTCATTTGGTAACAGCTAGTTGTCATAATCAATAATGAATTTTTCATTTGTTCAGGCTACTTTGTCATTTTTTTTATATAACTTGCCATTTTTTCAGAAAATATCAACTACTTGAATATTATAGTAGGTTTGAAGGCCATGGGCTTGACAAGTAAGGCCATAAGTAATGTCGTGGGCTCCACTATAAGAATGTCACTTCCAAAATAAAATAAAATAAAAATTAAATCATTTAAAAATATATTATCACGCCACGTGCCCAAATTTAATTCTTCGATGTACACACGTCATTACCATTTCGAGACGTGTACGGTATACACTATCACCATTTCGTGTATTTGTTATCATTTGTTTCGAGAAAATTTGCCACGCTTTCAACCATTAGTTATATTAAATCATGCAGACTATGTCACCATCAGTTATATTGTTTGGCATTTGATTACTATTGTTAAAGGTTAGGTAACACGTACGATTCATACGAGTTCGTCTGGCTTTTGGTGCCAAAAACCATCCTCATTCCTCAAACACTTTATTCTTACACGACGACTACAAAGACTGTAAAAACTGTAGATACTGTCTCGATTCTACACATCGTGTGTGCGATTGACAACCGTAAAAACTGTCTCGGTCGCACAAACCGTTTTCCCTCAATCATCGTGATTCTGTACATTGTGTGTATGTGATTTTAGTATTATTTAAGTGGCAAATCATTTGTGTGACTACTGCCTACCAAGTGTTTGATTAAAGTCTATTTTTCTTTTACAATAAAGTCTGATAAAGAAGTGAATGAACAATTTGATGAGGAGAACCAAACGTAGGAGGGTGGAGCCAATAAGGGCACCTCTAATGTTAAAAATTACACTTCTCAGTGTACAGGTGTGAGACTTCAAAAAGTGTTTACAGCTCTACCTGAAGAGAAGGGTGCTCATTGTACCTCATACCGTGCACCGTTACTGCTGATTGATCTAATAGCGACGATATCGACGTTGGTTGTGGAAATATTCGATCGTCATCTCGGTAATATGAATTTCCAATTTGGAAGGACGATAATTCAGATGAAAACCATTCATGTTTGCCTAATTTTAGGGCTACGTGTATCTCCTATTACAGATGAGTTCTTATTTATTGATCCTAAGCATATAACAAATTTTAAAATAAGGCGATTCCCCAAGAAGAAGAATACATATGGGTTGAAGGAAATTGGTGGGGATTTAAAACAAGCAAAATTATAAATGCATCATGGTAAGGTTCTAATTTATCATTGGTTTAGTCTATTTTATCATCATTCTTCATTGTATTTGCCATTTTTGGGTCATTATTTTCTAAGGTTCTTCTCATTTCATTGTGTATTCTTTGGCATTTTTTACCCATTCTTATTCTTAGCCGTATGTCATTTTGTTTTGCAGACGATGTTTTTCGATTAAATTTGTTAAAAATTATACTATCATTTCTCCTCCAGAACAAGGGGAGAAATATTGAGGTGAAGTATATTGATATGGTAGATGATCTAGTAGAGTTTAAGTGATTCTCCTGGGGTGAGCAAGACTATAATTTCTTGTGGTATCAAATAGTAAAGTTTGCCGAATATCAACCAGCCGCTGATAAAAAAATGGATAAAACTTTATCACTGTACGGATGTACCTGGGTGTTGATGATATGAACTTTCCTCTCTATTCATAGCCTAAAGTTTCCAAGAATTCACGAATCTAAACATTTGTTCCCTAAGCTATAGAGATGGAGGATGACATCCTTTAAGGGTCACCAAATTTTGATGTTTAAAAAGTTTTATACTAGCCCCGACTTGCTGGCAATTGCTATGAAGACGTCTGAGACTGACATGCAGTAAAAACTTGTATAAGAGGCTAAGATAAACTTCCATTCTTTGTATGAATGATTCATTTTATTGCTTCATTGTAATTTAATTTAGGTTTCGCATCATTTTACTTGCTTAGGTTTGGCATTTTGTATCATCTTCTTGTCTTTTGTTTAATTTCATTATATTTTATTATTAAGTCCCTTTTTTGATCTATTTTATGCCTATTCTCATTATTAAACTTTTTCTGTCATTTCTAAATTATACTTTGTCATATGTTTGATTATTTTAGAGAAATCACATCAAAGCACCTGCAATCGGTGATGCGCCTGCAATCAAACCACCTGCAGTCGGTGGACCTACTGTCAGTGCACTTACAATCGGTAGCAGTTATTTTTCCACTAAGATCAGAGCTGTAGTGGGTAAGGTATGCTCCCAGTTGGAGGACCATGGTAAAATGTTACAAAAGTTGGAGGACCACGGTAAAATATTACAGAACCATGGGAAAATGTTAGAACAAATTTTGATGTCTACAGTTAGTGACAATTTTCTACCACTTGGGGATGGTACTCTACTCCTTGGGCTGCACCAGTTCTCTACTCCAGAGAAAACCGCGAAATCCAAGCAAGAAGAAGAAGGTAATGAGAAAGATGATGGGAAAAGGTAGAAGGCGGAGCCGAGAACCTGGCAAAGAGAGCTCCAAATAAAAAATTAAAAGATTGAAGATAAAAAAATGGTAAGGGGGAAAGGCAGAAGAAGAACAAGACGAATGGCAACAAGAAGAACAAGAAGGAAAAAGAAGTTGATGTGCCCATGAAGAAAAAAGTTGAAGGTACAAAGAAAGAAACTCTCACTGATGAACATTTGATCATGTCCCATTTATCTTTTGAAATCCCAAATCCCTAAGAAGGCTAATAGAGCGCCAAGGAAGAGACGGGCAAAATTCCTAGAACTTGAAAAAATTCAATCAACTGCAGAAAATTTGATTCAGCAAGTTACCTTTGGAGAGGGATTGGAGGTGGTAAAATATTTAATGGTACATGATGAAGTTGATGATGAGAGGGAAGCAAATTTGGAAGTGATATTGTTTGGATATGGTGGTGGCCATCTAAAGGTATCACCCGTTTATGATTTCTTATCATTTATATGATTTTATTTGAATTTTTTTTTTAAATTGGCATTTACTTTATGAACTTTGTCATTTGTTTATAAGTTTGTCATTTGTTCAGAATTTTTTGGCAGTTGTTCGGATGTCTTTGTCATTCTATTTTCTAAAACTTTCATTTCTTCTGAAGTCTTTGCTCATTTCATTTGCTGTATATGATGTGGAAGAAGGGTGATGAAAAAGATGATGAAGATGAAAAAGATGATGATGATGATGATGATGAGAAAGATGACTAGGAGAAAGTTAAATCTGTTAAAGAAGAGCAACCTCAAGTTGTTGAAGAAGAGAAAGTTTAAGAGGTATTTATCTAACATTTGTTTTAAGTTATCTATCATATTTGTTGCTGCTCTGTCGTTTGTTCATTTAATTTTACCATTCGTAGTATGTATATCCTATTTTACAGATGGAGTATTCAGAACAACAAACTCTAGTAGTGTATTATGATGGAAAAAAGATATAGTGGAAGAAGCCAATGAGGTATTTAACTAATATTTGTTTGTATTGAGCTATCCATAATATTAACATCACCTATCCATACCATTTTTAATTTATTTCTTCTTTACCATTTGGTGTACAGACTATGGTAGAAAAAATTGATGTAGTATTCTACAACCAGGAAGAAGTTGTTGGTGAAGCTTATCAGGTAACTTATCATTTGTTTACTCCTAACTTCTTATTTTCTTCTATTTATTTTACCATATCTTGTATCACTCTTATCATTTGTAGTTTGTTTATTTATTGACTAGTACAGAACAAAGAACTGCTATATCTGTCGATGAACAAACTATGGAGGTTGCCAAAACTAAAGTAGTATTCTCCCACCAAGAGGAAGATGTTGATAAAGCTAATCAAGTAACTTATCATTTGTTTGCTGGTAACTTCTCATTTTCTTATATTTATTTTCCTATATCTTGTATCACATTTACCATTTGTAGTCTATTTATTTGCAGACTAGTGTAGACCAAACAACTGGTTTATCTGTCGAGGAACAAAGTAAATAAGAGGTGGTAGAAGGCAAGGATGATGATGATGGAACTTCATAGAAAAAACCATACCCTGTGAAAATAATAAAAGAAATGGTTATTGACCAGACCAATGTATGAAGTACATTTAAACCAAACAACTGGTTTATTACTCATTCTCATGTAATATGCACTTTATATTTCATTTTCTTATTTCATGACATATCTATTCCAGCTTGTTTTAATGGAGTCAGAAGTGGATGTTACCTTAAAAAAAAGGCTTAAACTTAATGACGAAGATATTATTGAGAAATCCACGAAATTTGTTATTCAAATAAGCCTATTGCATGGTCACCTTGAAAAGCTGCTTCCTGGTATATTATACAAATCATTTATTGAAAGACCCATCTCCCAGGATGAGAAAAACTAGGTGGGCCAAGTTTGGTCATTGAGGAAGGATGAATTATCTCTTGAAGCTAATGACTATAGCACGAGTGCCTATAGGTGGATTGGTAAAGAAATTGTTTGCCTTAACGCTCTCTACACATTATATCCAAACCAATGGTTGGACAATGGGGTATTTATATAATTTATTTATTTTCCTCTATCATTTATTGGTTTAACCTTGTCATATACAACATTTTTTCATAAAACTATCATTTTTTTAAGATTCTCTACCATTTGTTTTCATATTGTCTATCCTTTTTTCATTGTACTTTGGTATTTCTTTATACCGAAGTTTTCTTTAAACTTTATCATTTGTTTTGACATTGTTGTCATTTACATTTATGAAATTTATCATTTGTGGTTTATAATTTGTCATTGTCTTTTTCTATTCAGGTCATTAATGTTAACATTAAAGCCCTGATTTAATATTTCGATTCACAACATCGTGCCCGCACAGCTAAAGAAAAGATTGTGTTGGCAGATGTTTATTCCAATCAAATTATATACAGGGCTTTCATTATTTAGAATCATATTATGTCTTCTCCAACAGTTGTGGAATTAAAGAAGAAATCAATTTGAGATTAAATTACTTCTATGTAACGGGATCTTACAGTTTCGCGTTGCTTCCATCGAGGAGATTTGAAAGTGATCAATTCAAAATTAATACTTATTCCCTGGAATCTCAATGACAACCACTGGGTGTTTTGTGTTGTATTCTTTAAGGAATGAAAAATATGCATCTATAATTCACTTGTGGATGCGAAAATTACAAATGCACAAAAGAAGAAGTTATCTCCCGGACACCAGTGTATTGAAGATCAGCTATTAACAATCCTCCCAAAAATATTGATATGAACATATTTTACTGATCGTAGTAGTCTACCTACTGGTTTAGAGGTAAGGGCTTATGGTGTTAACTCTAGATTGATAACTCGTTTTGGAGAGTGTCTAATGCAGCCAAATAGTAGTGACTGCGGGAACTATATGTTTGTCTTTATGAACAATATCCTAAGAGGGATAAAATTTCTAGATCTAATAAACGGTGATGAATGTCGCCACATAATTGCTTATAATATATTGAGGCTGGGAGTTAAGTCGGATGAGATTTGCAATCTTAAACATCCATTTTGTTGTAAAGTATAATTTCTATAGATTTGTAAAGTTATAAACAGTAATGAATATCATTCGCTTATATGATCTTTATCATTTGCTACATCTTTTTTGTCATTCATATATGACATATATTTAATTTGTTAGAATGGAGTCAAAATGTAGTCTGTCTAGTTGGATGTATTTGCCATTTTATGAATTATATGCCATCCACTTATAAATCATTTGTCATTTGTTAGCAATCTTTTGTCACCTTTTAATACAATAGTTGTCATCCAATTATGAAATTTTTGCATGAAACATGTACAGGTTGAATGTTATGCATAGGGGAATAACACAATTAGAATGCATGATGTATGGAATAAATTTACGGGTATTTAATTTCTTTTCCTTTGACTATGGTTTATGGAAAACACAAGTGTGTTTAAGAGTATTAATTTAATTTTTTAATCCCAAAAACTTAAGCTCAGTCTATAAAAGACTATATTGTTACCCCCAAATATATCATAACACAACCTCATTTTTATCATCTTCTACAATGGATAATGACAGTTCAATAGTAACAAAATATTGCACAACCTCTGAAGATGAAAGAAGAAAGGGATTATGATTATCCTGTAGATAATTCTGCTGGTGATGACGACTCTGATGAAAAAAAGAGTGGGGATATTGACTCTGTTAAAACAGATGGAGATGAAGACGTTGACTTTGATGGTGATAGTAACTCTAATGATGATGGTATATGTGATAGTAATGGGGACTTTGATGAAACAGATGGAGATGGTTACTCTTATGATGATATCGACTCTGATAATGGTTATGACTTTGATAGGGATGGTGGTAATGGGGATACTGGTGGTAATGGCAACCAAGGTGGTGTTGATGTTCCAAGAGTCATGAAGGCCAAAACTTGTTGTATGTATTTGTCATGTTATGAAATTTATGTCTTCCATCCATTAGTCGTCTGTCATTTTGTTTTACATTTATGTCATTTATCATCTTATGTCATGGTCATTTAAAAATGTTATTATTTTTTATGTATAATTTATCATTTTTCATTCAACATTTATCATTACTATATGGTTTATCATTAATAAGACAAAAATATCATTTGTCATTTGTTATATATGATTTGCCATTTGTTATATATGATTTGTCATTTATTATATATATGAATTATCACTTGTTATTTATAATTTGTCATTTGTTATGTAAGATTTACATCTGTTATATTTATGACTTGTCATTTGTTATTAATAATTTGTCATTTGTTATGTAAGATTTGTCATTTGTTATATATTATTTGTCATTCGTCATATATTATTTGTCATTCGCCATCTATGATTTGGCATTTGTTATATATTATTTGTAAACCAAGAACCAATTTGATCTATTTAGTTTGTAGATAAACAATTGATGTAAGTCAATGGCCTATTTGGTTATTTAATATAATAAATTGTGTTGGTTTGTAAGTAAATAATATTTGTACTAAAAAAATGTGATTATTCATTTGTTATATATGATTCGTCATTCGTTATATATGATTTGTCATCTGTTATATATGACATGTCATTTGTTTGCTATAATTTGTCATTTGTTATGTAAGATTTATTATTTGTTATATATTATTTGTCATTCGTCATTAATGATTTGTCATTCGTTATATATTACTTTTCATTCGTCATATATTATTTGTCATTCATCATCTATAATTTGGCATTGGTAATATATGATTTGTGAAATATGAACCAACTTAATCTATTTGGTTTATAGATAGACAATTGATGTAAGTCAATAGTCTATTTGGTTATTTGATATAATAAATTGTGTTTGTTTGTAAGTAGACAACATTTGTACTTAAAAACACGATTATTCATTTGTTATATATGATTTGTCATTCGTTATATATGATTTGTCATCTCTTATATATATAATTTTTCATTTGTTATATATAATTTATCATTAGTTATACAAGGTTTATCATTTGTTATATATAATTTCTCATTTGTTAACAATAATGATTTGCCATTTGTTATCTAAAATTTGTCATTTATTATATATGATTTGTCATTTGTTAACTATGCTTTGTAATTTATTATCCATAATTTGTCATTTATTATCTATTATTTTTTATTTTTTATTTATGATTTGTCATCATCATCATCTTCAGCATGCTAAGATTATATTTCTTTAGTTTGAAATTGAGTTCAAAATTGCAATACTCATTGGGCACAGAAAAAGAAAATTTTATTAGCTTGAATATTATTACAGATCACAGTTTACATCACATCAATTTACATACTGAAACACTTCGTAACCCCCACCGCTACCATCGTCTCTTCCTCTAATTCTACTCAGGGTACCGGCAAGACATCATCGGACGCACACCAGCAGCTTCATCCGCCGCTGTAACAACATCCTCTGCCAGAAGATATAAACTAACCCTCCGCCCCTGTTCCGACGTTACCATATAATAAAAGCGGACCATTGGATAATAATTGTGATCTACCTTTTCCACCTCTTCATACATCACTCCATGGAAGGTAGGACGCACTGGAATGGGAGTAAGAAGTTCAAGGGACTGGGTCCCAAAGTATCGTAGCCGCAGCTCCTGCACCTTGGCAAGAACCCTAGCCTCGTACGCTTGGCATCTGGTGGTCACTATCTTCTTCACAGTAGTCACAGAGGAAATAGTTACAGAAGTTAAAATAAAGGAAGTATTTATTCCATATCACTACAAACCACAACAGTATTAATGTTGAGTTCCAAATTCTCAATGTCATAATAAATTCAAACACAACAATCTTGACCAAACCCATTGGTTTTAGGGACATTAGAAATTTTCCCAGGGTGCTGAATATAGTGTCTGTGTAGTTGAATGTATTTGTCAATTTATGAAATATATATCATCCATCAATTAGTCATCTGCCATTTGTTTTTCTATTTTTGTCATTTACTATCTTATGTCATGGAATTATTAAAATGTTGTCATTTGTTATATATTTTTTATCATTTCCCATTCAATATTTATCATTATAATTAATTTCTACTATCTTTTCAAAGAATTTTCTCTTTTATTCCTGTCTTGTCAAGTCCTTTTGAGATGAAAAGATTGTTTAACACTTCACGCTATTTAGTTTCTGCTTATATATAAAATGTGGACTTCATAATATATGTGAAGTTCCACTCCAAAGTTAATCATAATGGATCCAGGCCAACCACGCCATCTACACAGCCTCCAACCTACAAGGAAGAAATACCAAACTACGGAGGATAACTTCTCAGAGAGGATTTTTGATTTCTTTACGAAGCTTCAATCAGCTATCGAAGACATTGGCAATAGGATGGATACCAGTCTTATAACCATAGATTCAAATCTTGAGCTCATTATTAACATAGTTGAATCGCTAGATGAGACATTAGATCTAATTGAGGAGAGGCTGTCCGGTCTTGAACCATAGATTTGCTTATCTTCTGTAACATTGTTGTTTAGTAGAATTTTATTGTTTCTCATTTGTATTTCAGATTTAAACATTTGTTCCTAAAGATATAACATTTTCAACTTCACTCCTACATATTTGAGTACTTGTTAAGATCTAGAGATTTTAACTTCGACAAAAAATCTGGCAGCATCTCTATTATGACCTCAGAGATCCTTAGTTGAGTGTAAGTTTTATTTATAATAGTATTGAGCATCTGATTGCTCATTTGACCAGAATTTGTGATGCCTTCTGCCGTTCACGATTGTGGCCTTTTAAAATCATCGGGTGTAGATGATTCTCAAAACCAAGTTTTGAACTGACAATGGTATTGTGGGCAATGGTAGAATCTCCTACCAGGTGGTTTAGAAACTCTACAAATGAGACCACAATCGTACTTTTTCACCTTATCTACCCATGCCCAGAAACCATACCCACCAATTTTACGAGCGTATTAACAGAACCTGCGGTTAGGGTTGATACTTGTGTGTGAGAGACGAATATCACAATTTTTGCCGTACCAAACATGGCAATGTATCGTTAGTAGGGAAGTATGTAATGCTTGAGAACTGGAAAGAACTGGAAGTAAGTGTCCAGGTTATGTAGTTAACACTCTACGGTGGTGATAATTCAAAGTAGGAAAATGACAAGCTATTTATAAAGAAATGAGAACCACTTTATCACTGCACAATATCTTTACAGTGACAATTAACTTTTATTTCGATGATACCGTTGGTCACAACAAATACCAAATACTTCGCTTTAAATCTGACATATTCTTTCCTTTACAGTAGATGTGACAAGTCAATCTTATCATTATTATATGATTTTGACAGCTTAGCCTAAAGTCAACTTTGATTACGTTTACAACAAGCTATCTATCCAAAACATTCACGTTGATAGGGAAGTATGTATGTAATACTTGATAATTCACAATAGTAAAATAACAATATATTTATAAAGAAATGACAAATACTAATAGGAGGATGACATTGAATTTACGGTGGCAAATAACTACACTAAAATGATGCTCTTTGTAAGAACAAATGAAAAATAAGCTATTTAAATTCCAAGAGCTTCTTTCCTATATAGTTGATGTGACAAGTCAATCTTTATTACTTGATTAGATGACTTAGTTTAAAGTTAACTTTGATTACGTTTAGAGAAAACTATCTATCTAAAACATCTGCGTAGTTTTTGTAACTCTAAACCTTACCACGCGTAATTTAAAGTCCCAATGTAATTCTCCCAAGTATAAAAAACTCAGAACTCTTTTCTTTTAAGCTATATATTCTCAAGTCTCAACTATTCAAACCTTCAACCCTAACATTTGTTTTTCAACTTCTCCACTATTCAAACCCTTAAATCTTTTCAACTTTTTAAGAAATGTCGTACTCTCATTCCACTCGATTTAGCCATGCCTCTTCCAGTACTCCTCAAGATTGGCTTGAGGCAGTAGGGATTGTGGAAGATTAGGGTGACGAATGTCTCTTCAAGTTGAATAGAATTTGCTTAATGGAGAAGGATATCTTCGGTGAGAAGGCGCAACTATTGAAAAAGCATTACGAATAGTTCAATGAGAAATTAGGTGAGCTCGATGAAATGGATGACGAACTGGATAAAATTATAAAAAAGAAAAGAAAGCGTTCTGAATAGTTCAAGTTCCATATCCGCTTCTTGGAAGATCAGCTCTGCGCCGTAAAGTTGGACTGAGATTAGTACAAAATATTGTGGGAGGAGTTGGCTTCTAAAATTAGTTATCTCAAGCAGAAGATCCAAGCTAGGGAACGCGATCTGAATTCCTCAAGTGAGGAGTTATGAGCATTTGCACTGTTTTGTTTTTAGTTTATTTTTAGGTTTTAGTTTTTGTTGTTGTTGTTATTGTTTCCCTTGTATGAACATTTGTTTTGTTTTGTTTTGTTTTTTTGCTTTCAAATAATAATATTTGTCTGATATGAGGGAAACAAACAACTGAAAGGTTCTGCCCGAAAAAAATAATATAAGTGAACCAAACAAATAATAAAGGCTCCATGAAAAATAATAGATAAATGTTAAACTTAACAAAACTGATGATAACGTTTTAACAGATAAATGATTAATTATCGCTAAACTATGATCATTCAGGAAAGAAAAAAAATGATATATAGGATACAAATAAATGTAAAATTCTTTTGAACATATGATAAGTCGATGTGACAAGTAATGATACTTGATTAGACAACTTTATTTTAATTCTTATTGATTATAACTTATGTGTACAATAAGGAACGACGACGCTGTAATAATATCTCTTACCCTAAACATCGTGTAATCCCTGACACGCGTCCCTTCCCAATGCATTCAATTCCCCATTATATAAACCCTAATCTCTAATCAACTAACAACTCTTCAACTATTCAAACCCTAACCCTAAACTCTTTTCAACTTCCCAAGAAAAATGTCTCACTCCACTCAATGTAGCCATATCTCTTCGAGCACTCAATACGATTGGTTTGAGTCGGTAGGGATACAGGAAGATCAGCGTAACCAATGTTTTAACAAATTGAATAGATTATGCCTAATAGAGAAGGATGTCTCCGGTGAGAACGCCCAAATGCTGAAAGAGTATTACAAAGACTTCAGGGAAAAATTTGAAGCATTCGATGTAATGAAGGAAGAACTGTATCAAGTTATAGTAAAAAGAAATCAACATTTTGAAGAGTTCAAGTTCTATATGCGCTTCTTGGTAGATCAGCTCTGCGCCGTAAAGTTGGACCAGGATGAGTACAAGAAACTGTGGGAGGAACCAGCTTCTAAAATTAGCTGTCTCGAGTATAAGATCCAGGCTTTGGAGTGCGATCTAGAATGCTCGGAACGCAATGAGGAGTTGTAAACATTTGTTATGGTTTTTTGGTATTTAGTTTGTTTTAAGTCTTTTATTAGTTTTTTGTGGTAACTAGTACTTTCCCTTTGTATGAATATTTATTTTATTTTATTTTGTGTTATTTAATTTACTTTTTGCTATTAAATAGTGGTTTCCATCTGATATGTGGCAAACAAAACCAGAACAGTTCTATAAGAAAATAATGATGATATAAAAGGGATAAGTTTAATGATGAATTTAACAAAATGATGATAATAATTCAACATACAAATAAGAAATTCTTGGCGCACAAATGACAGTTCAAAAGTAAACAATGATATAATTGAAACCAACAAATGTGAAATTATTAGAGAATAAATAAAAGTTTTGAGGGAAACAATGATATCATGGAAATAAACAAATGAGATTTTTTTTTGCACAAATGGCAGTTCAGAAGTAAACAATGATATCATAGAAATAAACAAATAAGGAATTCTTTGTCCACAAATAAAAGTTCAGTAACAAATAATGATATAATGGAAACAAACAAATGAGAAATTCTTTTTAAACAAATGATAGTTATATTTAGACAAATGATGATTTTAACAACATTGACGATAAAGATCATTCAAACAAATGATACAAAGAGTACCCAAAATTATCAGTACAAACTGATTGCAACATCTTCATCTGGGAGGATAGGTGGCTCAGTGCTCATCGTAAAAAGTGGTACCATTGTCGGACGTGTATTATCGTCGAATGGGATTGACAGAAGCTTACAAGAACAACATTTGTGTCTATTTTTTTGACACACCTACAACAAAATCTTAGTTTGGTGACAAGACCAAACATTTTTCCCTTCTCATCCTTTGCGTGCGAGGACAACCGGCTCGAACTGTTAGAATAGGAGCACGAATACGTGGATCAGTTTTTAAAATTTTCCACTGTTCAATTCCTCTGATAGGAATCTATATCAGTTTATAAATAGCCTTGTATGTATAATTTGTAAAGTACTTAGAGCCACGTGTAGTTGGATCAACATTAGCAAGACCGAGAGCGCGAACTCCATGTTCATAAGGTATACCCATCGTTTTTCCACCAACGACAAGAACAAGTACCATATTTAATATTACTGAATTGGTTCTACCATAACTAGTCAATTGAAAATGGTGACGCGATGTACAAACCCTGTAGGTTATTGGATCCGCCATAAACCTTCTACACACATAGTGATCCGTAGCCCATGACATTAAGCGAGCTTGACTCATCTCAGCTTCCTCCCTATACGTGTTGGATATTTTCAAACAGATTCTATACAATTCCTCAATAAACACATGGATATGGAGATCTCTCACTTTCAAAATAATATTATTCTAACTCTCGACATGATTAATCTAAGCCACTCCGTATCTGAAAAAATGACAAACAATTGAAATAAAATACCAAATGAGTATAACTTGATGACAAATGGGATCATACACTGCAAAAGGAATAATAAAGAACTGATAACAAATAATGGCAAAAAAATAACAAATAAGTATACAAATGGAGTTATAATGACTATTCCTTAAATAATAAATGAGAAGTTGATCAATAGAGAGTGACAACGTACCTACTCATTAAAATGTATAGATTAGACCATGTTTCCTTGTGAATACCTAGTATGTATTGAAGACCCACAGGATTCATATTTCATATAACATTCATATGTTTATCGAAATCAATGTTGGTTAGGGCCTCTGCTGTCATCCTAAATGCGATCCTCGTGCTTTTGAGAGTTGTTTAATGTTGTTCGATATGTGGATAAAACAAAATGTATGGATTGCAAATGGAAGCACCTTGGGTACAACATTAATAATTCTGGCATTCCTATCAGAGATAACGATAAATTGAGTGTCATAACCATGGAAATTAGACCCAAGAATCTCCAGGAAGTATTTCCAACTTTCGGTGGTCTCCAAGTCTGTTATTGAAAAAGCAAGTAGAAAAATATGATTCCTAGAGTCAATGGCGATGGCTGTTAGTAGAGTCCCACGATATCTCCCTTTCAAAAAAGTTCTGTCAATCGCAACAACGGGTCTCAATTTTGTTATAAGTTTTTTTGGGAGGACCAAAATACAAATAATACTTTGTGAATCTCTTATCCTTACAACTCGTAGTTTGTATGTCAAATACCAAATCTGGGTCAACCAACTTCACTTCCGTTAAAAAGTTTGTAAGTAGTTGGTATGCGTACTCAAAGCTGCCTCGCATATGAAATAATTACGAAGATCAAATGATAAACATCTAAGTACAAATGAGAAACATCGAAGTACAAATGACACTGTTAGTCGAACAAATGATATACATCAAAATAATAAACATTGTTGTGCAAATTATAAGTATGGAGGAATAAATGACATATAAGATGATGATACCTCTCTGTAGGCTTTTTCTTTCATACGCCAGGAAAGATTGTATGCTACATCAATATTGCGATTAATTTGCATATCATCAATAATTCCGGAAGGTTTGTAGTTTAGGTGTTTTTGCAGTTTTTGCTTGATTATAGAAGCAACCCATCAACTAGACACTGCCTTATACGCGTTCTGACCATTAGTTTCTACTCGGATGCATATATACACAGAGTAATACGTACTTACTTTAAATAGAGATAAACTGAGCAACCTTGTCGCGTAAATCCACCAGGAGCATTTATGACCTTTGCAACGTACCACGATTAAATATTCGTTGCTCAGAACGTGTTTGAGATTAAACTTGTTTACAACTGCATAAGCTCTCATGTGATTTTTGAGTTTAATCCTATCTCGATATATTACTAGTCCAGACATTGAAAGCCCTGCCAATATATTGACCGGCAAAGACATCCGCCAACATAGTCCTTTCTTTATCTGGGCGTGCATGATGTTGTGTGTCAAAATATTAAATCAGGGATTTAATGTACACATCAATGGCCTGAATAGGAAAAGAAAATAACAAATTAGATAACAAAAATAATAAATTTCAATATTACAAATGACAACAAAGGCAAAACTAATGATAAAGTATAAACAAATAAATGACAGACAATTTGAAAACAAATGGTTGAGACTCTTGTACAAATGACAGAGGAAAAGAAATAAATGATATAAATGCCTCATTGTCCAACCAATGCTTTGAATATAAGGTATAAAGAATGTTAAGGCTAACAGTTTCTTCACCTATCCTCATATAGGTACTGCTGTTATCCTCATTGGCTTCAAGAGATAATTCATTTTTCCTCTATGACTAGACTTGGTCCACCTAGTTTTTCTTATCTTGGAAGATGGGTCTTTGAATAAAAGATTCCAATAAAACTCCTGGAAGAAGCTCATCAAGGTGAGCATGAAATTGGTTCATTTCACAAGCCATTTTGACGGCTCTTTCATTAATTTCTTCCTCAGTTAGTGCATGCCTCTTCTTTAAGGTGACATCCACTTCTGACTCCATTAAAGCAAGCTAGAACAGATATGTCGAAATAAGAAAATAAAATATAAATGTGCTTATTACATGAGAATGAGTAATAAACCAGTTGTTTGGTTTAAAAGTACTTCATACATTGGTCTGGTCAACAGCCATTTGTTTTATTACTTGCTCAGGGTCTGGTTTATTCTGTGAATTTCCATTATCATCATCCCTGCCTTCAAACACCTCCTCTTTATTCTATTCTACCTCCTCTTTACTCTCTTTAGTCGGTACATAAATAGACTACAAATGATAAGAGTCATACAAGATATGGGGAAATAAATAGAAGAAAATAAAAAGTTACCAGCAAACAAATGATAAGTTACCTGACTAGCTTTACCAGCATCTTCCTCCTGGTGGGAGATTATTACTTCATCTTGTGCAACCTCAATAGTTTGTTCCTCGACAGATATATCAATTATTTGGTCTGCACTAGCCTGTAATTAAACAAACAACAAATAAGTGATGCAAGATATGGGAAAATAAAAGAAGAAAATGAGAAGTTACCAGCAAAGAACAAATAAGTTACTTGACTAGCTTTATCTTCAGTTTTTTCAACCTCCAGAGTCTGTTCCTCGATAGATACAACAATTATTTAGTCAGAACTAGCCTGTAAATAAATAGACTACAAATGATAAGAGTGATACAGGATATGGTAAAACAAAAGAAGAAAATGAGAAGTCAACATCAAACAAATGATAAGTCACCTGATAAGCTTCACCAACAACTTCCTCCTGGTTGAAGAATACTATATCAGTTTTTGCTACCTCTGCAACCATCATAGTCTGTACAACAAAGGTTAAAGAAGAAACAAATTAAAAAAAATTAGTATGGATAGCTCAATACATAACTTGAGGTTATGAATCCTCTTCTTCGGCAAATACCCCATCTTTTTTTCCATTATAATATACCACTACAGTTGGTGCTTCTGAATTCTCTTCTTCAGCAACTTGAGGTTATTCTTCTTCAGATTTAACTTTCTCGTCGACATCTTTCTTATCATTACTATCTTTTTTGTCACCCTTTTTCCACCTCACATACAATAAATTAAATGAACAAAGACATCAGAAGAAATGAAAGTTCTGGAAAAGAGAATGACAAAGACAATCTCAAAAATGCCAAAATATTCTGAACAAATCACAGACTTCTGAAGAAATGGCAATTTAAATAAAGTAAATGCCAATATTTTCAAACAAAAATGTCAAATAAAATCATATAAATGATAAGAAGTAGCAAACATATGATACCTCTAGAAGATCACCACCATATTCAGACGATATCACATTGAAATTTACTTCCCTCCCAACTTCAACATCATCATCTACCATTAAATCATTTACCACCTTCAAGATCACCTTTTTCCTCGTCAGGCAGAGCTACAAACATTTTTTAAAGTCCCAAACCTGTAAACCGAGAGGTGTAATTTTTAGCATTTGAGGTACCCCTCATGGCTCTACCCTCCTGTGTTTGGCTCTCCTCGTCAACTTGTTCATTCACTTCTTTATTAGACTTCATTGTGGAAGAAGAAGAAAAAATAGACTTTGATTAAACACCTGGTAGGCAGTAGTCACGCAGATGATTTTCCACTTATATAACACTAAAATTATATACACACACAGATGATTTGCCAATGATTTTTGAGAAAACGGTTTGTGCGACTAGGACGGTTTTTACACTTGTCAATCACACACACATTTTGTAGAAATTGGATAGTTTTTGCGGTCTTTGTAATGGTCGTGCAAGAAAAAAGTGTTTGAGGAATAGGAATGGTTTTTGGCACCAAAAGCTAAGCGAACTCGTGTAAATTGTACGTTTTACCTAACCGAAAAAACATTAAACAAATGCCAAATAATATAACCGATGGTGACAAAGTGTGCATGAGCTAATATAACTGATGTTTAAACTCATGATAAATTAGTTTCAATAAATGACAAGAAATGCATGTAATGGGGACAGGGTCTGCCTTACACGTCTCGAAATAGTAATGACACGTGCAAATTGAGAAACGATTAAAATTGGACACGTGGCATGATAATAATATTTTTAAATAATTTGAATTTTTTTTTATTAATTATAAAGTTACATTCGAACTAGTGGAGCCCACGACCTTATCTGTTGCCTTACCTGTGGAGCCCACGACCTAGAAACCTGCTTTAATATTCAAGCAGTTTATATTTTCGAAACAAATGGCAAAGTTCTATAAAACACATGACAATGAAGACTGAACAAATGGGAAAATTTTATAACACAAATGACAACAGTCTGTTAAAAATGACATAGATCTCTAAAAGAATCCCAGAGTTTAACTAAATAAATGATATATTTTGGTTTATAGCAGTCGCATAGACGATTTGCCATCGTTTGTTCCACGAGTTAAGTACAGTATAATACCATCTATAGAAGTTATGAGTACCATCATTTCCTCCATGCCCAAGGAGTAGAGTACCAATCTTTAATCAAACACTTAGTAGGCAGTAGTCACACAGACAGTTTGTGACAAATAATCAAGAGGGTTTTTACGGTTGAGTAGGATGAAGAAACTTTTCGATGAATCGGGATCACTTTTGGCTCCAAAAACTAGGCAAACTCCTGTTGACCGCAGGTGATACCTAACCATAAATGATGAGAAATTGTAACAAAATTAGTAAAAGAGTCTCCATTCTTATAAATAAGAAATCTGGTCAAAGGCAAGACAAAATGTACTAAAACAAATAACAAGTAGTTCATGAGATGGTGGCAATGTCAGCCTTCCTCGTACACGTGGCTCGATGTAATAATTTTAAATGAGTTGAAAAAAAAATTATTACTTCGAATGTGACATTTGTACTTGTGGAGCCCAAAAATAAGTGGTTGTCTGCTGTAATATTGCAACTTTAGTAGGGGCAAATATGGTTTTTCCTCTTTTCATTATCGATTTTGGAATTTATTGTTCCTTGGGTTTGATTTTGTAAATATGACAAAAACTAGTATTTATTATCATAATTTCCAAAAAAAATTTGACTTTAATTAACAAATAAAGCCAAATTTGGTGGCTAATATTTGAAGAGTCGACTATAGATGCTCTTAGAAAAGTCATTTCCTTTCATCTGTGATAAATGAATAAACTGATGAAATCAAAACATATATACATATCGAAGAGAAAAATGAGGAAATAAAAATTATGAATAAAGAAATAGAAGAACTAGAACTTTCTGGATTAATAATAAAATAGAATCCTCACTTAATCATCTCATTACTTGAATTCGCATTTTTTAGTTACTTCGACTGGAAGAATATTTTATTTAATAATTGTATCATTAGCCATACTACAAAACTTGTAAAATTATGAATTTAGCCTCGGTCAAATGGCATGCCAAATGCCGCACAAGTATGTCTAGTTTGGCATGTCGGTGCCATGATGCCATGCAGCTCATGCCTTGAAACCTTAATTGAGAAAATCTTACTAGTCTGCCAATTAATTGAAAAATATCCTCATTTAAGTTTGACCATTTTTGTTCTATAAATAGCTATCTTTGCATATCAACTCATAATAGTCATGAAAATGGAAGTGCCTTACACTGTGAAGGTGCTCAAGAAATCCCAAGTCTCCCAGCCATCAGGTTCTGTTCCTCAAACATCTCTCCCTCTCACTCAGTTCGACATACCATGGCTAATGTTCTCCCCAGTCCAACGTCTTTTCTTCTACAAGTTCCCGTACTCCACGATCCATTTCATGGACACCATCCTTCGCAACCTTAAACATTCACTATCAGTCACCCTTCAACCTTTCTATCCCCTTGCAGGGAACCTCACTTGGCTGCCGCAATCCAATAAGCCTGAAATCCTTTACATAGATGGTGATTTCATCACGTTCACTGTCGCAGAGTCTGATTATGATTTTAGCAGTCTTTGTGGTTGTGACGGCCTACCGAACGTCAGGCAAATCCACCCGAGCATTTTGAAATCTGACCTTAGATATATGTTCTCTATATCCTAATATAGTTGCACGCCAAGTTTTGTCAAAAACGGATTCGGTTAAGGGGGTGAAAAGGGCCAGTACGCTTTGTCTCCAGTTTTAACGTTTCCTTTTGGAATTTAACTATTTACTTAGTAGCTATATTAAGGAGGAACATTGGCCCAATCCTCCCCATGACTAAAAGAGCTTTAATACTTGGTCATCAAGGACCCCAGCTCATGGGCTATCTACAAGGGATAGTCATGAGTTCTTCTAGGCCTAGGAAAGGCTAGGGGACATTGTCTCGCAATGCGGGCCGCTTTTCCAGAGAGGGCTTTATGTGGCGCCGCTATGCCCCGCGGGCTACCCGAGACGCACCGCCCCTTTCAGATGGACAATATAAATAGTCCAGGCTCGTCGCCCCTTCATATATGAGTCCCTTATCTAGAGCCCGACATAATGAGGTACCCTGATCCGTTACCGGACAGGTGTACTTTCCGTACCTCGTGCGCGTCACGAGACATTATGCTGTAGGGATTATTGAGAGAACCTTCAGCATTGCTGCCTGTTCTGAATACATATTCGATGACCCCTCACGAGTATCCTGGATTATCCGGATGTCGCTCTAGCATCTGTGGGTTATATTCTATGGGCGCAGCCGTGCCTGTGAAGATGGCTGGTACACAATGACCGCACGTGCATGTACGCCGTACGGTCCCTTATTCCGGTGTGTTCTGGGTACTGTAGAGGCTGACCCAGGCTGGGCTGCGACAGATGGTATTAGGGCCAGACTAGTTTTTTCTAGGCTTATCTTAGCAAGGCTTGTTGGGCGATTGCTTGTCAGAGCGTAGATGGATTGTGCCTACGTTTTTCAGAGCAGATAAGAATGATGATTTATGAGTTGGTAGTATGGGATTCCCATTTGGCAGTTGTTATCCCTAGAGCCGTAGTTGCTCCGTACAGATGATCCAAGCATCGTTGTGAATGCTTGTAGAGCGGATTGCCTACATGTTGGTTGATGTTGGACGCGAGAGAAAGGCTCCATATCTAAGCGCGGGATTGCTCAAGTTAAGTGTGCTTTGGACAATGACGCTAAGAGGAGGATTGATGTTTGAGTTGGACACGATGATTTATATCGCTGGTTGTCTCTAGAAGGCTGGTCAGTATAGCAAGTCCTCTATGAAGTACAGTAGTAGGGCGATCTTGCCAGTGGATGTTTACAGTCGATCTGTATATGCACTATGAAGTTTAGTAACAATTGTGATCAAGGATGATGCCACTCACCAGAGATCGATATGGTCAGTGTCATTTGCAGAGTACTTCTGGGTGGAAGCTGCAAAACTTGGTTTGGTTGGAATTCCTTAGTGTCTACAGATGATTGAAGAAGAATCCTAGTGGATACTCGTTCTGATTGTCCGAGATGGACATAGACGTTCCGGAGGTAAACGTCATGACCCGATGTTGGAGAGGCGTGAAGAAATAGAAGAAGAGATGGTTTGGGTCCCGAGTTTGCACACAGTGACGATGGTTTGGGTCGAGGGTTGAGTTTCTCTTGGTTATGCAACATCAACTGCGATCCCCAAGTTGGGTTGTCACTTGTCCACAGTTGGTCCCGCAGTTGTACAAGGCACTGCTTTGCTCACTCAAAAAAGGTAACTTACTGAGTGATGCTTGTTACTGGCTCCGTAGTGAGTTTCAGGTTTGTCAGCGTTTGAGTGTTCTAGCCGAGTTGATCCATGTTGTTCCACAAGATGGTTCTGGATCATTTTAAGCTCATAGATGGGTGAAGACTCACATTTCTGAAGGTTAGTAAGTTAAGTGGTTGTCGCAGAACAGAGTTGAGTTACAGTCAGTTGTGCGGGTTACCTCGGACATGATCTCAGATAAAAGAATGCTCTAGGATGAAAGACCCTGAGCGGAATTGGGTGGTTTTTCCTAATTCCTTATCACTTGGTGGTTGGCGGTAGGGATCAAAGTTCTTGCGCCTCGTTCTTTGCTTATATTGATGGAGTGTCTTTAGAAGACCACATCCTAGTAACCGGTTAGAGTTGGCTGTATTTGTAGAAGCTAGTTCAAGAGACAGAGAATGGTTGCGCTTCAGCTTAAAGATGATTGCGACGGTATGAAGGTTGGTCTCTGCGAGTTTGATAGCAGTTGGACATGGCAAGCCAACGAGCACAGGGCGGCAGGTGCAATGATAGTATTTTGTTCCCAAGTTCCCCAAGTACTCAGGTTCGAGTAGGGATGAAGAGATAGAGAAACGCTTCAGCAGTCAGTCAGTTATATGTTACAGCATTGTTCTTGACGTGGACGTCGAGCTTATTGAGTGTGGGAAGAGCTGTAAGTTGTGACGCAGATGTACGCAGGTTCCAACAAGGGTCATTACCACCGAAGTTTGTCAAGTATAGATGCCAGTGTTAAGTCCTCATTAGATAAGAGGCATTGAGAAGTCCTCCTTGGAGATTGAGGCAGATTAAAGTCCTCCAAAGTTGAGAGACCTTGGTGATGCTAGAGTAGCGATCACCCTTCCTCCAGCCAAGTTAGGTGCAGATGCCATCTATCGTTATATTGGTTATATGATGGCCTACTACGAAGTGGTTTAGCAGAACGTGGCTGCACAGATAGATGTCTCATGGGTTTTACAAGTTCACATAGGATGCCTTTATGGCAGACCTTGATGGTTAACTGGCGGTAGGGTACAAAGTACCCACGCCTTGATAGGCTGCCTTGATGGTTTTATTAGCGGTAGGACAGAGTGGTCCGCGCCTTGTTAAGGGTATGCTACCTTCTAGGAGCTACCCTCCCTCACCCAAGTGAACAATGAGTACCAGTTCAGTTCTATACTGGCAAGGCTAGTGTACCGCATCTTGATGTTGTGTCCCAGATGTTTTGTAAGAAGGGCGGACATGGTTTGAAGACCTTTGCAGAGTTAGGTGAAGGGCAGTCAAGCAATTTCAATGTCCGGTAGGTGTTCCATAGTAGATGGGGAGAGTTTACCCTTTGTTTTTAGCAGACTTTCTCCTTACCACTCACAGAAGAAGAGTGAAGTTTGAGGCCGAGATTCACAGAAGATTGAGCTTTCGAGCAGCGAAGGCATTGTGTAACTCAGAAGTAAGCGTACTTTTTGGCAGGATTGCAGATATCCTTATCGGGCTATCTGAAGGAGACGCCCCAGGTTTGTCGAGTATAGCGACATTCCACTTGTGTTAGAGGAGAAGGCACCTTGTAGTAGGATGTAGCGCATTTCAGAGAGAGCGATGCCAGGAAGCACCGCCGATACATTTATCAGAAGGATAAAGGCCGCGGGACAGTATCTAGATGAGAAGGCAGACTCTAGAGTTTGTATGAAGGTTTAGTCACCACGCACTTCAATTGGAAAGGCAGAAGTTAAGGTTAAGTAGTGAAGACCAGTTGTCAGCATCGAGACCAGCAGTTGGGCTCAGTATCCGCTTGTACAGAAGAAGATATAATACTCTGAACTAAATGCGAGAGAGTTGTTAGTTTCTTAAAGATGAAGAAGAATGAATCCTTACAAAGCCGTGTTGAAGAAGGTTCTCGACGAGGACGTCGTGATTATTTTAAGTGCGGGAGGGTGTGACGACCTACCAAACGCCGGGCAAATCCACCCGAGCGTTTTGAGATCTGATCTTGGATATATGGTCTCTATATCCTAATATAGTTGCACGCCAAGATTCGTCGAAAACGGATTTTGTTAAGGGGGTGAAAAGGACCAGCACGCTTCGTCTCCAGTTTTAACGTTTTCTTTTAGAATTTAACTATTTACTTAGTAGCTATATTAAGAAGGAACCTTGGTCCAATCCTCCACATGACTAAAGAACTTTAATGCTTGGTCATCAAGGACCCCAGCTCATGGGCTATCTACAAGGGATAGTCATGAGTTCTCATAGGCCTAGGAAAGGCTAGGGGACATTGCCTCACAATACGGACCGCTTGTCTAGAGAGGGCTTTATGTGGCGCCGCTATGCCCCGCGGGATACCCGAGACGCACCGCCCCTTTCAGATGGACAATATAAATAGTTTAGGCTCATCGCCCCTTCATATATGAGTCACTTATCTAGAACCCGGCATAATGAGCTACCCTGATCCGCTACCGAACAAGTGTGCTTACCGTACCTCGTGCGCGTCATGAGAGATTACGCTGTATAGATTATTGAGGGACCTACAGCATTGTAGCCTATTCTAAATACATATTCGTTGACCCCTCACGAGTATCCAGGATTATCTGAATGTCGCACAATCATCCGTGAGTTATATTCTACTGGCGCCGCCGCGCCTGTGAAGATGGCTGATACACGACGATCGTACGTGCGTGTATGGCGTACGGTCCCTTATTTCACAGTGCTTCGGGTACTGTAGAGGCAGACCATAACAGTGGTTCTCATGGTAGGAAAACTAACGAGTTTTATCCACTTCTGCCTCAGTTAGAAGCTACTTCTAAAACGGTTCTTCCCTTATTGGCTTTGCAAGTAACCATCTTCCTAAACTTCGGTATTTGTATCGGGATTACTATTAGCCATGCTGTGGCAGATGGGAAATCCTCTAACCATTTCATGAAGCCTTGGACGTCAGTTTGCAGATTAGGGGGAAAAGACACATCTTTGATACTCGAGTCGCTTCTGGTCTGCGATAGGACCATGATTATGGACCCCAAGGGGATTGCAATATCGACCTTGAGAGATATGGAGATGATCAATATCTCGAAGCAGAGCTTGATTCCACCAACAAAAGCATTTACAGATCCAGTTGAAAAGTTTCTAGCCACTTTTGTTATGGGTCAATCTGAGATAGATAGGCTCAAGAAATGGGCCAGGGAACGGATCATTGAGAAGAACAAGCAAACCACGGAACCACCACCAAATTTCTCGTCGTTCGTTGTAACATGCACTTATGTATGGGTTTGTTGGATTAAAGCTCTAGGACCCAACGTAGACAAGCCGAGAGAGCATTTCATTTGTTCTGTGGAGAACAGAATGCACGTCGAGCCCCTCTTACCATATACATACTTTGGTAATTGCCTGGGGGGATGCCACACAATAATAGATACAATTGACCTAACCAATGAAGATGGGATCGCTGTCACAGCCAAAGCGATTACAAAGGGGATTAAAAGGGCAAGAAGTAGACAGAACTCCGTAGGCTCGGATATGAAAATGGTTGATTTCTTCTAAATGGCATCAGAACGGATTATTTCAGTTGCTAGGTCTCCAATATTATTACTTTATGATACCGACTTTGGATGGGGAAGGCCTACCAAGGTTGATATAATTTCAATTAGCGGTACAGAAGCCATTTCCCTCAGCGAACGCAGAGATGGAGAAGATGGACTTGAAGTTGGATTGCCTTTGAAAAAGGAAGAAATTGAGGCTTTTGCATCTTTCTTTTCAGAATGTATCAATGGTCTTCCACAGTGAGACATATTCATATCGGCTTCTCAATGTCATCGAGACATTTATCAAGTAATCTTGTCTTCACTATTTGTATACAGGTTAAACTGGCACACTTATGGCGGAGACCTTTTAGAAGGAGCTGTTTCTATTTTGGTTTTTGGATTTCTCTCTGTCATTAAGATTTGTAACTTAGATTTGTTTGGAGGAACATACCTTGCCACATCATTCCGGCAAGCGACAGTTATTTGTCACAGAATTACTTGCCTGTCTATGTAATACGATCTCCTTTGCACCCCATTTCTACATCTCCTCTCTTCTGCCTCTATCTCAATGTCCTCTGACTGACTGAGGCACCGCTTAAACTTTTCCAGAGCAGTCCAGCCCAGATATAAACAAGTTGTATTACAAAACTCTAAAATAATATTAGGCTAGATCCTTTTCTGCAAATCCTGAAGCCAACATTAACAATCATAAATCATGATAATTTAAGTTTACCCAAAAAAAATTCAAGCAAATCCTGTATATTTTTTTTATTCCAAATTAATCTGACACAAAAAAATAGTTTATTTTTTGCAAGACACGGCAAACAGTCATAGTGCTACTGTATTACGCGACCGAATTCACGTACTACATATTTCGATCCAGTTTGAAACATCCATTTGGAGTTTGTTTCATTTAGTGTCTAGATTAGTTGTCTGCACTATCTCTTTGTTTCTTGACGTCAGACATTGCACATGGAGCGACTATAACTGAACTGACACTGAACATGTACGTAGGTTTGTACCTCTTTGCTCTAAATGTCAAGCCCTTAGTATTTTACAGAGTATGAAAAGAAAGTGATTTGTCTTTTTGAGAAAAAGAGGTCTCTGTTTAAACAGACTTTTGTTCTGTTCGAATATTTTCACTCATAACTATATTTGTTCGAATAGGATTTTGGCCATGTTCGAATAAAACTTGTTATGTTCGAATAAACTATTTCTCTGTTCGAATACATTACATGAGAATTTTGTTGTTCGAATAAGTTTTTGTTTTGTTCGAATAAAACTTGTTTTGTTCGAATAAACTCTTTCTCAATTCGAACAAATTACCTCAGAACTTTATTTGTTCGAATAGGATCTTGGTCCTGTCCGAATAGGATCTTGATCCTGTTCGAATAGAAATTATTCTATTCGAATTGACTTTGTCTCTATTCGAACAGAGGTCGGGTTTTCAGTTTTTCTATTTAAGACATCATTTCTTTTCTCATAACTCACCTCTTCAAAAACCTATTTTTCTAGGGATTGAGTTTTTATAGAGAAACAAAAATTCGACGAGAGATTCAATGAGAAGTAAAACTCAAATTGAATCGTTCGAAGAGATTTAGAAAACCTAATCATTGATTATGTGAGTTTGAGCAATTCAAGATTTGAAGTTTTGGTATATTATTCAAGGTGAGGCATTGCGAGAACGAAGGGCGTTGTGAGAATGTAGAATTGATTGCGAGAAGTTCAATTAGAAGAAAGGTAACCACGGGATGTGCTTATCGAGTCTGTAAGTAATTGAACTCTTACAATTTTGTTTCAATATTGGATTATTTAGCTGTCGGGCGATTCGGCAGTGACCCGTGGGTTTTTCTCCTGAGAAAAGTTTTCTACAGGGTTAAAATTCTTTGGCCTTGTCTTTAATTTCTAATTTCTTGCTGACACTAGATAATCGAATCAATTTGAATTGGGTTAGGCTAAATCATTAATTCAAAGGAATGCAGACCTATTGATTCTGACTTAAATTAATCAAAATCGGTTAATCTCAAGTGATTATTTATTTCAATTGGTATCAGAGTGGTCATACTTTGAGGATTAACAGCCTGAGTGTAGATCATGACTTGATTGCATGAGAATAATGGATTCCGAAAGATTTGGAGGTCTCATAAATCGTCTGCCCCTCTTTGATGGCAAATACTATCCTTATTAGAAGGTCTAAATGGTTGCATTCTTACAATTACTCAGAGAAGATATCTGGATTGCAATCGAGGATGGATGGATGCACCCTACCATAATGAATGGAATTGGTGATGAATCCAAAGAGGTCCTTAAGCCTAGGAATCAATGGTCTAAAGATGAAAAGGAGGCTGCTGGTTATAATAATAAGGGTCACAATATTATTTTTATGGATGTGAGCTCAAGTGAGTTTTAACACATATCTGCTTGTACCACTTCGAAAAAAGCTTGGGACATATTAGTTCGAACTCATGAAGGCGATGATACAATTAAGGAAAATAAATTGCAAATGTTCACCTTATAATTTGAGAATATTCGAATGGATGAGAATGAACCCTTTGATGAGTTCTATGCGAGACTAAGTGATATTGTCAATACTAGTGCCGTATTAGGTACAGCTTACTCCGATGTTCAAATTATTTGCAAAGTTTTAAGATCTCTTCCTAAGAGCTTTAGATCCAAACGTGATGCTATCGAGGAAGTTCAAGATCTTAAGAAAATGAAACCAGATACATTAGCTAAAAAATTGTGAACTTTTGAACTCGAGATTAAAATAGAAAACCCTGTGAGAAGAACAAGAATACTTCTTTTAAATCTTTATCTTACTCTTCTCTTTTAAGGTTACCAAAGAAGCTGAGAACTCATCTGATTCAGGTAATGATGATGGGTCCGATATGGATTCACATATTGCCTCTATAAGCAACCAGCTTAAAAACCTTGTGAAAAATGTCAATTTGAAAAACAAGGGCAATCAGTAAATTATAAGTCGCAAACTCATGATCAACTTAAATCGAATAACCGGCAGACCAATCTTGACACTGACCTAAATCAAGTTAAATGTTATAAGTGTCACAAGTTTGGTCATTATGCTCACAGTTGTCCCAATAAGAAATTTGGAACTAATCACAAAGCTATGAACATTAGTGTTACTTGGAATGATAGTGATGATGAAAATAATAATAATAAGGATCATCCCCAAGTAGTTGAGAATGGACAATATTGCGCAAATCCAATTTTTTTAAATTGTAGTAACTAATACTTTCGAACTTAAGAATTCTATTAAAAGTCAAAGTGATCATAAAAAAAATGAATTTGAGGATCTGAATCTTGAAGTCTTGCATGCTCAGACTTTTGCGAAGTGTATTAAACTTGGTAAACTTACCAAAGTCTTGAATGACCAAGTTAATATACTCGCGTGTGAACGTCAAGGAAAAACTGAGAATACAACTCAAAAGATAAAAATGCTTGAAGATAAGAAACAATACCTCCATGACAAGGTTGTGATTTTAGATTAAAAAAAAATTATGATACGAAAGAGAAAATGAAATCACCTTTGAACGAACTTCATTTGACCAAGCTTGATATAGTTTTATCTCAGCAGAAACTTGAAATTTTTGTCATGAAGCTAAGAACATTGATAAGATGTTATGTATGGGAAAGACAAATGCCGACTAAAGGGGTCTGGGATATGAGGAACATCTCTTTAATGCCAAGACTCCTCAAGTCATAAAATTTATGAAAGTAGCTGCTACTATATCGTTGCCCAAACATAATATAATATCTTCCACTCATAATCAAGCTAAAAGATTCTCTTACTCTCAGATTTATTATTGTGGAATATGTGGTCGAAAGGGGCATATTGCATCTTATTGTAGATTTGTTGGACCCTATCAGCCATATGTGCTCACTTTCAATGGTCAAAGATATAAGTCTAATATGATTTCTACTAATGTTAAAAAGGAGAATGTGTCTAGATGGTTTGCACAAGAAACCTCAGCTCGAAGGATTCTTCGAAGCATTTGGGTACGAAAAATTGATTTAGCACCTCAATTAAGATACAATGTTGCACTTGTAGTTAGTCGGGCTATTTTGGTGTGAAAGGATGACTTGTTGCTACAAATAAGGTAATGAATATCAACTGAGACGGGTTATCAGTATGCTCCATTGATTAGGTGTGTTTCTTACCCTGTCCAAGTTTATTATTATTTTTGTTTTTATTTTTTAGGATATTAGAGTACTATTTTTACTTTATTTGCACTTTACACTTTAGGAGCTTATGTATGTAGAATATTCTTGCTAGACTTGGACTGTGTTTTTGTGTTATATTAATTCATGGGAAAATTATTTGGTAAAATCACATTTCACAATAGTCATTGATCCTCTTGTTTAAACTAAAAGCTCATCGTGATTAGAACCACCTGAGGATAACTATAGAGACTTCGTACTTAATGTTATGTGAGGATCTGACCTTGTTTATTAGCTTTGAGTGTTAAGACAAAAAAGTTACTATGTAAGACCGAAGAGATGATAATAGGCCTTTTATTGTTACACTTTTTTGGCCTTCATCTGCCCTTACCCAAAATTTTATCCGCTTGTAGCCCCTTGTGCCTTAAAATATGCCATTCATTTTTCTACCTAAATCCCTTATTAGTTTACCCGCTTGTTTTAAGATTTTTTAGTAAAAAAAAAGGAGAGTAACTATGTGGTTTTAGTGGTGGAGATGGATATAAGACGAGGGGTTTTCCAATGATTTTTTGGTACATCATATTTTATCAGTACTAGTTACATGAAAATAATAAAGGGAGGTGAACTTAAAATGAAAAAAATATATTATATTCAACGTGTACTCAATAAAGAGAAAGGGCGAAAAGTGAACTCAATTTGAAGAAAGAGGGGGAGAAAGTGCAACTGTAGTCTCAGAATGCCAGCAAAACACCTACTCCGTCATGTCCCTTCCCTTGCCTATATTATAACATTTTTAAGACCTGTTTGATCTTGTGTTAAACATATTTAGTTTAGTGGAGATGAGAGATAGGGATTCTATGTTAGTTAACTTGACACCATCTATGATAATAGATTTCCTGTCTGTGAGATCTTTCAATTTACAGTGCGCAATTTATTTGAAGAATTTGAGTTTTTCCATTCACATACTCATATTCATATTTTACACAGAGTGTTTGTCCGTCAATTCCAAGAAAAATTTTAGTGACCACCATAGTGAGGCCTAAGTTGAAGCAACTTTCTAATATAGTATTCTAACTGCGACTGACTAATATGTTGAAAACTAGGTATCCATTTGACTATGAACACACGCACACCAAGTAATTCATTTCGTGATTGTTTTATAACACATTGGCGATGTCTTGGTCTTTATAAAATATTTTAGATTCATTGTCTTTCTATCATGCCTTGCATTTAGGGGGAGTGCTGTCTTCTTTTACTTACTTATTTTAGAGACACTCCCTATGTGTGTTTTCCTTTTATTTCATTTTACAGGGGTTACCATTATTTTGAGGGGGAAATGCACATTATTTTGAGGGGGAGATTCATATTATTTTGAGGTATTGGTGTTTTAGTATTTTTTCTAAAAATTCCTTTTGTTCTACTGGTTTGTTTCTCCTTTTATTTGTTATTTACCCTTTATTCATCTGTGCCAAAAAGGGGGAGAGATTATCTTGACAGGTAAACCAGGTAAGTTGTGTTTTTTTTCTTTTTCTGGATCCCTTATTTTATTTGAACGGTTACGTGATGTATCTTGCTTAGTGTGCAGGGATTCTAGAGTATATGCTATGCGATGAAAGTGAGGCTTTGAGTATGGATGTTCAGTGATTGAGTCAGTCCATCGAGTTGTATTTTTATTTCTCATAGTTCTAGTTTTGACACGAAATAAACAAAAGGGGAGATTGAAATATTCATATTTGGAGTTTGTTTCATTCCGTGTCTAGATTAGGTGTCAACACTATCTCGTGGTAACTTGACGTCAAAGATGCACATGGAGCGACTATAGCTGGACTGGCACTGAACAGGTACGTAGGTTTGTACCTCTTTACTCTAAATATCAAGACCTTAGTATTTTACAGAGTATGAAAAGAAAGTGATATGTCTTTTTAAGAAAATAGGTCTCTGTTCGAATATACTTTTGTTCAGTACGAATATTTTCTCTCAAAACTATGTTTGTTTGAAAAGGATTTTGGTCCTGTTCGAATAAAACTTATTATGTTCGAATACATTACCTGAGAACTTTGTTGTTTGAATAGGTTTTTGTTATGTTCGAATAAAACTTGTTTTGTTCGAATAGACTTTTTCTCTATTCGAAAAAATTACCTCAGAACTTTATTTGATCGAATAAGATCTTGGCCCTGTTCGAATAGAAACTGTTCTATTCGAATAGACTTTGCCTCTATTCAAATAGAGGTTGGGTTTTTAGCTTTCCTATTTAAGACATCCTTTCTTTTCTCATAACTAACCTCTTCCAAAACCTATTTTTCTAGGGCTTGAATTTTTCTAGATAAGAGAGATTTCGACGAGCGATTCAATGCGAAGTAAAACTCAAATTGAATCAATCTAAAAGATTTAGAAAACCTAATCATTGATTTTGTGAGCTTGAGCAATTCAAGCTTTGAAGCTTTGGTGAGTTATCCAAGTTGAGGCGTTGCGAGAACGACGGGCATTGTGAGAACGTAGAATTGATTGCGAGGAGTTTAATTGGAAAAGAGGTAACCACGGGATGTATTTATCGAGTATGTAAGTAATTAAATTCTTATAATTTTGTTTCAATATTGAATTGTTTAGCTGTCGGGCGATTCGGCAATAACCTGTGGGTTTTTCTCTTGAGAAAGTTTTCCTACAGGGTTAAAATTCTTTGGTCTTGTGATTAACTTCCAATTGCTTGTTGACACTAGATAATCGAATCAATTTGAATTCGATTAAGGTTAGATCATTAATTCAAAGGAATTCGGACTTATTGATTCTGACCTAAATTAATCGAAATCGGTTAATCTCAAGTGATTATTTATTTTACAGTTAATGTATCTTTGGCATTCCACTTTACTCCCCAGTTAAATATTGTAAGTGGGATACATTTGTAGCTATGACACCTCCTTTATAATAAGAGAAATTTTAAATAGCAGCCATCTACCCACGCGACAACCCCTTGAACAAATTTCATTATGAATTCCCTTAGTCTTCTTAAGCATTTGATTCCAGAAGATACCTGCAGCAAGGCTTGTCACCCACTCTCTTCTATTTTTTAACTTCAAATTAGAGTACAGATCCTCCCCACCATGGTTGAGAAAATTTATCTCTAGACCTTTGTTAGATTTGTTGACACGTGTTACGCATACTTTTACTAACTCTGACTTAACTCCTCTCTTTACCGTTAACTCTTTTTTTCTGTTTTAAAACAATTTACTATTATAAGGACCTATCCCTCAATCTACACCAAATTCAAACTATTTCCAATTTGAACAATTTCTATATCAGGCTCACGTATTTCACACGTGACATAACCAGTCAGCATGACCACCTCAACCACGAACTGATTAAGAACGTGGGTCGGGCACAATAGAAGAATATAAACAAGTCAAAGACACATGTCTCCCATGAACTAAACAGTTATACAGTCAACTCCTACTTATCTCATTATTCAGAGAACGTGCTTCAGCATGATTACGAGCTGTGGGTAAGGTTTATATAAAGAAAAAGTTCTAGAAGAGATAGTGGACCCCAGGTTTTTATAACCCCTGAAAAAGATACATAAAAAGCTTCTTATTTATGAGACCAAGAATTTCTAGTTCGAGAAATCTCTTGTAATAAGATATCAGCTTCAAGCAATAAATGTTACTATTACTAAAACCCTCAACTCGAGGTCATAGTTTTTTTACCTATTCAAAGGCTTTCCACGCAAAATCACCTATGTCATTTCTTACTTTATATTAGTTTTTGTCGCAGGTATATTGGTGTAAGAGCTAATTTCAAGCTATTTTGAGCTAACAGAATTAGGCCATTACATTTGGCACCGTCTGTAAGAACGGAGACATTTCCACGATATCCTAAGGCACACATTCACTCTATTATCAACTTCCAATCATGGTCACTTCCAGACGACCAATAACTGGAAAACAGTATGATTTTTCAGTTGAGCCAGAGCAGCTTACAGAACTACGAGCGAATCTCCATGCTGAAACTGAGAAGCATAATGAGCTTAAACATCAGTTAACTCTTGATCGAGAGCTTCAAGATAAGGAGCTCGAGGCTGAGCGACAAGCTCGATTGACAACGTTCAGGCGACATGAAGATTAGATGACAACCATGCAGACTGTATTGCAGGCTCTGCAAGATACACAACAGGCTCCCCAAACCAGAGATCGTGATCAAATACCAGAGACTTGCCGAGTTTCTGCGCGGGACAGATTAGGACCTCGAGGAGCCACCAGTAAAGCTATTTCTAGAAATGTTCAGCACGAACCTCAACCTTCCATTCATTTGGGTGGTCAGGTCCAATCTGATATCAGTAGAGGTCCTCGACCTTCTAAACGTCAGGAGGAAGAGCAACGACCTCAGCCCCGAATCCCAGTATGTGATCGTTTGAGTGAAGGCACCGGTACTCACAATCCTCAACTACCACACCAAGCCACTCAACAATACTTTAATACGTCACACAAGAGCATATGGATCAGCGCATCAAGGAGTTGGTTGAAGTATAGGTTCTTGGCAATAAAGGCGACCTTACCAAGATACAGGGATGTTTGATTGCCAAAGAACTATTTGATATGGAAGTTTCAAAAGGTTTTCATACCCCAAAAATTAGTAAATACAAGGGCACCAATCTAAAAGAGCACATTCAATAATACCGTGATTCGTTGGGATTATACTCCAATCTCAACCACATTCTCCTCCGTTTGTTCGCAGCAAGTCTACAGGGAGAACCACTCTGATGGTTCCACTCTCTACCTGAAGACTCCATTCTCACATTCGATCAGCTGCATAAGCAATTCATTAAAACATATGCTCATAACAAAGACAAGGAGGAGAATTTATATTCTCTTATTAGTTTAAAACAAACACAAGGAGAGAAGCTCGAGGCTTTTGCTAAGAAACTTTTGGAGCTCGTACAAAAAGTAGATAATCTTGATAAAAAAAAGCTGTTACTTCATTCACCAACGCGCTCCAGCTCGACTGCAAGGCTAAAGAGCACCTCTTCTTAAATAAACTAGCGACCTTGGATGATATGATCCCCAAGGTCAATGGTTACGTCGACCTGGAAAGGATGGTGTCTGAAAGGCATAAATCTACTAAATCTGTCTTAACCACTAAAGGTCCACCTACATAGTGAAATACTGAACCGAATGAGGACCAGGGTGATCAAAAGTATTCCAAGGGCAACACTGGCAACCTTCATAAAGATGGTACATTACCCAAGCCGATCCTCCCTAAGATGAATGTTCGCATCTGTACAATTTTTCTAATTCTGTCAAAAGATAAGCTCTATCATCCATTCCAACTATTGGGGCCAATTGAAAACCGCCTGTACTGCATGAATCACAAGGTAAATCATTATACTACAAATAACTGTTATGCTTTACAGAGGTTATTGGAGTTTATTTTCAAAGAGGGATGGATGTTCAAATACATTATCGATCTAGAATCCTACAAGGATGACAGCTATAAGAAGCAGGTCAAAGTGGCCCAGGTCAAAGATCAAGCTGAGGAGAACATCTATACCATATGTACCATAATAACATGATCGAGATTCATCAGATTAACAACTCTTGCAGGTTCGAGCGCAAGAGATTATCAAAATATTGCGATCTCACACCACAGGATAAGGAAGCTAAGCTTCTTCCTGAGTCAAGCAATTGCCAACTTGGGATTTCATTCGAAGATTGCGATATCAGTCATGTCAAATTTCTACATCATGATGCATTAGTAATAATACTCAAGATGAAGAAGTTTATCATGCATACAATGATGATCGATACTGGAAATGGTATTGAGATTCTTTTTTAAAGCACGATCAACCAGATGGGATTGGCCGATCAAGTCATTCCAAGCAACACCAATATCAGTAGATTTAATGGTTCTAGAGAAGAGCGCATTGGCAAGATCATCTTACCAATCACCGCTGGCCCAGCCACAATTAATGTTGTATTCTATGTCATCCACGCCAAATCTCGTTATCTCGACATTATGGGCCGCTGCTGGATTCACAACATGGAAGTAATCGCTTCCACATATCATCAAGTACTATGCTTCAAACACAATGATAGCATCTATGAAATCAAAGGTAGTCAAAAGCTTTCCAGTGTTTACGAGAATACTGTCTCTGATATTCTAGATGTATCAGACAGGTACGCTGCATAGCAATTATAGAAAGTTGGTCACCTTGATGACCAGCCTTCCACAAAAGAGCCTACTGAATTCATCGACATTGATGGATCTAGCCGGAGTACTTTTATCAGTACCAAGATGGTCCTACATGAGAAGGATGCTCTCATTCACTTCTTACGAATGAATCGAGACATTTTTTCGTGGACTTTCGAGGAAATGCCCGGGGTGGATCCATCAAAGGTATGTCATCGATTGGCAATCAACACCAACGCACTGGCGGTCAAACAGAAGTAGCGGCAACTCTCACCTAGTCTTCGAGATGAAGTTAACTTTGAGATTGAGAAATTAATTAAAGTGGGATTCATTCAAGAAGCCAAATATCCAAATTGGATATCTAATATCATTGTTATTCCAAAGAAGAATGGAAAAGTCCGAGTTTGCGTAGATTTCATAGATCTAAACAAGCACACTCTAAAAGATAGTTTCCCTCTTCCCATCATCCATCAAATCCTTGATTCTATAGCAGGCCATGAACTCCTATTTATGATGGACGCTGCTTTAGGATACAATCAGATTCCTCTCTTGGAAGAAGATAAGGAAAAGACCACTTTCATAACTGAAAGGGGGCTTTACTATTACAAAATTATGCCCTTCGGACTAAAAATACAGGCGCGACTTATCAACGGTTGATGACTAATATGTTCAAAGCACATCTTGGGAAAATTGTAGAAGTCTACTCATGATCTCTTGTGCAAGAGCATACAGTCAAACAACCACATTACAGATCTAACAACAATCTTCAACATTTTACGGTCATACCGAATACGACTCAATCCAGATAAGTGTCAATTTGGAGTTTATTCAAGCCGATTCCTTGGCTATCTCATCAGTAAGAAGGGGTTTGAGGCCGATCCAGATCAAATTCGAGCTCTCATCAATATTTTATCTCCAAAAATAATGAAGGGCGTACAAAATATTGTGGGCAAGATTGCCGCTATCAACAGATTTATTTCTAAGTCTTTAGATCGCTGTCGTTAACTATTCCTATTACTCTGAGGTTGTGCCAAATGAGGAAAAGTTCAACCCAACACAGAGATTTAGTAGACATTAGAATGCGAGGCAGCTTTTCAAAAACTCAAAACTTATCTGGGAAAGTCTCCCATCATGAGCACCCCGGTAGGTAATGAGGAACTGATCATCTACCTGACAATTACAGACACTTCTATCAGCTCAGTTCGTATTCGACTTGAAGGGAAGATCGAGAAGACAGTCTATTTCATCAGCAAAACCATCACTCCTGCAGAATCGAGGTATTTTAAAATCGAGAAACTCTTATTCACTCTCGTTTACACTTCATAGAAACTTATACGTAAAAACATGTAATTACTGACCTTTTGGATAGTAATTTACGACTTGCTACTATATTGTTTTCTCGTTGAAGAATACGACTTCCATTACCAGTCATAATTTTATAACTCCCGTCGTTTACTATTTTCTTAGTCTTATTTCTATCTTCAAAAATATGAATCTTGTCTAAGTCAAGAAAACGTAGCAATTTCAACTATGGATACTGTCATTTCCCGCTTTTCACCCAATTACAACTGCTGATCTAGAATATAACCCACAATTGTTTTTTTTTAAATGTTAATTCTACTAAAAATCTCTCCACAATCTCGATCTAAAAACCTATCTTCTCTCTGGGTGTCCATCATCTTTATGTGATAACCTCTCTCTCATCTCATTCTCTTTCCCAGAAACCCTTTAAGGAGAATAATTTAGGCCCCAAACTCTTGATTTCTTCAATAACTTACCGAAATGCACAATGATTATTATGTTATCTGATTTACTGCGGGGAATGTTTTCTTTCGTACTGCGAGGAACGCACAATGGTTCTGCCCGTCTTGCAGTAATCACAAGAGGCGTAAAAGTAGGTAAATTGATTTTTTCGATTTCTAACTTTTTAGCATAAATCCATTAATGGGGTTCTCTATTTTACCATATTTTGTACAATATTCTCTAACTCAAAGTAAATACATCGATTTTTATATCAAATGCAAATAATTTGAATCGACCGCTTTATAATGGTACGTGAGATTGGGATTTCTGTTGTACATGCTCTCTTATAGATTTATTGCTAGCTTGAGCTATTTAGATTCATTTTCTAATTTTGCCCAAATCTATGTAAAAGGTGAGTGGCAAAGAAAAAAGTAGGAAGTAGTTGTATCAAACTAGTTTTTCTGTATCCTTGGCTTTTTCTTATGAATTTAAGGTGTATTGGTCCTCGCTCTACCATTTTATCGATCGATACATTACAATTGTTTTCTAAAACATAAATTATCTTTGCTATGCCAATTTAAGTTCTTACTATCGATTTGGTAATGCTGCTTTGATGATTGATTATGTGAGTTATGCAACTATGATGCACTATCATTTCCTAATGCAAGTTATATTTTCTAATTTAAAATATTTTGCCAATCATACTTTTACTCTCCATGTCAGTTTTTTTAATTGCAGTACTTTAGATGTGAAGCGAGTTTATTCTAGTGTTTAAGCTTGATTTTGTTCTTAGATTTGACTTTATAATTTATTTATGAAATGTCTTCATTATCTGAATTGCGTAGTTTGACATCTGGAATCTGAGACTTATTTCAACTTAGTCTCCTGTCACGCCCATGTAATGTGGCCCTACTGAAGCTTGCTTATTTGGTTTTCTTTAGCAACACTATGATAATGAACTATAGTTAAATTGATTTTTTGGTGTAGGTAAAGTTGAGATCAGTATCTTGGCTCAAGCAAGTATGAATATCTTTATTCATAGGTTCCAATCTGTTGAATTAGAAGGTACCTGTTTCAAGTCCAAGAATTTACTTTCTTTCAATTGCTAGTATGCATAGTTGTGTTTTAGAAAGAGTGATAATCCAGTAATGATTTATTCACCGAGTATATCAAAAGGGTGGCTGCTAGACGCATGTTTTGCAGCGGACCATCTTGGGATATATAAGGCATCAAACGGTCAGTTGATCCAAACCATCTGCATCTACGAGGGGTTCTGATGGATGGAGTATTCTATAAAAAAATCCTTACTGAATACTTCTATGGAAAGGTATTCAGTAAGAAGATCACGCCTGATGGCTGTATAATGGATTCTCCTGATGGAGTATTCAGTAAGGTTTGGGCAATATGGAAACTGCTTTTCTTGCCGGTTCAGCCCTGGGTGGGGCTGCGATCAATATATACATGCTTATATTTAGCCGTGTCTTATTAGGAGTTTTTTAGGCGATCTTCAGCTAAGTAACTTCTTCAAGAATCTTCTGAATGCTGGTCATGTCATTTTTTCTTGACCACTTAAGGAGTTTTTGTCAAATAAATGGATAAACTTTGAGAGCTCTTGAAAACAAGTTGAACTTCACTAGCCACGCTACCCAGCCTGCATATGTCATTTTACTTAAAAAATGACAATCGATTGTTCATCTCTGGGCTTCAGGTAATAAGAAAAGCACACAACCTAGTAAGAGAAGTTTCCCATGATCCAGTTTGATTACCTAATACATAGTTAGGGGCCAGCAGATATATCGACCCGCTCTATAACCTTATTTGATTAAAAACCTGAGGATCTTATTAGTAGAAGATTTAAGATTTTCATTTTCTAGGCTATAAGTACTCTCTTGCAATGGATATCTTCAATATTAGGTTTAATTTTTCTTTCTTATTGCATATGAACTTTTGATTGGCTTTGTTTGTATATTGCCCGATCCGTGTTTGTGGTTGCTTAAAACAGCAAAAAGTGGAAGCAGCTTTTACAGTCGAGGGGTCGTTCTTTCATATTTTCAACTTCAATACCACTGCCTGTTGCTGCTGCTGGCTGCTGCACATGGAAAGTACAATTTTGTTTTGCGTTTAACATGTTTTGATGGCATCTATCAGGTCATCAACATTGATACAACAGTGATACGTACATGTGTCATTTCAAGCATATAGCTGAATGCTATAGAAACTGAATAAATTGAGATTGTCTTTTACAAAAATAAAAAGAGTGTGCTGACAGAGGCGCATTAAATCTTAAGAAGCTGGAGTGCCATTTTCAAGTATGTCACGACAATACTTGCTTTGTTGTGACATTAGTGAATTTTAAAGAGAAGGGACTGCAGTAAAGTTTTCATTTTGTAAAATTATATACCATATATTGTTGAATACAACCTGCCTATTTGATACATCTAATGCATTTAATTAGTGGACGTTGAAGAGCATTCACTGTAAATGTTGTTAAAGTCACTCCCTGTGATACATCTAATGTTCAATATAACCTGTTCTACTTAAATCAAATAGGGCTCAGTAAGGGCTCTAGAGGTTCAATGAGGGGTCAAGTTGGTACAAGTCACTCGCTATGAATTTCACAATTAACATTAACCAATAAATAAATAAATAATAATGACACAGAAAATTAAGTTGTCACTTTGGGATTCCACATTCATTAGTAATGTGTATAATCTCTTACAAGAAGTACCTTATATGGTGAAGCAATAAGGTTTGAGGAGAGTAGAGTAAAAAGGACAAAGAGAGTGAACAGAAGAAGAGAAATGGGGAATTAAATCGTAGTTGGGGATGTTGGTTTAGGATTTAGTATTGGGTGATATTTTCTTGGAGATGATATTGATGTGAGGAGTTTATCCGTAGAAATTTCAAAGGTCCCTGAACATTAAACAACATATTAGTTGGTGTAGATTATCAATTCTAAACATTATTATATGTTAAATAGTCGCTTCTGAGTCCTTGATATCCCTAGTTGAGATGGAATTTTATCTGTATTAACTCAGAGTTTTATCACCTCCATAATTCTCCATAAAGAAAAGAGAAAAAGAAAACTCCCTGGTTCCGGCCCCCGATTCTCGACCCACTGGCTGAACTTCCTGGCTCCAGTCGTGGTGAAGAGATCTCCAATTATGTAATGAAATTTGTGTAAAAACTTTTGTTCCTTCGTCTCAATCCATACTATATTTGCTATATATATACGATTTAACGTGCACTATATGTGGGAACTATTGTGCAATGCATCTGCTCTATTACTTAATTTTTAGGTAAATGAAGTTGTCCTGAACATAGTATTTGTTCTAGTTCGCAGCTTGCCAGAATTCTGATTATTTATGGTTTTTAGTTATCAAAGTTTGCAACAATGTACTACATTTCTTATTGACATATAATAATACGGCTTGTGGAACATTTATTTTTGTTAGATCATGTTCTATGATGCATAACTTTTAGCATAAATCACTAGATTCAAGTATATATGGAGTAGTAACAAAAGAGAATACGACTTACAGCTTCTATTATTGTCACAAAAGAGGAGAAATGGTGTAGAATGGGGCCATTTGGAGCCGGGTGCAAGAATTCCAGGCTCTGACCGGATCCCCATCACAAGTCCTATTATATCTCTTGCGGTCGGGAGTGAAGAAAAGGCCCTTCGTGCCAGCAGGTCTCTCTCTCTCTCTCTAGCACTTACTCACACACACATACACACCTAAAAACACTCGTTTATACACTTGCACAAACAATCAATAAAACTATCTGCTGACTACTACTTGCCACTCATCATCATGGCACAGGCACTTATTAGAATCTGGTTTCCATGTGACAACAATCAGACCTCCCACAGTGCCTCCTAATGCCTACATGTAATTTACTATATTATTTTCATCACGCTTGATTAAGTATGTATGTTGAAAATTACATTTTGTAAGTTGGCTTAATAGTTTTACCATTATTAAACATACTTGGATGGTATCAATATGATACATGGGAACTATTGAGGATACTCTGAACGATGCCCAAGACATGATGCCACCTCTCAATTATCCAGGCACTCTTAGAACTTCGATCGGTTCATTGACCCTAGTAATGATATTAGGAGCATTTTTCTATAAGGGAGGTTTGGGCAATATGCTTGACAAAGGCGTGATCTTCTTACTTTGTTGAAGAAACTGCAAAGCTAATTGACATGTGCACAATATGGTCAACAAATCCCAGTTATTTATCCATTATACAGCCATCAGGAGTATTCACTAAGGATTTTTTAACTGAATACCATGCATATTGATTCAGGAGTATCCATCCTGATATGTTGTCTGAGTTGGTGATAGCACTCCAACTGCGATCGGTGATGGGGTTTGAGGAGGTTGCAGACAAATAACAAGCTAGGAGTTTATTATTTGAAGGAAGACACCTCCTCCTTATGTTCCTCAATATTGGGTTGTCCTGTGGATCATACATTAAGGTTCAACACATGATACATTTGTTAGATGATGTGGAAGAAGAAACTGTAGTGACATGTTTTTCGGGAGGAAAACCTTCGCCAATACTTATTCGTAAAGATTGCGTAATAAAAGGCTAACAACCAAGATTTTACGTGAAATACTCAGTAGAAACTGAGAAAAACCACGACCTCGAGGAGGATTTGATGTAAAATCTATTAGATGCTAGTTATTATAAGTTTTCCGAGTATTGATAGTGTTTAGGATAGAAAAATGTAAGATCTGCGGTCCTTTAGAATTTATTCTCTGCCTGTATTCATAGTATATACAGGCAGCTTTACAAAAAGAAAGAAAGAGTCTCCTATTCTGGGGGTAGTGGGCGAACTTTGCGGATCACTAACAGTTCCTTCTTGACCAGGCTGCAACGGCTACTTTTGGTAAGTCGAGGACTCATGGAATCTTCTAGAATGTTGAGTTGTCTTCAACTATAGAATATTGAGCTATCTTCGACTACAGAGTGTTGAGCTGTCTTCGACTACATAGTATTGGCTTGTTCTTGTTGAATCTGGGGAATATGATACTACAATCGTCACATTCTCGACAGAAGTACTTGTAGTTGTGTCGAGAAGAAAATTGGAATCTGAAGAGGTTGCCGAACATCCTCAGAGGTCAGCATATGTCATTACCGAGGTCAAAGTGAACTGTATCTGGTCAAGTTGGTTTCGAGGCGCAATTAATGTTGTTCATTGAATATAGTTTAAGAATGCTGGGTATAAATAAAAGGTTTATGGAAGGTGGATGGTAGTGTTTTGCGAAATGAGGTTTCCCTAAGTATGGTTTATTATTGGGTCTAGGGTTGAAGACGGTGAGTATTCCGACGAAAACTAGCGTAGACTGAGAGACAAGAAATTGTTATGTGATTGGAGTAGATCAGTGGGGTGAGAACAAAGATCAAACAGAGATGAGATGTGTCTGTTAGAAATAGTGATATCATCATCCGGTTGTGAGGGTAATGTATGAAGTCAGCTGGGGGGTGAAGGGGTAACTATTACTACTGGTGATGAAGATATGAAGCTTGAATGGGCATCCAGAGATCTTGCCGAACATGTGGGTGTTCTTGCAATTTTTTTTTGTTTTTTTCCTGCTGAAGCATCTCTTTAGAAGTTCAGTGACTTGAGAGTCATTGAGCTTCAAGGACTAGAAAGAGGCTTTAATGTCTGATTCTGGTGATAAGCAAACAACAAAAAAAGTGGCATGTCGAAGGATGTTAGTAACAGCAGATAATTTGTAATGGAAGAAAAATTAAGTATTTAGAAATGAATGTACTCGAAAGAGATAGATGTCGAATGTGATATTTGAGAATGTAATCGAATGAAAGAGGTATCGAATGTAAGAAAAAAGTTTATGAGATAAATAAATATGTGTTTATTGAATTTATTTGTTTTTGTGTATGTTATCAAATATTAAATATGAATAAAAAATTATGATACAATTTTTTTGAATATTGCCTTGTGTGCAAAGTTGAAGGTAGCTGAGTGTGTTGGGCCAATGACGAATTTCAAGGTTGATTGATTAACTCTAACTGTGTAGAGTTTCAAAGCATAATAAATGCAGGAGAGTTTTATATTGACTGGAAGGTGTATAAATAGATGTTTGTTGCTTGCAGATGGATGTATTCACCCAAAATGGTGAATACGAGAGCTCAGGCCCATGATGGGATTTTTTGACGTGTGCAGGCATTGTACTGGGTGTCGTTCAACCGATACTTTGGTTCGCGGAGCATGGAATGGTATTTTGATGATCCCGAGGAACTGAATTATGAAGAGATGAGTGAGGCAGAGGCGAAGGAGGCTGAGGAGGAATTTGAGTTTCGTGTGAAACTTCAGTTTTGGCGTCCTCCTGAACGTTGTGGTGGCATGTGGACTCGAGCAAAGTTGTTGGTGAAGAGAAAAGATGAAGCGGCAGCGAGGGGTTTATGAAGAGTAAGTGCTCAAGATGTAGATGTGTTGTACTGGTAAATGTTTGGCAAAATGTTATTTAAAGAAAAAGTTCAGTATATTGGAAAGAATGTTCATTTGTCAAATGTAAAATGTACGTGACAAACTTTGGGAAATAAAGATTGTGTTTAAACAAATGTTGTTAAATAAAATTATAGGCAACTGATGTCGAATATAATCCCATAAGTATAAGAATTGGTAGGATATTATAAATTGGGGAACTTATATGCAAAATGAATATGGCGAGATGTGTTCCATTAGGTGATGGTATGAAGTATAAGGAAAATGATGTAAATCAGCTATTGGAAAAGATGGATCTTACACTGAGAGATATGAATGTGTCTGCAGAAGTTCTTCAAGAATTAAAAGGATTGAAGTACGAATGTAGAGGTTTATTAATGGGGAGAAGATTAAGAGTCAAAGAAGTCGAGAAAAAGCGCATGAGGCATTATATTCGAGGAACTGGACGGTCGCCAAGTGGTGCGACGAATAGTCACGTGGGGTCAATAAATATGTAAGAGGTAGGCGACTGTTCAGTTCATTTACAAATTGAATTTTTTTGAGGGAGATAACTGCTGTTGCTCGTCGCTGAAGTGGTTAGATACAATTGCTAAGGAGGAGATTTGTGTGTTGATCGAAAGGGCGAAGCGAGCTAAAGAGAGGGATACAGAAGCGACACGAAAACAAATTTAATGATTCGCCCAAATTGTTTCGTAGGTTGATGCATTAGATTAATAGATAATGTGTAATGAATTGGAAATGAATGATATATGTCCATGGATAAGAAAGTAAAACTGTTCGTAGGTCTGCTAATTTGATATTGGAAATTTTGGGTGGCGGTGATTCTGAGTTACGTAATTTTGGTTGTCAAAAGGAGAGAATTGGGTAGGAGGAGAAGTAAAAGGGATTTGGGGAAGGGCGTTGTAATTACAACGCAGTGGGAGGAGATGGTTGTGAGGTAGCGAGATATGTGGAGAGAGTTAGGATTTAGCGGTTATCACCGAATTTTATGTTGGAGAAAGGGAATTCATAAAATGGAAATAACTATTTTTTGGCGGGAAAAGGTGAAACGTCTTCGAGAAGCTATTGAAATTCCTGTAATTTTGACAAGAAGATAGAAATTAACCGGTTATCGAGGTTACTTATTAAACATAGTAAAAACATCGAGAACTGAACAGATGGTTTTTGAATAAAAAATACTAAGATAAATTAATTTATATGAATTAGATCGAGAACTGTGTATAAGTATAAATGTAAATGATAGTAGTAAATAGTAAAGTAAATGAGGTGTTGGAGAGTTATCTCAACAGCGAAATATTTATGAATATATGAACTTAGGAATATATATATATATATATATATATATATATATATATATATATATATATATATGTATCACATATGAAAGATTCTAACTGTGTTAAAATATTGAATCTGATGTACAGGTTATAATAATGGCTGAACCTAATTTAAATGATGATAAAGATATATTTGCGAGTCTAAAAGATATAGTACCTTTGATGATCGATATGAGAACATGTGTGCAACAATTAGGGGGGAGATACAGGGTAGGTTTGAGCAGTACAGACACAGGGGGTGGGGATCAGTTTAGGGTTGTGCCAAGTGTGCATGAAGTATCTAAGGAAGAAGTGATGGAGACTGGTGTAGATCATAAGCCTTAGACGAGTGATCGAGAAGGGAGTGGGGATGGGGAAGAAGATATGGAAGAGGACGAAGAACCATGTTATGGGGAGGTTTTAGAGACCAAAGAAATTATAAGATTTAAAAAAAAATGATATTCCTAGGGATATGAAACTAGAGAAGTATCAATACGAAATGATCGACCAGGACATACCCTTAGATGGTATTCTGGTGCATCGAGAACAGATAAAGAAAGGGCTAAAGCTGCCCCTTAGGCGGATCAGAAAAAGTTAATGAAGTTCTTTGATGTAGCCCCGGATCAATTTAATCTGAATGTATATGACCTGTTTAGGGTATGTGGTGCAATAAACGGTAGACTTAAGGCTAGAGGGGAGGAAACAATAACTGTAGATGACTTGTGTGTGTACTACACAATAAAAATGAACCCAAAGTTAAAAGGGTATCGTTATTTGGTGAGGTTTTTGAAGAGGCCGATGTTTTACGATATGGTGTCAACTGGAGATCGATATACCGAAGAACGTTTACTAGTGTCTGAAAATTATGAGTTCGATCCAAAATACCCAGGGGAGCCGCTTAAAAGAAAAGCGTTTCATCTAAAGATAAGATGAAAAACTCCTTTGTCATACATTCTCGAGAAGCATCTTCGACCCCGTTCCAAAGAGCAGCCATCACAGCAACGCCGAAGCCACCTGCCAAAAACACTGATAGCATTAGAAGAAAAGAAGGCAAACCTGATAGACCTATCCTAATTCTGCCACCAATGACAATAACCCTCTCCGCTATAGTGGCGTGTTTTCCAGGAGGAAAACCTTCACCAATACTTATTCGTAAAGATTGCATAATAAAGGGATAACAACCAATATTTTACGGGGAAAACTCAGTAGAAACTAAGAAAAACCACGACCTCGAGGAGGATTTGATGTAAAATCTATTAGATGCTAGTTATTATAAGTTTTCCGAGTATTGGTAGTGTTTAGGATAAAAAAATGTAAGATTCGTGATCCTTTAGAACCTATTCTCTACCTGTATTTATAGTATATACAGGCAATTTTACAAAAAGAAAGAAAGAGTCTCATATTCTGGGGGTAGTGGGCAAACTTTGCGGATCTCTAACAGTTCCTTCTTGACTGGGCTACAACGGCTATTTTTGGTAAGTCGAGGACTCACAGAATCTTCTAGAATGTTGAGCTGTCTTCGACTATAGAATGTTGAGCTATCTTTGACTACAGAGTGCTGAGCTATCTTCGACTACAGAGTGTTGGCCTGTTCTTGTCGAATCTGGGGAATATGATACTACAGAAACAACATGGGTAATATAGCTGGCTGCAATTCATTTTACTTGCTGCTGGGTTTATGCAAACCAACCCATTAAATTAATATAGCGATTACTCTACTCTGCATATGACGAACCTGAAAACCATTGTAAGTTGAGTCTTCTTGTCATAGTTTACTTTTTAATACTTAAACAAGAGATGTAGTTTGGTGTAGTTTGCTTGTAAATTCGAAGCTTGGAGTCTAGAGAATTTTATCATTCTCAACTAAGATAAATTATGCCAAAAAAGAAAAATTGTTAAAATTTTATGTCCCTTTGAAAATTTGAAAAAGGCTTCTTGATAAAGCCTTATTCAAAAATGAGATAGAATGGAGATGAAAAAAATCTAGGAGCTTCTTTCTGCCCCTCCACTTGTATTTATCCCCTCTATTTTACTACTTTTACTGAATATAGCAATGTTTTATTCAGGCCAAGGTTTTCAATATTTTAAGATTGATACATCTGGCTAGACAGAAAAAAAAGGTTAATATTCAACTAATTGATTATTATGATTGAATTTTTACAAAACTGAAAAAAGGGTCTACAAATAGAATTGAGTACAATGATAATTGAAATAGTTATATTCTTTTGGAAAGGATTTTGTTTCTTATGATGTCCTTAATTATACTTATGTAGGTTTCTCTTGAAGATCTACGTTATTCATCCACCTATGTTAGTATCACTAAACTGGGAAATACATTATTTGTACCTCTCAAAATTGAATGCTTTTGGACGATCCGGAGAAATTTCTGGTTCTCTTTGCAATTTTTGTGAGTAGAATTTTTAACTTCCTTAACAAGATTACTTTGTTGTTGCCACACTTTTGAGCTTTATTTCACAGTTAAAGATGTTAGTCAACTTTATGCTTATCGCCATGATATTAAACATTATGAACGGCGTGGACGAGTTTTATGCAATTGTGTATTGGGTTAGGATATCATAAACTGGTAAAATTCGTACTGTAATATTCATTAATAGAATATAAAAATATTTAGGTGAGATGTTTACTCCTTCTCTTTTCCACTTTAAATATTTATGCTTCTCCTTTTCTATGAGACCTAACACAAGAATTCATTATTTAATCTCTGGCTGTGGTTCTCAACCCTTAAGTCGCTGCCGTGAATGTTATTATAGTTCTTTCAATTAACGAAGGTGATACACTTTTTGAATCTTCAGGCACTGTAACTACCATGCTTCTTCTTTGAAGTAGATTACTTTGTACTGATGTAGCTCGGGTAGCCAGACAAACGTTGGACTGCAGTTGAAGTTCATAGTTGCTTGTACCCGTAATTATATATCATTGTTGTTTAATTTTGATATAAACTTTCTGCGTGTTTTTCATTTTTTAGATTTTAAGGTATTGCACTTGCACATATTTGGTTTTTCTCAATCATTCCTATCCTTTTTAATTCTAAGATTATATACTACTGGATTGCGAGGTCATCGCATTGTAGGGGATTGTGACTACTAGTAGCTGCAGTGTGGTTTAAGTAAGTGGTTTTTTCTTCGATATATTGCGATGACTTTCTCATTTTAATAATTATATTTTCATTGGTTTATTCGATTGTTTCCATTTGTAGTTAGTGTGTTTCAAGCGCTTGATAACAAAGTTATAGAATTATGTGCAAAGGGAATAATTGGTGATCATAGCCAAGGGAATTCTAGAAGTTATCTGACTTCTTAGACTACACCATGCCTCAATAGGAAGGTATATTTTGAATTGTCTATTATATATTTGAGACTATGTTTTAAGTATATGCACATATAATTTAGTCTCTTGCTTTGGCATAAAGACATTGGTAAACTATGAGTTTGTTTTTGTTATAGCTATTGATCTACAACAGCAGGTTATTTAATCAAGCTTGAGTTTTTCTTTTGAAATAACGATGAAAGTGAGATATCATTAGAAATATTTATTAATTTATATATATAATAATATACGTTTCGGAGCCCAATGAGAGTTTAGAATAAGAAACAAAAGCTCTAGTTCAGTCTAAGAACGTTGTTTGCCATAAACGTTTCTAATTTTATAACTTTGGCATTTTTATGCCTTAATAGAACTATAAGCTCAGAAAAGGAAGAACGCTCATTAACTTGAGAGGATGATGGTTCAAATCCATTTAGTTTTAATTTCATAAATAAGTTTTTTATTATTTTTAATTACAATATTTTGTTAAATTAGTATGAAACGACTTATATCTCCGCCGAAAATTGTGAGAAATGCTACATATTTTATAACTTATTTTGGAGTCGTTAGATTATGATGCATAAAACAACGGATAAATGAGTTTCAATATGCAACAAATGCGACAAAAATTATGACTCATACGTATGTCATTTTTTTCGACAAAAAAAAGACTAACTTTTGTGTCGCAAATTTAACGAAAAACAACAAATATTACTACTCAGGTAAAAGTCGCAAACAAAAAACTACTACAAATATTACGACACTTTTTTCGACCAAAAATAAAGTCGCTTTCAGAAAAATACGACTAACTTGCTAAGTCATTTTTTGCTTTTTTTTACGTAAGCACTACTTCCAAGCTCATTCCATCAAAGTCATGAAGAACTACCCACTCCGGGAAGTTTTGTCCAAAAAAGAAAAATCAAGAAGAGTGCAACAATTGTCAGTCAGTTTGGGAGAACATGATATCAAGTTCGAACAACGATATTCAGAAAAGGGTTAGGCCATTACAAATTTCCTCACAGATTTTCTAGTAGAAGATCCCGATTGGGAGGAGCACAATCCTAACCTTACAGAAGAAATTATAGAAGATCCACCACCAAAACATTTAACAAACAAGCTGAATAGGTTATAAGAAAAGGGTGGAGACTTCATATAGATAGATCAACAGGGCCCGCAGGGCCAGGAATTGGAATCGTATTGATTACCCCTTCCAATGACATAATCATAAAATCAATCTGCCTGGATTTCAAAGCCTCCAACGTCATCGAATATGAAGCTCTAATTCATGGAATCGACCTTGCACTCGGGCTTGGAGTTTCAAAGCTTTCAGTCTACACAGATTCTCTACTCATCGTCCACCATTACTCTGAACAATACAAAAATAATGGAAAGATGATCGAGTATGCATCCCTCGATATGGATAGGGTGAGCAGGTTTGCGAAAGCAACTCTCGATTATCTTTCTCGAGGCAAAAATAGATAAGTCGATTCCTTGGCTTTTCTAGCTGGGGTCTTGGGAACAGAAGCTAGATATTTACAGATCGAAGTGATATCAACCCCCAGCATTGATCGACATTTTGTATGCGCGATCAATACTGGAGGCGATCAAAAGGAGGACGACGATTGGCGAAAGCCCTTCATTGCCTATCTTAGCCACAAGAACGAATGTATGTGGCCCCTCCCAATATATCCAAAGCTGCGCCGATAGTTGATTAAAAAATCGAAGCGTTACACAGTTCAAAATGGTTTTCTATATTGCCTTTCACTTACGAGGACTTACCACAAATGCCTCTCCAAGAAGAAAGAAGATGGACTGCTCAAAAAGCTCATGAAGGAACTTGTGGCTCCCTTGCCACAGGCCGATCCCTCGCTAACAGAGTAATCACATAAGGAGTATTTTGGCCGGGAATGCGCAAACAAGTATAAGAGTACTCACGCAAATGCAATGCCTTTCAATGACATGGACACTTAATCCGCACCCCTGTGCTTGAACTACATGCTAGGAAGGTGTTCTGGCCATTTAAGCAATGGGCACTCGATCTCATCGGGGAATTTCCTAACCTTCCAGGTAACCGACGATACCTCTACGTAGTAACAGATTATATTACAAAATGGGTGGAAACAGTTTCACTATGTCGAACTAGAGAAAAAGATGTCATCTCTTTTATCTGGGAACATATCATCACACGATTTGGATACCCCCACCTGATTCAGATCGATAACGGGCCCCAGTTCATTGGTGAGAAAGTCGTTGCCTTCCTCAATAAACACAACATCATCCACTCACCATCCAATCCATACTACTTTCAAAGCAATGACCAAGCTAAAGTCATCAAAAAAATCATAGTGAATGGACTCAAGAAAAGGTTTCAATCATAGAAAAAAGGAAATTGAATACGGGAACTCCCTCACGTCTTATGGGTGTTCCGTAGCACTCCACGTCAATCAACCAGCTGTACCCCCTTCCTCCTCGCATATGGCACAGAAGCTGTCATTCCAACTAAGTACCATCATCCAGTCAAATAACACAAGCTTACCGATGAAGAAAATAAGTTTGAACTGGCCTGCAATCTAAATTGGATTGACGAGACTAGGAAACACATTATCGCTAATCTAGGTCAATATCATCATATGCTGGCCAGCTCGTACAACAGAAGAGTCTGAAGCCGTATATTCCAAATCGACGATCTCGTCCTCAAAGAAATTCCTCAACACAGAAAGGAGGCACATGCCGGGAAACTGGCAGAAAATTGGGAGGGTCCATTCATATTCATTGGTCAAACCAGTCTGGGATCGTATTATCCCAAAACAGAACAAAGAATTCAAATCCCAAATCCATGGAACACTAGGAGACTGAAATGGTACTATCGTTAAGTCCCTCACTGCTCCACTTCAAAATTCTCATTCTTACATTCCAAAAGTGAGATTTCATCTTCATATAATGTACATTCGATTCTATTCAATGAAAACCTCCAAGCTTTTTCCCCACATTTACTCTCTACCTAACACACTAAGCCAAAACGAGTAAAAAACGACAGGGCAGGTCAGTCGCCATTTTGCTAAAGTGACTTCCATTTTAGTCAAAAAAAAGCGTCGTTCTTTTTGCAGTAGTTTTATGTTTCTGACTTCAAATGCGTCGTAATATTACAATTGTAAACCAAGTCGTAATATCTATCGTTTTTAGTTAAAATTGTGACACATTTATGAGTCTTTTTATGCGTCGTAAAAAATATACACAAGTATCAGTCGTTATTTTCGTCGTATATGTTCCATTTTCCGATTTATTTATCCGTTATTTTGCGCGTCGCAATTTTACGATGCCAAAATCACCTAATTTGTCGTAATTCGAAAAAAATTCAACATACAAACTAGTCGTATTATCTGTCACGCAAAAATGTCCACGTATTCGACACAATTATTTACGATGATTTTAGTCGCTTCTCGCAATTATAAATTTCAAAATTTTATTAAATAATACTAGTTTACTTAAAGAGTCTTTCCTATACTTTTAGGATTAGAACTAGATGAATTTAAACCATCATTGTCTCAAGTTCATGAGAGCTCTTGCCATTTAGAGCTTATAGTTATATCAATAAAGATACATAAAAAAACAATGTGTATAATAGTAGCAATTGTGGGGTTATATTATTAAGGGAAAAAAGTTATTATATTCATTTGTTTCTATGTTAAAAATGACTTGCAATATTATAAAATCGCAATGTCTCGGATTATGATACACAAACCCCCTTTCAAATCGTGCATCATTGACTTTTATTATACAATTAAGTCCAAAAGGAAAACAATGCTTGATCAAGAAAGAATATGAACCTGCAATGGACTTCAAGCAAGCAGCAGTAACAAGACAACCCTCCATGTTTAACCGAACAAGCTTATGCAATCCTGTAAATTAAATGAAGCCTAAGTTTCATGATAGAAAAATAATAATAAAGAGATAAATTAACCATACAAAGATATGACAAATTGTAGTGAAAGAAGCATAGAGTACCTTTCAAATACATAAATGAGAAATTGAATATTTAAATGTAATTAACTCTGTAAATAATTACAAGTTGAACGCTATTCAGTAAATCATGCGTCCAACTCAGTACCCAAATGTATCTTAGTAACCCAAGATATGTAATAATCATATATGTTGGTGAACATAAAGAAGACATGGACATAACTATAATTCTTTCTAACGATTTACTCACCACAAAATGTAAATCTATGTGAGGTACTGCACATACTACAATATGTTATTTGATTTCTAAAAACAAGATAAGAAAAACAACCTCTAAGATGAACTAGGCCTCCATTAATTCCAGAACATCACTCAAGGTCCAGCTTTGCCAAGTTCACTAACTTAGCGAAAACACTTATTCGTTGAGCAGTGATGGCATTGTTCTTCTTAAAACTCAAAGATGTCAGTTTCGATAGAACTGGTATATACAAAAACCCTGCCTTTATATTTGATAGCGGAAGCAAGCTGAATAGAGGATGGAGAGTAAGCCAGCAAGTACCAACAGAGAAACTAGACAAATTGTCACCACACCGAGTGCATCGGCGACTAGTCTGGTCAGGGGCATTACCCAAAGCACGGATACCATGCATGCACTCCGCCAGCATGGATACAAGGAAATTCCAAAGTAACGTTAAAGCCCTTTAGCAGTATGGATAAAAACTGTACTCGAGCAGTCTTCAGTTTGTAGTAGAATACTTGTCTCAGTGTCACCCTCAACAATCCTTTCTAATACCCAAGCCAGACTGTTCTTTCTATGGTAACCACATTAGTTGTGAGTCAATTCCAGGGCATCTGCTTCTAAAGCCAGCACTTTATGATAGGACACTCTCTCGTGGGAGGCGTTCTCCGCAGGGCAAAGGATTTATTGGAAATGGATGGCTTTCCAAAATGTGTATGTGCTTGTATAACATTGATTAAGGGAAACAAAGGTTAATGGTTGACATCAGGAGGACTTGGAATTCTTCAAACATGCATGACACCATCTGAAAACACCAAAAAACTGAATTATAGGAAGCACAATGATTCCCAACTCACAAACGTGTGCATGTGATTCGCTGAGATGACTTAAAAATACCAACAACAGATCCTGCTTGAGGTAGAAGGAATTGATTCGCTGTTGATTAAGTGTAGAATTTTTAGTATGGAGCTTGGGATAACAAAAAATCTTAACCAAGCCGTTGAAGATATACAGAGTGGGAGAGAATGGAGGGACGCATTTTCTAGTAGTTACGATAGATAGTATTAATTCATTGGACAGGGGGATCATAGCTGAAGATTGAAGGGCATTAGAAAGTACAAGCAGAATGGACCTCTTTGAAGAAAACGAAAAAAATAGAGATATGTACCCTAAAAGAAAAGCATGAGAAAAACTTCAAAATTAAACAGTATTTTCATTTTACCTATCAATTACCTTGGTTGTTCTGCAGTACTCTTTGTCCGACCAACATGCCTCGTCCTTGACGCGGTTTCTTGGCCAGTTAGGATTCATCAAAGCATCAGCTACAGATGGCACAACAACCACTTTCTTCCCACTGGTTTCTGAACAAGCCTTAAGCACATTTAGTGTACCCGTTACTGGCTCAATCAGTTCAGCCTACAAAGGCTGTTTGTTAAATGGAATGAGACTAATGGATGCATCATGCCAAGATGAGTAAATGAATTACAAAATAGAGTTCCATTTTAAATGGATACACAAAATTATTTGTGCAACACGTCTTTTCATAGATTTTCCGCAGAAATAACATTTGAGCTTTCCTCTGAAACACAAATAGAGTTCCATTTTAAAGAACCATAAAACCTATCAAAATTTGGGTGCTTAATATGAAGTCTGCTTCAAGCTTGCTAAATAATTATTAGGACCATGTTATTACTAAGATGGCAATAACATACATCAGTTCACAAGGAAAATGAACCACGCAAGTGCCTGAGAGTATAACCACAACGAGAATAAGCATGGGACAACATTAGCTGTATGTCGCCATCTCATGTCATCCATGAGATACAAAACATGGTTTGTTAGATGAATCTTGATGGAGATTCTGCAACAATCAACCATGGACTGTTCTTGGTTTTACCTCCAAGAACATGAAGTACTTTTCCTAAAAACAGATAAAAAGTTGAAATAGGAGGAAGGAGCACCGACTTATCAATATAAGGTTGAGAAAAAGGACCATGTTTCTTTTGTTCCACTGTTGGGATGATGCTTCTCATATCTTGAGTGCTTTCACCCTGAAAATAAGTAACTGATTCTGTGAGCAACTTCAATTGATTCTACAATGCACTGGAAGCATATATAGTTTAACTTAAATGTGATTAAGATAAAACCCCTATTTTAGGGGTCATTCGTGGTACTCTTGCATGTAAATAATAAGAGATACCCCTTTTCAAGCCAATTACTAGCTAGGAAATGGCATCTGTATCAAGAGTAATTAGTATACCTCCTTATAGAATATCTTATTTTTTTCATTCAAAATACAACACAAATTTCAGCATTAGATCATAAAAGTGTGGCATAATTTTTTGGGTCCCGCTGCAACCAACATACGTTATTTTTTTTAGATTGGGTTGAACCCAGATGCTTCAACATATCTACACAGTGCATCTCCAATAATGTTCATGTGTGAGTTGTAAAAAAAAAAAAAAAAAACTTAACTAAACTAAACTAAACTAATAAATCCTCGTGTTTACACTGTGCTCTCTCCAATTATCCAAAATAGGATAAAATGACCAAATCAAGACATCATAAAAAAGCCAAAAAACAAAATAGAAAATTGCTCTATGCAAATATTGCAAAATAACTGAGACGTAAAGACCTTTGTAAAGAGTACTGGCGGCATTAGTGAATGTTCAAGATAACTGAATCATGAAATCAAGATGCACAGAGATAGACAGAAAAAATTCCAGAAATATGGACAATCCTGTTGATCCAGTTAGTTGCCATGAATTTTACATGTACATCGACACCACCAGAAATCACCAGAAATCTTGTTGATTCCAGAAAAAATATCATTGTCAGTGTTGTAGGTTATAGGTGCAAGATACTACTAGAACATTAAAGTTGAAACTTAGAAGAGAGTACACGAATATTATGAATAATCTTCTTCTTTTCTTTTTTGAGTACAAGACAATTTTGACCGAAAGATAAGTTTTCAGAAACAACTAAATCCCATATATAAGGGACGACAATGTATGAAATCATTTTGCCACTCCAGTCAGATGTTCAGACTAAGAAAATTAAGCATTTGTCTTCTTTCGAAGCAACTGACTTTGTTTGTTAGAAATATTGCTTGTTGGGAAGGGTAATGGTAACAAAAACAATTACAGAATTATTAAAATGTTAAATTCCTTAATTATAGAATAAATACATCGTGCCCATATTATACTTCTTACCATTATTACATGCAGTGGCTGCTTCTCGAATATGCCAGGGCACAAAAGTATCTCATCCATGTTCCCTGAAGCACGCTGCTTCAACTCTTGCAATTATTATAAAAAAAGTCAACACAAATAATCAATTGCTTGTCATAGTGGCTTTTAAGATAATAGATGATGCAAGGAATTCAAATGAAATGGACAAAAAAAAACTTTTTTTATACAAACAAAGATGTAGTGAACTGAAAATAATATGGATCAAAAGACGATAATAAGATTACCGACAAATAATAATTTTTGGGGCACTAAAATATGTAACATTTACAGTTAGTAATGAACTACAGCACATTCAAGACAAAAATGAAGTGTTGACGTACCAATGTAGGAAGAGTTGTAAACTTTCCAGATTTTTCATCTGGAAGATATTCTGATATAGTATTAGTAGACACGAGCTCGAAGATATTCTACAACTCTTTTATTGTCTACTGCATGATCTCTTTGTTTGAAACGCCTGATGACGGACTGTGGACTGCCAAAAAAGAGAGAAGAATCCATTATTAATTTCTAAACTTCCATTGTTTAAATACCAAAATCTCTATTGCAAATAAATTGGCAGGAACTCTTCTACGAAAATATAAAATTTATTAACATAACTCTGATAATTTGTTTGTTGGTCCCATATATAGGGAAGATACTTTTATGTTTTATATCGTTATCTCAGATTGAATTTGTGATGATATGTACTGAACCGTGATATGTAATGAACAACATATCAGCCAGAATTGAGATATTTCCAATAGTTACAATTCGTTGACCAACGCGTACATTGGATGATATTCCAAGGATTAACTCAAAATATTCGCCTACAAACATTCATAAAAGCAGTATCAAATCTTTCATCTAATCATAAAAAGATCAAGTTGCAAAAACTAAACCTGTGCTTGTTAAGCTCAGTTAACAACGCGCTCTGCTTCGCAGTATCCTTTGGGTCTAAATCTGCATCCTCAATCAGACGTTCCAATCGTTTCTCCTGTAGCCAAAACGGCCACCATTAAACCACTCAGACGAAAATGGAAGCTTTGTAAAATTCTTTTTGCCAATGCCAATACTCCCATTAGAAATACCACAGCCGACAACTCCCTTTCTTTCTCTGCCACGACATTGTCAGGTTCTCTCACAATTTCTAGAAAATATAGATATCAGGTTCTGTTTCAGCAAATTGTAGAAATCTAAACTTTGAAATACCATGCTAAATATATTCTTTTTGCTACCAATTACAAAATTCGAAAAAAGAACACATATATTACGTTTATCGAATAATATCACTATATTTACTGATATGTAGCAATACTAACAAGTTTATGCTTATATAAGACATCGGTTTACCAATCTCGATATTTTGATCTAAGGCCGTTATGCATGAGGTCTCTATCTCAGTAATCTTTAAAAAAAGTAAGTTAGACACTACAGATAACGTCTTACACAATGGATATGTTTGTTAGTCTTCAAAATGGAGTCATCCGAAACAGGTAAATTTATTTTATCAAGAACATATTAAGGATCATTGCTCAATTGTCTCATAAGTCATAACCATTTTCACAAATTAGGTAAGAAGTTGCAACATAATTTCTTTTCCATTTCTTTCGCAAACTATCATTCTTTTTGTCCAAACCCAATTTATAAACATACCCATGTATCAAAATTCCAAAAGGGAGGGAATTCGAAGGAAAATGGGCGCAACCCCGGGTAAGTCTCATTTGGTGAAACTCTAATGCTGCTTCATGCAACATTCTGTTTCGGCATCTACCGGCAATGGAAGAGGTCCATGAGACTATGGGGTCGACGGATGGAGAGGTAGGACCGGGTTACGGTGAATGGGTGGGGGATATATCTGGACATTTACTATAAACATAAATGAAAAATCTCAATTTGCAAACAATCGCATACTAAAATATCAAAACATAACTCTTAACCATTTCAGCGCTTTACAAGGCCTAAACATAAATACTTCACAATCCAGTTCTACTCTTATTAACAAAATAAAAAAATAAAATAATAACACAAGTATAAGAGCAACAACTCACCAGTGACCAAAAGTAACCCAAATAAAAGTTGCTTAAGAAAAAAAACTTTCTTCCCCTTAAACTCCCAGCAAGTACAATTAAAGCAGTCCCAAGTGTAATACTTGCTCTAATTTCACACAAAATAATCACAAACATCAAAATCAAATCAAACAAAAGCAACCCAACATAAAAACAACTAAATCTCTCAAAATTGAGCTTGATCGAGCTTGGTGGGTTTGTGTTTCCTCTTGTTCACCAATGGTTTCTTCACATCATCAGCTGGGTAAAATTTTAGGGCTTTTCTCTGTGGGTGTTGGTGCAACTGATTTAACTGCTCTCACATGCTAGGAGATCAAAAAACTTTTGCATCCAAGATTAGTTAGCTGCTCCCACAGAGAGAGATGTCATGGATCTTAAAACACAAAGTGGATGATCTGAAGTTAGAGATTAAAATATTGGAGATTGGAGATTCAGAGATTGAAGATTGAAGAATCAGGGATTAGAGATTTCAAAATCAGAAATTGAGATTGGAGATTTGGAGAGAGATATGATCGAATTTTTTTTGGGAGAAACTTGCTTCACAAATCTTAAAACACAAAGTGGGAAGGGAGAGTTTTGAAATGAGGGAAATAGAAATCTGAATTTTGTATCCCGCGTTTTAGATAGTTATTCGCCATGGTTTGGCCACGAACTAGAATTAGTGCCACCAAAAACAAATAGGTATATGTCTTTAGCCTCGAATTTTGAGGTTTGGTCACGGTTAAGTTTGTAGCATTTAACTACTGTTGTCACTGTGGCTAAAACTAATATAGACAGTGGTTGTTAGTCTATTTTCTAGTAGTGGATCTTCATTTTGGGTTTCTAGAGATGAAAAAGATGGACACTCAGAGGAGAGAAAAGAGGGATTAAGATTGTGGAGAGATGTGTGGTGGAATTAGTAGGATCGTGGAGAGATCCTGGAGAGATGATGTATCAAAGGGAGAAAACGAGAAACGACAGTCTCTGAAGTCGAAATTGAATTGTTTTCTCGACTACAGGAGGAGTCAAATTTTTTTACTCAAAAATAAAAGGGGAAAATTAAAAAACGGCAGTGGTTCTAAAATAACCAATGTTAATAGAAGTCATATTGTTACAACAGAGCAACCAAGTCGTAAATCTACCTCCAAAAGTATCATTATTTACAGTTTTTGGCCTAGTGACATAGATTAAAGCAAATGTAATACTAGCTTTTAATCGACCTCTATACAGATTAAGGCATAGGCAATACTAGCCTTTAATCGAGCCTTATATTTAGATTAAGGCATAGATAATACTAGCCTTCAATCGAACTTTATACATACTCTGCGATTAAAATGAAGGTAATACTAGTTTTCAATCAAAGAACTCTACCAGATATAAGATAAAGTTAAGGTAAAACTAGCTTTCATCTCTCAATATGTTTGCGACAGATTAAAGCAAAGGTCAAACTAGCTTTTAATCACCTATCTATACATAATCTGCGATTAAAACAGAAGTAATACAAGTTTTCAATCAAAGATTTCTACAAGACATAAGATAAAGTAAAGGTAAAACTAGTTTTCATCTCTCAATATGTCTATAACTACAGATTAAGGCATAGGTAATACAAACCTTCAATCGAGCCCTATATACAGATTAAGGCATAGATAATAATAGCCTTCAATCTAACTTTATACATACTCTACAATTAAAACAAAGGTAATACTAGTTTTCAATCAAAGAACTCTACTAAACATAAAATAAGACAAAGGTAAAACTAGCTTTCATCTCTCAATATGTCTGCGATAGATACTATTACAGGTTATAACTATAAGTCACTTCTAAGGTTTCTTCTCTGTTGATCGGAGGTCAGCTACGCTTTTCCCTACAATGGGAGGAAGATCAGCCATAAAATCTTGAGCTCGAGTAGCTACAGTAATCCGCCTTATTCTACCAATTTAGCAAGTCGAGAACCTAACTCCATTTTAATGGTATGCAAATAGTTTCCTCGATCTATATCAGCTGTACAAATATATCCTACTTTCAACAGATAGTTGTGTAAGGTGTTCCTCTCAAACTCATTATCCTACAGACACTCTATCTTCTTCACCTTCAACTGAGGACCTGTAAACCAAACACAACACATTATCAAACGGAACAACTTGCTATAACAACAGTTCGATATTATACGCTATTACACTTACTTTTCTTCATAGTTCTATACAGAAGTTTTATAGGTTTTTCATCTTCTCTATGAAGGCAATCACCCATCACCTAGATTACATTATCATTCCACATTTGACCTGCTGAATTCAAATCGAAGAACAGCTAATGAGTTGAGCTCACATAAAAGTATATACCTCCACTGGAGGAATAATTTTTTACTCTGTAAAACTGTAAAACATCTTCAGGAGATATTCTATTCTCAACATCATTCTCCTTCCACAACCTATTCAAGTATTTACAGACATTGATTACCTCCCACATGTTCCTATTCAACTGAACAGGACATGCCCCTATGATATTCATTATCCCTTTCGCAAGATTGTAAAAGGGAAAACTCAACCCGTACTCCAACTGAGACATATAACACACAAATCTCTCTTCCAGGTTGCCCTAGACACTTTCATCAAAGTACTCCAAGGAGATCAAATTATCTATCCCCCTATATGATTTCCCTTTCTCTAAATCATGCAATAAAAAGAAATATTCCCCCCCAGATGTTACAATATAACTTCTAAACTACCTACCAGCATATTCTATAAAATTGCCCCATGCCCCCCCTATGGCTACTTTGGATTTGTAAAACTCTCTAAACACATCAGAGTTCAGAGAGTATGATACTAATTGTCAAGAGAAATCTTAAAATTGATTAAATACTACTTCGTTCTGCCTATCAGATTCTACATTATCGGACTCAACCGAACGACAAGAGGTCGACGCTTCCATTTCAGGTGAAATCTCTATCTTAATAACAAATCTAAGAACGAGGTCTGATTCTATACAGATATTCCTCACGATCGACTTACATACAGGTCCAGGTATTCTATCATTATCTTTTACAAATTTATGCACTCAGATACCGTAAAACCCTCATAGATATACGTATATAATATCGTATCTTTTTTCTATAAAGATATCAAACAAATTTTTACAAAATTACTATAACTAGTAATTTTTTTAAATTTTGAAAACAACAAAATTTTCAACAAATCATTCTCACAATATCGTGCATCATCTACTAACCTTCATCGTATGAAAATGAATCTGAAGCAGCGCCAAATTCTTCCTTCGCAACGCTGCTATATAACTTCCATCGTGACTCAGTCTCTATAACTTTATCTCGTTTTGGTTATTGATCATTCTCGTCTACTCTTTCACGTAAATTTCTACTGATTTTTCTCTTTCATCTCCTATTGTTCTTCAAATTTTCAAAAGTTGATAAATATTTTAATGAAGAAGATAATGCATTATTTATAATTTCTCTCTCTAACTGTTGACAGTTATTGGGCCTCACAAGAGCCGCCCTCAGTTTTGGAATTGAGGCGTTCCTTTCACAATTAATGTCAGACGTTTTATACCTTTTCGGTGAAAATACCTTCCCATCATTGCCCCTTATAATATATTTTAATATATTCTTATCTCTTCTACCCAAATCTCCCTCTAACTTACCCACACTCATGATGACACACCACTTACACGCAATCAAACTTTCCCTGTAATAAAGCAAGAGACAAAAATAAAAGCTGTCTATTTTTTCTATTCTTGCTTCTATTACTTATAGAATTGCTGACATCACTTCCAATGTTATCACATTTTAAATTTAAATTCTTTATTCACAACAGCTCTAAAAAACATTTGCAACAAAAAATAAATAAATTCAAATTAACCACTGCATCTCATTAATAGTTATTCAACCACATATAATTCACTCATTCACATATAATTACACCTGAAACATCTTAGATGTTCTGGAGAACCACACCTAACCAGTTCTCCCCCAACAATCCTCACATCTTCCTCCTCAATCTCTAATTTAGTAATTAACCTCACAACATCTTTTCAAGCTAAAGGTTCTAGAATCACTTCCCGGAATAGCTCCTTGTAAAAATGACGTTCGATCTCACTCCTGAAATCTAAACCTTCAAACTGATATTCAGTCTTTGGCAAGTCAACATCATACTCTAGCATCCCAAAGATCCTTTCTGTCACTTCAGCTATCTTAATCGCCAACTGCCATTCTACAGCTTGACAAACTCTCACAGATCAAGTCCTTACCATTTTCTCTTTCTTCTTCCTCTTTACATTATATTTCCCCATATTTATACAATATTCCAGATCTCTTCAAATCCCCCTCATTCCGTATACATATATTGAAATCTATTTTTCCATAACTGGAAACCCTAAAATCTTGATAGAAAGTTATTTGAACTTATTTGTCCACATTGACCTCTAAAGATTCGTCTTACCACATTTTGACCTAATTACAATCTATCCCCCATTCAAACATTTTTAAAAAACCTCACTGAGCTCGAATTTTCAAATTCTACCAATCATTTATCTTCTACAATATTTTCCCCCATCTTTCTAAGTTATTCAGTTTGAATAGCTTTTATACATCTTTCGTTTTTACAAATACGTCTTTAACAGTTCAATTGAGCAATATATTCTAGTTCGATCTCACATATTATATTTTGTCCTTTAACAATATACTTCATTTAGCTCAATTTCAATCACAAAAATTATTTATATCTATCAACACAGAGTTTGAATAAAACATCTTTATTAAGCTCGAATAATAATTACATATGATTTACAGATAACAAGTCTTTCAGGTACTTCCAGATAATAAATCTTTCAGGTACTTTCATATAACAAATCTTTCAGATGAGTATTTCAGGTGTTGTTGAAGTTCATTCTCATAATCATATCCATCTTTTAGTAATGTTTCACTCTGAGAATCTTTTGAAGCAAAGCAAGCATTGGAAAACACAGAACATCCTCGCTTTCCCAAGTTTGATCAAAGTTTAAGCATGGAGTTGAACTTCAAATGGAAACTATGGAAGAAATGAAGTTAGTACTTGAACCAACTCTTTAAACTGGAGGCCTTCTTAGTGCCAAGAAATTACTATTGTGCAGGGGAAAAACTTCAGTATCCATCTTACCCCTTACCCTCACAATTTCCTCCTCCGTAACCACCACCAACCTAGAGTTGGTAGAGATGAAAGGGAGTCCTAAATTAGAATCCAATCATTCGCAGAATACGATTGTGAAAAGGAGTCAGTACTTGAACCAACTCTTTAAACTAGAGGCCTTCTTAGAGCTAAGAAATTACGATTGTGCAGGGAAAAAACTTCAGTATCCATCTTACCCCTTACCTTCACAATTTCCTCCTCCGTAACCACCACCAACCAAGAGTTGGTAGAGATGAAAGGGAGTCCTAAATTAGAATCAAATCCTTCACAGAATAACGGCGGTACTACCTCGTAGTTAGACTGGCCCCCACATCTGTCTCCTCAACCTTGTCCTCCGCAAGGATGCGGAGACACCTCCAACGTGCCTCGCCTGTCAAGACCACATACTAAAATCTCCACATATAGTAGAAATCCTCCTCAGATTTAGCTGTTTCATTTTCCGACATACCATGATACATCGGTGGAATAAGAATTAGAGTGGGCATCTCCACAGATTGATCACCAAAATACCTCAGTTTATATCTCTGTATTTCAGCAGTAACTCTCTCCTTGTATACCATTCTCTGAGTCTTTACCATTATCACTCAGAGTTACAGAGTATTTTTTCAGAACAGCGTATTTTGTCAGAATCCATAATACAGGTACTATTTATATAACCTTCGTATTTAATGCACAGGTAGGTTCCCAAAATAGTCATCATTCAACACAGAACCATTCTCGGAACCCCAAGTGTCCATTACATCAATACTTTCAATCATCACTCAATACAGATACAACTCTCCATAAAGAAATATATCACATACCCAACCAGTCAAATTCCCATAAATCCTCCTTTCTTTTCAACTTCCAACACCCCATACATAGATTCTTTCTTAACCAAAGCTACTCGTGCCTTCAGTTGCGAGGGGGCAATTGTAGGGACCTATCCCTCGATCTACATCAAATTCAAACTATTTCCAATTTAAATAATTTCTATATCATGCTCACGCATTTCACACATTACATAACCAGTCCGCATGACCACCTCGACCACGAACTGATTAAGAACATGGGTTAAGCACAACAGAAGAATATGAACAAGTCAAAGACACCTGTCTCCCAAGAACTCAATAGTTACACAGTTAACTCCCACTTACCTTATTATTCGAAGAATGTTTTTAAGCACGATAACGAGCTGCGGGTAAGGTCTATAGAAAGAAAAAGTTCCAGAAGAGACAAGGGACCCCAGGTTTTTACAACCTCAGAAAAAGATACATAAAAAATTTCTTATTTACGAGACCAAGAATTTATAGTTCGAGAGATCTCTTGTAATAGGATATCAGCCTCAAGCAATAAAAGTTACTATTACTAAAACCCTCAACTCGAGGTCGTAGTTTTTTACCTATTCAAAGGCTTTCCACGCTAAATCATCTAGGTCATTTCTTATTTTACATTAGTTTTTATCGCAGGTATATTGGTGTAAGAACTAATTTCTAGCTATTTCGAGCTAACGGAATTAGGCCATTACAACTGTATATAAGAAAATCAAGGAAATATTAAATTTTCTAGGTAGTTGTTATGAGAGATTCCTTATTAGCTTCAGTCATATCCAAAAACCTAATTTTTATATTTTGCCCTTCTAATCCTCTCCAAAAGACCTCTCTTTTTTTAAAGCTTTAAAAATGGTGCAATGCTCATGTACGAGTTGCCTCGACAGGCTTCGTACCTAGAAAGAAGTACCAATCGAAATCAATTTTGGTCTCGAACATTTTTACAATAAGATCCTGATCTCAATTAAATTCATGAATTTATTCCCCCAAATTTGAGCTTCAATTAAAAATTCAATTTCTTCAACCCAAAAATGAATTCCCAAATCAATTGAAAATAAGTAATGAGAAAAATATTGAGTTGCTTCCATCAATGGAGGAACGGTTTCCAGAACTCAGCAATAATAAAAATCTATCTATATCTGTGCTTTCATTTAGGAATCAAATTTATCTTCTTCTTCTTTTTTAGATTCAAGTTGCTTGTTCTTTGCTATTGGTGTTGGAATTATAATCTCATGGAGAAGTGATGCCAATCCTGTTTTATTATTTGTTTATTGATGTTGTGTAAATTTGCCTGCTATATATTAAATGGAATACTTATATTTTTATCATCAAACTGGGGTTGGTGTTGAGACCCTTCAAGGAGGGAAGGACGAGGAATATGGTAGCCCCTCGTTTTTATCATTGAAGTTAGAAACTGAAAGCTTGCATTGTTTTAGTTTCCAGATAAATGATCGAGTGAATATTTTGGTAGGAGAGACGATTGAGAGTGTAGAATCGATTCTCTTAAATTTATTTTCATTTATAATAAAAACATATTTTAAAACTAAAGTATAAAATAGTTAACGGTGGAGATAAGAGTTAAGTCTAAACTACACGTATTATATAACCTAGCGAAGGAGTAGAGATGGATTCTCTCCACCACGATGGAGAGGATCTGGACTCTTCTAATTATTAGAGTTTAAAGTTTGAAAAAAAAAAAGTGACAAAAATTAAAATTTTCTTCAACCCAAGATCATCAACACTTTGATCACAACTTCATTGAACATTGTTGAATACTTGCCAAAATTCTCCTTTATATATTAAAGAGCTTAAAATCCACCCTTACACTCAAGTTCCTCCTTAAATATCCACTCCTGCAATGAGTCTGGCAAACTTTAGAGTCTAGATTAAAGGTGACATTACCGTCAACTTGCAAACAATTACACTGGATAGTTCAAGCTACTAATCAAACTTCTTTCATTATACTTTTCAAACATTACTTCAATAATTTTCAAGTGAAAGGGAGTTGTTCGTTAGTTTTCCCAAATATGAGATGCCGATCTTATACAAGATATGATTCTTCCACTACTAAATTGCTTATCAATAATTTTCAACTCGTGAACAATGCAGTGTTGCCACTATATCTGTCACGGCCCAGCCCGGGACTGCCTCTACAGTGCCCAGAGTGCAACGGAATAATGGACCGTGCGGCGTACACGGACGCGTAGTCGGCGTGTACCAGCCATCTTTACGGGCGTGGCGCGCCAGTGAAATACAACCCACGAATGCTAGAGCGACATCCGAATAATCCTAGATACTCGTGAGGGGTCATCGAATATGTATTGGGTATAGGCAACAACGCTGAAGGTTCCTTTAATAATCCCTACAGCGTATTCTCTCGCGACACACGCGAGGTACGGAAAGCACACCTGTCCTGTAGCGGATCAGGGTAGCTCAATATGCCGATTTTCAGATAAGTGACTCATATCTCAAGGGGCGACGAGCCTGGACTATTTATATTGTCCATCTGTAAGGGGCAGTGCATCTTGGATAGCCCGCGGGGCATTGCGGCGCCATATGAAGCCCTCTTTGGAAAACTGGCCTGCATTGCGAGGCAATGCCCCCTAGCCTTCCCAAGGCCTAGGAGAACTCATAACTATCCCTTGTAGATAGCCCATGAGCCGGGGTCCTTAATGACCAAGCATTAAAGCTCTTTTAGTCATGGGGAGGATCGGACCAAGGTTCCTCCTTAATATAGCTACTAAGTAAATAGTTAAGTTCCAAAAGGAAACGTTAAAACATGAGATGAAGCGTACTGGCCATTTTCGCCCCCTTAACTGAATCCGATCTCGACGAAACTTGGCGTACAACTATATTTGGATATAGAGAACATATACATTCGGACAGAACTCAAAACGCTCGTGTGGATTTGGCCGGCGTTCGGTAAGTCGTCACAATATCACATTGGTAGATCAAAGCACCAAACACTAAAAAGAAAATAACTCTATATCAGTTTTTATAATTGGTCAAAAACTTTGATCTGATTAATATAAGTAGGTTTCTTCGATCTCACATGGTTACCATTGAAGTCCATATCAGCTGGAGTAAGCTTCAGAAATTTCTATATGGTTATGTTCGTCATATCCAAACCTCGTGATCCACGATATATCAGATATATAATTCAAATCACAAAGAAAAATTTCATATAAGTAAGCAAGGTTTCATCTTAAATCAAACAAAAACACACGGATGGAGAATGCACACTCAGTGAAGGTTCTTGAACAATGTAAAATCTCTCCTCCATCAGTTTCTGTACCGCGAACATCTCTTCCGCTCACTTTCTTCGATATACGTCCACTATTAATGCCTCCTGTCAATCGTCTATTTTACTATGAAATCTCCCACACTAAGACCCATTTTATGAATTCAGTCATTCCAAACATCAAACATTCGTTGTCTCTCACACTCCAACACTTCTTCCCCCTAGTCAGAAATCTCATTTGGACCCCGCAGTCTAGCAGGCCTGAAATCCATTATGTTTATGGTGATTCCATTCCGTTCACCATTGCAGAGTCAAATCTCAACTTTAACCATGTCTGTGGTAACCACCCCCGAGATGTTAACATGCTGTATCTATTTATCCCTAAATTATTACCTGCAAGTGATACAATAATTCCTCTTCTGGCTTTGCAAGTAACCCTGTTTCCACACTCAGGTATCTGTGTTGGAATCAGTATCAGCCATGCTGTTACAGATGGAAAGTCCTTTAGCCATTTCATGAAGTCTTGGGCATCAGTTTGTAAATTAAATAGGGACACCTCTTTCATGGCTGGATCATCACTTCCATTCTACGACAGGACCATGATAAAGGACCCCAACGACATTGGAAAGATTACCTGGGAAGGATTGGAAAAACTCAATTTCATCACTCGACACGTTTTAGCATATTTAAACCTTCTACAAATCCAACGGATAAAAGCCACTTTCAGTGTTGGAAGATCAGAGATAGAAAGGCTCAAGAGATGGATTTTTACTTGGATCATTGAGAGGAACAACCAACTCAAAGAACTACCTTTCAATCTATCTGCATTCACAACGACATGCGCTCATATATGGGTTTGTTTGATGAAGACGCTGGGACATCACAATGATAATGTGAGGGAAATTTTTTATTTGGCTGTAGGGTGCAGGGCTAGCCTTGATCCTCCTTTACCCGAAAACTATTTCGGTAACTGCAATGTACGTTGCTCCACAGCTGTAAACAAGGACTTACTAGTAGAAGATGGCATTGCTGTAGCAGCAGAGATAATTGGAAATGGGATTCAAAATATGAGAAGCATTAAAGGAATTCTTGCAACATTTCACAACGATGAAACCAATTCTTTCTGGGGGCGACCACAACATTTTTTGTGACTGGAGGTTCGCCCAAGTTGGGAGTTTATGAGACAGATTTTGGATGAGGAAGGCCAAAGAAGGTGGAAATGGCTACGTTTGGCTTTACCAGAAACATATGTCTTAGTGAACGCAGTGATGGCCAAGTAGGCCTCGAGGTTGGATAGACTCTCAACAAGGTTGAAATGAAAGCATTTGCATCCCACTTTTTAGACACTCTAAAGGCTCTTTAATGCTGCCTTCGAAGACTTATTTACCGATCCAGGAAGAAATGCGAAATAAAAATGTTTCGTACCTTTATTGGAAAGAATATATATTATATTAATGAAATCATGATTTTAAATATTAGAAGATGCAAACTTTCCAAAATCGAACCAAGGAACAATAAATTACAAAATCGATACTCGTGAATATGTCGACGCGCCTTCGGTACTACACTTGCAACATATAAGTACAAATTCGTTCACTATTTCAAAATAGGTTTAGAAATGGGGACGGGGTATTCTACATGGAAATGCATCAACATGTAGGAACACATGAGAAATAGTATTTACCATTAGTATCTATTACTGACAACATCCGAGCATTTGTAAATCCTAAAACGTATTAATACGATTCTTCCCAACCAATAGAATTGTGGAGCTTCAAATTATCGTATGCCTACAAAATAGGGGATCTTATTTTCCATCGTCGTACCCCACTCCATTCTTCATTCTTACGTTAAATGGCTATGTAAAAATTATTATAACAAAGGTCTTCTAACCATTTTAATCACTATAGCTTCTCCAACCATAACTCATTTTCATATTCTCGATGAATCACAACATAAAAATCTTCTTTGACTACCTGCTCTCAAATACGAATCAACTATCCAGAAGCCCTCAAAAATCTACTCTTGAATCATTTTAAAACATCTAATGAGGAAAAGATACTCAGTAGTGTCACTAAACCAAGATACAAATGTCCGAAGAAACATATAAAATTTTTGTTGATCTTGCATATGGTTTTAACTAATGGACCTATAAACTACTACATCAATTATGTACAAAGTTTAATAATTACTGAAACCCAAATTCCATATACATAATTGTAACGGCCAAATTCCATAGCTCGATATAATTAGGAATTAGCTATCACACCAATGATCCTGTAACAATACGCTAATATAAAGTAAGAAACTGAAGCAGATGTTTTTAGCGTGGAAAACCTCTGAATGGGTAAAAAACCACGACCTCGTATGAAAGATTTTTGTAAAAGTCTATTTATTACTTTGAATGGATATCTTTATTACAATTGATCTCTTGAATATAGAAATGCATTTGATCTCAAAAATAAGAAGTTTGAGTAATTTTTCTAGTCCCTGTCTCTTCTAGAGTTTTTTCTTTATATAGGCTTTTCCCACAACTATTCATCGTGCTGGGGCACGTCTTCCGAATAATGTGGTTAATGGTGGTTTGACTGAATAATTGACAAGTTCGTGTGAGACAGGTGTCTTTGACTGAATAATATTTTCCGGGTTTAGCTCGACCCACGTTCTTGAGTAGTTCGTGGGCTTGGTTAGAATGTTGACTGGAGTGCTAAGTACTAAAATTGTGTGAGCTTGAGATGGAGGTGAATCGAACTGAGTGAGCTCGATTATGAATGAGGTCGAGGGATAAGTCTCTACAATCGCCCCCTCGCAACCGAAGTCACGAGTGGCTTTGGTTGAGAAAGAATATGTACAAAGTTGTAAAGCCGAAACAGAGTAATGATGGTATTTGACTGGGTGGAGTTACGTGATATTGGGAAGTAATGGGTATTAAATGATGATGCAGATATATGTGACGGTTTATGTTGAATAGTCACGTCCATAATAAATGATGACGCTTGGGAAAACGTACCTGCACAAATAAAGTCAGGGTTATATAAAGGGTACCATGTTCAACTCTTTAGAATAACTCTTGCATGTGTAACTTTCTCTGAGATGGTGAAAACTCGGAGTATGGTTCTTGAAGAGAGGATTGCGTCTGAAGCGCAGAGGTTGAAGTTTAAGTACTTTGGTGATCGCTCCTTGAAAATGGCGATTCCAGCCCCTGTTCCTCCGACATACCAAGGCTTGTCGGGAAAAGAAGCCGTTGAAGCTGAGGAAGATTTCTACTATAAGTGAAGATTTCATGTCTTCGTCTTGACGGGCGAGGAACGTTGGGCCTGTCTTCGCACTCTTGCGGATACAGGATTAGGGGTTCATATGCTGAGAAAGGTGTATATGTGGGGCAGATACCCTGATTCCTTGTGTTGCCGTCAATTCTAATGTCGGGCCCTCTTCATCTCTACCAACTCTTCGGTGGTGGTGGTTATAGAAGAGGTGGTGATGGTAGTGGAGGAGGAGAATGAGAAAGAGGATATTGCTGAAGCATTTCCATCGCGGTTTTGCGCTCAAAAGATCTCTCATCTTGTTTTGTGGGAGCCAACACTGAGTCCATTGCTTGCATGGTTCTTGCTTGGAGTTCGACTGGGCTTCAACCGAGCCATGTAAGGGAAGACCTTTGTTGGTTCCACTGTCTTCTTTGCATCAGGGTGAAGAATCACTGAAGCAAGAAGAACTTGAAACATGATTCCTCTGCGTGCCTGAATAACCTTAACCTGTATGTATGTTGAGCGTGAGAGGCATTTGTGTAGGTCAAAATAGTCCTGTAGAATCTATTTTTAAGATGGGTAGGACGACTGTTGATGAGGTTTCGACCTCTGGCAGGACGAATGAGTCTGATAGCGGAGGGGAATGAGGATTGGAACAATTCTTGGGTTTTTCTGGTCAGTTGGTGTCTTACCATCCGGGTTTTGACACTTTCAGAGAATTTTGCAAAGCTAAGGGGGCTATAGGAGGGGAGTGGGGTAAATGTGTAGAGTTTGCCGACAGGCAGTTTAGGGGTTGTACGGCAGCGGAGGGGGAAAAATATTTTTATCATTTGGCAGATTTGGAAATAGAAAAAGGAGATAGGGGTATAGATGAATCGATCTCATTAGAGTATTTCGATCACTAGGCAAAAAATTGTAAATTATGACACTTTTGGAGGTTGATTTATGACTTGGTTGCTCTGTTATAGTAATATGACTTCCATTGACAGTCGTTATTTTAGAACCACAGTCGTTTTTTACTTTTCCCCTCTTATTTTCGACTCAACAAAATTAACTCTTCCTGTAGTCGAGAAAACAATTCAATTTTGACTTTAAAGAATGTCGTTTCTCGTTTTCTCCCTGATCTCTCCACGATCCTAGTAATTCCACCACACGTCTCCACAATCTCCACGATCCTACAAAGCACAAAACAATTTTTGTGGGAGAGTGGGGATAGAGTTTCGAGGAGATCTTGAGAAGATTTTTGTGCCGGAGAGAAGAATTGTAAAATCCCTTTACAATGAGATTAGGAGCTCTAAACTTGATTGAATTGAGAGAAACTCAAAGGAAGAACCATGACAGCTTTGAGAACCAAACCCTAATTTTCATCTTCTCGATTTATCTCTGCAATCTTCGCCTCTTCAATTTCTATTTGCAATCTTCGTCATCTTAATTTCAGATTGGAAAATTCATTGGATTGGATTCAAGGTAAAGTTCTTATATTATCTATAAACTATTTTCTTTGATATAATTTCTCTTCATCTTAAAATCAATCTCATATTAAATTAGTGATGATGCAGCAACACTACCCTCAACAATACATGTATGCGCAGCAACAACATATACTACAACCACATCAGCACCAGCACCAGCAAGCATTTGTTGGGGGAGGATCTAGTGGTGGGGATGAGAACATGACAATATGGGTTGGCGATTTGCAGTATTGGACGGATGAGAGTTATCTCAATAGCTGTTTTGGTCACACTAATCAGGTTTTGATTTTTTCATCTTTTTCTTTGATTGTGTTTGATAAGTATACCCTAATCCTAATGTGGGATTAGATTAGTGAATGTGTGTTTAATTAAGGATAAAATATTATATTAGTGTTGTTTGTGGGGAACTTATAGTATTGTAATTGATTTTATGACCCTTGAATGAGATAGAGAGATCTAGATAAATGTGGAGATTTTGTTATGAATTAAACTCATGGTCAGGATGGATGATGTCAAAAATCAATGTATAAAGAGATGTTATTGACCTTCCAAAAGCAAGATATGCCTAAAAGGTATAATTTGGCAACTTACAGTTCTAAGCAGTTCTGAAAAGGATGAGGATCTCATTCGATAAATATTCCCCATGAAACCTTCCAAAGAAGAGTATACCAAAACATAATGTCATAAATATTGGAAAATAGCTTTCAAGATTTTAAAGAAAAAACATGTTTAAGCAAACATCAAAGAGCAAGAAATATAAACATTAATTTAGCCCTAGTCTAAAAAACCTAACAGGACATCAAGTCTTTAACCATCTAAAAGCAAGTTAATTATTCTTCTATGTTTTGTTTCCACAGATCTCGAATTTTTGGCCCTAGTCCATAATATCATATCATTTCTTTTCCTACATTCACAGCAGCAACTAAGTACAGATCTCCTTTCGTTCCGATAAATTTTAACAATAGAACTCTGTGAATTATCCATGATGGCAAGCATCTCAGAAGAAGAAAAGAAGCGCTTGTTACACTGTGTTATTATTGGAGGCGGTCCTACAGGTGTAGAGTTCAGTGGAAAATTGAGTGATTTTATTATGAAAGATGTTCGTGTGCGATACTTTCATATTAAGGATCATGTTCGTGTTACTCTCATAGAGGTATACTTTTATAACTCTTCAGCTATTTTTATTCGATCGAATAGAATGAAATGAAGGAACTAACAATTGATTTCTCCTGTTTCTTTCTTGAGCAGGTAAATGAAATACTGTCATCATTTGATATTGGATTAAGTCAATATGCGATAAAGCATTTAACAAAGGTATGTCGAACTAGATAATGAAATTTTAGTTTGTTTTGAAATAGTTGATTTGTGTTGGCCAGTTTTATTTGCTATTTTTACCAGTGTGGCGTTCACCTTAAGAAAGGTGTAGTGAAAGAGGTTCATCCAAAGAAAATAGTTATCACTGATGGGACTGATGTCCCATATGGCCTGCTGGTCTGGTCCACTGGAGTCGGATCTTCAAATTTTGTCAAATCACTAAATCTTCCCTAGTCCCAGGGTGGAAGGTATGTCTCTGGTTTTGTTTAGCATAAGATGTCTTTGTTTTGGTGTGCATTGCTATCAATTAAACAATTCTCGATTGAACATTACAGGATCGATATTGACGAGTGAATGCGTGTACCTTCTGTAGAGGACGTGTTTGCACTTGGGGATTGTGCGGGTTTTCTCGAGAAGACAGGGAAACAAGTACTTCCTGCTCTAGCTCAGGTTAGATTTTTAGTTCTCTTGTTACAAAATTGTCGTTTGTGGCTTTCCTGTTAATTTTCTTATCAACAACTTATTTTGAGTATTATTGGTAATTTGGTAGATTATGCTTCTTTTTCTTCTTTTTTTGAATGTTAAGCTGGGGTTAGGCTAGACCCCATGACCAGCTATATTGAAATAAAACTTTCTTTTACATTCTTTGGTGTTCCTTTCCCTTAGCATTCCCGTCTAATATTAATACAAGTTCGGGGGGAAATGCATTCGGGCATAAAACACAGTCACCTATTACAGGTTGGAAAGCAGCTAGAAAGTTTGCTCCCCCATTAGCCTCTCTAAACAAATGCTCGGATTATGCTTTTAATATTGTATGGCACTTTTTTATGGCTAAACGTCAGCTAAGAACCTGTAGCAAATAGGAAAGTTTACAAGCAAAAAAGAATGCAGATCAGAGTAAAAACAATCACACTACAGAAGACAACATTCACCTTAATCGCTATGTTCAAATTATTAAACAGCATTTACATTTTATTGTGGCAATGAATCAAAGATTCATTTCCATATTAAAACGCTTTTCTCATTTCCTCAACCCTTTTCTTGATAATTTATAAGCATAAGAGTGTCTTAGGGGAAATTAAGATGTGCCACCGGATCTGCCAAAGCACCGGGCTTGATCTACAATATTCTCTTTTAGTCTTGTTTATCAAGACATTACTCAACACAGCTACTTCAGTGCCGATTCTATCATGTACACTGAGTGAGAGAGAGAGAGAGAGGTAAGGTTGTAGACTTTTTGTAGAGTACAAAGGAAAAATAGTTGATTCCCATTGGAAAGAAAAAGAGGGCACATAGTTGAAGCAGAAACAGTAACAATGGATCCCCAACAACAACAACAGAGAGGAAGAGCCTCTCAACCTCCTCCGGCTGGAGATCTCTCAGCCATTCTCACTGTTTTCATGGCTTTCGTCGCCATTGCTGCCATGATCTTGGTTCCGATATCATTTTCATCAGCAAACAATAGCTTTTCCATTATACTTCAAGTTCCAGAAGGTCATGTCGGGGTGTACTGAAGAAGTGGTGCCCTTCTAAAAACAATTACTGAACCAGTTTTTCACTTAAAGATGCCTCTCATAACCCAATTTGAGCCCATTCAAGTGGCCCTTCAGACTGATCAGGTAAAAAATATCCCATGCGGTACAAAAGGCGGAGTTATGATCAGTTTCAAGAAGATAGAGGTTGTTAATTATCTTCGTTAGGAGTTTGTGTACGAGACATTACTTAACTATGGAGTTCAATATGATAAAACATGGATATATGACAAGATTCGTCATGAGATCAATCAGTTCTGCAGTGTAGGGCTGAGCAAGAAACCGAGAAACCAAACTATTAAGCAAAACAGTTCGGTTTCTAGCAGCCCCGGTTCAGTTTCGGTTTCTAAAACACAAAACTGAAAGGCTTTCGGTTCGGTTTCGGTTCCGTACTTCAGAACCCGCTAGAAACCGAACCGATAAACATTTATTTTTTTATTTTTTTCCGAAATACATTTAAAAACACTCATCAAACTCTCCCATCTCTCTTTCATCATTAAAGGGCTACAACTTCATCTCTCTCTTTCATCTATCTACGGCTAGTAACAGTTATGAGCCGAAACAAAACCCTAGAAACATCAATGCAACCCCATGATAAAGAATGGGTTTTAGAGAGAAGATCAAACCTTCAAAAAAAGCAGAGAATTTTTATTACTTTTTTCGATTTCACAAGGCATTGGGCTCAAAAAAAAAGTAGTAATAAAGTAATGATAAAAGAGAGATGAAGAAGTTATCATCATCGAGAAGAGTTGCAAACTCTCTCTCAGTCATTAAACCCTCACAATCATCATCACCATTCCGTCATAAACCCCATTTGAGTTCATCAAAACCCAAACCAAACAGACCCCAACACTCTTCATCTCGTAAAACCTTAACCCCATCTCTAATTCCTCCTCAAACCCCAACTAAACCCATCTTCGAATCACCCAATCTCTCTGATGCTAAGAAAAAGTACGATTCAATCCTATAATTTCACGCTGACTCGCTCAGTCTTCGTCACCGCAACGCGCTCTTACGAGCATTTGTAAAGCTTCGATCATTCCAAGATTGCATCTTTTTGCTTGAGCTTATGAGGAGGAATAACCCTTCTTTTGCTCCAGATCGAACGACTTATGATATCATTTTGGTTTGTTTCATTTGGTTTCATTTGGGTTTCATTTGGAGCATTTAATGTTTCATTCGGTTTCATGCGGTTTACCTCGGGTCGGGTCGGTTTCGGTTTGAGGTCTAATCGGTTCAGTTTCGGTTCTCAAATTTAGGAACCGACTTAGGTCGGTTCGGTTTTGGTTCAAGTCAAAACCCGACCCGTGCTCACCCCTACTGCAGTGCTCAGTCTCTAAGACAAGTTTATATTGATATGTTTGATCAGATTGATGAGAAAATGAAAGATGCTCTCCAGGTTGACTGTACACGTTATGCTCCGGGTATTGAAATCTTAAGTGTGCCTGTCACAAAGCCAACCATCCCAGCAAGCATAAAGCGCAACTTTGAGCAGATGGAAGAAGAACGCACTAAGGTCTTAATTGCGATGAAAAGATAGATGGTAGCTGAAAAAGAGGCAGAAACACAGAAGAAAATTGCTTTAGCCGAAGCGGAGAAGAATGGGCAGGTTAGTAAGATCCTCATGGAACAAAAATTGATGGAGAAGGACAGTTCCAAAAGACAACAAGAAATCGAAAACCTTATGTACATGGCTCGTGAAAAGAGCCTGGCAGATGACAACTTTTATAAAGTGATGAAGGAAGTTGAAACGAACAAGTTGAAGCTCGCACCCGAGTATCTTGAGCTCAGGTTTATTGAATCTATTGCAAACAATTCAAAGATCTTTTTTGGAAACAAGGTGCCAAACATGGTCTATGATCAGAGGCTGCTTGGGAATTTCTTAAACACTGCTGGAAGGGTGGAAGCATAGAGTAGGACACGATTCTACTTTATGGGTTTCATGAGATACACTGATTTTACACGTCTTTTTGACATTTTTTTCTAAGGTGGGCGTGACACAGTTGGTAAAAGAAGAGTAGAATGTAGTTGCTAACTCTTGAATTCTTTTATCTTAAGTAAAATGGTGTACACCTTTGCGTGGATTTTCACAGTACCATGCTTAAATTAAAAAAAAAAAACTACTTCAATGCCTTGTAAGGACAATTTATAATCAGTTTGAATGTTTGCGCTGTTAGTTGGTATATTTGGAGCTTTAAATTATGTAAACTTGCTTTATAATGTGTAAAAAATCATTATGACCAAAGCTTTTGTTAAGCTAGTTTTTATAGGATTGAAAATTTTTTCTTCGGTTCTGCCTGGTTATCGTTACATATCAGTTTGATTCTGAGCTAAATAATTGAATACTCTTACTTATAGGTAGCTGAAAGGGAAGGAAAGTTTCTCGTGGAGGTGTTCAACCGAATAGGGAAACAAAATGGAGGCAGAGCTTTTAGTGCCAAGAACATTCCTTTAGGAGACCCATTTGTCTATAAGCATCTCGGAAGTATGGCATCTGTAGGGCGCTACAAGGTATTGGTTGACCTGCGCTAGGCTAAGGTACATTCATTTTGTAACTTTCTGAAGTACTGCTAAGGAAGTGTTTTCTCTTCTCGTTAAATCTAAACTTCGTATTTGCTTCTTCTTACTATGTGCAGGATGAAAAGGGAATCTCCCATGCAGGCTTTGTACGTAAGTTGGCTGATTTGGCATTCCTCTTACCTGATTCGTGTAATCAGCTGGAGGAACAGATTTTATGTAGCTGTTAATTGGGCGACAACTTTAGTTTTTGGCAGGGACAATTTTAGAATAGGCTAATGATGCATTCTTTCTACCTCAACAATTTTCAGAAAAAAAAAGTGTGGTTAGATCATATTTTTTTAAGAGTTATTTCTCCCTGCACAAATATTTCGCAGTCTTTATATATACAATTATTTCTTGATCCATTTTTTTTTTTTACTTAATTCCAATACTTATTATAGTGACAACATTATGTGCGTTGGATTAGTTTTATTTTTCTCTGAACGGCCTCAACATGTGATACTTATTATAGTCGGTAGAACGAAAAATGGCGCACTTCAGCTGGTAATTTCCTTTATCCTATAATCATTTTTTTCCATGAACACTTCACTGGCCTCATCATGTATTAACTTTTGGGAAGAAAATTTTCATATGCAGATGCATGGGGAACTTTAAGTTTTTTCACCTTTTGTCCCCATTCGTGAGGTCAACTTTCTGCGGTTTTGCAAGCAACATGCTGAGGATGTCTGGGCAGTAGTTTATATGTCAGTTGACATGAACCGAGATACTTCAAATCCACAAACATTCGTGAGCTCTAGAAGGCTTCCTTCAGGCTGTGTTGTGCAAGATATGCTTAATGGTTACTCGAAGGTAACAACTCGTAATTTTGCCACTTTTCCACTATTGTTCATTTTAGTATGGTGTTTAGTCGATATCATAAAATTTTGGACTAAATCAAGCCAAAGTCATAGATATTTGAACCCCCCGTTATCTAGATCTCGTGCTTCTGCGAGTTTTTTTTCTTTTCTTTTTGTTTCTTTTTTGGGCTTGTCTTAGTCACTAGTACATTTGAAGACTTTCTCGAAAATCTATTTAAATATGTTACGTAGAATCTGCAACTTCTATGCCCATTTTTATCTAAGATGCTTCCTGAACTGCTATTTTGGGCACTGTTTAGTGTTTCTCATCCATTAGTTCCACTGATGTAAGATGACCCAGAGTTTAATATTAGTGGAAGTCTCTACTACTATATTCTGCTCCCTGAACTCAACAACTTCATAGCTCTATATATGTAGGTGGCCTCGTAATCTTTAATTTGGTTATGTAAATATGCAATTATGAGGGTATATCGTTCAATTATTTCTCTTTCCTCAATTATTATCATAGTTAGAATTGGAATGCATGCTTAAAGGCATTTTCATAATTTAGGATTGATTATTAACTTAGAAAATTATACTGGGTTTCTCCTTTTAAGTAAATGTTTTAATATGTTCATGTTTTCTTATCAAAATATAAAAATGAATATGCCATAATTGTTCCTTATATTGATAATACTTGAAAGTTACTCATTTGATTTTATTTCAGGGATTATAAATTTGAAAGAGTTACAGATTTCCTACAGTAAGGTTACAGATCTAGGAGTATCTTATTTGAAAGGTATTTTATGCTTTTTTCACTATAATCTATCATATCTTTGCATGGTTAATTTATCTCTTTATTATTATTATTATTATTATTATTATTATTATTTTGCTATCATGAAACTAAGGGCTCCGTGGGATTTGGAAATTGGTGGGGGTCCTCCTTGTATACTATCCAGTTGCAGATTCCTTTTATTTAAATTGCAAATCACCTTTTAACATAGACACAAATGAATATAGTAACTTTTTTCCCTTAATAATATAGCCCCACAATTGCTACTATTATACACATTGTCTTTTTATACATCTTTATTGATAGAACTATAAGCTCTAAATGGCACGAGCTCTCATGAACTTGAGACAATGACGGTTCAAATCTATTTAGTTATAATTGTAAAAGTATAGGAAAGACTCTTTAAGTAAACTAATAATATATTTAAAAAAAGAAGTAAACTAATATTATTTAATAAAATTTTAAAATTTATAATTGGAGAAGCGACTAAAATTATCGTCAATAATTGTTTCCAATACATCGACGTTTTTGCGTGACAGATAGCACGACTAGTTTGTATGTAAAACTTTTTTAGAATTACGACAAATTAAGCGATTTTGGCGTCGTAAAATTGCGACGCATAAAACAATGGATAAATAAATTGAAAAATGGAACAAATACGACGAAAATAACGACTGATACTTGTATATATTTTTTGCGACGCATAAAGAGACTCATAAATGTGTCGCAATTTTAACTAAAAATGACTGATATTACGACGTATTTTAAGTCGAAAACATAAAACTACTACAAAAAGAATGATATTTTTTTCGACTAAAATGGAAGTCACTTTAGCAAAATAACAACTGACCTGCCCTGCTATTTTTTACTCATTTTGGCCTAGTGGATGGGGATATCTGGAGTGAGCTTTCAGAGGGTTTTCTGTGTTACCTATCTCAATTAGAGTATGGGTTGAGCCTCCCCCTCACCAATTTGGCGAAGGAGGTAATGAATACAATTGGGGAATGTCCTGTTCAAATGAACGGGAATATGTGGGAGGTCATAACTGTATGTGACCATCTGAATGATAGGTCGGAAAGAGATAAAAAAGTAAGGAGGATAACCCTGAGGACGTTCTACAGTTATATGGGGTAAAGAATTTTAAGGCCAGTGGGGAGTCGTATTTCTGTGCGAGCGTTGCTCGGCGTCGTTTTTTTGATATGAATTCAGCAGGTCAAACTTGGAATGACAACATCATATGGGTGAAGGGTAATTGCCTTCAAAGAGATGACGAAGAACTTTTGGACCTTCGATTTAGATCTGTAAAGCAAAGTAAGTATAGACATGCATAGATAAAATTATTATTATATTTTTTTTTTGACAAGTGTAGTTGATAGTAAAATGTGTTATTGCAGGTGTGAAGTCTACAGTGGAAAGGAAATAGTCTTTGTTGGACGAGGTTGCGGAAGAGGAGATTGAACTCGAACTTGTCTTGGGGAAACTCGGCCTGAATAGAAAGAAGAGAGTTGAAAGTAGGTCGAAAAAGGTTGTAAAAGCTCAGTCTACTAGGTCGATGACGGGTGTCGATGAAGGAAAAAAACAAACAAGTGGAGAGAAGGTTCGAGCTAAGACTCCTGGGACGGGCATTTCAGCTCAACCGAACCTTACGGCGAACAAAATAGCCCAAAAATTTCTAAAGATATAGATAAAAAAGGTTCTGCTAGCCTCTGGAACCACTGTAAGTGGTGAGGTCGCGAAAGGGAAGAGGAGAAGGGTTGAGCCTTTGGGGGACTCAGGAGAGAAGGTCGCTGAGGGGCGATTTGCTTCAGTGGATAACCTTAAAGAGGTTGAGGAAAGGGCTAGGTTTGCAATTCTTCAAGGGAAGGAAGATACGGGTCAGATGGTAAATTTATATTATCAGATAGAAATGTTTAATATATTTTGAGCTAATAACTGAGGTCGATATAATTATTGCAGGTTGCTCATCTTGTCAAGGGGATTTAGCTCGGTATAGAAGAGCAGGAGTCCGAGCTGAAGAAGGCGAATAGCAAACTGGAGAAAAACTTGGTTCGAGCCAAGACAGAAGCCCTGAAAGAAGTTAGGCAACTGAAGGCCGCTCATACTGTGGCGATCGGCCAGTTACAGGTCAAGGCAAAGGCCAATTTGGAGGAGATGGCTGAGGAGCGCGACAGACTAGGTCGTCATTTGATGTTGAAGGGCTACTCTTAGGTGGAGGTAGATGCTATTAAGGCTGACACCAATGCTGCAGAAGAAGAGGGGTCGTAGATGGTCTGGACGGTGTCTCCCCCTAAACAGTACTTGATAACCAAGACGATGGTGTCGAGCTCCCAGAAGGTGGTAGTGAGAAGGTAGGGTAGACATGTGTTTTGTACAAGTATTTGTAAGTTGTATGACTTCCGTGTGGGGAAAAAACTTATGTATATATGTTGACTTTATTTATAAATCTTTTGTAGGATGTTAGAGAGATGAGTCTAAGGATAAATGACCTAAAATCAGGACTTGCCAGGGAAAGAGAGGCCTCAAAAGCCCTGCTGTCTGTGCAAGCAGAGTTACAGGTTAGATTGGAATAGGTTGTTTGACTTTCATGTTATACCAACGTTAACTTAAGTAAATAGGATAGAAATGTATAGCAAAATTCCAACGCTATTAGTACAGAATAAGACATTGAAAATGTGTACTTTGTACACCGAAAGAAGATTCATGTAGGGTTCATCCGAGAAAGGGGTCCAAACTTCTAGCTAGAAAGTACTTAGAAGTAGATGTTTAGAAATCACAGTCTTTTTGAAATGTAGTACGTATATGCAGAAATTATACTTTCTGAATCGAATTGTACTAAATTTTGTTATATGTTCCAGGTTGAATTGGATGTATCTCATGCACATGAGGACTACACACTCATGTACAATTGGGAATTTGCGGAGCAATTCGATAAAATGGAGGAGGCGAACGAGAACAAAGAGGACCAATACGTAAAAGTATATTTTAGACTGGAGAAATTGAATCAGGCCGTCTCTGACCTGACTCGCCAGGTCGAAGAGAACGATTTTGGGATTAAGAAGGGATTAGAAGATTTATCCGAGACAACAGAGCGTGCCAAGAATCTTCAACATCGGGTTGATGCGTTGGCTTTGAGGGGTAAGCAGGCCGACATGGCTCAATACCGTATTCAGGCCCTGGAACGAACTAAGGAACTATGTCGATCTGATCTCCATAGATACAAGATTGATCTGGAGCGAATAAGACAGAAATTTATCGGAAAGGACGACGAGTTGAGGGTAGCTTCAGAAAATCTATCGGTGTCGGAGGCCGCAACTGAACATTTTCAAACGACCCTCCCCGCCAAGGATTTAGAATTAAGAAAAATGTAGCGCAGGTGTGATGACTTAAATGAGAGAGTTGCTCGACTTAAAGCCGAAAGGGATCAAGCCATTGCTCGTGCCAAGAAAGCTGAGGTTAGAGAGCGTTCTGGGGGAAGTAGAACTCTGGTTAAGGCTCCTCTAGTTTAAGGGGACGTTGTTAGTTTCTCAGGTTGCATTAGAGAGCTAGAAAGTGATGTATCTCGAATTCAGGGGAATGTTCAGAAAGGAAATGTGAATTTGAGGAAATGCCAGCATAAGCTGGATACTGCTCTTATTAAGGAGAAAGTTCTGGAGGGGGAGATTAAAGCAAAGGAATTGCTGGTGAAGAAGAAAGACGAATTATTGAAAGATCTACCTGCGAGAGAAGAGTTGAACGCTGAGCTTAGGTGGCTTCGTACTCAAATTGAAGACCTAGAAGCCATGAACCTTGCGGAGTTGGCGAAGTACATTACCAAGTTAGAGGCGGATGTTATTTACCATGATAGGGCTGATGCGGAAATAACTGAATGGAAGGATAATTGCGCTAGGTTAAAGGTTCGTTACGAAAGCTTGAAAACGAAATTTGCCATAGCGATAATACCTGGTATGTCTCGATCTGACCTTCTAAGGGTGATCGTTGCATATTTTGTAGTGAAAGTTAAAAAACTTGAGTCAGAGCGAGATACCTTGCTCAAAACTCTGTCAGATAAGGGATGCACCTGTAGAGCTAAGATAGATCGAGATAACTGTCGGGGTGCCATGGAGACCCAACTGAGCCCTCAAACTGTTGAATCAATAGCTCGAGGTAAGGTTGTTGTGGCCCGCAAACTGAAAGATAGACCTCTTGATGATGTGGGGGAAAGCATTACTAACACTCCATCAGCATTAAAAAATCTTTTGTAGTGTGTTTTTGACCTGAAAATAAATAGAATTGTCGCAGACACATTATTATAGATAAGAGCTAGAATGACCATTGCTTTATCTTGTATCTGGCTGATTCAGCTGAACCAAGTGTTATCCTCGATTCAGCCTAGTGAAGTGGACCAAACAAGTTGTAAAAGATGAAGACTTGTATTACCTTTTTTTTATCTAATGTTTGGTTCTTTGAAGTGGAACAAGTTTTTACACTTGCCATCCTCGCAGATATGTATAGATTCAGCTGAACCAAGTGTTATCCTCGATCCAGTCTACTGAAGTGGACCAAACAAGTTGTAAAAGATGAAGACTAGTATTACCTTTATCTTATCTCTTGTTTGGCTCTTTGAAGTGGAACAAACTTTTACACTTTCCATCCTCGCAGATATGTATAGATTCAAAGTGTTATCCTCGATCCAGCCTGCTGAAGTGGACCAAACAAGTTGTAAAAGATGAAGATTACTATTACCTTTGTCTAATCTCTTGTTTGACTCTTTGAAGTGGAACAAGTTTTTACACTTGCCATCATCGCAGATATGTATAGATTCAGCTGAACCAAGTGTTATCCTCGATCCAGCCTACTGAAGTGGACCAAACAAGTTGTAAAAGATGAAGACTAGTATTACCTTTGTCTTATCTATTGTTTGGCTCCTTGAAGTGGAACAAGTTATTACACTTGCCATCCTCGCTGATATGTATAGATTCAGCTGAACCAAGTGTTATCCTCGATCCAACGTACTGAAGCGGACCAAACAAGTTATAAAAGATGAAGACTAGTATTACCTTTGTCTTATCTTTTGTTTGGCTCTTTGAAGTGGAACAAGTTTTTACTCTTGCCATCCTCGTCGATATATGTAAACAAAATCCAATCAAGTTCCTTGATCGAACTTAGGAAATGGTGATTGTAAGCTAGCATTATCTATGCTTGAATCTGTAGAATGTGGACGACTGGCTTGTGAAGAGAATGACATTATACAAAAAAAAACTTTCATTGATAAGTTCAGAATTTACAGTTGATGGAGATAAGAATCTCACTTTTGGAATTGAGAACAAGTAGCGAAACAAGGAAATGGAGTAGTATGATGACTAGCGATAGTATCATTTCAGTCGTCTAGTGTTCCAAGGATTTGAAATGGACACTCCCTCTTCTATCATGAGATAGTATGATCTCAGGCCTGATAGATCTGTGATAATGAATGGACCCTCCCAATTGTTGGCTAATTTTCCAACGTGAGACTCTTTGCAATGTTGAGGAATATCTCGTAGGACGAGATCTCTGATTTGGAAAGTACGACTTCTGACTCGGTTATTGTAAGACCTGACAAACATATAATGATATCGACCTAGGTTAGCGATGGCGTCTATCATATTGAGGTTACAAGCCAATTCGAACTTATTTTCCTCGTCAGTTAGATCGTGATCACAAACTGGATGGTGATATTCAGAAGGAATGACTGCCTTAGTGCCATAAGCAAGGAGGAATGGGGTAGACTGTCAGGGAGTGGTTCGATATACCCACAGGACGTCAGGTAATTCGCAAACCTAATTTCCTTTTTTCTATGAGTGAAGTCATTTTTTGAGTCCATTCATGATGGCCTTGTTGGTAATTTTGACTTGGCCATTGCCTTGAGGATAGTATGGATTTGATGGTGAATGGATGATATTGTGGAGATTTAGGAAGGTTGCGACCTTCTCTCCCACAAATTGGGGGCCGTTATCGATACGAATCAGGTGGGGGCACCTGAATCGAGTGATTATGTGGTTCTAAATAAAAGAGATAACCTCTTCTTCTCTGGTTCGACATAATGGAATTGCTTCTACCCATTTTGTAAAGTAATCAGTAGCTACGAGAAGGTGGCGGCGATTACCTAGAGAGTTAAGAAATTTGTCGACTAGGACTAGTGCCTATCAATTGAATGGCCAGAAAACCTTGCCTGCATGGAGCTCCAGCGCAGGGGCACGTATCATATTTCCATGTCTATTACAGGTATCGCATTTGCGGGAATACTCTTCTGCTTGCTTGCGCATGCTAGGCCAGGATACCTCTTGTATTATTTCTAGGTTCGCTAATGATCTACCTGCAGCGTGGGAGCCACAAGTTCCTTCGTGTAATTCGTTGAGCAGCTCGTCTGCTTTTTATTTTAAGAGGCATTAGAGGTAAGTCCCTATAACGGATAGACGGTAAAGTATACCATTTTGAGTAATGTAACGCCTCGAGTTGTTGATCAGTTGTCTGTGTTCTTTTGGATCTATTGGTAGTGGTCCGTTGTACTGGTTGTCGACACCGAGGTAATCTAAGAAAGGCTTTCACCAATCGTCACTTCCCCCTTTTTCGCCCCCAGTGTTGATCGTGCATACATATATGTGATCAATGCTGGGGGTTTAAATGATTTCGATCTGGAGATATCGAGCTTCTGTTCCCAAAGCCCCAGCTAGATATGCCAAGAAATTGGCGTGTCTGTCCTCCCCTCGAGGAAGATATTCGAGAGTTGCTTTCGCAAACTTACTCATCCTATCTACAATGATGGCTGCGAATTCGATCATCTTCCTATTCTTCATGTACTGCTCGGAATAATGATGAACGATGAGTAATGAATTTGTGTAAACTGAGAGTTCGGGGACGTCGAGCTCAAGAGCGAGGTCGAGTCCGTGAATGAGAGCTTCATACTCGGTGATATTATTTGAGGCCTCGAAATCCAAGCGGATTGATTTCTCAATTATGTCATTTGAAGGGGTAATCAAAATGATCCCAATTCCTGACCCTACGGGTCCTGCTAATCCATTGGTGAGAAGCCTCCACCCTGACGTAATGATCCAGTCAGCTCATTCGCCGAAGGGCTTGGGAGTTGAACTTTCTGCATACTTTCGATAAAATCTGGGTAGTGCTCCTTCCACTCGGGATCTTCCATTGGAAAATCTGGGAGAAAATTGGCAACGGCCTGACTTTCTCAGAATGACAATGTTCAAACTTGATATCATGTTCTCCCAAACTAACTGACCATTGCTGCACTCTTCTTGACTTTTCGTTTTTTGAACAAAACTTCCCGAAGTGGATAGTTCATCATCACCTTGACGGAATGTGCTTGGAAGTAGTGCTTGAGTTTCTGCGATGTGTAAACAAGGGTGAGAAGAAGTTTCTCAATTTTAGTGTACCTTGTTTCTACTGGTGTAAGTGTTTTGCTGATGAAGAAGACTGGTTTCTCGATTTTCCCTTCCAGGCAAATGAAAACTGAGTTGAGGGAAGTGTCAATGACTGCTAGGTAGATTATCAGTTCCTCATTACCTACTGGGGTGCTCATTATGGGAGACCTCCCCAAATAGATTTTGAGATCTTGAAAGCTGCTTCGCATTCTGGTGTTCATATGATTTTTGCAGTTGGCTAGACCTTTCCTCATTTGGTACATCCGCGGAGTAATAAGAATAGCCAACGGCAGCGGTCTGAAGATTTAGAGATAAAACAGTTGATTGCGACAATCTTGTCGGCGAGTTTTTGAACGTCTTTTGTTGTCTTTGGAGAAGGCATGTCGAGGAGGGATCGAATTTGATTCGGATTAGCCTCGATCCCTTTTTTGCTGATGAGGTGGCCTAGGAAGCGGCCAAAATATACCCCGAATTGGCATTTATCTGGGTTAAGATGCATTCTGTAAGACCGAAGGATGTTGAATATTGTGTTCAGTTGCTGATATGTGGCCCCCGCGTTCTTGAGCCAGAAGGGCATGACCTTGTAACAGTAAAGGCCACTCTCGGTGATGAAAGTTGTCTTTTCTTAATCTTCTTCCAAAAGTGGGATTTGATTATACCCTGAAGCAGCGTCCATCATAGATAGAAGATCGTGGCCTGCAGTAGAATCAAGGATCTGCTGAATGTTGGGAAGAGGAAAACTGTCATTTGGAGTATGTTTGTTCATATCTATGAAATCTACGTAAACACAGACCTTTCCGTTCTTCTTTGGGATGGCGACAATGTTGGATATCCAGTTCGGATACTTGACTTCTCGAATGAATCCCACTTTGATCAATTTCTCAATCTCAGTGTTAACTTCATCTCGAAGACGAGGTGAAAGTTGTCGTTATTTTTGTTTGACTGCTGGGGCATTGATGTTGATGGCTATATTGTGGCAAGCCATAACCGGATCGACCCCGGGGATTTCTTTGAAAGACCGTGCAAAGGCATCTCGATTGAGATGCAGGAATTGTATGAGAGCGTCTTTCTCATGCTGAACCAGCCTAGTTCCGATGAAAGTGTCTCTGTTTGGTCCATCAATGTTAACGTATTCCGTGGACTCCTCCGTAGGTGCTTGGTCGTCGAGGTGATCAACCTTCTGTAATTGCTATGCGGCCAATCTGTGTGAAGTATCTAGGATGGCAGAGATAGTATTTTCACAAGCTCAAGAAAATTTCTGACTACCTCTGATCTCATAAATACCGTTGTCATGCTTGAACTGGAGTTCTTGATGATAGGTGGAAACGATTGCTTCCATATTGTATATCCAACAACGGCCCATGATTTTAAGATAGCAAGATTTGGCATTGATAACATAGAAAACAACATCAATAGTGGCTGGTTCTGCGGTAATAGGTAAGATAATCTTTCCCACTCGCTCATCCCGGAAGCCGTTGAACCCGCTGATGTCAGTGTCACTCTGAATGACTTGGTCAGCCAAACCCATTTGGTCGATCGTACTCTGAAAAAGAATTTCAATACCGCTTCCAGTATCGATCATCATTGTGTGCATGACAAATTGTTTTATCTTGAGCATTATGACTAACGCATCATGATGTGGAAATTTGACATGGCTAATATCGCAATCCTCGAAAGAGATTCCAAGTTGGCGATTGCTTGATTCAGGAAGAAGTTTGGCCTCTTTGTCTTGAGGTGTAAAATCACAACATTCGGAGAGCTTCCGGCGTTTTGACCGGTTGGAATTATTGATCTGGTTGATTTTGATCTTGTTGTTGAGGTGCATGTAGTAGAGATGTTTCTCCTCAGCTTTTTCGTTGACTTGAGCAACTTCGAGTCATTTCTTATGGTTGCCATCTTGGTATTACTTCAGGTCAACAATGTATTCGAGCATCCGTCCTTCCTTAAAAATGAGCTCGAGCACCTGCTGTAAAGCATAGCAATTGTCAGTAGAATGATGATTTACCTTATAGTATTGGAAAAATGGTCGACCCTCAATGGGCTCCAGTGGTCGAGATGTGCGGTAGAGCGGGTCTTTTAATAGTAGTGGAAAAAGTGTAGAGACTCGGGCGTTCAGCTTTGGGAGGACGGGATTGTTTTGCTAACCGCTTCTTCGAGGATACTCAGTGTTTCCCTTGGTACATTTATGATCTCCCTGTTCCTCCTTAGGCTCACTAGTCCGATCTGCAGGTGGGGACTTGGTGGAGAGGACAGATTTAGTAGACTTTTATCGCTCAAACATCATCCTTTCTAAGTCGATGTAACCGTTGACCTTGGTGATCATCTCCTCCAACATCGTAGGTTTGTTATGGGAAAGGTATTCCTTAGCTTTGCAATCGAGCCAGAGAGAGTTGGTGAAAGCGGTCACAGCTGTCTTCTGGTCGAGGTTATCCACCTTTCTTGCGAGCTCTAGGAATTTCTTTGAAAAATCTTCAAGCTTTTCTCCATGTGATTGCCTAAGACCGATAAGAGAATACAAGTTCTCCTCTTTGTCTCTGTTGTGGACATATGTTTTGATGAACTGCTTCTGTAGTTGATCAAATGTGTAGATCGATTCCTCAGGAAGAGAGTAGAACCAATGGAGTGGCTCTTCTTATAAACTTGTGGCGAACAGACGGCAGAGAATGTGGTTGAGATTGGAGTACAACCCTAATGAATCGTGGTATTGCTGGATGTGCTTCTTCGGGTTAGTACCAAAGTTATGAATTTTGGGAGTATGGAAACCTTTCGGTATTTCCATATCGAATAGTTTTTTGGCAATCAGACTTCCTTGTAACGTCGTGGTATCGCCGGCAGTACCCAGAACTTGTGCCTCGATCAGCTCTTTAATTCGTTGATCCATATGTTCTTTTGTGACGTAATGACGTGTTGGCTGAACACACCATCCCGGCAAGGGATGGTGTGTTCCCGTACCTTCACTCAAGCGGTCTCGCTCGGGAATTTGATGTAGAGGTCACTGATCTTCCTCCTGAGGGAGGATCTGGTGACCTCAACTGATTTCTGATTGGATTTCTCCCCCCAAATGGATAGAGGGTTGCGGTCCATGTGGTAAATTTTTGGAGATTGCTTTACTGGTGACTCCCAACCTTTCCCTTGCCGAAATGCGGGAGGTCTCTAGAAGCTGATTGTGACCCCTGGCTGGATGAGCTGGCTGAGTATTTTGTTGAGCCTCGAGTGCAGTCTGCATCATCGTCATCTGATCTTCATGCCATTTGAGCGCTGTAAAACGGGCTTGTCGTTCTACATCGAGCTCTTTCTCTCGGAGCTCGCGATCCTTTGCCAATTGAAGTTCGAGTTCGGCACGTTTCTTTGCTTTTGCGTGGAGATTTGCCTGTAACTCGGTGAGTTGTCCCGGATCCACAAAAATTTCGAGCTGAGTTCCTGCGGCCTGTTGTCTGGAAGAAACCATAGTTGAAAATTATACTGAAAGACAGCCTTAGGGTATCGTGGAAATGCAATCTTTCCCACAGAAGATGCCATATCTAATGGCCAAATTCCATAGCTCGATATGATTAGGAATTTGCTATCACACCAATGATCCTGTAATAATACGCTAATATAAAGCAAGAAACTGAAACAAATGTTTTTAGCGTGAAAAACCTCTAAATGGGTAAAAAAAACCACGACCTCGTATGGAGGATTTTTGTAAAAGTCTTTTTATTTCTTTGAGTGAATATCTTTATTACAAGTGATCTTTAGAATATAAAAAATGCCTTTGATCTCGTAAATAAGAAGTTTGAGAAATTTTTTTGGTTCTTGTCTCTTATGGAGCTTTTTCTTTATATAGGCTTTTCCCACAGCTCTTCATCGTGCTGGGGCACGTCTTCCAAACAATGTGGTTAATGGTAGTTTGACTGAATAACTGACAAGTTCGTGTGAGACAGGTGTCTTTGACTGAATAACCTTTTCCGGGTTTAGCTTGACCCACGTTCTTGCTTAGTTGGTTAGAATGTTGACTGGAGTGTTAAGTGCTAAAATTGTGTAAGCCTGAGATGGAGGTGAATCGAACTGAGTGACCTCGATTATGAATGAGGTTGAGGGATAAGTCCCTACAATAATCCAAGTTGGACATTTCAAACAAATTATCTCATTCATAGCAAGAAAAATAAAGTTCATGACTACTTGGTGTGGCGGGTTGCTTTTTAATCCTAAGCCACGAGTTAAGTGAAATCAGATTAAGCAAGATGTAAACCCTAGGTGTTCGTGAAGAGATGTGAGAGAGATAAAAAGAGATTGATAAGTACCATTTGAGAGAGATCGGCTTGAGATACACAGAAGATTGGAGTATACTTATCTAGTTAGAAAGAAGGTTGCTTGAGAGAGAGAGAGAGAGGAAACCCCCTCAAAAGTAAAAGGGGTTTGAGAGAGTCGGGATGTGAGAGAAAGTGTTAGAGAGTAAATCTTTAAAGTTTTCTTTTAGACTATAATGCTCTTAAGATTTATGAGAATTCACAAAACTACTATTAGTAAGATTTAATCTTCTCTACCCATCTACATCTATCTTTTTATATCTTCAATCCCAATGATTTAGAAGTCTATTGCAACCCCTCTGTCTCTATATAAAATTCCTCTTTTGGGGGCAAACTTGTCCCTGGGCAAAAATACCCTTCTTGGATAATATATAGACTAGTACTACCCGTGGCTCGCCACGACAATTACGTCAACGCGGCTTGTAGTTGATGGTATTCCTCTTCTATGTATCTCAGCTGTAGTTGGAAGATCTCCTTGCATTAACCTTTGCCGAAAATGTGCAATGTTAGGCTGTAATCATGACTTCCATACCTAGTTGTTCCACCATATAAATCCTTGGCTTATGCTTGGTGATTTACTTACCAAATAATTAGTATGACATCATAGTTATATCCGAGATCTGTACGTTTACAGATTATATCTATAATGTAGTTGGAAACATTTTTCAAAGTCTGCTTCTTGGCAGCAACCTGTGACAAAGGGGATCTAGGCGTAAACTAACAATGATAGAAGTACCATTTACATAACTCGTCCCTTGTATTAGAAGAAAGCTGGAGCTAGGCAGACTTCACTACTATAAATTGCATTGGCACAGCAAAAAGGGATGTCACTAACATGAATGTAAACTATTTCATTACTATAAATTACATTCAAGAAGCTACCAGAGAAAATCATTTTCAAGTGGAGCAAGAAGTTTCATCATGTACCTCTTCTCCAATAATAGTTTCATCATGAATGTCGTAATCTTTCATTTGCTTTGCCTCTTGGCCTCAACCCAAATCAGTAGCCCCTATATCCCTGCCCTGAATTTAAATGTATGTAACTATTGTGGCTGAAAGTGGTTCATTGAAGGGATCTATCCCTAATCGTTGGAAAGTAGTACCTAATCGTATTAAGACTTAATTAGGAGAAGCAAATCAAGAGAGCACTTAGTTTAAATACGAAGAGATCTGGGCCATAATCATTTTTTCTGGACATCTAAAAGATATGATCATGTATTGCATATTTGGTCATGCTTAGTGGGCTATATGCTATCTGCACATCTTCAATATTCACATAGAATATAATCTTATATAACTTAAACATAGGGGATTACAGAATCTTTTATAATTTAAACATTATCAGGGGATAACAAAAACAATTATAACTTAAGCAAACTAAAGAAAAATTTACCCGACATTCAATAGCTTGGATGATGATACATGCAGTTGGAGATGTCACATTTTTTAAATGGAGTTGGATGATGAATTCTACTCTTACAGAATCACCCGAAAAAACACCACCAGGCTAACACAATTCCGATTCCACGACATACTTTCTAGGTCTCTCCTAATCAAAATCTATAACAAAAAGCTCCATAAATCAGAAAACTCAAAAAGCATAATATGTTATGTTCAGCACTAAAACTACACAAACCCATCATCTACCTGGCAGTTATAGATACTTCTATCAGCTCAGTTCTCATTTGACTTGAAGGAAAGATTGAGAAACTAGTCTACTTCATTAGCAAAACCCTCACTCCAATGGAAATGAATTATTCTAAAATTGAGAGACTCCTTCTAACTCTTGTTTGCACTTCACAAAAACTTAAGTACTACTTCTAAGCTCACTCGGTCAAAGTCATTACGAACTACCCTATCCGGGAAGTTTTGTCCAAGAAAGGGAAATCCTGGAGAGTGCAACAATGGTCAGTCAGTTTGGGAGAACATGATATCAAGTTTAAGCAACAACATTCAGAAAAAGGTTAGGCCGTTGTCGATTTTCTCACAGATTTTCCAGTGGAAGATCCTGAGTGGGAGGAGTACAATCCTGACCTTGTAGAAGAAATTACAGAAGATCCGCCCACCAAAGCATTTGACTAATGAAATAAATAAGTTACATGAAAAGGGTAGAGACTTCTTATAGATGGTTCAGCAGGACCCACTGGGTTAGGAATTGGAATCGTATTAATTACCCCTTCCAATAACAGAATCAAGAAATTAATCTGTCTCGATTTTGAAGCCTCCAACAATGTCACAGAATACGAAGCTCTCATTCATGGACTCGACCTCGCACTTAAGCTCGGTGTCCCAGAGCTTTCAGACTACACAGATTCTTTACTCATCGTCCACCATTACTCTGAGCAATACAAGAAGAATGGAAAGATGATCGAATATGCGGCCCTCATTGCAAATAGGATAAGCCAGTTTGCGAAAGCAACTCTCGATTATCTTCCTCGAGGTAAAAATTGACACACCGATTCCTTGGCTTATCAAGCCAGGGTCCTGGGTACAGAAGCTAGATATCTCCATATTCAACCCTTAGCATTGATTGATATTCTGTATGCACGATCAACACTAGGGCGATAAAGAGGAAGACGAAGATTGGCGAAAGCCCTTTATTGCCTACCTCGGCCCAAAGAACGAATGCGACGGGCCCCTTCCAACAGATTCGAAAGAGCATCGACAGTTAATAAAAAATTTGAAGCACTATACAGTTCAAAGCAATTTTTTATATCGCCGTTCAGTTACAGGGCCTTACCTCAAGTGCCTCTCTAGAAAGAAAACATACAAAATGCTTAGAGATTTACATGAAGGGACTTGTGGCTCCCATGCCACAGGTGGATCACTCATTAACAGAGCAATTATAAAAGGAGTATTCTGGCCATGCATGAGCAAGCAAGCAGAAAAGTACTCACGCAAATACGATACATGTCAACGACATGGACACATGATCCGCGTCCCTGCGCTCAAACTACATGCAAGCAAGGTGTTCTGGCCATTCAAGCAGTGGGCACTAGATCTCGTTGGGGAATTTCCTAATACTCCAGGTAACATACGATACCTACTGGAACTCATCACATTTTCTTTGCACTAACTGAAACTCAATATCTTTAGCAGGTAAAACTATAGTCAAATGCTCAACCACAATTTTAGATTTAGATAGGTCATTTTGAGTTCTCTTCAGCTCACTATCTATCTCAATCATTTTATTCTTCAATCGCTCCAGTTCCCTCTTGGTACTCACTAAATCAGCTCGAGTCTGTTCTTGTTCGTTCGTTTTGCTGATCATTTGGTCATTCAGACTGGTCATAAAACGGTGTAACTCTTTCTTTGACGTTTCTAACATCTGGATACGGTATCGAGCCATGTCCACCTCCTTACTCTTTACCATCAGCCCATCATTCTGTCTTTTGAGCTTTGTTGTCTCTTCCTTCATCTCTACGAGCTCGTTTTGCCCCTTACTAATTTTGACATCCTTCTCTTCGATCTTTCGCGTGAGGTCATCAACAGTTTGTGTTACCTCAACGAACTTGAAATGTTCATTTACGTATTGATCCTCCCTATCTTCAATTGCCTCTCTCATTCAATCAAACTCTGCCACAAACTCTTAGTTATATTGGCGTGTCTCTTTTTCGCTCAAGCGAGCTAACTCCAGTTTGACCTACACATCACAGATACAATATATCAAGTTCGATTCAAGAACACTCACTCAATACATACAGGAATCTTATTTCTAATAATTTTTTATTTTTTGACATCTACTGTGTAAAACTGCTTCTAAACTTAAGGTTGAAGTATGATCCCAGTTCGATGAACAATAACATATACTTTCAATTTTAAGGTACACATTCTCTATGTTCTAACTTTTTTAACACTTTAATATTATCTATACATAATTGAGTACCATTTACCCTAAACTATTAGCATATTTTTGGTTTGTCTCTATGCTATAATTCTTACTTTGTAGCTCTTGAGTAATACAACATCTAAGTCAAATATCTCTTGCACTTCTTTAGCTTGTTGCTCCGCTTGTGAAGTTAACAGGGACGCTGAGGAATCTTTCTCCTTAGCGAGCTCATTCTCTAATTCTTTTATTTTGAGGCGCATGTCCTTATGTTCCTACAAACAAGGTTTAGAAGTATTACTTAGCCTACATAAATTTATCATACATTGATCTATACAGTTATAGTTCACAAATCCCTCATAATCACACAACCAAAGAGTCAACAATTTTACTCTACCTTATCATTTTTATTCTTATTCTTCGGTTTCACAATATCATCCACTTGGTTTTCTCGCTCAGTTTGGGGAGAGGCACCATCCAACCTTCTTACAACTCCAGCTCCATCAGCTTCATCCTCCTCATCTTCAATATAGATATCCTCCATAATGTCATTCACCTCAGCTTTGGAGTACCACATTTTGAGGAGATGGCACCCAAGTCTGTCGCGCTGAACTACCACCTCATTCAGATTCTTCTACGATTCTTTTGTCAGCTCAATAATCTCCACATCTTGTGTAGCCTTCATAGGAGCCAATCACTTCCCCGCCCGAACCACATTAGAATTTAATCGAGCTACCTTCTTCTTGAGCTTTGCCTTCCCACTCTTGAACTCAATTTTCTCCTCCTCCATCCCGAAATAAATCCCCTTCATCAAACGAGTTGCCTACAAAAAACAAATTAAACACATTTTAGGTTCGAATCACTATACAAAATTTAGAAAACATTCAAATCATCAAACTTACCACTTTGCTCATCTCCTCCACACCCTTGCGAGCTGCAAGCCTCGCACTATCCTCCACAACTTTCAACTCGTCTTCCTCACCAGGTCAATTCTCTGTGACCTTCGCCCTAATCAGTTCAGAAAAAGGTTCTACCCTTTTTATTTTTGCCCCTCTCTTGACTTTACTACTCCCTGTGGTTCCAGAGGTAGAGCCACACTTCAACATCTTCTTTTCTAGAAATGTCCAAGCTGGCTTGCTCGACGTGGTAGACACCGACACATCTGCAAAATCCACTGCAGAAGCCTTTAGTAAAACCGCTCGTCTCTCTCCATCAGCTCCCCTCTTCTTGTCACCACCAACACTCGTCATTAATCTCGTTGCTTGAGACTTTTGAAATTTCTCAGGCCTACTATTCGCTCGTTTATTCCTATTATTACCGAGTTCTTTCAGCACTACCTCGAGGTCAACCCCTTCCTGAGCAACAGTATCTGACAGGGACTTTTTCTTTTTCACCTTCGACTGAGGACCTGTCAAGCAATAACAACACATTATCAATAATAAAACAACATTCAATTTCAGCAGTTCAATATTATACGTTATTAAACTTACTTTTCTTCACAGTTCAATACATAAGTTCCATGAGTTCTTCGTCATCTCTCTGAAGGCTATCACCTTTCACCCAAATCACATTATCATTCCACATTCGACCTGCTGAATTCAGATCGAAGAAAAGAGATCGAGTCGAGCTCGTAAAAAAATATGCCCCTCCACTTACAAAATAATTCTTCACTCCATAAATCTGTAACACATCTTAAAGAGAAATTCTTCTCTCCATCTCATTCTCCTCCCACAACTTATTCAAACTTTCACAAACATTTATTACATCCCACATGTTCCTGTTCAACTAGGCAGGACATGCCCCTATGACATTCATTATCCCTTTTGCCGGATTGTTTAAGGGAAGACTCAACCCGTACTCCAACTGAGATAGGTAGCACATAAAGCCCTCTTCCAGGTCGTCCTGGACATTTCCGTCATAATACTCCTAGGAGATCGATTCGTCTAACCCCCAGTCCAGCTTCTCCTTCTCTAAATCAGCCAACAGAAAGAAATGTTCCTCCCCAGATTCTACTATACATCATCAAAACTGCATGCCGGCATGTTCTACAAAATCCCCCCATCTTCCCCCTATAAGAGCCTTAGATTTACAAACTCTCTAAACACATCGGAGTTTGGAGTGTATGATACCAATTGTTCAGTAAAATTTAGAAATTGAACCACTCCTACTTTGTTCTCCCCATCAGATTTTACATTTTTAGACTCAGCAGAACAACCAGAGGTCGAGGCCTCCATAAATGGTGAAGTCTCCATATCAATTACGGCTCTAAAGATGAAGTATAACTCTACACAAATATTCCTCACTCTTGACCTACATCAGGTCCAGGTATTCTATCATTATCTTCAACACATATATCATATCTACATCATTCGCATATCTTTTATACCCATATATAAAAAAATTTTATAGGTTACTATAAAAAGTAATTTTTTAAAATTTGAAAACCCTAAAAATCTTTCATAAAATATCATCAATATCACAAAAACATCTACTGACCTTCAACGTCTAAAAATGAATTTGAAGCAGCGCCAAATCTTTCCTTCACAATGCTATTATACAACCACCTTCGTGACTCAATTTCCGCAACTTTCTCTCGCCATGATTTTTGATCACTCTGGTCTAATCTTTTACTAGAATCTCTACTATTTTTTCTCTTTCCTCTCTCTCTGTTCTTCAATTTTTTAAAAGTTGATAAACGTTTTAATGAGGAAGATGAAGTATTATTTATAATTTCTCTCTCTAACTGCTGGCAGTTATTGGGTCTCGAACGAGGCGCCCTCGGTTTTGGAATCGAGGCATCTCTTCCAAAATTAATGTCATACAATTTGCACCTTTTCGGTGAAAACACATTTCTATCATTGCCCCCTGCCCTATATTTTATTATATTCTCATCTCTATTATCCTAATCTTCCTCTGACCTCCTTACACTCATGATGACTCAACACTTACACACATTCGAACTTTCCCTACACTAACACAAGAGACAAAAAACAAAGTTACCTGTTTTTTTCTATTCTGGCTTCTACAACTTATAGAAGTACTGACGTCATTTCTAAAGCTCTAACATTTCAAAAAATTTAATTCTTTATTCAAAACAATCATAACAACATTTGCAACAAAATGGGACAGATTTAAACTTTATTCTAATTACATTTTCTTGACAGTTATTCGACCTCATACAACTCACTCCTTCACATATAATTACACCTAAAATATCCCAGATGCCCTGGGGTGCCACACCTAATCAGTTTGCCTCCCATAATCTTTACTTCTTCCAACTCGATCTCTTCTTCAACAATTAGCCTCGCAATCTCTTTTTGAGCTGAAGGCTCCACAATCACTTCCCGGAATAGCTCCTCATAGAAGCGACGTCCTAACTCAAGTTCCATACCCATCCAATCTAATCCTTCAAACTGATACTCAGATACTGGTAAGTCAGCATCATAATCTAGCAAACTAAAGATACACTCTCACACTTCAGCTATCTTAATCGCCAACCATCCCTCAGCGGCATAACAAATTCTCTCAGATCGAGTCCACACCATCTTCTATGTCTTCTTCCCATCTACACTTATTTCCCTCTATTTCTGTAAGTTTTTAGATCATTTCAAATCCCTCACATTCCGTATGCATATATACTATTTATCCATAACAGCACCCTAATATCCTAATAAAAAATTATTTAAACTTATCTAAGCACGTCGACCTCTTTGGAGTCAACCTACCTCATTTTGATCTTATTTTCTCGGCATCCAATATTTCAAAGAGATCTCCCTGAGCTCGAATTTCCAATTCCTGCATATTCTAAATCTTTTACAGCTATCTCCCCAATAATTCTAAGTTATTCAGTTTGAAAACAAATTCTTACACATCTTTTATGTTACAAACACATTTTTACAGCTCGATTGGTTTGAGATACTTTCTTGTTCAAAAAAATATTACATTTCATCTTCTATTCATACATCCCAAAATTACTCATAGCTCGATTACAATCACAAAAGTTAATTATATCTATCAACACAGAGTTTGAATAAACATTTTTTATTAAGCTCAAATATAAATTACAGGTACTTCACAGATAATAAGTCTTTCAGGTAATTTATAGATAACAAGTCTTTCAGGTATTCTAAAAATAACAAATCATTCAGTTCATCTGTCTTCAGTAATGTTTCACTCTAAGAATCTTCTGAAGCATAGCAGGTATTGGAAAATATTGAGCATCCTTCTTCCTCTGAGTTTGGTCAAAGTCTAGACATAGAGTCAAACTTCAAATGGAAACTATAGAAGAAAGAAAGTCAGTGCTTGAACCAACTCTTCAAACAGAAGGTCTTCTTTGAGCCAAGAAATAATGATGGTGCAGAAGCAGACCTCCAATCTCCGCCTTCTTTATCCACTACTACCATTGCCTCCTCAATATCCACCACAATCAGAGAGCTGGTGGAGATAAAATAGGACACTCCCTTAGAATCCAATCCTACGTAAGATATTGGCGGTACAGCCTAGCAGTTACCAATCCCCACATTTGTCTCCTCAACCTTGTCCTCCGCAAGAATGCGGAGACACCTCCAACGTTGCCTGCCTGTCAAGATAACGTAGTGAAATCTTCATATACAGTAAAAATCTTCTTCAACTTCAGCCACTTCTTCTTCTGACATACCCTGATATGTTGGTAAAACGGGAGTGGGGGTGGGCATCTCTACAGACTGATCCCCAAAGTTTTTTAGTTTGAATCTCTACATTTCAGCAGCAACCCTCTCTTCATACACCATTCTCCAGGTCTTTACCATTATCAATCTAGACTTCCAATTTTGTTTTCCAACAAATAGCGTACTTTGCCAGAATCCTCAGTGCATGTACTATTTATATAACCCTCGTATTTAATGTGCAGGTACATTTCTAAAGCAGTCATCATTCAATACAGAGTCAATCTCCGAAACCCAAGCATCGCGTACATCAATATTTCCATCATCATTCAATGTATATACATTTATCCATAAAAAAGAATACCCATTTTCCATACCAATTAAATCAACATTAATACGTCATTTCCTTTCAACTTTCCACCACATATCCTTAGATTATTTCGCAGCCAAAGCCATTCGAAACTTTAGTTACGAGGGGGCGATTGTAAGGACCTATCCCTCGACCTAACCCAATTCGACCTACCTTCAACTCGAACTACCTCCATATAAGACTAACGCATTTTATACATGACATAAATAGTCAACATTGACACCTACATCACGAACTGATAAAAAATGTGGGTCGAGCACAATAAAAAGGCATGAACAAGTCAAAGATACATGTCTCTCAAGATCTTAACAGTTACTCAGTCAACCGCCACTTACCTCATTGTTCAGAGAACGTGCTTCAGCACAATAACAAACTATGGACAATGCTTATATAAGGAAAAAGTTCCAGAAGAGACCAAGACTAGAAAATATATGAAAAATCACTAAGAATACCAGAGTTTCTATATTCTCAAACACCAAATTTCTTATTTACAAGATCAAGTATTTCTAGTTCGAGAGATCACTTATAATAAGATATCAGCCTCAAGCAATAAAAGTTACTGCTACTAAAACCCTGAACTCGAGGTCATAATTTTTTGCCTATTCAAAGGTTTTTAACGCTAAATCAAATGTGTCATTTCTTGCTTTACATTAGTTTTTATCATAAGAACATTGGTGTAAGAACTAATTCTAAGCCATCTCAAGCTTACGGAATTAAGCCATTACATGTTTCAAATCAAGTCTATGGGATGAGATTATAGAGTTTTACATTACTTTGATCTAGGAGATTAAAAGTAATCAATTCCAAATTAATACTCCTTCCTTAGAATCTGAATGACAATCATTGAGTCCTTTATGATGTGTCCTTTAAGAAAAGATAAATGTGCATCTACAATTCACTGGTTAATACGAAAATTGAAAATGCAAAGATGTTATCTCCTGGACACCAGCTTATCCATGATCAGCTATCAATGATGCTCTCGAGAATGTCGATATGGAATAATTTTGATGATCATAGGGAACCTACAGGTTCAGAGTAAAATTTTTATCGCATTAACTCTAGTTGGGCAACTCGTTTTGGGGAGTATCCAAAACAGCCAAATTTTAATAACTGCGAGATCTATCTACTTGTCTTTTTAAATAGTATCGTAAAGGAGATGAGATTTCCAGCTAAGATAAATAGTGATGAATGTCGTTATAATATTACTAATGACATATTGATACTAGAAGTTGAGCTGGAGGCTGATTTGTAAACTTTAACATCTATTTGTTTCGCATTAACATTAACATTAACATCTTCTGTAGATTTGTAAACTTTAGCCTCATTTTTTTTTATATTATAATCTTCTATAGATTTGAAAATATTAAACTCATTCAGTTATGAATATTTATCATTTTATGAAATATTTGTCATTTGTTATCTATTCTTTGTCATTCGTCATCAATATCATATCATTTAGTTATAAAATATTTGCCATTTGTTATCTATTCTTTGTCATTCATCATCAATTTCATGTCATTCATTTATGAAATATTTATCATTTGTTATTTATTCTTTGCCATTCAGTTATGAAATATTTATCATTTGTTATATATTATTTGTCATTCATCATCAATTTCATGTCATCCAGTTATGAAATATTTTTCATTTGTTAAATATTTTTTGTCATTCATCATTTATCATTTCTTTCATCTACTAGCAGGCATGCTTCCTACTATGTTTTCTAAGTATTTTATTTCTTGCAGTATTGCCTTGTTCTTGTCTTGTCTAGTCATGTCTTTCTGACTGCTAAAGATTGTTTAACACGTCACGTTAATGGTTATCTTCACAAAGTATTCTGATTCTGCCATTTATATGAAGTTCCACTCCATATATGTGAAGTTTTATACCATAATTAATCATAATGGATCCAGGCTGACCACACCATCTTCACAACCACCATCTAAGTCTACAATAGGAAACCCAATCCCAGCCAGTAAAAAAACAATGCCAAACTATGGAGGATGGCTTCTTAGAGAGGGTTTTTAATTTTTTTATGAAGCTTTAATCAGCTATCGAGGACATTGGCAATAGGATGGCTGCTAGTTTTATAACCATAGAATTGAATCTTGATTGTATTGTTAAAATGGTTAAATCATTAAAGGGGAGGTTAGATCAAATTGAGGAGAGATTATCTGGTCTTGAACCATAAATTTGCCAGTCTTTTGTAATGTTGTTGTTCAGTGGAATTTGTAGTTCAATAATCATTGTTTGTCATTTTTAATAAAACTTTGTATCATTTGTTCCTAAAGAGTTTTTCATGCTAAAGCCATAAATAAACGTGACTTAAGATAACCACGCCCATTAGATAGAATGAATATTACACTTCACTCCTACATATTTTCCTACTTGTTAAGATCTAGATATTTTAACTTAAATATAAAATCTTGCAGCATCTTTGTTTTCTGACCTCGGAGATCCTTAGTTGAGTATAAGTTTTATTTGTAATAGTTTTCAGGATTTGATTTCTCCGTTGACAAGAATTTGTGATTTCTTTCACCATTGTCGATTGTAGTCTCCTAGAATCATCGGGCGTAGACGCTTCTTGAAACTAAATTTTGAATTGATAATGGTATTGTGGGCAATGGTAGAATCTCCTATTAGGGTTACTTCAGAGACCCTGTAAATGAGACCACAATCGCACTTTTTCACCTCATATACTCACGCCCAAAAACTATACCCACCAAATTTGCATAGGCATTGACAAAACCAACGGTTTGTATGCGAGAGACGAAGATCATAATTTTAACCATACCAGGAAATAAGGGAATGTATCGCTATTAGGGAAGTATGTAATGTTTGAGAACTGGAATGATCTGGAAGCAAGTGCGTATGTTATGCAGTGAACGCACAAAATAAAAAAATGCATGAAAAAGGTACAATGAAATGGCAGATTACAAATGACAAAATGACAATAGCAGATGACAACTATTCTGAGGATGAACCAATAACAAATCCTTTAGAGAAAATGACATTATTTGTATGGTGAAAATTTATTGCATTACAATGACACTCTGTGTATAAACCAATGACAAATCCTTTAGGGGGAATGACATTATTTGTATGGTACCAATTCACTGTATTACATTGAGTCTTTATATTAATCAATAACAAAGAATCCATTTTAATTCTGATAGATTCTTTGCTATACACTCGATGTGACAAGTCAATCTTTAATAGTAAATATGACAAGTCAATCTTTAATAGTCGATTAGACAACTCAACTTAAAGTCTCTTTGATTATGATATAGTAAATGTGAATTACGTGTATAATAAGCATATCAAAAACATCTACGTGTTGCTTGCCACCCTAAACCCTAAACCCTGATACACGTGATTCAAAGTCTCTTCCCAATGCAAGAAATTCTCAAGGCATTCAATTCCCTAGTATATATCCCAATTCTCAACTATTTAAACCCTAAACCCACTCTTTTCAACATACGAGATAAAAATGAAAACTAGAAATGTCATAATTGGCTCAGTGCTCATCGTAAAAGAAGGTGCCATTGTCAGACGTGTATTATCGTTAGATGGGATTGAGAGAAGTTTACAAGAGCGACGATTAGGTCCATTTTTTTGGCACATACTACAAAATCATAGTTTAGTGACCAGACCTGACATTTTTTCCCTTCTCTTCCTTTGCATACGAGGACAATCAGCTCGAACTATTGGTATAGGAGCATGAATACGTTGATCAGTTCTTAAAATTTTTTACTACTCTATTCCTCTGATAGGAATCCATATCAGTTCATAAACAGCCTTATATCTATCATTTGTGTAGTACTCAGAGACATATGTAGTTGGATCAACATTAGCAAGAAGGAGACTGCGTACATAGTGTTTACAAGGTATCCCCATCGTTTGCCACCAAAGCCAGAAACAAGTACCGTCTTCAATATTTACTGAATCGCTTCTGCCATAACTAGCCATCTAAAAATGGTAACGCGTTATACGAACTCTGTAGGTTAGTGAATCCGCCATAAAATTTCTACTCTTATAGTAATCCATAGCCCATGGCGTTAAGCAAGTTTGACCCATCTCAGCTTCCTCCTTATACGTGTAGGACATTTTCGAACAGATTCTACCTAATTCCTCAATAAACAAATGGATAGGGAAATCTTTCACTTTTACAATAACGTTATTCCAACTCTCAACATGATTACTGTAAGCTACTCAGTATCTGAACTAATGACAAATGAGTATGAAATGATGACAAATTAAAAAAGAACAACTACAAATGAGTAATAATTACTAGTCTTGTAATAATTAATGACAAGTTTATAAATAGAGAATGACAATATACTTGCTCATTGGAATGTATAGATTATACCAGGTTTCCTTAGGAATACCTAGTATGTATTACAGACCCACTAGATCCTTATTTCAGATATAATTCATGTGTTTATTGAAATCAATGCTGGTTAGAGCCTCTGCTACCATCCTAAATACAATTATCATGCTTTCGAGGGTAATTTTAATGTTGTTCGATATGTGGAAGACACAAAATGTATGAACAACAAATGAAAACACTTTGGGCACAGCATTAATAATTCTAGCGTTCCTATTAGAGATGACGACGAATCTAGTATTAAAATCATGAAAATTAAACCTAAACATCTCCAGAAAGTATGTCCAACTTTTAATGGTTTCCGAGTTTGTTACTGAAAATGTAAGTTAAAAAATATGATTGTTTGGGTCAATGGCGATGGCTGTTAATAGAATCCCACGATATCTCCCTTTCAAAAAAATTCTGTCAATCACTACAATGGGTATCAATAGTTTATAAGTTTTTTTGGGAGTACCAAAACACCAATAATACCTTGTAAATCTCTTATCCTTACAACTCGTAGTTTGTATGTCAAACACCAAATTTGGGTCAACTAACTTCACTTCCACAAAGTAGCTTGTAAGTAGTAGGTATGCGTGCTCAAAGTTGTCTTGCATCTAAAATAAATACGCTTGATCAAATATAATTGTGGAACAGATTAATGATAAATATCACAAGACAAATGATAAAGTGTTTCAAACAAATGATATTAGATTAAATGATAAACATGATTGTACATATGACGAGTGATGGGCGAACAAATGCCAAATAAAATGATATTACCTAAGAGTTGGCTTTTTCTTTTGCACGTCAGGAAAAATTGTATGTTACATCAACATTGTCATTAATATGCATATTCTTAATAATTCTTGCAGCTTTATAATTTGAGTCTTTTCATAGTTTTCGCTCGGTTATAGAAGTAACCCATCTACTAGATATTGCCTTATACACATTCATATTCTTAGTTTCTACTCTGATGCATGTATGCATGAAGTAATAAGTACTTACTCTATATAGAGTAAAACCAAGCAACCTTATCGCATAAATCCACCAAGATCAATTATGACCTTTACAACATACCACAATTTTATACTCATTGCTCAGAACATGTACGAGATTGAACTTGTTTACAATTGCATAAGCTCTTATATGATTCTTGAGTACAATCTTATCTCGATATAGATCACCAATGTTAATCTCTTTATTGAAGTCTTAGAGATCCTCCGTGTACGCAACAGATAATCAAAAATCAAGGAGATCTTTCACCTATTGGGGTTGTGACTCAAGCCGTAATTCAGCTTATCAGATGACAAAAATGCTTCTTAGCATGATAATAATATAATAAAAAATATTAAAACCCTCATATGATAAATGCTGTGTGCTTACCTGAAGGTTTAGTTTTTCCAATGATAGGTTTAGATTCAATTGAAAAAGCAACATTAGTTGACATAGGCTCATTTGAAAGAGTAAACATTAGTTAACATAGTTTCATTTGAAAGAGAAACATTAGTTAACATAGGCTCATTTGAGAGGTGAACATTTGATTGAAGAATATTAGATTCATTTGAGAGAAGAACGTCAATAGGAATAGTTTTAAAAGGTTCATTTGATTGAGGAACATCATCCACTAAAGGTCTAAACCTCCGTGGATTAAGCCCTCTACCGTTTGTTTTAGGGTAACCCCTGTAATTAGGTTCAGGATCAGAAAATGAGTTATGACGGAAATGTCCCTCCCCTTCAAACATTCGAATACTATTTTGGGACAACCCTTTACCTGAACTAATATCCATGGTGGTGGGTAACCCTTTACCTTAACCAATATTTTTGGTGGTGGACAACCCTTTACCTAAACCAAAATCAAAAACAAAGTTCTGGGAGTTCTGGGAAGGTACCCTATGCTTATTAACAATCTATATGTTAAAGGGTATGTTGGGATTGCTTTTATGCATATTGATCATTATGATAAAGTTCTGGAATGATAAAATTGCGCATACACAACCATGGACGAAGTTGTGCAGCTTACAGTCCTTATGATGGATTTCGCTTGTTTCTTTAAGGAGTGTAACAAAATCTTCATATGATGTGTGCACTCTTAGTATGGCAAGTTTTGTACTTCTTTCAACATAACTAACGATTGATCTGATCTTTGGAGGTACGATATCCCCCCCCCCTCCCCAAATGAATAATGGTATAAAGCTTAACTCTATCCATCCTTGAAACAAATAATATAAATAAGCAATGTTGGTGATAAAGTAGCAAAAAACAAATGATAAAAATGACAAAAAAAAAATGGTAAGGATACACAATACAAATAATAAAGTGGTAGAAGACAAAAGATATAAAGCTCAACTCCATCCCTCAAACAAATGATAGGCATCCCTAAAATAAATGATATAAATGAATAATGTCGGTGATAAAGTAGCAGAAAATAAATAATTAAACTGACAAAATTCAAATGATAAAAATGACATAATACAAATGATAAAGTAGAAGAAGACAAATGATAAAGTAGCAGAAGACAAATGATATAAAGCTCAACTCCAGTTATCCCTCAAACAAATTATAGGCATCTCTGAAAGAAATGATATAAATTAATAATTCTTGTGATAAAGTAGTAGAAAACAAATGATAAAAATGATACAAGAAAAATGGTAAGGAAAATATGATAAAGTAGCAGAAGAAAAATGATAAAGTATATATTAATAACAATGTATATAACAATGCTTCAACGGTTGGAGAGAAGGATAACAATGCTCTTTGACAACGAGATTAACCCTAGGATAACAGTAATATTTTTCTTCCCAATGACCTCTGTGTGATGACTTCAGCAAATGCGCAATGATGGTTGAAAGACTTGGTACATCAAGGAGAAAAACAATACATCAATGAGGATCTGCTTTGATTTTTGTAGAAGTTTTTTTTGTAGAAGAAGAAGAAGAAAAGGAAGAAGCTTTGATTTTTAAGGTTGGTAGTTTATTTTGGGGTTATTTAGCTTTTAGGGATAGTCATAAGTTCTCCTTGGCTTAGGGAAGGCCAGGAGACATTGTATTGCAATGTGGACAGCTTTTACAGATAAGGCTTGTATATGGCGCCGATATGTCGTCGCTATGCCCCGTGAGCCAAACGAGACGCACCGCCCCTATAAATGGACTATGTAACCAGTCCTAGCTCGCCACCCCTTGAGATATACATGTCCCATATCTGGTACCCGGCATATTGAGCTACCCTTATCTGCTACAGGACAGGTGTGCTATCTGCATTTCGTGCCCAGTCACGAGAGATTACGCTGTAGGGATTATTGAGGGAACCTTCAGCGTTGTTGCATATTCTGAATATATATTCGACGAAAGCTCACGAGTATCTAGGATTATCCGGATGCCGCTCTAGCATCCGTGGGACTATTCCACTAGCGCGTCGTGCCCGTGAAGATGGTTGGTACATGTCGGCCGCACGTGCATGTACGCCGCCTCACGGCCTCATATTCCGCTGTGCTCCGGGCACTGTAGAAGCAGACCCGGGCTGGGCCATGACAGCAGTGGATACTTGAATAAGGGTTATGAAGTGTTCTTTCTGTCCTATTAGCAATGCTAGTAACGAAAGCATTGACCATCTTCTCATGTACTGTTTATTTACTAAGCAGTTATATCACTGGATACTTGAAAGATGTAATATTCACAGAGCTCCTGGGAACTGGCTTAATAAAAGTGAGAGATGTAGCATAGGCCGAGAAGATACAAGGTCCTCAGTGAGATAGCCCACTTTAATGATACTAACAAACACATTATGACAGATGTGAGTAACAGACTCACTCATACTATTCCCAAGGTTCCTGACTCAACAGCAGCTAGATATATACATATGTAATTCATGGAATCTTCATCTCATTTTTACTGTTAAGTTGCTCAATTGGTGCAAATGGGAGCCACCTGACCAAGGTTCATTCAAGATAAACTGTTATGGTAGCTCAAACTTAGATGGGGGGAGTTATAGAGGCATCATCAGGGATGACCAAGGGAGTTGTATTATCTGCTATCATGGGAAGCTAGTTCCAGTCCAGGAACATGCAACTCATCTAAGACTCAAGGGTTCAAAATAGGACTGGAATTATCTATGCAGAGTGGCTTCAAAAGGATACAATGTGTAGTTATGCCGAAAAATATTTGACATCGGGCTGGAATCTAAATAATCATCCTAGACTTCTAGGATCTGTGCTTTCTTTTGAAAGCAATAACATCTCCGGTGTTCTTGTGCCATGATTATACGTTGGAATGTGTTTTTCTTCATTTTGTTAGCATGTAGAGGACCACCATTTGTACTCGCTGAATTATATGCACTGGGGTGCTCCGAAAGTTTGGTATGGGTCCTGGGTAGAGATTCGTCCAAATTGGAAGAGACTATGAAGAAACATTTGCCTGACTTATTTGAAGAACAGCCAGATTTGCTCCATGGGCTTGTAACGCAACTCTCACCTTCCATTATAATTTTTGAAGGGGTGCCAGCCTATCGTTGCATTCAAAATCCATGGGAGTTTATTCTTTCTTTTCCACGAGCATATCATTCTGGATTTAATTGTGGATTCAACTGTGCAGATACTGTAAATGTAGCTCCTCTTGATTGGTTGCCTTATGGGAAAAATGGTATTCGTGAGCAAGCACGTAAGACAACCATATCGCATGATAAGTTGTTACTAGGGGCAGCAAGGAAAGCGGTTAAGGCACAATGGGAGATCTATTTATTGAGGAAAGATACGTTAGATAACATAAGGTGGAAAGGTGTTTGTGGTAAGGATGACATCCTCACAAATGAACTAAAGGTACGTGTCAAGATGGAGCACACGAGGATGGGATATCTCAGTACATCTTTTGTAAAAATCAAGATGGATAAAAGTTTTGATACAACAATTTAAAGGGAGTGTGTTTATGTCTCTATGACCTGCATTTATCTGCTGTATTTAGCCGATGTTCCCCAAAGAGATTTGCATTCCTAAATCATGCAAAACAGCTGTGTTCATGTGCTTGGAGTGAAAAAAACACTCCTTTACCGTTATATAATTGACGAGTTTAATGTTCTTGTGGAAGCTTTGGAAGGGAAGCTATAATTGCAATATATAAATGGGCAAAACTTGATCTTGGGCTTACTCTTAGTTCACATGTCTCTAAAGATTGCCCAAAAATTCCTGGAGCAGTTGAAAAATCCATAGACTCCCTCAGATTTCTGTATGGCCGTAGTTGTAGATTCGATCAAGAAATGAAGGCACCTTTGGTCAAGTCACAACACCATACCTCGATAGAAATGTATATTTTGAACTGTCTATTATATATTTGATACTTTGTTTTAAGTATATATACATATAATTTAGTCTCTGACTTTGGCATAAAGACATTGGTAAACTATGGGTTTGCTCTTGTCATAGATATTGATATGCTGCTAAGGTTACTTAATCAAATTTGAGTTTTTTTTTTTAAATAACGATGAAAGTGAGATATTATTAGAAATATTTATTAATTAATATATATAATATACGTTTCAAAGCCTAAGGAGAGTTTAGAATAAGAAACAAAATGTCTAGTTAGGTCTAAGAATGTTGTTTGCTATAAATTTTTCTAATTTTATAACGTTTTTTTACTCATTTTCACGTAGTGTTTGCCAGGAGGGCGTTAGTACTTCCCGGTCTCCAGGAAAGTGAGGAGGCAGAATATGAGGTTATTATTAATATAATTTTTGAGAAAAATTCTCCAGTCTTTGGTTAACGTGGGGTTTTCTTTGATGAACTTTTAATTGGCACGAAGATCAAGTACCCGAGGATTCTTCTGCGTTTCGCCTATTAGGTGAATGTTCTTATAAACTCTTGTACATTTTTTAAAATTTCTCTTGTTATCCATTTACCAACTAAAAGTAAAAATGTTTTGACCTTTATATTTTATTTGTTATGTTAATTTTCTTGCAGAGTGCTTCCCATATTTGGATTCCATACTTTTTGAAGGCTTATAATGGATTGGTGGCGCTCCCTATTCTTGGATAAGTTAAGCTTATGGTTTGAGCACCTTTATATTAATCTATTTGCTTTTGAATTCACTATACTCTCTTTTTTGTTTTCAATCCATGGTTTTTTTGGATTTATTATAAGGAACATGTATATAGCTTCTTCTTGAATTGGTATATTTTTTATATATATGTAACCAGTGTACCTGGATTTTTTGGGCTAATATTTATAAATGAAACAAGTTATTCTGAATTGTGTATTTTTGTTTATATGTTATATGATGTATACAACATGTGCAACTTGTTCTTCTGAATTGTATGATATAGGTTTTGACTATTTTTTTGATTTTTTTTAAAAACAAATAAAAATTAAATCACCATAATCTTAGGCCGTGGCAATAATATTAACTATGGACTACAATAGTGGTATATATCATATTATACCATTGATTATATCTGTGGTAAATAATTTTTACGAATTTACTCCGCATTAGCATAAATGAGATAACGATAAAAAAAATCTGTGGCAATAATATTAACTACAGACTAAAATAGTGGTACATATCATATTATACCACTGATTATATCTGTGGTAACAAAATTACCATGGATTTACTTTGCATCAGCATTAATGGGATAATGACAGAAAAACTTTGTGGTAAAAATATTGACACGCAGCTTTTACTATAGACCTCCACTACAGACTTTATCCGTGGAAAAATGACTATTACCACTAACAAATAACATGGTAATTTAGTAAAATTGGATGCTGAAGAAGACTATTATTGCAACCATACATCACAGAATGGTGATGATGCTTCTACAATGGACAATATAGTGGTTTATTCCGCATCACGAGCTCATGCTTCATATTTGAACTACAGATGAACTTTCAACCTCAACAACAATGCACGTGGCACAATCACAAACATGTACAGAACGAGTTTCTCAACCAATTCTGTTGGAAAATACAATATGATTTGTTTTTCCTTCAAAGTTTGAATGGTGGAACTAAGTGGTTTTAGTCCTACATTGGATATGAGGGAAACACAACTCTCCTATATAAGTAAATCAAATACTTACCTTGTTGTAATGTGTGTGAGAGTTGGTGAGTCACACGCGCATGCGCGACATGTGCGGCCCATGTATACAAGCTAGCTTGGGTGCATGGGCTACCCATGGGCTTGCTCGACCTAGGAAATCCGCTTATTATTATAAGTCTATGATTGGGCCTTGGGGCCTGGGCCATGGGCTCATGGGGATTCCTTTAAACACTTAGTCATTTTTTGGGTTTGAGGTGTGAGTTGGGGTGTCTCTAACAGACACACCTTAAGGTGTGACTCTTGGTGAAGAGGCACTAACTTGAGGTGTGACTCATGGTGAGGAGTCACCTATGTTCCATATAACCCAATTTTGTTTTCATTTATTGCAATCAGTTTTTTAGAGTTTTCTTGAGTCTTTTTACAAAAGAGAAAACAAATGTAATCAAAGTTTGTTTGGCAGAAAGATAGAAGTGCTTTCTTCATTCTGCGACTAATCCTTATATCCTGGGAGACAGGGGCCTATATTCCTGCAAAGCACTGTGGCAGGGGCGAATCTTCTTAAGGAGATAGTGTGCATACACTAGACTCGATCATCTCCTTAAGAGGTATTGGTTTTTCATACAGATTGGAATACAATTTTAAGACAGACTATTTTTTTTTTCTGTGTGATCAAAAACTGCAGTAATGGTGAATCTCATTGAGAAGGAGGGTGAAAAGGGCAACCTACGCGTTTTGAAGGTGAAGCCTGAGAAGTTCAATGGTACTGAATTCAAGCGTTGGCAGCAGAAGATGCTATTCTTTCTCACAACTCTGAACTTAGCAAAATTCCTCAAGGAGGACAAACCAGAGTTGAAGGAGGAAGAAACTGACCTAACAACTGTAGCAGCAGTGGAGGCGTGGATTCATTTCAACTTTCTATGTCGGAATTATATTCTGAATGAGTTGGACAACATATTGTATAATACGTACAGTCCAACGGAGTCTGCAAAGGAACTGTGGGAATCCTTAGACCATAAGTATAAGACGGAAGATGCCGGACTGAAAAAATTTGTAGTTGGCAGATTCCTGGATTATAAAATGGTGGATTCCAAGACTGTAATCAATCAAGTACAGGAACTGCAGATTATCCTGCATGATATTCATGCAGAAGGTATGAGGTTAAGTGAATCTTTTCAGGCTGCTGCGATAATTGAGAAGTTGCCTTCATCCTGGAATGACTTCAAAAGTTATCCAAAGCATAAGAGGAAAGAAATAAAGTTAGAGGAACTGATCGTAAGGCTAAGGATCGAAGAAGATAACAAATCCAACGAAAAGAAAGATGTTGTTTATTCTTACGATGCCAAGGCTAACATGGTCGAGGGAAACCCTAAACCCCAAAAGAAAAATGGGAAGAAAGGGAAAAATGGGAAGAGTTTCTTGGGCCCTAAAGGCAAGGACTTTAAGAAGTTCACATGGAGTTATTATGTTTGTGGCAAACCAGGGCACAAGTCAATGGAATACCGCAAGAGTAAAAGCGGACTAGAAAGTAGCAAAGGCACTCAAGCAAACATTGCTGAGATGGAGAACCTGTGTGCAGTGATCTTCGAAATCAACCTGGCAAGCGATTCCAGAGGATGGTTTGTAGACACAGGGGCCACACATCATATATGCTATGACAGGAGTTTATTTACTACCTACAATAAGACTGAACATGAAGAGAAAATGTTCATGGGCAACGTTTCGACGTCAAGGGTCGATGGAAAAGGGAAAGTAGTTCTGAAATTTACATCTGAAAAAGAAGTTACTTTAAATGAAGTGCTGCATGTGCCTGATATCCACAAGAATCTTGTTTCCGTAGCAATACTGATCAAGAATGGATTCAAGTTAGTGTTTGAGTCAAACAGATGTATCATAACTAAGAATAGTGTATTCATAGGAAAAGGTTATGAGTGTGATGGATTGCTCAAACTAGCAGTCATGTGTAAACCAGTTTCAATTATCAATAAGAATGATAATTCTATTTACTTGCTTGAGTCATTTAATGTTTAGGATCAACGATTAGGGAATGTAAATTATGGTTCGCTGCGTAAATTAGTCTATTTAGGATTACTGCCTAAATTCAATCTTGATTGCAAACAAAAATGTGAAGTGTGTGTTGAAGCAAAATTTTCTAAACAACCATTCCATTCTATTGAACAACACAAAACTGAACCGCTAGATTTAATTCACATTGATCTCTGCGATTTGAAGTTTATTCAAACACGAGGCGGAAAGAAGTACTTTATTACTTTCATAGATGATTGTATAAGATATAGTCATGTCTACTTACTCAGAAGCAAAGATGAAGCACTGAAAGTGTTTATTATGTTCAAAAATGAGGTTGAGACTCAACTCAACAAAAAGATAAAAGTTCTTCGAACTGATAACGGTGAGGAATACGACTCTATTATATTTGGAGAACTTTGTGCTAAGTTTGGTATTATACACCAAACTACTGCACCTTACACTCCTCAGTAAAATGGAGTTGCTGAGAGAAAAAATAGAACTTTAAAGAATATGCATAATGCTATGCTTATTAGTTCTGGTTTGCCGCAGAACCTGTGGGGGGAGGCGTTACTTTCTGCGAATTATATTCTCAATAAGTTATCTCACAAGAAGATTGAAAAGACTCCTTATGAACTCTGGAAAGGCCCTATAAGTTCTTAAAAGTGTGGGGGTGTCTTGCAAAGGTACAAATACCATTGTCAAAAAGGCCTAAGTTAAGACCTAAAACTATTGACTGTATTTTTATTGGCAATGCCAATAACAGTAGTGCATATAGATTTCTCGTATACAAATCTGAAATTAATGGTGTGCATGAGAATACCATCATTGAATCACGAGATACTATATTTTTTGAAAATATATTTCGATATAAAAAGAGTGATACTGTGAATCCTCTTTAAAGAACAACTGATGTTGTTTATAGTAGTGATAAGCGTATCACTCCTACAAGTTCTGATTTTAATGCAGAACCAAGATGTGGGAAACGACTTAAAGTTGCTAAGTCTTTTGGCAAAGATTTTGTAACATTTTTGTTGAAAAATGAGCCTCGAACCTTCAAGGAAGCCATGGCTACACCTGAAGCTCCTAGTTGGCAAGAGGTTGTACAGAGTGAGATAAACTCTATAATGCACAACCATACTTGGGAATTGGTAGATCTTCCACCTGGCAACAAACCTATAGGTTGCAAGTGGATTTTCAAACGAAAATTAAGACCTAATGGTTCAATTGAAAAGTACAAAGCCAGACTTGTTGCTAAAGGATATAGGCAAAAAGAAGGTTTGGACTATTTTGATACATATTCTCCAGTGATAAGAATAACTTCTATTCGTATGCTGATAGCTATTGCAGCAGTGCATAAGCTTGAAATACATCAAATGGATGTTAAAAAAACATTCTTGAATGGTGAATTAAATGAAGAAATATATATGAACCAACCTGAGGGGTTCATTGTCCAAGGCCAAGAAAATAAAGTGTGTCGGTTGGTTAAATTTCTTTATGGATTGAAGCAGGCACCTTTACAATGGAATGACAAAATTGATGGAGTCACGATTAAGGATGGCTTCAAAATTAATGAATGTGATAGATGTGTCTATATTAAAGGCATTAATGGTGAACATGTCATTGTGTGTCTTTACGTAGATGATATGCTCATCATTGGGACTAACATCAATGTCATTATGTCAACAAAGAATATGTTGTTCAAAATTTTTAATATGAAGGACTTAGGTGTTGCAGACGTTATTCTTGGCATAAAGATTAACAGAACACCACAGGGATTTGTGTTGTCTCAATCACATTATATAGAGAATGTACTTAAGAAGTTTAATAAATTTGACTGCCGTGGTGTTCAGACACCATATGATAATATGCGTCAATTGATTAAACACAAAGGTGAGCCTATTTCTCAAATAGAGTATGCACGCATCATAGGCAGTCTAATATATATTATGAACTGCACTAGACCAGATATTGCTTATGCAGTTAGCAAACTGAGTCGGTATACTATAAACCCTGGACCGAGCCACTGGGAAGCGTTAATCAGGGTTTTATAGTATTTAAAGCATACAATAGACTATAGGTTGCACTACACAAGATATCCAGCTATCCTTGAGGGATACAGTGATGCAAACGGGATATCAGATTCTAACGAGTCATACTCCACAAGTGGATACGTGTTTATACTTGGTGATGGAGCTGTCTCATGGAAATCCTCAAAATAAACATGCATAGCTCGATCAACTATGGAATCAGAGTTTGTTGCTCTAAATTTAGCAGGAGATGAAGCTGAGTGGCTTCAATAATTTTTAGAGGATATTCCTATGTGGCCAAAGCCAGTACCTGTTTTATATATCCATTGCGATAATCAAGCAGGGATTGCAAGGGCAAAGAATAATGTCTATAACGGTAAGTCACGACATATACGTCGTAGACATAATTCTGTAAAGAAATTACTTGCAAGTAGAGTTATATCCATTGACTTTGTGAAGTCCAGTGACAACCTAGCGAATCTATTTACAAAAGGGTTGGCAAAAATGCAATTTTTTTCCACATCGAGGGGAATGGGCTTAAAGCCTATAAATACAAGTTAACCTCAGCGGAAACCTAACCTAGTTGTTTGGAGATCCCGTGATCTAGGTTCAATAGGGCAACTAGTTGTAAGTTACTCAACATGAACACTGAGCAGATTTTAACTCTTGCCCATTCCATGATGTGAACAGTGCATCCTGTCGTGATTTTTAGGGTAAGTTCTTTGAACTTTTAATGATTCCTATGACTTGTATTTACAAGTGAGGTACGGCAGGGTACTCTTAATAGGCAATCACCTATGTGAGCATGAGGTGGGGCCGCTTCCATGAGAATTTTATAGGGTAAAATCTCTAATAGTACTCATGAATCTGGTATTTGTTCAGGGCCGAATTGAACACAACTGTGAGAGCCGATTACATTTGGAATAGTACTGTGTGAAGACTATTGTCTTGGTTTACACCAAAGCTGACAGTTCAAGACATATGTTCACTAATCAGCGTAAATCCGATAGTTTTTTACTAGAGAAGGTTCAAGTCCACAAGACAACTGTCTCGATGCAGGATCATTCCCTGATTTTCTCTGTTTTGTCTGAGTTTGTCTGTTACCATTCAAATATGGGGGATTGTTGGAAAATACAATATGATTTGTTTTTCCTTTAAAGTTTGAATGGTGGAACTAAGTGGTTTTAGTCCCACATTGGATATGAAGGAAACACAACATGTGCGGCCTATGTTGTAATGCGTGCGAGAGTTGGTGGGTCACACGCGCATGTACGACATGTGCGGCCTATATGTGCAAGCTAGCTTGGGTGCATGGGCTACCCATGGGCTTGCTCGACTTAGGAACCCCGCTTATTATTATAAGTCTATGATTGGGCATTGGGGCCTGGGCCATGGGCTCATGGGGATTCCTTTAAACACTTAGTCATTTTTTGGGTTTGAGGTGTGAGTTGGGGTGTCTCCAACAGGCGCACCTTAAGGTGTGACTCTTGGTGAAGAGGTACTAACTTGAGGTGTGACTCTTGGCGAAGAGTCACCTATGCTCTATATAACCCAATTTTGTTTTTATTTATTACAATCAATTTTTTAGAGTTTTCTTGAGTCTTTTTACAAAGAAAAAACAGACGCAATCAAAGTTTGTTTGGCAGAAAGATAGAAGTGTTTTCTTCTTTTTACGACTGATCGTTATATCCTGGGAGACAGGGGCCTATATTCCTGCAAAGCACTGTGGTAGGGGCGAATCTTCTTAAGGAGATAGTGTGTATACACTAGACTCGATCATCTCAAGAGGTGTTGGTTTTTCATGCAGATTAGAATACAAATTCTACTCATCCCTAGCAATACTCATGCTATTGGTTGAGAGCCATCTTGTAATAGCTTATTTCGTATCTCTGACTCAAACCTCACCCTCGATCTCATCAACTGCAGTAAACACTACTAAAGACGTAACCAATCCTTCCTCAATTTGAGACATCACTTTCGACCTCTGCACCAGCAGTTCGACCCACGCGAAGCACACAGTCAGCAATAGAGCCATTGTACAACAACAAGGGTCGGAATATTACATAACATGGTCAAAGAATATCTCACACTCACTTTGTAACGTTCATCATTAAGTAACTTTATGGTAATCAAATGGTCATATTAGAAGACCTATAAGAGGGCCTGGAGAATTGCAGATGAGGGATGGAACGATCATTATAGAAAAGTTTTTGCTCTATTATTCTACATTCTCAAATCGTTTATTGTAACAGACTAGCAATCTGAAAAAGATCATCACTTTCTCGAAATCCTCAGGAGAGGTCATGGTTTTTAACTTATTCAAAGGATTTCAACGCTAAACTATCTTGTTGTTCATTGTTTATTATTCTTAAACTCTCTAAATATATTTGGTGCAAAGGCTAAGTCCGTATTCAAGAATTAGGCTATTACAGATTACCTAGAAGATCATAAATGTTTTGCTGATAATAGAGATTTTGTTATGGGTTCTTCAAACTTGTATGAGAAAGAAGATCATGAAGATGAGAAATCCTTTCTGCCACCTCAAGCACCAGAGTCTATCTTAACAATTGGGATGGAGTGGCCAAATATATATGAGTTTAGGTCATTTATGAGGAATTTTGTAATTACTCACATTTAGATAAAAGAAGAATAAAAGTAAAAGGATTAGATGTGTATAAAGAGAAGCCAAGTTGTCCTTGGTGGGTGTTCATAACAAGGTTAAATAATGGCCACACCATAATACTTAAAAAAGGGAATTTTATACATGAGTGTAGTAGTAAGAATGACACATTAAACAGAAATGCAAATGTTATTTGGGTTATAAAGGAGATTGAGAATCTAATCAGAGATGCAAGTATTGCAAAACCAATACAGATATTTGATATTATGTATAGAAGATTTGGGTAAGAGTTTCATATTACACTGTATGGAATACAAGGAACATGGTGATGGAGAAAATAGTGGGGTCATATGATAAAGGTTATGCTTTATGTCCAAAACTATGTGTTCAGATTCAAAAATAAAACCCTGGTAGTATTGCTACTTGTAGTAGTGAAGATGGTAATCTTAAGTTTACAGATATGTGTATTAGTTTTAAGGCAACTTTAGATGGGTTCACCAAGGGTTGTAGGCCAATTCTTGGTCTAGAAGGATGTTTCTTGAAAGGCTAGTATGGAGGCCAATATTTGAGCATCATATCTCTTGATGTAAACAATAGTCTTTTCCCTATAGCAGTGTTTCTTTATAGAACTGAGTGTCAAGCTACATGGATAAAGTTTTTAACTTTGGTGCAAGGACAGCTCACCTTATACCCATCGATATTGATATTCATATCTGATAGACAAATAGGTTTTGTTAAGGCAGTTTCACAAGTGTTCCCTCATTCCAATCATAGATTTTTTTAGGCACATGTATAAAAACTTCAAGCAACTGTACAGATGTACTTATTTGATGGCCTTGGCTTGGAATGCATCAAAGGCATACAAAAATCTGTAATGAAAGAAAATTTGAACAAGTTGGGAGTTGCAGAGCCAGATGTAAAAGCATGGTTAGAAAGGGAGCCATATCAATCTTGGTGTAGGTCTTACTTTGATGCTTCTACAAAGTATGAGCATGTGACCAATAATTTCTCAGAATCATTTAACAATTGGATTATTAAGATTATAGATAAGCCTTTAAACAAGATGGTAGAAAGGCTGAATTTGATGCATATAACACTCATGTATAAAAGGAAATTGAAGACAAAAGAGTGAGATTAGAATAGATTGATACCTAGAGCAGTGAAGACGATTGAGTTATTGAAAACATACAGTTACCACTACAAGTTAGAGAGATTTGAAAATGATTAGTGGCTGGTCATTAATTATAGTGGCACAAGGTGAATATTGAACTTGGAAGAACATACATGCACTTACAATGGTTGGTAGATCATTGGATTGCCTTGCGTACATATAATAAAAGTGATTGATCAACTGAAATATCAATGGGTTGGGTAAGTACTCTTTTTTTAGTTAATATGTCCTAATTGTAATTTCATTATGCTTTTTACTATTTTACAACTTTATCATGGCCTATGTACAAATATTGTAGTCATTGTCATAGGGTGGCAACCTATGTAGTAACATACAACCAAGCTGTAAATCCAATTGCAGACTCATCAGAGTAGGGAGAAGTATGTTAATTTTTCCCTTAGATTACTAAATTATTGATTTATCTTGATTTTTATAGTATATATTTACTATTATGAAACAACCTACAAAAAATATCAGACCACCACCATTGTTGAGACCAGCAGAGAGACCTAGAATACTAAGGAGAAGAGAGATAGATGAGGTAAATGGTGTGGTGAGAGAACCAAGAAGATATAATAAGTATCAAGCATTTGGGCATAACAATAGAACTTGTAAAGTTTAATCTACAGAAAAGCTAGGCATGGGGAGAGGAGGAGCAAAGGCATACAGATTGGGAACTAAATTTAGGACACCTTTAACAAGGAGGAGGGTAAGAGGGAGAAGGGGAGTAGAAGAACCATCACAACTACCTCAACCTTCAACTCATATTTCAACTCAACCATCACAACAATCATCACAATAATCTCAACCATCACAGTCATTTTAACCATCCCATTAAACTGGTCAGCATTTTAGAGCACCTAGGCAAGATCCTAATGCTATAAGAGAATATGGTGGATATAGAGCCACTCAGACATCAAGAGGGTTTGTACATTGGTTTGATGCTTTATGTCAAGGAGAACCATCTAATAGAGTGACTAACAAAGCGGCACCAGTTAGGGCCCCTTGGAGAATTTAATCATTTTGTAGCTATTTCAATGTTGTATTTGAGTTTAACAATGGTGATGTTTAACTGTCATTTGTAAGACAATTTGCTATGTATTTTTTTGTTTAAATACAATATTTTAGATGTTTAACTGTCATTTTATATCATTACATTTTCTCTTTTTTCTCCACTGTCACTTTTGTAGCAAATTGAACTAGAAATTCATCTAATGACATCATCATTATCATTTTACATTCTTTACAGATTCTTCTCTTATTACATTAGTTAACCAAATAAAATTGTTACAGATTGGATCTTTACATTTCAGAAACTTCTGCCCAAATAACTGTTGTGTCTTAGAAGTAAACATTTTCATAAGGTAATTGCACCGATGTGCAGTGCATGAAAATTTAACCCAAGGACAGTCTCTCACCCAATGGTTACTTTGACCATACCCAAAATAACCATTTGAACTTAGTAAACCTCCTTTGCTCCCTTGGCTTGATTAACAGCATATGATAACTATTGAAAGGATCCACAAATTGAGTATTGACACTTTAAGAACTTCTTTTCATAGTTTTTTCAGTGAGAGATATCATCAGCTTCATGATGCTATTGCACGTAGCTTTCTTGCATTTTGTGCAAACCTAAGGACATTTCGATGTAATTTGACCCTCAAGATTGTACATTTGACAAACAACCTATGAAAAATTCTAGAAAACCAATGTTTTAATTTTAGTTTTTAGACCCCCTGTGTCTTAAATAATTAGTTTTTAGACCCTATTTTGAGTAGATGTGAAATAAACTTCTGACCTTAAATTGTGTGCCAGCTTCATGTTTTCTACTACCTATTTTAAGTTCTGAAGATGAAGTTACTTCCAAAAGAAGAAAATGAAGTAGTTAATGTGAGAGAGGAGAGGAAAATAAAGATCTGGGTTGGTTTTATTACCGTAATTGGGGTTGGAATGGTCGAATTTGTCATAGTCGTTGGATCTATTTGATTAAAAATCATATGTGGATCTGGTTTTACAGCGTGTTATTACGATATAATCATATGTAAGACTCATAATTACAGCGTGGCATTAAGATTAAATCATACGTAGCAGAGCTAAGGGTATTTATGGTACTTCATATTATTTTCATCTCGGAGAGCAACTTCCAGGGTGTTTTAGGGTCCAAAAGGTAAAACTGGCAATCATATGGGGTTGGCCCAATTCGCGGTCATTATTTCGGGTCTAAAAGCAAAATAAATAACCCTTTATTTTGGGGGAAATCTTTCATCTTATAACTGTAGCTGATTAGACTACTCATCAACATTTAATGCATAAGAATAGGGTGGCAGCTAGAGTGTAGTAGGTCGGACCAGTATCTATTTAGTAATTTTAGTATCGATTTTAAAAAATTCGCATCTTCTAGTATTTAAAATCATAATTTTTGTTTTACTAATGATAGTATTAATGGGAATTATTTGATTCAGGCATTTTTAAAAAGACTCATATGGAAATCGATTTAGTAATTATTAGAAGTTTTAATAATAAAAAAACTCTCTCTTACTAGGGAAGGATTCCCAGTTTTTTGTTTTTTGTTTTTTTTTATTTTGGAGGAGAAAGTTGGGGCTAAGGCAAAACCCCACCGCAGATTTTATTCAACATAAGAAAGATTAGATCCTATGATACTTAACACTACCATTAATATATCGTCCTCCATGGGGTTATGACATATAATAACCATATGGAGATTTTCGAATCTTACTCCAACTCATATCGACTTCAACGGTGACCATGTGAGGTGATTAGAAACCTACATATACTAATCAGATCAAAGTTTACCCAATTATTAAAGTTAATAAGTAATTATTAAATATGCGTGATTGTTGATGCCATGTGTAGAATGCGTGAGCCTGACATGGCGGTAGTTCGAACTAGAATAGCTCAAATTAGGTTAGATCGAGGGATAGGCTCCTACAATCGCCCCATCGCAATCGATGTCGAGAGTGGCTTTGGTTGAGAAAGAATTTACGGGTATATGGGTATAAGGGTTTTGGAAGTTTTGAAAATGATGGAAGTAATGATGTGGATTTAACTGTATGAAAAATGCACGTGTTATGGGGAAACTATTGTGCATTGAATGATGATGGGAATATTAATGTATGCAATAGTTGGGGTTTGGATAATTTCATCTGCATTGAATGATGATGGGAATATTAATGTATGCAATAGTTGGGGTTTGGATAATTTCATCTGTATTGAATGATGACGCTTGGGGAAATGTACCAGCACATTAAATATTAGGGCTATATAAATAGTACTTGTACCAAGAATTGTGGCAAAGTACGATGTTTGTTACAAAAATTTATGGAAGTCTTATTGATGATGGTGAATACCCGGAGAATGGTTCACGAAGAGAAAATTTTTGTCGAGATGCAAAAGTTAAAGTTGAGATATTTCGGTGATCAGTCATTAGAGATGCCTACTCATGTTCCTGTTCCACCGACGTATCAAGGTATGTCAGAAGAAGAAACGGCTAAAGCTGAGAAAGATTTTTACTGTATGTGGAGATTTTATCATGTTGCCTTAACAGGCGAGCAACGTTGGAGGTGTCTCCGCATCCTTGCGAAAGACAAGGTTGGGGAGACAGATACGGGGGTTGGTATAACTGCGGGGAAGTTACGTCAATGTCTTACATAGGATTGGAATCAAAGGTCGGGCCCTCCTTATCTCTACCAACTCTGCGGAGGTGGTGGTTATAGAGGAGGCGACGGTGGTAGTGGAGAAGGGAGACAGAGAATGGAAGTCTGCTTCTACATCTTTATCGTTTTTTGATGCTAAGAAGACCTTCTATTTAAAGAGTTAGTTCAAGCACTGAGTCTTCTACTTTCATGCCCAGACTTCCTCCAAACTCAGTTTCTAGTCAGAGTAAGATGGTGTGAAGGGAGAAGGACGTCTGGTGACTTCTAATGCATATTTTACTTCAGAAGATTCTTTGAGTGAAACATCACAGAAGTGAGATGAACTGAAGGATTTGATGTTTTGGAGTACCCAAAAGACTTGTTATCTGTAAAACACTTGAAAAACTTGTTATATGTAAAGTACCTGATTTTAGAGTACTTAAAAGACTTGTTAACTGTAAAATACCTAAAAGATTTGTTATTTGTAAAGTACATATAATTTATATTCAAGCTTAATAAAATTTGTTTATCCAAACTCTGTATTAATAGATGTATGGAATAACTCTTGAAATTGAGCTATGAATGATTCGAAGCTTTACGAATATATGATGAATTGTTATGTATGAGATTAGAACTTACATTCTGTTTATAATAATCGAGCTGAAAAAATATGTTTGTAACATGAAATATGTGTAAGGAATGATCGAACTGAGTGACAGAGACTTATTGGGGGAGAGAGAAAACTGTAAAAGTTTTAGGATGGGAAATTCAAACTCAGGGAGGTCGTTTTGTAATATTAAATTTAGAAAGAATTAGCTTGATATGAAATAGGCTGAACTGACTAAGGTCGATAGGGAGATATATGTTCAAATAACTTTTCTTATGATACTAGTGTTTTCTGTTATGAAAGAACATGATAATATCATAAACTGTGGGAGATCCGCAGCAATCTAGAAAGCTGTATAAAATAAAGGGAAATGAGTTTCAATAGGTGGAAGAGAATATAAATAGTGTGAACTCGATCTGAGAGAATTTGTTATGCCGCTGAGGGTCGGTTGGTGATAAAGATACTGAAGTGCGTGAGTAGTTTTTTGGCTTGTTGGACTATGACGCTGAACTGCTAGTGAAGGAGTGTCAATTTGAAGGTTTAGATTGGATGGGTAAGGAACATGAGTACGAATGTCATTTCAATAAGGAGCTATTTCGGGAAGTGGTGGTGAAGCCTACAGCTCAAAAAGATGTTGTGAGACTGATTGCTAAAGAAGAGATCGAATTGGAAGATGTGAGTATTGCTAGAGGTGAACTGATCGGATGTGGATCACAAAGACATCAGAGATGTTTTAGGTGTAATTATATGTGAGGGAGTGAATTGTGATGAGAGTGTGATGATAGTGAATGTAAATAGGAGCGGTATAAATGTATGTAATTATATGAGTTCGAATAATTGCCAAAAAAAAAATGAAATGAGAATGAATTTTGAATTTGACCTCTATTATTGCGAATGCTATTGTGAAAAAGGGATTTGAATATTTTTGAAATTTTGAGAGCTTTGGAAATGATGTCAGCACTTCTATAAGTAAAAGAAGCCAAAATAGAAAATGCATGAAGCTTTTGATTTTATCCTTTGTGTAAAAGCAAGGAAAGCCCGATTGCGTGTAAGTATGAGTCATCATGAGTGTGGGGAGGCCAGAGGGAGATTTGGAAAAGAGTGATGAAAATGGATTAAAATATAGGGCAAAGGATAATGATGAGAAAGTATTTTCACCGAAAAGGTGGAAGGCGTCTGACATTGATTGTGGAGGAGATACCTCGATTGTAAAACCGAGGACAACTCGTAGGAGGCTCAATAACTGCCAGCAGTTAGAGAGAGAAAATACAAATAATGCTTCATCTTTATCATTTAAACGTTTCTCAACTTCTAAAAACTTGAAGAGCAGTGAGAGAGGAAAGGGAAAAAATAATAGAGAATCTCGTGAGAATTTAATCGAGAGTGTTCAACAGTCAAAGCGAGAAAGAGTTGCAGAGACTGAGTCACGAAGGTGGTTATACAGCAGCGTTATGAGGGAAGGATTTGGCGCTGCCTCAGATTCACATTCCGACATAGAAGGTTAGCAGAGGATTTATGATATTTTGAATGTGTTGCTTTTGAAAATTATTTTTTGTATTAGGCAAATCTAAAAATTGCCATTTATAGCAATCTATAAAAACCTGTTTGATATATGATATATGAAAGATATATGTATGTGGGTGATGTATATGTAAAAGATAATGATGGATACCTGGACCAGATATAGGTCGATCGTGAGGAGTGTTTGTGTAGAATCAAACCCTCATTTGTAGAGTTGTAGTTGATAAGGAGACTTCACCTGTTAATGAGGCATCGACCTCTGGTCGATCGGCAGAGTCTGTGATTATAATGTCTGATAGGGATAAAAAAGTAGGGGTTGTTCAATTTCAAGATTTTCCTGAAAAATTGGTTACTTATCCTCCGAATTCTGATGTGTTAAGAGAGTTTTGTAAAGTCAAGGCTTCTGTAGGGGGAAGATGGGGTAATTGTGTAGAACGTGCCAGCAGATATTTTAGGAATTGGATTGTAGGATCTGGAGAGGAATACTTTTTTTTGTTGGCTAATTTGGAAAAGGAGAAATGAGATAAAGGTTTAGACGAATCGATTTCCTTGGAGTACTATGATGGAAACGTCCAGGGTGACCTGGACGAGGGTATTTTATGTTACCTATCTCAGTTGGAGTACGGGTTGAGTCTTCCCCTTAGCAATCTGGCGAAAGGGATTATGAACATCATCGAGGCATATCCTGTTCAGTTGAATGAGAACATGTGGGAGGTGATAAACGTTTGTAAATTTCTGAATAAGTAGTGGGAGGAGGATGAGATTGAGAGGAGGATAACTCCTGAGGATGTCTTGTAGGCTAAGATGTTCTTGTAAACCTTGTTGTAGGAACTTAAGGAAATGTGCCTCATAATAAAAGATTTAGAGACTGAGCTCACTAAGGAGAGAGGCACCTCAGCGTCCCTGTTGTCTTTGCAAGCGGAGCTATAGGTTAGAAAAGAGAAAAAAATATTTGACTTGTATGCTTCATTAGTCTAGAGCTACAAAGTAAAAAGTAGAGTGTAGATACAGACCAAAAACCTGTTATCAGTTTATGGGCAATGGCACTCAATGGTGTATAAAAAATATCAAAATATTGAGAAATTAAAATATAGAGAATGTGTACCTTAGAATTGGAAGTATATGCTATTGTTTATCAAACTGAGATTGTACTTCGACCTTAAGTTTAGAAGTAGTTTCACAAAGTAGATGTCAAAAAATAGAAATTTTGTTAGAAATAAGATGTATGTATTGAGTGAGTATCCTGAATCAAACTTGATATATTATATTTGTGATGCGTAGGTCGAATCTGAGTTAGCTCGCTTGAGCGAAGATGAGATATGCCAATGCAACCAAGAGTTTGCGATTGAGTTTAATAGAATGAGAGATGTAAATAAAGATAGAGAAGATCAACATGTAAAGGTATTCTTCAAGTTTGTTGAGGCAACCCAAACTGCAGACGAAATTAGTAAAGGGCAAAAAGGGACTGCGGCGATGAAAGAACAGGCATCGAAGCTCAAAAGCTTGAATGATGCGCTAATGGTAAAGAGTAGGGATGTTGACATGGCTCGATACTGTAAACAGGCTTTAGAAAAGTTAGAGGAAGGGTTATGCCGTTCTGTGGCAAGTTTGAAGGATCAAATGATCAGCAAAATAAACGAACATGAGCAGACACGAGCTGATCTACTGAGTACCAGAAACGAGCTGGCGCGACTGAAGAAGAAAATGGTTGAGAAAGATAGCAAGCAGAAGAAGAGATGACCTATCTACCTCTAAGGTTATGGTTGAGCAATTGACTACAGCCTTACCTGCTAAAGATATAGAGTTTTGGATGGTACAACGGAAGTGTGATGAGTTGAATGAAAGGGTGGTACAATTGAAGACCAATTTGGCATAGGCCAATTCGCATGCCAAAAATGCCAAGGCTGGAGAGCGCTTAAGGAGGAATAAAAGTGATGTCAAGGTCTCCCTTGTTCAAGGGGATGTAGTTAGCCTATCAGCTCGAATAAGAGAGTTGGAGGGAAATGTAGCTCAAACTCAAGGTCATGTGCTAAAAGGAAATGAGCGGTTAAGGGAGTGCAAAAGTAAGTTGGATACTGCTCTTACCAGGGAACAAGGGTTAGAGCAAATTATCAGGGGTAAGGATATTTTGATAACTAAGCAAGATGAGTTGTTAAAGAAATCTCTGGCTGGGTGAGATTTAAAAAGGGAGCTTGAGGAACTTCATGCTCAGGTGGCAAATGTGAGGGTGATTAACCAGGCTAAATCAGCTAGAGCTGATGAGAAGGCGAGGGAGAACATTGAATTCACATCTCGCATAAATAGTGAAATGGAATGGCAAAAAGAATGGTATAATAGGTTGAAAGAGCGCCTTCAGATGGCGAGAGCAAATTTTTCTACGGCGGTCATGCCCGAGGCATCGCGTTCAGAGTTGATAATGGCGATGATTGCCTATTTTGTAGAGGAGTTAAAAAGGCTTAAGTTAGAAAGAGATACTTTGGACAACTGTTTGTCAGAAATAAGATGTATTTGTAGAGCTGATATAGATCGAGGAAATTGTATGAACTCCATGGAAATGGAGTTAGGTTCTCGACCTGTTGAATTGATAGAGCATGGCAGGATTGTTGTGACTACTCAAACTCAAGAATTTATGGCCAGTCTTCCTCTTATTATTGGAGAAAGTGTAGCTGACCTCCCAACAGCATAAAAGAATCCATTATAGCGGTTGTATATTTGACCAGAAAAAATATCTGTCGCAGACATATTATGAGATGAAAACTAGCTTTATATTTGCTTTATCTTATGTCTAGTAAAGTTCTTTGATTGAAAACTAGTATTACCTTCGTTTTAATCGCAGAGTATGAATGTCGTAGCCATATTGAGTGAGATGAAAGCTAGCTTTACATTTGCTTTATGTTATGTTTGGTAGAGTTCCTCGATTGAAAACTAGTATTACCTTTGTTTTAATCTTGGAGTATAATGTCGCAACCATATTGAGTGAGATGAAAGCTAGTTTTACCTTTGCTTTATCTTATGTCTGGTAGAATTCTTCGATTGAAAAGTAGTATTACCTTTATTTTAATCTCGGAGTATAATGCCGCTACCATATTGAGTGAGATAAAAGCTAGTTTTACCTTTACTTTATCTTATGTCTGGTAGAGTTCCTCGATTGAAGTTTTCATTGAATAAAAAAGGATGTACATTGGATGGAGATAAAAATCTGACTTTTGGAATAGAAAAAGAGAGAATTCAAAATAGAGTAGTGAGGGACTTAACGATAGTACCATTTCAATGGCCTATTATTCCAAGGATTTGATATATGAACTCCCTCTTCGGTCATGAGGTAATATGATCCCAGGCTTGTGAGTCATGTGATAAGGAATGGACCCACCCAATTTTCTGTTAGTTTCCTGGCATGAGGCTCTTTTATGTATTGAGGGATTTATCTGAGGATGAGATCGTCAATTTAGAAAGTATGACTTCTTACTTGCCTATTGTACTAACAGGCCAGCATATGGTGATATCAACCTAGGTTAGCAATGGTATGTTCCCTGGTCTCATCAATCTAGTTGAGGTTGCAGACCAATTCGAACTCATTTTCTTCATCAGTTAGCTCGTGATCTCTGACTGGATGATGGTATTCTGTTGGAATGATGACTTTTGTCCCATAGGCAATGAGGAATGGGGTATAGCCGGTTGATTGACGTGGAGTGGTATGATATGCCTATAAGACATGAGGAAGTTCTCAAACCCAGTTCTTTTTTTTTCTGTGAGTGAAACCTTTTTTTGAGTCCATCCACGATGGATTTGTTGGTAATTTCGGCTTAGCCATTTCCTTGAGGGTAGTAGGGGTTGGATGGTGAGTGGATAATATTATGTTTGTTGAGGAAAGCTATGACTTTTTCTCCAACGAATTGTGGCCCATTATCGATACGAATTAGGTGGGGGTATCCAAATCGAGTAATGATGTGTTCCCAAAAAAAAGAGATGACCTCTTCTTCTCTAGTTCAACAGAGTGGAATTGCCTCTACCCATTTTGTAAAATAATATGTAGCTATGAGTAGGTATCGGCGGTTACCTGGAGAATTAGGAAATTTACCGCCAAGATCGAGTACCCATCTTTTGAATGGCCAAAATACCTTGCTTGCATGTAGTTCAAGCCAGGGGCACGTATCATTTGTCCATGTCATTGACATGTATCACATTTGTGTGAGTACTCTTCTGCTTGCTTGCAAATGCCTGGCTAGAATACTCTTTGTGTAATGGCTCTGTTTGTGAGTGATCGACCTGTGGCGTGGGAGCCACAAGTCACTCCATGTAAATTGTGGAGCATCTTGTCCGCTTTCTTTCTGGAGAGGTACTTGAGGTAAGGCCCCATGACTAAACGGCGATATAAAAAGCCATTTTGATTTGTGTAGCACTTTGAGTTGTAGATCAGCTGCTGGCGCTTCTTTGGATTTGCAAGAAGGGGTCAATTACATTCGTTATCGATATCAAGGTAGGCAAGTAAGGGCTTTCGCCAATCGTCATCTTCCCCTTTATCGCCCCAATTGTTGATCGTGCATACATAAATATGATCAATAATAGGGGTTAATATTACTTTAATATGGAGATATCGAGCTTCTGTTCCTAAGACCCCGGCTAGATATGACAAGGAAACGACGTGTCTGTTTTTACCTCAAAGAAGATAATCGGGAGTTCCTTGCAAAAACTTTCTCATCCTATCTATAATGAGGGCTGCGTATTCGATCATCTTTCTATTCGTCTTGTATTGTTCAGAGTAATGGTGGACGATGAGAAATGAATTTGTGTAAACTGAGAGTTTTGGGACGCCGAGCTCAAGTGCGAGGTCGAGTCCATAAATGAGAGGTTCATATTCAGTGACATTGTTGGAGTCTTCAAAATCCAAGCAGATTGATTTCTCAGTTCTGTCATTGGAAGGGGTAATTAATACAATTCCAATTCCTGACCCTGTGGGTCCTGCTGAATCATTTGTAAGAAATTTCTACCCTTTCCTTGAACCCATTTAGCTCGCTCATCAAATGCTTTGGGGGGTAGATCTTCTATAATTTCCTCTGCAAGGTCAGGATCGTGCTACTCCCACTCGGGATCTTCCACTGAATAATCCACAAGAAAATTGGCAACGGCCTGACCTTTTTCGGAATGACATTGTTTGAACTTGATATCATGTTCTCCCAAAGTAACTGACCATTGTTACACTCTCCTTAATTTTCCTTTTTTGGACAGAACCTCCCGAAGTGGGCAGTTCGTTATGACTTTGACTGAATGAGCTTGGAAGTAGTGCTTGAGTTTCTGTGAAGTGTAAACAAGAGTTAGAAGAAGTCTCTCAATTTTAGAATACCTCATTTCCACTGGAGTAAGGGTTTTGCCGATGAAGTAGACCAGCTTCTCTATTTTCTCTTCAAGTCAAATAAGAACTGAGCTGATTGAAGTATCTATAATTGCTTTGTAGATGATCAGCTCCTCATTATCTATTAGGGTGCTCATTATAGAAGACCTTCCCAAATAGGTTTTGAGATCCTAAAAATCTGCTTCGCATTCTGATGTCCATTGGACCTCTACATTTAGCTAAACTTTTCCTTGTTTGGTACAATCATGGAGTAGTAGGAACAACCAACAACAGTGATCTGAAGATTTTGAAACAAATCGATTGATAGCGGCAATCTTGCCGGTAAGTTTTTGGATGTCTTTCATCATCTTTAGAGATGGCATGTCGAAGAGAAACCGAATCTAATCTGGATCAGCCTCAATAACTTTATTGTTGATGAGATGGCCGAGAAATCGACCTGAATATACTCTGAATTGATACTTATCAGGATTAAGACGTATCCTGTAAGATTAAGGAATGTTAAATATTGTGTTGAGATTGGTAATGTGGTTGGCTGACTGTATGCCCTTGCATAAGAGATCGTCAATGTAGACTTCCACGACATTCCCAAGATATGCTTTGAACATGGTAGTCATCAACTGCTGATAAGTCGTGCCTATATTTTTAAGTCCGAAGGGCATGACTTTGTACTGGTAAAGTCCTCTTTCAGTGATGAAAGTGGTATTTTCTTGATCTTCTCCCAAGAATGAAATTTGATTGTATCCAGAAGCAGTGTTCATCATAGATAGAAGTTTGTGACCTGCTGTGGATATTTAATCTAGATATTTAGCTTCTCGAATGAAACTCACTTTGATCAATTTCTCAATCTCCATGATAACTTCATCTCAAAGCCGAGGTGATAGTCATCACTATTTTTGTTTGACCGCCATAGCATTGATGTTGATGGCCAATTTGTGACATGTATTGGCCTGATCGACCCCAGGCATCTCTTCAAAAGTCCACACAAAAATGTCTCGATTTATTCGTAAGAACTGAATGAGAGCATCCTTATCGTATTGGATTAGCTTGGTACCGATAAAAATACCTCTGCTAGGTCCATCAATGTTGACGTATTCTGTAGGCTCTTCTGTTGAAGGTTAATCATCAAGGTGATCACCTTTCTGTAATTACTATGCAGCATATCTAGAATTTTTGAAATGGTATTTTCGCAAGCTTGAGAAAGCTTTTGACAACCCTTGATTTTATAGATGCCATCATTTTGTTTGAAGCGGCGTGCTTGATGATAGGTAGAAGCGATTTTATCCATATTGTGAATCCAGCAGCGGCCCATAATCCCAAGATAATGAGATTTGGCATTGATTACGCAGAAGATGACGTCGATGGCAGCTGGTCCTGCGGTAATAGGTAAGGTGATCTTGCATACTCGCTCTTCTTTAGAACCATTGAATCTACTAATATCGGTACCATTTGGAATAACTTGATTGGCCAATCTCATTTGGTCAATAGTGCTCTGAAAGAGAATCTCAATACCACTTCCAGTATCGATCATCATTGTGTGTATGACAAACTTTTTCATCTTGAGCATTATGACTAATATCACAATCTTAGAATGAGTTCCCAAGCCAGCGATTGTTCGACTCAGGCAAAACTTGCCCTTTTTGTCTTGAGGTGTGAGATCGCAGCATTCTGACAGTCTCCTGCATTTGAATCGGTAAGAGTTGGTGATTTGATGGATTTCGATCATGTTGTTGTGGTGCATATGGTAGAGATATTTCTCCTCAGCTTGATCTTTGACCTGGATGACTTCAAGCTGCTTTTTAAAGCTACCATCCTTGTATGATTCCAGGTCGATAATGTATTCGAACATCTGTCCCTCCATGAAAATGAATTCCAGCAACCTTTGTAAAACATAGCAGTTGCTAGTAGAGTGATGGTTTACCTTGTGATGCATACAGTATGGGCGGTTCTCGATTTGTTCCAATCCTTGGAGAGGATTGGAGAAATTGTAGAGATTCAAACATTCATCCATGGGAGGATAGGTTTGGGTGGTGAACCACCGTACCGAGGGTTACCAACATTTCCCTTGGAGTGCTTTTTATCACCCAGATCATCCTTTGGTTCAGTGCTTCAATCTGTGGATAGACCTTTTGAGGTTATGATGGATTTAGTAGATTTATGCCTTTTGGACATCATCCTTTCCAGGTCTATGTAACTATTGACCTTGGTGATCATATCTTCCAAGGTCTTAGTCTTGTTGAGGAAGAGGTGTTCATTGGCCTTGTAGTCGAGCTGGAGCGCTTTAGTAAAAGCAGTAAAACCTATTTTCTGATCGAGATTGTCTACTTTATGCGCGAGCTCCAAAAACTTCTTCGCAAAAGTCTCAAGCTTCTCGCCGTGTAACTGTTTAAGACTGATAAGAGAATATAAATTCTCCTCTTTGTCTCTGTCGTGAACATACGTCATGATGAATTGTTTCTGTGGCTTGTCGAATGTGTATATGGAGTCCTCAGGTAAAGAGTGGAACCATCGGAACGGTTCCTCCTATAGACTTGTTGCGAACAAATGACAGAGGATATGGTTGAGATTGGAATACAACCCCAATGAATCATGTTATTGTTGAATGTGCTCCTTTGGATTGGTGCCCTTGTATTTGGAAAATTTTAAAGTATGGAAACCTTTCGGTATTTCCATATCGAATAGTTCTTTGGTAATTAGACTCCCTTGTAACTTGGTAAGGTTGTCTGTAATGCCTAGAACTTGTACTTTGATCAACTCCTTGATATGCAGATCCATATGTTCTTGTGTAACATATTGATGTGTCAGTTGAGTGGCTTGACGAGGAGGTTGAGGATTGTGAGTACCGGTACCTTCACTCAAATAATCACGTGTCAGAACTTGAGGTTGAGGTTATTGATCTTCCTTCTGGCATATGGAAAATTGGTGACCTTGGCTGATCTCTAACTGAAGTTTGCCACCCAAATGAATGGAAGGTTGAAATTCATGCTGAATATTTCAGGAAATAGCTTTATTGGTGTCTCCTCGAGGTCCCAACCTTTCCCGCGCAGAAACCCAAGAGGTTCTTGGCAATTGATCGTGATCCCTTATTCAAGGAGCCTGTTAAGTATTTTACATGGTTGTCATCTGGTCTTCATGTTGTTTGAACGCTGTCAAACGAGCTTATCGCTTGGCTTCGTACTCCTTCTCACAGAGCTCTCGTTCAAGAGTTAATTGATGTTTGAGCTCATTGCGCTTCTCTATTTTGGCATTGAGATTCGCCCGTAGCTCCGTAAGTTATTCGGGCTGAACTGAAAGATCGAGCTAGATTTCGGTTGTTGGTCATCTGAAAGTGACCATGATTAAAATTTGCAGTAGAGTGAATATATGTCTTAGGATATCGTGGAAATGTTTTCTTTCCCACAGACGGTACCAAATGTAATGGCTTAATTCTGTAAACTCGAGATGGTTAAAATTAGCTCTTATACCAATGTTCCTGTGATAAAAACTAACATAAAATAAGAAATGACACAAGTTATTTAGCGTGGAAAACCTTTGAATATGTAAAAAACCACAATCTTGAGTTGAGAGTTTTTGTAATAGTAACTTTTATTGCTTGAGGCTAATATCTTATTACAAGTGATCTCTCGACTTAGAAATACTTGATCTTGTGAATAAATTTTTTGATATTTTGAGAATCTAGAAAATGTAGTTCTCTTGGTGATATCTCGTGTATTTTTTCTGGCCCTTGTCTCATCTGAAACTTTTTCTTTATATAAGCCTTCTCTGAAGTTCTTCATCGTGCTGAAGCATGTTCTCCAAACAATGTGGTTAGTAGCAGTTGACTGAATAACTATTGAGTTTGTGAGAGACATGTGTTTTTTGACTTGTTCATGCTTTTCTGCTTGAGCTCGACCCACATTCTTTATCTGTTCGTAAAGTAGGTGTCAATGCTAACTGTTGATGCCACGTATAGAATGCGTGAGTCTGACATGGAGGTAGTTTGCACTAGAATAGTATGAATTAGGTTAGATCGAGAGATAGGCCTTTACACCTACAAAAGTACTCTGCACTTGAAATATTTTGAGGTTTTCCTTATCTTGATAATGGTGACCACGAGATGTCAAGTATATAAAGCTAGGGTTCTTGTTAAAGTGCAAAAGCTTCAACTGCGATATTTTGGCAACCAACCTTTAGATATGCCCACTCCCATACTGGTACCGCCGACGTATCATAGGATGACGGATAAGGAAGCTACGGAGGCAAAGAATGACTATTATCAAATATGGCGGTTCCATCATCTAATTTTGTTGGGTGAGCAACGCTAGGTATGTCTTTGTATTCTTGCAGAGGATGTCATTAATGAGGTGGATGAAGAAGTCGGTGTACGTACCAGGAAGTACTGTCGTTATGTTGCGAGGGATTGGGCTTTGTAAATGTGGAGCCATTCTTCTTTCTCTGCCTTTCTAAGGTTGTGGAGGTTATGGTGGAAGAGACGGTGGTGGTGGTTGCAGATTGAAACTATGTTTCTTATCTTTGGACTAGAAATATGCCTCTGTTACAACCATCTTTGTTTTCTTGAAGGGGTGTTTCATGCTTGAGAAGTATCGGGTTTCAGAGTGGAAGTACCGTTAATAATGGATATATATTATAACATGTAGATCGATCTGTAGAAAGTGTTTAAAATATTGTGCTTTCTGTAAAGTATTCTGTAAGGAATTGTCGAGCTAATGAAAAATACATTTTTTTTTCAGTAATTGTATTTTAATATATCGAACTAGAAACTAGCCTGGGAAATTTTGATAAACCGATTAATGTGTAATATAAATAGTTATATATATATATGTGCGTCGAAGTTAAAGAAATTTAACAAATATATGCGTCGAACTGAAAGAAATTTATTTGATCAAACTATAATATACCGTTGTGGAAGAGAGGGTAATGTTGTGGAACTAAAAATTGAGATGTGTGTTTATGTCTGAATGAAGGTAAAAACATGTGTAACAGAGCTGGGAATTGAGTTCGCAAATATATATTCGAATAAGCATCTGCAATGAGCTCGCTTTGAAAAAATATAATCAAATAAATATCAAATAGATTTAAGGGTTGCTAGTTATGGATAAGAGGGATTGATTCTCATCATTCTATATGTTGAATGGGGGGATTGTGTGTGATCGTAATCTGTATAAATAATGCTATAAATGTGAGGTAGAGAGGAGAAAAAAATGGTGAGGAGTCGTTCTCAGAGAGTTCGGCATGCGTCGGAGGGGAGTTTAGCGATAAAGGTTGTTAAGGTTCAGGAGAGAATATTTGGGCTGTTAGAATATGTTGTTAATTTGCCTAAATCTTCAATAGAGTTTGATGGGTTGACTCCGAGGTTGAGGGAGAACGAAGTTGGGCATCACTTGTGATGCGAGATATTTTGTGAATTGGTCATTAAGCCTGAAGCTCGTAAAGATGCGGTGAAGAAAATTACTCTGGAGAAAATAGCTGAGGAAGTGAGAGGATTGCTGGGAATAAATTGATTAGGTGTGGTGCTCTAAGGCATCTTGGTTGTTTTATGTGTGACTATGTTTGAGAGAACGAACTTCGTGAGTTCGAATAAATATAAGTAATCAAAAAGGAGAATACTTCCTTCTGAAAATGTTCCTTGTTTGTGGTAAATATTATTGCAAAGAAATATTTAAATTTAGAAATGTTTTCGCATTGGAAATGACGTCAGCAGTTTTATAAGTAACAAAAGTAGAAGAATAGGAATCAGATTATCAGTCCTTTTTGGGGAGAGAAAGTTTGATTGCGTGTGAGTGGAGTATGATAATGAGTATGGGAAGGTCTGAGAGGGATTTGGGTAGGGGAGAGAGAGAAAAAAAAATGTGCTAAATATAGGATTTGGGGTAATGATGGTGAGGCATTTTTACCCAAAAGGTACAAAATGTCTAACATGAATAGTAAAAGGAACACCGTGGTTTTAAAACCAAGGGCGGCTCGTGTGAGCCCCAATAACTTCTAGTGGTTAGAGAGAGAAAATATAAATAACCTTTCAACTTCTTCGTTAAAATGTTTGCAAAACATAGAGAAACAAAAAACTAGAGAGAGAGGAAAAAAATAGGGTACAGAGATTCCATAGAGATATAGTAAATGAAAGCAGCCACCGAAACTAGAGGGAAAAGGGGGTTGCTATTGAGGGGTATGATCAAAAACTCTTGTTACAAAATGTCGCTGTGAAAGAGAAGGCGTTTAACATCCCAGATTCTTATTCAGACATTGGAGGTTAGTGGGTCATTGTTGATTTATCGTATTTGTGTTGTGGTGATATAAATGAATCGTATGGTAATGTATGTAAAGTTTACTATTATGGGTGTTTTTTTTTAAATTTTTTTGAAAATTTTGTTATTTTTAGTAAACCTATGAAAAGTTGTGTTGTTTCTCTGTAAATTTGGTTTTGCATGGAAAACATATATGTTTGTGTAAAAAATAAAAAAAAAGAATTAGAAAGAAATTTGACTGTAATACCTGGACCTGTACGTAGGTAAATGCATGAGAAGGCTTTGTTATAGAAATAAGCCTCAATCTCAAGCCTATTCTTTTTTCTTTTTTTCTTTTTTTTAAGCCTATTCTTAATATAGAGACTTCGACCTCTGGTTGCTTGATCGAGGTTGTACCTGTAGAAACTGATAATGTAGATTACGTGGGGGGCGAGTTAAGAACTGAGAGCTCTGACGCAGAAGAGGAGGGGAAGGATGAATTAAAGTTTCCAGATTTCCCTAGTAACTTCATTCCATATCCTGTAGATTCAGATGTATTCAAGGAGTTTTACAAGATTAAAGGTAGTTTAGGTGGGGTATGGGGTAAGGTGAATGAATATGCCAGTAGGTCATTTAAGGGGTGTACAGTTAAAAATGGTGACGAATATTTTTTCTTATTATCCGATTTTGAGCATGAAAAATCTAAGAGGGGGGTGTATGAGTCTATCTCCTTTGAATATTTCAATGGGGGTGTCTAAAGTGATATGGATCAAGGAATTTTGTGTTATCTATCACAGTTAAATTTTGGGCTGATGGTGCCTCTAAGCAATCTTGCTAAAGGTATTTTGAATGCCATTGAGGCCTGCCCTACCCAACTGAATGGGAATATGTGGGAAGTGATAAATATATGTGATAACCTGAATAGAAGCTTGGCTTTTAAAGGGGTGGAGAGGAGAATAACTTTTGTAGATGTTTTGCAGTATTATACTGCGAAATACTATACGACGACTGAGGGAGCGTACTTCTCTTCCAGTTCGTCTTGACCTCAGTTATTCGACCTGAATTCAGCAGGGCGAGTATGGAATGATAACTTGATATGGTTGTAGGGTGATTGTCTCTAAAGGATCCCATGGGTCTTATATATAAAACTTTGAAGAAAAGTAAGTAATTGTTTATGATATCGAACTGTTTTTGTGTTACAGTTTTGTCTGTATGTAACAATGTGTTGTGCTTTTTACAGATCCTCGATCCTAAGTTACGAGAAAGGAATCTTTGATCGATATTGTAACTCGAGAAGGATCAAAGCTCGAGATTATTTTGGGAGAGCTCGAAATAAACTTATTTAAAAGGGCTAGCAGTAGTTCAAAAGTTGCAAGCTAAGTGAAAAATGACAGGAACTGGTGCAACTATTGGAGATGAATGGAAGGCAGCATTGGACGTTAAAGGACGTCCAATATTAGAAAAGGCTGCACCGATCACTTTAAAGTTAAATATTGTGGGGGCTACATCGAGCAAGTTAATTCAAAGGTACCCAAAAAGGAAGAATATGAAGGTTGATGGTTTAAACTCGGCAACAACGGAAAGTGGAGAGGTAGCCACGAGTTCAAAAAAGAGGAAGGTGGACGCTCCTGCTCCTGTGAGTGAGGTGAAGGAGGCTGGGAGTGGTCCTACTATGGAGGACGAGCTATTGGTCCTGGAGAATAGGACGAGGATAGCAGCTCGAGAAGGTTTTGAGGAGCTGGACATGTCGGTGAAGTTGGAGCTTTGTAGGGTAAGTTAAGTGCGTCGTTTCATTTAATTCTTGTGTTATTTTCGAACTGAAATGTTTCTTTTTTTCTCTAGATGTCCTGTTTGTTGAAAGGAATCCGTCTTGGGTTCGAGAATGGGAGGATGAAGCTCGAGAAGAAAGTTGTTGAGCTAGAGAAGAGGGTTGCTCAACTTGAGGCCAATTTAGCTCTAGAAAAAGGGCATTCGAGCTCTGCGGAGGATTCGCACTGGGTCACGAAACTCAAACTCGCTGAGGAGGCGAAGATGAATGTCGGGGAAGTTTCAGTTTCTCAAGACAACATTGGCCAGAAGCTCCTAGAAGTTGGATACTCTGTGTTCAATATTGAAGTAACTTTAGAGGGGTGTTATGTGGAAGAGGCCGACGATGAAGGGGAGCTGGAAGTTGAAGGCAACTCTCCTCAAGGTGTTGAGAAAGGGTTGGATCTCTACGATAACTGATTTAGAGATCCGGGAAGGAGAGAGCGAGAAGGTAGAGTAAACATGAAGCTTTATTTTTTTCAATTGAAAATTGTGATTACATGGAATATATGTGGAGGATATGCATGGGGTAGTCTAAGAGATGTTGTAAATATTTATTTGTAGGAACTGAAAGGGTTGTACCTTAGAATTGAGGATTTAGAGAATGAGCTTGCTAATGAGCAAAACGCTTCAACAACTCTGTTGACTTCGAATACGAAACTACAGGTTAGAAAATAGCTCAAAATGTATTGACTTGCTCGTTTTATAACTCTAACGCTCGCATTAGAGAATGAAAAAAGGTAATGCGAGGGGGCTGATAAAAAATTAAGTTTACCGAAAGTAATCTAAGAATTAGACTGTGTTAGAATGCTAGAGAATAAGAACGTAGAAAATGCATACCATGAAATATGAGGAAATGTAGATACTATGGCCATCAAAGTGAGATAACTTCGTAGCTTGAGGGCTAGGTAGCTTCTCATTTTGTGGGCTTGTAATAAATAGAACTTTGTTAGTTATGTCTGCAACAAACTTTAGTTTATAGACCGTATCTGTTGAGTATCATTTAATCGAGCTGTTTGTGCAGGCCGAGTTTGAAATTGTTCGAGCTAGTAAAAAATATGCTATGGAATGCAATTATGAGTGCAAGCACGATTTTAAAAATATTAAAGGGCAAGTGAAGATACCGCAGATCAGTATGTCAAGTTGGAGAGATCAAGCTTGTACAAGATGCGAAGATTGTGAATGAACTGACCCAGCAGATCGAGAGTAGAGATGCTAAAAAAGAAAATTTATAGGGGGAGCTCCTTAATGTGCAGAGTAAGGTAGCGGAGTTAAAAGATTAGGGCAGAATTATTGGGGATGAAAGGTAGAGATACAGATGTCGTAGAATATCACATCAAAACATTAGAGGTGGAAGTTAAAGAGCTATGAGACCACCTTACCAGTTTGAATGATCAAGTGGAGAAAAAGGAACGCGAACTTGTGAAGGCGTGAGCTGATTTAGCGAGTGCCGAAAGTGAAGTGGAGAAGCTAAGTGAGAAAGTGCAAGGTAAAGATTGCGATCTTCGGGTCACCCAAAATAAATGTGACAAACTGAATGAACTAGTTGCAAATTTGAAGGTAGACTTGGCCAGTTTACATGGAAAGAAGGCCGAGGCCGGAGATAGGCCAAAAAAGAAAAAGAATGACGCTGGGGTTGTGACTGCCAATGGTGATGTGGTTTATTCTTTAGCTCAAATTAAAGAGTTGGAGGCAGATTTAGTTTGTATTCGAGCTGCCGTTAGGAAAGCTAATGAACAATCTAGAGAGAGTGGTGAGAGGTTAGAAGGTGTTCTCCTCAAAGTGAGAGTTAAATGAAGTTATTAAGAGAAAGGATGAGCAGTTAAAAAAGTGAGTACCGGGGGACGTGATGTAAATGAGGTAGAGTTGGGGGTACTACGTGGTGAAGTAGATGAGCTAAAAATGAAAAATTGAGCTGAGCAGGAAAAGGTGACGGGGTTGATATTGAATTTAAATGCGGTTATATCAAGCTCAGAGTGACGCTTAGAATGAGCAGACACCCGTTACGCGAATTTGGAGAACCATTATAAGAAGCCAAAAGTGAATTTTGCCAAGCTAGCCATGCCGAACCGACATAGGATTTCCTTGAATGAGGTACACGCATGGGAGATAATGACAGTAATTGCCTATTTTGTAGAAGAAGTAAAGAGGCTTGAGCTCGAAAGGGATACCTTGTATGATTGTTTGGTATTGAAAGGTTGTATCAGTAATGTTGAAATAGACTTAGGTAATTGCTTGTACTCAATGGCAACTGATATAGGTCCTAGCACTGTAGAATAAGTGGAGAGAGGAAGAGAGGTTGTAACTGCTTGAGCTCCAGATTTTATGGCCTCACGACCTCCCACTGTAGGGAAAAAGAAAAGCACAACTGACCTTCTGCAAGAAAAACCTTCATAAGTGACCTATTATTTCTGTATTGTAGATGTTTAGAGAGATGAAAGCTAGTTTTACTTATACTTTATCTTTGGTCTTAGAGATAATAGAGATCATTGATTGAAAACTAGTATTATATTTATTTTAATCGCCGATATTTGTATAGATGTATTGATTGAAAGCTAGTGTTACTTTTGCTTTAATCACTAATTTTTGTATAGATGTATCGATTGAAAGCTAGTGTTACCTTTGCTTTAACCTTTGAGATTTAGTATAGTCTGCATGTATGTCTGTAAAGAGTTGTGTGGGAAAAGCTTGAAAGTTTTCATTAAGTAGAAAATAATATACACAATGCAGGAGATTGGAATCTCACTTTTGGAATGTAAAGAATTGGAATAGAGTATTCTGTATTTGGGAACTATAGATTTAGCAATAATATCGTTTCAATCTCCTAGTGTTCCAGGGGTTTGGTATTCGGACGCCTTTCGCTATTATGAGGTAATATAACCCAAGGCTAGTGCGACCAACGATGAGAAAATGACCCTCCCAACTTTCTGTGAGCATTTCAGCATTCAACTTATTTTTGCTTTGTAGAATTTCTCTGAGGATTAGATCGTCGATTTGGATCTCACAATTTTGGGCTCTTCTGTTGTACGAGCTGGCTAGCATATGATGATATCGGCACAGGTTGGCAATAATGCAATCTCGTGTCTAATTGATCCATTTCATATTGCAGGCTAGCTCAAACTTATTTTCTTTTTCTGTGAGCTCGTGATCTTTAACAGGATGGTGGTATTCTATTGGAATGATGGCCTCTGTGCCGTAAGCCAGGAGGAAGGGGGAACACCCAGTTGATTTTCTTGGTGTAGTACGGTACGCCCATAAGATGTGAGGTAGTTCCCGTATCTAATTTCTTTTCTTTTGCGATTGAAGTCTCTTCTTGATCCCATCAACTATTGTTCTGCTGGTGATTTCGGCCTTTCCATTTCCTAAGGGTAGTATGGATTGGATGGGGAATGAATGATATTGTGTTTGTTGAAGAAAGCCACAACTTTTTTCTACCGATCTGCAGAATGCTATCAATCCGAATTAGGTGAGGGCATCCAAACCGTGTGATAATATGTTCCTATATAAAAGAGATGACCTCTTCTTCTTAAGTTCAACAAAAAGGAACTGCTTCCACCCATTTTGTAAAGTAATCTATTGCCACAAGTAAGAATCGTTGGTTACCCAATATATTAGGAAATTTGCATACTAGATCAAGTGCACACCTCTTGAAAAGTTAGAATACCTTGCTCGCATGAAGTTCAAGTATAGGTACTTGTATCATGTGTCTGTGTTGTTGACATGCATAACATCTTCGTGAGTACTCTTCTGCTTTCTTGCGCATTCCAAGACAGAATACTCCTTGTGTAATTGCTCTATTTGAAAGTGACCGACCTGCAGTGTGGGAGCCACAAGTTTTTTCATGTAAGTCTTAGAGCATTCCATCGACTTTCTTCTTTGAGAGGGACTTGAGATAAGGCCATGTTACTGATCTTAGATATAAATGGCCCTTCTGAACGGTATAATACTTAGAATTTTTTATCAAATGTCGGCGTTCTTTTGGATTTTTTGGAAGGGGTCCGTCACATTTGTTCTGCAGGCTGAGATAGGTGATAAAAGGCATTCTCCAATCGTCGTCCTCCTCTTCATCGCCCCCAGTGTTGATCGCACATACAGAGTGGAGATCAATGTTGGGGGCTGATATTCAATTTGGTGGTATCGTTCTTTTGTACCCAAGACCTCGACTAAGTAAGTCAAAGAATCGGCGTGTCTGCTTTCTCCTCATGCTAAATAGTCGAGAGTAGCTTGCGCAAATCTGTTCATCTTATTAGCAATGAGGGCTGCATAGTCGATCATTTTGCCATTCTTCTTATACTATTCAGAGTAATGGTAGACGATTAGTAATGAATTTGTAAAGACTGATAACTTGGGAAATCCGAGCTCGAGCGCCAGATTGATCCCATAAATCAAAGCTTCGTATTATACGACATTATTCGAGGCTTTAAAATCCAAGTAGATTGATTTCTTAATTCTGTCAGTTAATGGGGTAATTAGAATGATTCAAATACCTGACCCTGCAGGTCTTGCTGAGCCATCAGTAAGAAGTCTCTATCCTTTTCTTGTAATCCATTCAATTTGTTCGTCAAAGGGTTTGGTAGGTGGAACTTTTGGTATTTCTTCTGTGAGGGCAGGGTGGTGCTCCTCTCAATCTGGATCTTTTACATGAAAATTTGCTAGAAAATTGATAACTGCTTGACCTTTCTCTTAATGGTACTGCTAGAATTTGATATCATGTTCTCCTAAGCTGACAGACCATTGTTGCACTCTTTCCCAATTTGTCAATTTTAGATAAAATTTCACAGAGTGGGTAGTTTAACATAACTCCAACGAAATGATCTTGGAAGTAGCATTTGAGTTGTTGTGAAGTATAAACGAGAGTTAGAAGGAGTCACTCGATCATGGAATATTGTATTTTTGTTGGAGTGAGGGTTTTGCTGATGAAATACACTGGCTTTTTCAACCTTTCTATAAAGTTGAATGATGATCGAATTTAGAGAGTTTTCTATAACAACGAGGTAAATGATCAATTCATCATTGCCTACTAGGGTGCTCAATATGGGAAACTTCCCCAAATAGGCTTTGAGTTCATGAAAAGCTATTTTGCATTCATTTTTCTAATGGATCTCTTCGTTGGGTTGAGCCTTTTCTCATTTGTTACATCCTCGAAGTAATAAGAATAGCCACCATCATCGATCTGAAGAATTAAAGATGAATTAATTGATAGCGGCGATCTTGCCAGCGAGCTTCTGGACCTCTTTCTTTGTTTTCACAGATAGTATGTTGAGGAGAGCTTGAATTTGGTCTGGGTCGGGTTAAATCCCCATCCTGCTGATAAGGTGTCCCAGAAACCCGCTGGAGTGTACTCTAAATTGACATTTATCATGGTTGAGCCTCATCCTGTATGAGCGTAAAATGTGGAAGACCATAACGAGATCGACGATATAGTCCTTCACCTGTAATCTTTTATAGAATAGATCATCGATGCATACTTCAACGATTAACCCCAAGTGTGCTTTGAACATTATCGTCATTAACCTTTGATAAGTTGTCCTGGCGTTCTTCAGTCCGAAAAGCATGACTCTGTAACAGTAGAGTCCTCTTTTAGTGATGAAAGTGGTCTTTTCCTAATCGTCGTCTAGACGTGGTTTCTAATTGTATTCAGAAGCAGCATCTATCGCAGATAAAAGTTCATGGCCTGCCGTTAAATCAAGAATTTGATGAATGATTGGAAGGAGAAAACTATCCTTTAGAGTGTATTTGTTTAGATCCGTCAAAATCCACGCAAACTCAGACTTTCCTATTCTTCTTTGGAACTGCAACAATGTTGGAGATCCAATCTGGGTACGTAGCTTCTCGAATAATCCGACTTTGATCAACTTATCGATTTCACTATTAACTTTATCTCGAAGACGAGGTGATAGTTTTCTCTGTTTCTGTCTGACTGTTGTGGTGTTGTTGTTGATGTTCAATCTATGGCAGGCCATGGCTGGGCCGACTATTGGAATTTCGTCAAAAGTTTAAGCGGAGACGTCTCTGTTCATTCGCAAGAAGTGAACAAGGGCCTCCATATCATACTGGGCAAGCTTAGTACCAATATAAGTACCTCTGTTAGGTCCATCAATGCCTATGTACTCTATAGGTTCTTCTGTTGAAGGCTGGTTATCGGTGTGACCAACTTTCTGTAATTGTTAAACAGCAAATCTATCAGATGTGTCGAGAATGTCATTGATGGCATTTTTATAAGATCGTGAAAGCTTTTGACTGCCTTTTATTTTATAGATGTCGTTGTTGTGCTTGAAGTGAAGTACTTGGTGGTACGTGGAAGCGATTGCTTCCATATTGTGGATCTAACAATGGCCCATAATCTCTAAGTAACGAGATTTGGCATTGATGATGTAGAAAGCAACATCGATTGTGGCAAGTCCAGTAGTGATGGGTAAGATGATCTTGCCTACTTGTTCTTCCTTTGGGCCATTAAACCCATATATATCGATGTCGCTTAGAATAACTAGATCGGCGAGCCCCATCTACTTGATTGTACTATAAAAGAGGATTTCGATACCGCTACCTGTATCAATCATCATGGTATGCATGACAAACTTCTTCATCTTTAGCATGATAACTAGAACATCATGATGAGGAAACTTAACATGACTAATATCGCAATCCTCAAATGAAATCCCAAGTTGTCGATTGCTAGATTCAGGAAGAAGTTTAGCTTATTTATCTTGAGCGGTGAGATCGTAACATTCTGTTAGTCTCCGTTGCTTGAATCTGGTAGAGTTGTTTATTTGATGGATCTCGATCATGTTGCTATGATACATATGGTATAAGTATTTTTCCTCAGACTAATCTTTTACTTGAACCACTTCAACCTGTGCCTTATAGTTTCCATTATTATATCCTTCCAGATCGATAATGTACTCGTGCATTCTTTCGTCTATGAAAATATACTCCAGCAACCTTTCTAAAGCATAATAGATGTCAGTTTCATGATGATTTACATTGTAATGCATGCAGTACGGTTTACCTTTAATTGGTTCCAACGGTTGAGATATACGATAGAACTTGTCTTTTGCTAGCATGGGGAAAATTAATAAGATCCGGACATTCATCTTGGGAAGGACCAGCTTGGGTAATAAATTGCCTTTCTGAGATTTGTTGGTGGTTACTTTGACACGCTTTTGAGTACCTTGGTCCTTCGATTCACTATTATATTATGTATTTTGACATTTCATGGTTAGGATAGATTTAGTAGATTTATGTCATTTAGTCATCATCTTTTCCAGGTCGACATACCCATTGACCTTGATAATCATGTCTTCCAAGGTCAAGGGTTTGTTCAAGAAGAGATGTTCATTTGCTTTGCAATCGATCTGTAGTGCATTTGTAAATGCATAAATGGCTATTTTCTGATCAAGATTGTCAACGTTTCGTGCGAGCTCTAGAAACTTATTTGCAAAGACCTTGAGCTTCTATCCATGAGACTGCTTAAGACTTATAAGAGCATATAAATTCTTTTCCTTGTCTTTATTGTGAGCATATGTCTTGACGAAGATCTTCTGTAGTTGGTCGTATGTGATGATGGAATCTTCAGGTAGAGAATGGAACCACCATAGTGGTTCTCCCTGTAGACTTATGGCGAATAGACGACATAGAATATAATTTAGATTTAAATACAATCCTAGTGAATCACAAAATTGCTGAATGTGCTCATTTGGATCAGTGCCTTTGTATTTACGTATTTTAGGAGTATGGAACCCTATTGGTATTTCCATATCAAATAACTATTTAGCAATCGGACTACCTTGCAACTTTGTTAAATCATCTTTATTGCCTAAAGCATGAGCTTCGATCAACTCCTTGTTACGTTAATCCATATGTTCTTATGTGACGTACTGACGTGGTGCTTGAGCGACTTGGCATGCTGGTCGGGGATTATATGTACCGGTGCCCTCATTCAAGCGTTCACGAACTAGTATCCTGGGTTGAGATTGGTGCTCCTCTTTTGGACGTTTGGAAGGCCGGTGACCTCTACTGATATCGGACTGATCTTCTCGTCCCAAATTAATTGAAACTTGTAGGTCATTATGAAGACCTCTAGAAATGGCTTTGCTAGTGGCTCCTCAAGGTCTCAATTATTCTCGTGCAGAGACTCGAGAGTTCATTAGGATCTGATCACGATCTCTAGCAAGGGGAGCTTGTTTATTATTTTGTAAAGCTTGCAAAGCGGTTCGCATTATTGTCATTTCTTCTTCATGTCACTTGAATTATGCTTGACGAGCTAAACACTCACTCTCGATTTCCAGCTCGCGGAGCTTGCGGTCAAGGATTAATTGATGCTCGAGCTCATTACGTTTTTTGGTTTTGGCGTGAATGTTTGTTCTTAGTTCTGTGAGCTGATCTAGTTCGACTAAAAGATCGAGCTGGACTCCAATTGCTGGCCGCTTGGAAGTTACCATGATTGGAAATGGATAGTTGAGTAAATATATGCCATAGGATATCGTGGAAATGTTTTTTTCCCATAGATGGCGCCAAATGAAATAGCTAAATTTTGTAGTAGTTCGAAATAGCTCGAATTAGCTCTTATACCAAATGTACTTGTAAAAAGAATTATTTTAACTCAATATAGAAATGACACAGGTGAATAGCGTAGAAACTTTTGAATAGGTAAAAACCATGACCTCAGCTTGAGGATTTAGTAATTGTAACTTCTATTGTTTAAGGCTGATGTTTCATTATAAGTAATCTCTTGAGCTAGAAATATTTATTATTTTAATCTCAAATTCTTTCTCCTTTCTCCTCTGGAACTCATCTTTTTTATAGACCTCACTCTTAGTTCAATATCGTATAGAGGCACATTCTCCTGAAAATAGGGCAGGTGATAGTTGAATGTGTAACTACTAGTTTGTGGGAGACAGGTATTTTTGACTTGTTCATATTTTATGTAGTGCTTGATCCACATTCTTTATCAGTTCATGGTCCAAGTGTCATTGCTAATTGTATATGTTATGTGTCTAATGCGCAAGTCTGGTATTGAGGTAGTTCGAGGTTGGAATAGGTCAAGGGACATGTCCCTACAAACAATTTGTGTTTGGAATAGGTTGAAGGACAGGTCCCTGCACGTATGATATGCTAGATGAATATTGACGATAAACATATAGGAACAAATGAAGGGTGCGAATATACTTTCCTAAATGTTTAGAGTATACATGTTTAAAATTGAGTAAATTAGACTTTGGACCCCATATAACTGACCAACTTAGGGCTTGCCCTCCACATTTAGCACAAGTCTAACTTTGGACCCCAAAACCAAACTCTGGCCCAAATCAGACCAGAGTCAACTCTTTAACCCGGTAAAACCAAGTCATATTTTGTAAATGTTAAAAATGCCCCTTACATGCATTGCACATATCTCGGGGAATAATCTAACGGTCTTCATTTAATTTCATTATAATAATTTTGTTATATTATATTTTCCACGTGGTTGGCTGTGAATGTGCCACGAAGTACCTATTTGGCGAGGGAAAATTGGTGAGACTCTAGAGAGACTTCTAATCAACTCATGTTCTTCAAAAATTGAAGGAAGTATTTTCTGAAAATTGCTATAACTTATGAAACCAAGCTAAACCTTTTTTTATTGATAACTTTGTTTGCTTTCTTAATCTAATTTGGGTTTTTATAGTTTGCAATTTAGGGTTTCAGTTTGAAAATTAGTGTTTCAGTTTTCAAAATTTAGGGTTTTAGGTGGTTGGGTGTGGGAGCGAGGAATTAGTGATGGAGATAGTTATGAAACCTTGGTTTGCATTTCAAATTAGTGTGAGGAGTTATGAAACACAGCTTTGCCTACTATTTAAAAGCCTTCCTCTCTTTCTCTCATCAACGCATCTTTTTTTCTCTCCATCTCTCTACAATTCTCTATTTTTGCAACCATGGTGTTACCTAGACCTCATCAATCTGAGTACTTCTCTGATGAAGAACATAATTGTGATGATCCCGAGGTAATATGTGGTTCACATTTCCTAGGATGCCAACCCCATCCATCAAACAACTCTGATTCTTGGAACTCTTCAAAGGAAGAAGAAAGAAGGCCTGCAGAGGAGGATGCCCAATATGACTACTCTGAGGGGGAGGAAGAAAAGCAGCTTGAGGAGGAGGAGGATATGGAAGATGAAGAAGAAGAGAATACAGAGAAGGTTGGAGAAGATATTGTTGTGGTTGGGGGTATGAATGTTGTGAGTGTTGGGGGAGATGGGGATGAACCCAATATCAACCAAGGGGTTCTGGATGAGGATGAGCCTGCATCCAAAAGAGCAAGGGGTGGTGGTGGTAATAGTGGAGAAGATCATGGTGGTGTCAGTGGCACTAGGACCAGCTGGATCATCTCTACCATAAAATTAGAGATGGTGGTGATGGTAGTCTGGTGGTGTGGTGACACTTTTGTATTTTTTGTTTTGTTTGTTTTTACTCTTTTTTATTTTGTTGAAATTGGTTTTACTACTGCCCTAGGGGATTAGATGTCGAATCTTTTTTAGTAACAATCTTTTTTGTATAGTGAATGTGAATTGATGTTTATATTAAGAATGATGAAATTGTCTTCTGTTTCTTTAAATTGTTCCTTATAAATTTTGTATTTGATATTATAGTTGTATAATTTTATAAGTGTAGATTATGACAGTTATTTTTTATGTATAAATTATAATAATGCCATGGTCCTTAATGTTTGGGGGGCTTGGGTAGAAGCAGGGAACTATGGATATAGCCATCATAACTATGTTGGTGGGAAAAAGTTCATTATATCTGGAAGTTCAAATGGATCCCTAAGTTGGCGAAAATTCTTAAATTTCACAGAGCATACCATGGGAACAATTCTTAAAGGATTCATGATCCAAGTATGTTGTACATTTCTTGGAGAGAAGATTATAGTGGAGAAAAACATTGTTTTCAAGAATATGTGTTATAATAGTGACATTGTTGCCCAGGGAAAAGTTAATTTTTATGCATCAGTTGTCATAAAACCTAAAGATGTCCAAGTACTGAAAAGAAAGATACCAAGTTACCTGTCTGAAGAGGAATTGGATGTAATCCCAGATTTTAGTAATAGTAATTGTGATGATGAGGGAAACACATATAAGAATCTTCCTGATTTTCTCAAATATGGGGATCAGTATGTTACTAAATCTGGTGGTGACGATAAAGAAACTGCAATACAAGTAATTGATGTTGTTGAAGAACAACATTTTGAAGAAAATCATGTAGAGATAGAAGTTGATCTAAATTCAATGAATGATATTAACAATTTGGAGCTTGAAGATGGTTATTACAATACTCACTCTTCACAAGATGGAGATGGTATACCCACCATTGTATATTTGGCAAAGCATGAAGAATTTAAACAATTTGTGATGGAGACTAACAACATATTTGGGGCTGAAGAAGAAATAGAATTTGGAGATAGTACTAAGTACTCCAATAACTTGGATCAAATTGTTGTTGGTATGGAGTGGTCAACTGTGTATGAGGCAAGAAACTACATTTAGAAATGGTCCATTATGAACAAGTTCATATATATGCAAAAGAAAAATAATAGTTATAGAATACGGTTCAAATGTACATATGAGAATTACACTTGGATGTTATATGTGAGAAGATCCCTTGATAGACATACAATAACTGTTAAGGGTTCAAGTTTTTTAGAACATACATGTGATGGCAATAATGATGACAAAATTTAATTAACAAATACTCTCTGGGTTGCCAACTACTGTGAGGATGGATTAAGAAATAGCAAGCATTCTAGGCCTCTTGATGTTAAGACAACAATAAGGAGGAAATTTGGGATTAATCTTTCTTATTGGACTTCATGGAATGCATGGACTATATGTATGGAAAGGATTGTGGGCTCATATGATGAAGGATACTTTAAGATGCCTACTTTAGTTGATAATTGCTCCTTATAGCAAATCATGGAAGTGTGATTGGTTATAGCTCAGATCCATCAACATTGCAGTGGACCGGTACTTGTGTAATGTTCAAGGCTTCATTGGATGGTTGGTTGAATGGTTGTAGGCCAATTCTTGGTATAGATGGGTGTTTCATGAAGGGAAAATATGGTGGTGTTTGTCTGTCTTTTATATCCCTTAATGAGATCAATAGATTTTTCCCAATTGAAACATATTTATGCAGAAGTGAGTGTTATGAAACATGGAACACATTTTTGAAGATATTGTAGCTATGGCTTGAACAACATAAAGCCAAGTTGACATTCATCTCTGATACGCAAAAAGGGTTAATTAAAGTTGTAACAGATAACTATCCTACATTGCAATCATAGGTTTTACTTTAGACATATGCACAAGAATTAAAAAAAAAACCTTTTGAGTTACACGTTTGGAGAAACTATCTTGAAATACAAAAAAGAACTTAATGAGTTGTTAACAAAGATAATTTCCTTGCACAACTTCAAGTAAACCATCCTGAAGTAAAGAGATGGTTAGAGAGGGAAGCTCTTGAAACTTGGTACAAGTCCCATTTTGACACAACTGCAAAATGTGAACACATAACCAACAATTTCAATAAGTCATTCAACAATTGGATTTTGATGATTAGGGATAAACCATTTCACAAAGCAGTGCAGAAGCTTATTATGATGATGATGACTCTCATGTATGAAAGAAGGAACAAGGCAGAAACTTGGGACCAACAAGGTTTGGTACCTAGGGCAGTGACTCATATTGAGAAGATGAAGAAGAGTTATGGCAAAGTATGATATTGTAGGTGCATCTAAGAAGAGACACAACATCAAAAGATGGGCAACAATGGTCAATGAGTTTGGATGATCAAGAATGTGAATATAAACAGTGGCAAATCTCTGGACGACCATGTGTTCATGCAGTGTGTGTTCTTGTTCCTATGAGGAGACCATAGAAAAAGTAAATACCTATAACTATCTAACTTATTTAAAGTAATTTTCTTTTTTCTTTAATTTTTTTTTGTTTAGTAATGCCTACTAAATGCCAATATACAGTTATTGTAGCAAATACCATTGGGTATCTTCTTATGTTGCTACATATGTTGATGACATTTATGTTGTAGAAGATGAACCAAGTTGGGGGAAGGCAATTTGAACTACATAGTAAATACCATTATAATTTGTTTCAAATAAAAAAAAATACAGTCACTTATTTAGATTTTAATACTTATTTCAGCCCCCAAGAGAGGCCAGACCACCACCACTTATTAGGCCAGCTGGGAGACCAAGAAAATGAAGAAGAAAATATGAAGATGAGCTTAATGGCAATGGAGGGAAAAGAAAATGTGGAAAGTGTAGAATGTTTGGCCACAATAAGAAAACATGCAAAGGTCCACCTGTAATACCTCAGCCTCTAATAAGAGGGTCTCTTTCTAGACAAAATATACCTGCGAGTTAAAGAGAACTAAGAGCTAACATGGGCTTTAATACTACAAATGATGAACCAATGAGCACTAGAGGCAGATCAACTACAAGGGGAAGAGGTAGATCAGGAGGGAGGAAAAGTGATAGATCAAGTGTAGGTGGTAGATCAAGTGCAGGTGTTAGATCAACTGTAACTGCAAGTGGTAGATCAAAGTACAGGTGGTAGATCAACTGCAAGTACAGGTGGTAGATCAAGTGCAGGCGGTAGATAAACTACAACTAGTGGTAGATCAACTACAACTCAGATAAGAGGGAGATCAAGTAATAGTCAATCCAGAGGAAGGAGTTCATATAATGCTTATATTGGTGATTGGTTTGAATGTAGTCAAGGCAGTGGCCCAAGGAGTATAGCTGATACACAGCCCAGTCATACCAAATCAAAAACTGCAGTTCCCACATAGTCTAGCCAGATTCATATTGTATCCCTACAAAATCCCTACAAAAAGGCTTATAAACCACCTAGACCAAGCTGACAAATCTAAATTATGTATTGTTATAATTTTTTGGGGTTTAAGAGATATGACTCTAAATTCTGCAGTGTTGTATATGACTCTAAATTCAGCAGTTTTGCATTTTATGTTATAAATATGCATTTTCTTTTATAATTGTGTGTATTCTGTACTATGGTGTGTCTTATGTAGTATTGGAATTTATGTCTTAATTCTGCAATCTGTCACAATGTTGCATAATTCCAAACATCCATTCATTTTCATTTATCTAAACTAGTTGTTACATTAATGAAATAACATCTTCAAGTACATTTCTTATACTGTAGCTTTATCTTTAAAGTCCCTAACAAATTCATCCACCTATTGTGATATTCATCTTGATATTCATACTTGATTTCTTCTCAGCTATACTAAGAGGTTGTTTGTTTTTTAGCTTATTTAACTTATTTAACTTAATTGCCCCAAATTAAGTTAAAATTCCAAATAAGTTATGTTTTTTTTTGTTTTAAAAAGTAACTTATTGGTAATGGCACCCCCATATAAGGAGTTTAAAAAAAGTTAGAAATATTAGCTTTTCTGAAGTAAGTTTTTTTGAAGTCGCAGGTAATTAGTACATGACTTAAGTAAAATATGAAAAACCTAAATATACCCCTATTTTATCTTTGTTTCTTCTTTCTCATTTGGGATCTTTCTCTCTAAAATCATACTTTCTCTTTCTCTCTCTCTCATCTACAACCATTAACACCTCCCTTCCCAATAAACTTTCTAGTATTTGGAAATTGTAGAATACCCCATGAAGTAAAGATCATAAAAGTTTTCTAAACAACTCCTGGCCATTGATAAAGCTCCAGTCCTCGACCCTTCTCCTTGCTATTGTTTAGAGATTTTAATATATAACCCCAAAAGATGATTTTATTTTTCCTGAGGATATGTTAAATTGGTATCAAAGAGTTTTGTTTTGGGGGATAATTCAATAGTTAAAACATTTTTTTATCTAATCTATTTCCGAACACATTGTTGATTTTTAGCTTTGGGCAATCCTAAAATTTCCAAATTCTCTCTCAAAAGTTGATATTTTGAATAACTTATTTTTAGTATTATACTTGTCTCAATATTTTTTATATTAATTTGTTGTGGGTCACAATAATTGTGTAAAAGTGCTCAATGCAGTAGATAGCTACGGAAATAAAAAGTAACAAAAATCCAAAATTTAATTTAAAGCTTTTTATAGTTTTACATAAATGAAGGATTGGAAAGCTCTTCCAGTTTTGCCCCAATGAAGGATGATAGCAGTTTGGGCTTTTGTAATTGAGGATATTTTGAGGCATCATCTTTTAAGGAGAACCTTGGAGCGGGATATAAAACCTCACCATGAATACGTAGGCGCAAGTGCATTATGTGGTTTTTAATGGATACGAAGATGCAAATAATACGGAGTAACCGAAATGGAAGAGACAATTGGCAATCCCACTTTTTTGAATTGCTAATTTGGACAATTATACAACTTTCAACTAGTTCAGAGTTCATATTCAGCAAAATAAATAAGCAATACTTTTTACGTTTCAGGTTCAACAATCAAGCTTCAGATTCAGAATAAGTGTTCATAATCAATAAAAAAAAAAACAGCCTTTAAATCCCTCCTTTGACTCAGACTGTGATATGTCATCTCTAAGTCATATAAATTTTTTTGCATTCATCATTTTGGCACTTCATGTACTTCTCCTCATTACTTATTAGTTACATAGATGTCTTCAATTTTCTAATTCCTATACATCCCTTCATGCAACAATATGTTTCTTTCCATGGATATGATCTCCACCAATAACCTGTCTTTTCACATACAAAGCAACTAGTTTGAGTCTGGTCCTTTGATGATCCACTAACAGCTTTAACTTCTTTCAATACACGATCTAACCACTGGAATAAGTTGCAAGAAGATAGATGATACTGCAGGTATTTCCTGCCATAATTTTGGGGGCTATAAGATGTAAGTAGCTTCCTTAAACCATTGCAGGTAGGCTCTTTGCAACTTGTGCAAACCAAGGACAATCTTTTGCACTGTGTGTATCAAGAAAACACATTTCACAAAAAACCTGCAAGATGAATTTAGGGCTTTACAACCAAATTTCAAGAATTTAGGACTTCACATAATTAATACCTAAAATTAAACACAATGACATCTTTATTAAATTAGAGAGGGTTCCTTTACCTTAGGGGATTCATCATCATTTTGTTGACCTGACCTCCACCCATTGTTAGAAATCAAAGAAATGGAAACTTACATCAAAAAAGAGGTAAAGAGAAATGGATTCAGAGATTCAAAGAGTGGGGTTTCAATAACACTTCAAAGACACTTCAATTGAGGCTTAGAGATGCTTAAGGTTTCTAATTGTGAAAATTGAGAAGTTCTGTAAATTAGGGTTCTTGGAGTGGAGATTAACAGAGAAGAACTGGGTTGGGTGTATATAACGGTCAAATTTTAAACATATTTTAGCCGTTCAGATTAACTCATGCGTGATCTGTTTGAGAGTTAGATATCTGAGGGTATTTGAAGTCTTTTTCCATATCTTGACTTGGTCTTTCCAGACCAAAGAGTTGACTCTAAAAATGATTGTTACTAAAAATGATTCAACATCTAAGCCCCTAGGGCAGCAGCAAAACCAATTTCAACAAAATATAAAAGAGTAAAAACAAACAAAATACAAAATACAAAAGAGCCACACACACCGCCATCACCAAGCCATAATCACCACTACACTACCATCACCACCATCTCTAATTTGATGGTGAAGATAATCCAGCGGGTCCCAGTTCCACTAGTACCACCATGATCATCTCTACTATTACCACCACCACCCCTTGCCCTATTGGCTGTAGGCTCATCCTCATCCAGACCCCCTTGGTTGATATTGGGATCATTCATATCTCCCCCTTCCCCATCTCCACCATCACCCATAGCATTCACACCCCCAACTACAATATTTTCTTCTCCAACCTCTTTTGTATTCTCTTCTTCCTCCTCCTCGGACTGTTTTTCTTCCTCCCCCTCGGAGTAGCTATATTGGGCATCCTCCTCTGCAAGCCTTCTTTCTTTTTCCTTTTTCCTTTGAAGAGTTCCCAGAATCAGAGTTGTTTGATGGATGGGGTTGGTATCCTGGGCAATGTGGACCACATATTACCTCGAGATCATCACAATTGTGTTCTTCATCAAAGAAGTACTCAGATTGATGAGGTATGGGAGACACCATGGTTGCAGAAACAGGGAATTATAGAGAGATGGAGTGGAAAAAAAAGATGCGTTGATGAGAAAAAGGCTTTTAAATAGTAGGCAAAGCCGTGTTTCATAACTCCTCATACTAATTCAAAATACAAACCAATGTTTCATAACTATCCCCAACACTAATTCCTCCCACACCCAAACACCTAGAACCCTAAATTTTGAAAACTGAAACACTAGTTTTCAAAATTGAAACCCTAAATTGCAAACTATAAAAACTCAAATTAGATTAAGAAAACAAACGAAGTTATCAATAAAAAAAGGTTTACCTTGGTTCTTTAAGTTGTAGCAATTTTCAGAAAATACTTTATTCAAATTTTGAAGAACATGAGTTGATTAGAAGTCTCTCTAGAGTCTCACCAATTTTCCCTCCCCAAATAGGCACTACGTAGCACATTCGCAGACAACCACGTGAAAAATATAATATAACAAAAATATTAAAATGAAATTAAATGGGGACCGTTAGATTATTCCCCGAGATGTGAATTTTTGTCAAGATTAGATTCACTAAAAGAGGAGTGTATAATGCAATGAGGGGCATTTTTGACATTTACAAAATATGACTTGGCCTTTCCAAGTCAAAGAGTTGACTCTAGTCTTATTTGGGCGGTTTTGGGGTCCAAAGTCATACTTGTGCCAAATGTGGGGGGCAAACCCTAAGTTGGTCATTTATATGGTGGGTTCAAAGTCTATTTCACCCTTTTGAATTCAGAATCTTTGCCATGACTGATACTCCGTCAATTTGTACATGCTATAGTGGTACTTTTAGCAACTGATACGCTTCACGGATTTTCTACTTTAATGCATTTGGCACCAGTTCTACATGTGAATGTCATATTAGAACTTCCATAAAACATAACTCTTTCATAAAGTGTACGTCATTTGAATGAGTCTTTTTTTTACTTTAGAAAAGTGAGCAGAGATGGGGCCTCCCTCGTATTAATCACAAAAAATGAGTTACAATTCAACATATACACACACCTAATTGTGTCACGATCTCTTGTTTTTTTAGGTCCTCTGCGAATGAGCTAGGAATTATGTCCACATATTTAGTGCTTTTGCTGCCTGTCAGTCTTTTTAAATACTTGGATAAAGCTTAAAAAAAAAAAAACTTGATTCTTCTAACTATGTTCTTGACTTCTGATGGCAATGTGTTTTTGTTGCCACCTACTAAGACTGCCCAAAAAAACTGAAACCCAAGGACCCGACCCGACCCGAACTGGCCGGTTCGGTCCGATTTACTGATCTGCCGGTTCGGTTGGGGTTTGGTTTTTAAAACCCGAATATAATCGGTTCGGGTTCGGGTTTATGTTTTGGTCTGGTTCAAAATCCAAACCGATTAATTTATATATATATATTCACACCTCACTCTCACAACCCTAGCCGACCTCTCTCTCTCTTTCTCCCTCCTCCTTCTAGATCTACTCTTTGAAGATGCTCCCTCTTCCCTCCTCCCTCCTCCCTCATCAACTCTCAAGTTATGATGACCAAGTTATAGTTCAGTCAAGAAGGCTCTGTTTTGACAACTCAAGTTTTAACTTTGGAGAGTGCAGTAATGGAGGCATCTTTTATCTGTGCTTCAAGCTTCTCTAACTGTTCATGAGTTAGTAGTAAATCACAGAAAACAGGGAAGAAACAGAGTGGGGTGTTTTTGAAATTATCTCAGGAGGACAGAAGATGTCTTGATTCAAGGGATATCAAGGTGTCCAAGGCTCGGACTAGGATTTCTTGCTCTTATAACAAGAATTCTTACAATGGTACGTACTTTTCATGATTTCACAAGTTTGGGCCTTGTTTAATTTTCTCTATTTATAAATGATGAATTGCTTAAGCTCAACTTGGTGCATTGGGTGTTCTCAAAAATGTAATTTTTAGTGGTTATAGATTGATAGGTCAATAGCACTAAGCATGTGAAATTGTGAGATTTGCCTCAACAAGTAAGGAAATCGGCGATGCTCCTAGTGTAGGACTAGTAGAGTTCAGTCGAAACGGGGGTGTATGTTTTTGGGCTATATGAGAGCTATATATAAATTGTAGTAGAGAATCTAGATATGCAGATACTGCAAGATTTGCTTGAATGGATGCGTGTGACATGAATGAGAGATTAAATGACCTTACTAGGAGATCCATAAAGTACACTATGGCAGCAGAATAGCTGCGATATTGTATGGTTGTTATTGAGAATGACCTTACACGAATTCTTTTTGGCTATGAAGCATTGGGGATCTCGGACCCTTCTTTGCTTCTTTATTGATGCACTATATCTTCAAAATTCAAGAAGTTGCAACCATCTGATCAATCTGTGTTGTGTTTTTTCTACAGCTTGTTTCTGAGTTTATGAAGGGGACAAAACGTGAATATTTCTATGCTTCTCTATATGCTGGGCTTTATTATGAATCTCAGGTTAGTTGTGTAAGTTTTATTTTTGCTGAATCTTATCTTGCTTGTCTGTAGAACTGCCAGGATGAATTAAAATCATTCCCACATCAAAGAGTAGATCTCACATGAATGAGCCCAACTTACAATCATTCCCACAGCAGAGTTCATCTTCATCACTACTATCATTCCCACATCTTCAGCAGCAGAGTTCTCTCCATCACTACAATCATTCTCTCCATCTTCAGCAGCAGCAGAAGCAATCAGATCCCAAGCCACAACAACATCATCATCTGATCCTCAACCCGAAAACTGTTGGAGCAAGCACCTAAAAAGATTTGGTGATGTTGAAGTATTAGGTGATGTTGAAGTATTCTTGCTGTTGAAGACTTGAAGTATTAGGTGAAGTATTAACTTCTTTCTCTTTCTCTAATTTTGTCATGGTTCTTATAGAAACCATTCTTATAAGTGACTTTTTTGCTGGGGGTATTTGTGTGGAACTTGTAGAAACTGTGTTATTTGGGGATTAAACACCTACATATCTATAAACAAATTAGGCAGATTAACTTTAAATTAGTATATCCTGTTTTAATAGGAGAACAAGAACTAAGTAGAGTTAATCAAACATAAAAGTTTATGACTATAGAAAAGAATTACATGTAGAACCCTAAGTATGTCTGTTGCTCCTTATAATGTACATTGTAACAAATTGAGGCCATGTGTGTACCAGTAGGTACAATGTCATGTTAAACTAGAGAGCATTGTATCTATTATTGACTATCAAAATGAATTATTTTCACAGATATCTGGCCCAACTGTTGGAGAAGTAAAAACAGTTTCAGACATGCATGAGCGTAAAGCAGAGATGGCAAGGCAATCTGATGCATTTATTGCTCTTCCTGGTATATTGCTAACATATTTGTTCCTGGACTTAAACTATTGATTTTACTCACTAAGTAGCTGTGTAATACTTCTAAACTTTACTTCATATATTGAATAATTGTAGGAGGATATGGAACCATGGAAGAAACATTGGAGATGATTACCTGGTCTCAACTAGGAATTCATGACAAACCGGTAACTTTGTAGTGTTTATACTGAGAAAATTTTAAAGGAAGGGATGAAATAAATATAGTTAAGGTCTTATTTCTACACAGGTTGGTCTGCTAAATGTTGACGGATACTACAATTCATTGCTTGCACTGTGATAATGGTGTCAAAGAAGGTTTCATTAAGCCAGCTACACGGATGGATTTTTGCTGTATGGATTTACATATGTTGTATGTTTATGTTTATGTTGTATGGAATGGACTTCTGTTTATGCTGGATTTACATACGTTGCTGCTGAATGTTTATGTTGTATGGATTTACATATGTTGCTGTATGGATTTACATATGTTGGATTTTTGCTGTATGGACTGGACTGTTGTTTATGTTAATGTTGCTGTATGGATTTACATATATGAAAAAATAAACCCCAAAAAAAAACCAAAAAAAAAAATCGATTTCAAGACCCGACCCGACCCGACCAATTCGGTTCGGTTCGGGTTCAAATGTGGCTAACCCGACCAGCCCGGGTTCGGATTCAAATATGGCTGAACCCGACCCGACCCGTGAACAACCCTACCACCTACTACAATATGAGCCTTTCGAAAAATGCCAAAAACAAGAAATAATTAATGGTTGTGCAGAAAGCCATAAACCTTTTCCAAAAATACTCAATTAGAAATGCCGAATCTCTCATCAGTAAGTATACAAACTGTAGCACAAACATCTCTCCTTCACACCTTAGCTATGCATACACTTTGTTTCTCTCCTGTTAAACCACCTCTTTCACTATGAATCCTACACACTAAGATCAATCTTGAGTTGCTCACTTTACCTCGATGATAACTCCATTCTGTTAATAGGGTCCAATCTCAACAACCACTTGCGAGATGTTAAAGAGCATAGACCCTATAGATGTGAGGCATGTTTCAGTTTTCAGAATGGTTTCTAATAATTGAGTTATGTGTATAAATCCAAATAGAAAGGTGATCTTGTCACGGAAGTAATGGTCTCTAATAATTGAGCTATGTTTATAAATCCAAATAGCAAGGTGATCTTGTCAGAGCATATGCAGTAGTTGGAGGGTGGAAAAACCCAAATCCACCCACAGCATTAAAGCCAAAATCAAGGTGGATATTAGCCAATGCAGTTCTGAACTGTGCAGCACAAACAACGCCTAAGAATTAACCACGTCTCAACATCTGAACCGTCTAAATCTTACGCGTTGTTCAGAATTGTGCGGGTAGTGCCTACATGAATTACCTTCGAATTGCCCCTTTGTTTCACTCTCACATATTGCTAAGTACTTCTAGTTTACCCAAACCCAACTTCTAACACAAGTTTCCCAAACCCCACATTTACCAAGTAATTCAATCCCATTATTCATAGATTAACAATATCGGGACCTAGTCATTCAATTCCCAAAACTAGACGTAGGCAAACTAATGAAGTTAAACGAATGGGGTAAAGAATTGGTCACGAATTTGTAGCCGTTACACTTCACGCCGAATAATGACCCCGCCCCAACCCTCGAGGATTTGCACCGAGTAGATATCCTCCTGGACAATTGAGTCCACATTTTCGTTGGATCGGAAGAATTGCCGGTAAGATTTTTGTGTAAAATTTATGTGTTATTAATGTTATTTGCCAAATGTTCGACGAAAAGCCCGAATAAAAATTTAATATGTTAAAGTGTTGTTTTTGCATAACTGAGATGAAATACAATGTAGGGAATCACTGGATAAGGTCTTAAAGTGGTACCAATGGATTGCCAGGTATCCCACGTTGAAGAGGTTGGTCGACAATATGGGTTTTGAAAAAAATTTGTCGATTAAGGCGGGAAACTCGAATAACCGCTTAATCCATGCTCTCGTGGAACGGTAGTAGCCTCTACCCATACTTTTCACTTCCCTTGCAGGGATCTTGGCGTTACACCGTTAGATTTCGTCATACTAACGGACATAAGTTTTGGGTGGGGTTTCGAACTCTCATACGATGATAAGTACTCAAAGTTTGAAGAAGCACAAACATTGTTCCCCAAAATCACTCAGGCCGACATCAGGTACGGCAACATCACACTAGCTTATTTAAAAACTTGGGAAGACGCTTTAAATCTTCAGACCAACAGTTTCAACCAAGACATGGATATCGTGTATGCGAGGGCATTTCTTACATACATGATGGGTAATATCTTCTTCTCTAATGCAAATGCATCTCTAGCTGCCGGTTATCTTACAACTTTGACAGACCACTATATTCTAGGTGTGTTGGGGTTCGACTAGGGTACTCCGATCAAGGCGACTTTGTATCGGGGACTAGATGAAGTCTCAGTTCTAAAGAGTGGGAAGGGGAAGAGATCAATCACAGGCTTCTATGCTTTGTTGGAGCTTTGATTCTTCGAGTACTGTCGTGTTGGAATGTATCTGGTCAAGGTGAACAACTTCAACCATGTTTATCCTCGTATGGGTATGTGGAGAGATGAAAGGGCAAGTTCAAGGGTTGAGATCCATCATTCATTTGCTGTGATCAGAGAAATGATAAAATAGAAGGACAGAACCAACATTGACTGGCAACCATGGCTGAGGAGTAGATAATCAATCCGACTAGAGGTAAGATTTACCATAGAGCTTAGTCAAAGAAGGATTCTATTAGTTTCAGTCTCATACGGATATGGTACACTTTGGTATTTAGGACACCGGTGTATGCGTCAGAACACTGGGGTTAATAGTGTTCTCTATGACCCCCCATAAGAGATTATAGAATTTCCGTGGTACGATTGATAGCTTTATCTAGGATTGAGAGAGGTAGCTTCTATGATGGACACAATTACATCGTTGCTGACGTGGATTATATGACATTTTGGTGAGCTGCTCATCCAAATCCCAAGATTGGTTGTAGTTTAGTGAAGAGGGTCGAGAATATTTGGATGGTCGGGGGTGATCTAGTGAGGCCCGATGTTGCCCTGCCACGCCTTCTCAAGTTAAAAATTATGGTATTGAGGCATACGGCGAGGAAGTGGGGGATTTGGGATGGTTTATAAAGATAGGAGAAAGCAGTAGAGAACATAGATGGCTACCGATCCCGGTCATGTAGGTACCACACCCGTGTCCACCTAGATATAGTGTGGATGAGTTGTGGCATCGAAACTAAGGAATACGGTATACGGCATATGAAGATACGAGATAATTGTTTCAACGCACAGAGGAGTTAGAGGAACAGCTTCGGTAGAGGGATGAGATTATCAGGACCACGAGAGAAAGACTAGCTGAGATGTCCATCAGCTACCAGACAGAGCCGAATGTGTAATGTACTTATGACGAGAGTCTCTCCCGTACCAGACGCGCCCGCCAGACGAAGAGAAGCCGTCCCACTTAAGCTATGATTTATTATATTTTGTCAGACTATCGAGTTTATGTTATGTTTGGTTTAGACTATCGAGTTTATGTTATGTTTTGTTTAGACTATCGAGTTTATGTTGAATTGATTATGCATTATGTTTAAACTTGCGTTTGCTTCAAATACTAGGTTTTTTCAAGTGCTTGATGAAATGCCTAAATGAAGTCTTGAAAAATAAAACTAAGTATGAAGAGATGCACACACAATAGAGGGCACATCAAGTGTTTGAGGAAATGCCTCAAAGAAAAAATCATAAAAAAAAAGCTAAGTATGGAGAATGAAAGAAAAGGCAGAAGTTCCAGGCTCTTGCCGTATAGTTCAGAACTGCGTGGCAACCTTAATGAGACACGTGGCCTAATCTGGTCCCTTCTCTTGCCACACAGCTCTGAACTGCATGGCAAACAGAGAGACCAAATTAAGCCGCGTGTCTCCCGAGCTTGCCACGCAGTTTTGAACTACGCAGCAAGAGCCTGGAACTTTTTCCTTGAAATGCCTCCCTCTCCATATTTAGTTTTTTTTTTGTAAGTTTCTTTGAGGCATTTCCTCAAACACCTTCCATTGCCCTTTATTATGTGTGCATTAGTTCATGCGTAGTCTTTTTTTTTTCTTCTCTTTTGTTTAGGTATTTCCTCAAACACCTTCCCAAAGGATAAAAAATTAGTTGCATTAGTTTTTTTGTGAGCTCAGAAATACAGGGAATTTCTTTAAACGCATAAAAATACCAAGTATGGAATGTATTTGTTTCTCTTCACCATACTTAGTTTTTTTTGTCAACTTGTTCACCAAATATGGCTATAATTATGTGGAAACTTGTTCACCAAGTAGATTAACGGGTATATTTATGTAGAAACTTGTTGACCAAGTAGCTCAACGGTTATATTTAAGGGGAAACTTGTTCACCAAATAGCTCAACAGCTATATTCTCATGAAAACTTGTTGACCAAGTATCTCAACGACTATATTTAAGGGGAAGCTTGTTCACCAAGTAGCTCAACGACTATATTTATATGGAAACTAGTTGACCAAGTAGCTCAACAACTATATTTAAGGGGAAACTTGTTCACTAAGTGGCCCAAGAACTATATTCCCACATAAACTTGTTCACCAAGTAGCTCAACGGCTATATTTATGTGGAAGCTTGTTAACCAGGTAGATCAACAGCAATATTTAAGGGGAAACTTATTCACCAAGTAGCTCAACGGCTATATTCCCGTGGAAACTTGTTCATCAAGTAGCTCAATGGCTATATTTTTGTAAAAACTTGTTCACCAAGTAGCCCAATGGCTATATTTTTTCATCTATAAAGGTCATTCATCTTCTACACTATCTTCTCTTAATCTTCTACACTCTCCTCCCTCCTTAGCTTACAAGAAAAACCATTATGACATCCTCAAGTATCCAATCTAATTCTCAAAATCAATCTCAATCCTCCAATACAAACCAACAAGGGAACGTATTTCTGATGCAATTCGGTAGATATGATTCGTCGCATATACCTAACCCTTCCCAATATCGTGATCACCATGTTTGACCATACGACAATCAATTTATATCTAAAACCCAAGGATATTACCCTCATTACCAAAACAAAGGATATTACCCTCAATTTGATCCTCATGCGGGCTCGTACTCTCAACCAGGAAATCCATATTTATAATTTCATGCCGATGGAAGTTCGAGTACCACGCCGATGAGAGGTACATGGGATTTAAATGATTTAAACCTCAATACATCCCCGGTTGTATCTTCGGTCATCTCTCTGGTCATCTTAAAGGTTCTCAATCCAGTTCTCATGAGAAGTAATACGCGCGGAAAGGTAAAGCCTAAAAGAACGACGGCGCCGATGCCTATTGTAGTTGAGGATGTAGTTGAGGTTGAGGATGAAGTTGATGACGACAAAGAAAGATACACGAACTCCAAAAATTAGCCCTCTGATGACTTTGTCAATCTCGCATGCGCTTGGTCCCAAGTCTCTCAAAACCTCGCAACGACGAACAACCAAAAAACTGCAACATTTTGATTCAAGGTGCATGACCAATTCAACTCATTCTATAATAACCAATCGATGTGGCGATCATATAACAGTGTCAATTGCGCATATAAGGGGCAGCTCAATAAGGAATGTTCAATTTGTAGAGGCATCATTCAAGACCTCGAAAGCCAATATTTTACCGGCATTGGAACGGGCGACGTCGTAAGTAATTTTTCTTTTTTTCTCATTCCATTAATTTTGTTAGGTAAATCGTACTCATTAGAATTTCAAACTTGATTTCTAGGAACGTATGGCATACAAGACATTCAAAAAACTATAAAAAAAATGTCATTTACATTGGGGGAGGCTTACAAAGTTTTAAAGCATTGCCCAAAATGGTCACAAATTAAGAACATCAGGCAACCCGACCGCAACATCGCTAGGAAATTAAATTTTAACGATAGCCCGGGTATTTCCGGCCCCAATCCATCTCCACCTACTTATGGTACTCCAAATATCATAATTTTGGATGATTCTATTGACTTGGAGTACTACTATATGCTTGTGGGGAAGTAGGACCAGACGGCCAAAAAAATATAAGGCAAAAGAAGCAACAAAGTCAAGTATAGGATTTTGGGGGAAGAAGATGTTTAAGATGACGACAAACATGATGGCGGCATAGGATACGAGAGACGAGCAGAAGAAGGAGGAAAAGAAAGCTAGAGCTAGAGTACAAGAGAAACAAAAGTTAGCTAGAGAGGCAGAGATTCAAAGGAGGCGTGAAGTGGAGCCAATGATCTAGGAGGATCTAGTCGAAGACCAAATTATAGTAAAGTCGTTCGAATGAGGTAGAGAGTCGTTCGAAAGTCATACTCTCTAGAATTTGGCCCAGGAAACCCAAGTCGTTCGAACGACTCTCTATTACATTCGAACGACCAATGTTCAATCCCCTAAAATTTTGGCCCATAGACAAATTTCGTTCAAACGAGCTTGGATGCCGTTCGAACGAGTTATCATATTTCTAGGATTTTAGACCAAATAGCGTAAAATCGTTCGAACGAGCTTGGATGTCGTTCTAACGAGCTCGCCGTAGGTTGTTATTTTAAGGTGTGGGTTTGTCTCGAGATTCGTTCTATTTAGTATTTTTAGTTCCCTCATATATAAATGGGACTTAGGTTATTTTTTTAGGTTATGTTAGATCAATAAAAAGTTTTGAGAGAAAGACTTAGAGCTTGAGAGAAATTCTATTGTAATTAATTGATTTGAGCAATTGAAGCTCTCTTAAAGGGATTTTCCCAACCAATTTATGTGTTCTTCATACAATTCTTCGTTTTAGGATTTCTCAATCGTATTGTGGATTAACTGGTATCAGAGTTTCAGCTATGATCTTCGGGGGTTGATTGTGGTTTATGGTCTCTAGACGTGACCGTCTCAAGAAAATGAAGGAGAAGCTAGTAAATCCATTAAAGATTCGTCGCAAACCTAATTCGAAGAAGAAGGACGATTTGGAGATGGGTTATGGAGGTGGATGGAGACGACAATATTGCGGAGATAGATAGTAATTCTAGTGTTACCAAATCAGTCAAGGAGCACCCAGGTTTTCGTAAGTCCATGAATCCTATGTGTAATAATCGTATTGACTTTAAGATTGAAATTTCGGTATTCGATGGTTTCATCGATGCCGAGAAGTTGAATAATTGGTTAGATAGGTTAGAGACCTATTTTTTCGGTTATGAATATTCTAACGCTTAAAAAATTTGTTTCTCTACATTGAAATTTGCAAGTCATTCACTAACGTGGGGGAAATCCTATCGGAAATGCCATGATGTAGGAAGTTTGAGTTGGAAAGAATTTAAGGTTTTGGTGAGAAAACAATTTTATCCAATTGGTTATGAATAGAAGCGATGGTACAAATGGTACAATTTATGCCAAAGGTTTGGGCAATCCGTTCAATAATTCACTATAGAGTTTCATAGCCAAGCGTTGGTTTTGGATATTGATGTGGATGAGTATGAGGTATTCAGGAAATATACGAGAGGTTTGTCAGAGTCCATTAGAAGAAAATTAAAGCCCTTTAATGTGGAAAATATTGAAGGCGCTACCGTTAAAGCAATTGCCATTGAAGGCAAGTACTTGTAGAGTGACAAGAAAGACGACAAAAGTAAGTCGGGGTACAAGTCTACTTGGAAGAATGATAAAAAAGGGAATCCAAAGGAGAGAGGTCTTCATCTAAGGGGACAATTTGTAGTCATTTTAAGGTTAATGTACACAATTCAGATAGATATTGGAAACTTTACCCATAGCTTCGGCCAAAGGAGGAGAGGGGCAAGAAGAAGAAACGTGCACTAGTCGTAACAATTGTGGATCTTCTGGATTTGGATAAGCCAAATCCTAAGCATACTCTAATGTTCAGGAATCTTATAGCCATACAGTTTGGGTTGGATTCAAAAAGATGCAGAGTTGAAGATCACTAAGCAATGTACGTTCAAGTTTGCATTTACTGAGAAGTTTATTGACGATATGACATGTGAGGTGGTTCTGTTGAATGTGTGTCAAGTCATCTTGGGTAGCCCTTATCTTTAGGACCTGGATGCAATCCTTTACCGTCGAGCTCACAAGTATCGTCTTGTAAAGGAGGGGACGGAGTTTCATATCAATGCGTGCAAGGAACATATCTATACCAATAATTTAGTAATGGCAACTCGGGCGAAGAGGTTGGTTAATACGAGCAACAAATTTGTATTGTTGTTGGTACGACCAGTTTAAGAGGGTCTATCGGCTAAGGTGTTGTCTACTTTGACAATGTCTCCTCAACAGCAAACTGATCTGGGGAAGTTACAAGAGAAGTATGGAGACTTGTTTCTGGGCAAAGAAGGGATGTCGCGCAAGAGGGATGTGGAGCATGATATCACCTTGGTGAATGGTGAGCCACTACCCAATATTGGGTTATATCAGACTTCTATTACAAAATCTGATGAGATCAAGAAGCAGGTACATGAACTTTTGGAGTAAGGAGTTATTAATCTAAGTTACTCACCTTGTGGTTTACCGCTGTTATTGGTGCCAGAGAAGGATGGGTCTTAGAAGATGTGTGCGGATAATCGGGCGTTGAACAAGATTACGGTGAAGAATCGTTATCCACTTTTACGGATTAATGAGCTTTTGGATGAGTTGCAGACTGCTCGGTTAATCACAAAGTTAGATTTTAAGTCGGGTTACCATCAAGTTCGAATCTGGAAAGAAAATACTTGGAAGACAACGTTCAAGACCAAACAAGGACTATTTGAGTGGTTGGTGATGCCCTTTGGGTTATGCAATACTCCGGCGATGTTTATGTGAGTAATGAATGAGGTACTTCGTGCTTTTATTAATGATTTTGTGATGGTGTATTTGGATGATATCTTAATATATAGTCGTACATGGGAGGAGCACCTTAGGCATTTTGCATTCACGACAACTTTTTCTAAACGGGAAGAAGTGCAAGTTTGGGAAGAGGGAGTTGGTCTATTTAGGATTTAGTGTTGGTGGCAGCGAGCTTAAGGTCGATCCAGAGAAGGTTTCGGTCAATACTAATTGGCCTCGATCCCATACAGTGATGGGAGTGAGGAGTTTTATGGGTTCTTGTCAGCACTTACATAAATTTATTCGACATTTTTCATAAATAGCCACACCTTTATATTCTTTGACGAAGACCGTACAATTTTTATGGGAAGAGCACCATGAGAAGACTTTCCAATTACTGAAGCGCAAGATTACATATGCACCAGTGTTAGCATTACCTAATTTACAACGGCCTTTTGAGGTCGAGATAGATGCGTCAGACTATGCATTGAGGACAATTCTTTTACATGATTGGAAGCCGGTTGCTTACCATTCTGAGATGCTTACAGGAGTAGTAGCTAATTATCCTACTTACGATAAGGATTTTTACGCGTTATAATAATCAGTGAAACATTGGCGGAGTTACTTATTGGGGAAGGAGGTTCTTGTACATTCCGATCACAAACCATTACAGTTCTTATCTACACAGTCCAAGCTACAGAAAGCTCGCCATATGAAGTAGATGTCGTAACTTAAGCAGTTTGCCATATTGATCAAGTCTAAGAAAGGAGTGGACAACAAAATGGTTGATATATTATCTCGACTCCCATTACCAACTATTTATGCTTTGTTGGTAGCTAATACAGATACAGCCTATTGTTCTTTCTTAGTACGTTTCAGGGTATGAAGATGATAATGAGCTCAATGTGATTCACGAGAAGTTGCTGTAAGGCAAGACATGCGAGTATGTTTTGAAAGATGGTTTGATTTACAGGGGCAGTTTACTATGTATTCTAGAGGGTGAAGACCTTTTGCATTGGATTTGAGAGGCACATTGTTCCCAGGTGGCAGGTCATTTTGGGGTTGAGAAGACTCTTTTAAATTTGCGGCGTTATGTCTATTGGCCGAAGATATAGGTGGATGTTTCTCGTGTGGTTCGTGGTGGCGTGTTATGCAACACATCGAAGCCTTCCAATAGGAAGATAGGAATGTACTTACCATTGTCAGTTCCTAGTCGACCTTGGGAGAGCATTTCGATGGATTTTATAGGTAGTTTGCCCATGACCAGGTATAAGAATGACTATTTATTTGTGGTGGTGGATCAATTCAGCAAGATGATTATTCTTATTCCATGCCAGAAGACAGTTATCGGGGAAGGAGCATCGCGATTGTTTTTCAGAGACGTTATGGGGGATGATGAACATTAAGTTGAAGAGAAGTGTCACTTTTGATCCACAGACGGACGAGCTAACAGAGGTAGTTAATTGCACGTTGGCACATTTATTACCGGGATTCCATTCTATGCATCCTAATACTTGGGATGAGAGTTTACTACATCTTCAGTTTACGTTCAACCAGGTGATTCATGGTTCCACTTTGAAGTCTTTATTTGAAACTTGTTTGGGATACTTGCCGTAAAGCCCTTTTAATTTTGTATTTAGTCTTGGCGATAAGACGGTATCAGGGAAGGAAGAAGATGAGCAGGTTAAAGCTCAACATTTTATTGAGAGGATAAGCAAGGTTCATTAGGAGGTTGAAGCACGGTTGAAGAAGACTCAAGCGAAGTATAAGGCTCGTCAAGACAAGCATCGGGTTGAGTGCACTTTTCAGGAGGGCGACCTAGTTTGGTTGCATTTGGGTAAGGAACGGCTTAAGGGGGAAGGTAAGAAGCTAAAACCTATCTGTTATGGTCTATTTTTAATACTCAAGATGATTGGTGACAATGCATTCCAGTTTAATTTACCACCTTTCATGAAGATGTATTCGGTGATTAATGTCGAGCATTTGAAGCTATTTGAGCTGTCTCTTTTAAATGAAGACTCTACAATCGACACTCGCCTACCGTCAGCTGATGACTTATGGGTGGACAGAGAAGATCCATTGCAGAATGATAGTATTTTAGAGAGGAAAGTTCATACTACAAGACAGGGTGGTATTGAATCATTCTGAGTTGGGAAGAAGGGTCAGCTACCTAGTAAGTTGAAGTGGTACAGTAGGGAAATGGGCAGCGCCAGTTCTAGCTTGAACAAAAGCATAAGGCTCTTAAAGGGGGAAGCCATGATCCAGGAGGATCTAGTTGAAGACCAAATTATAGTAAACTCGTTCGAACGAGGTTGATAGTCGTTCGAACGACCCTTTTCATACTCTCTGGAATTTGGCAGCGCCAGTTCTAGCTTGAACAGAAGCTCAAGGCTCTTAAAGGAGGGAGCCATGATCCAGAAGGATCTAGTTGAAGACCAAATTATAGTAAATTCGTTCGAACGACCCTTTTCATACTTTCTAGAATTTGGCCCAGGAAACCCAAGTCATTCGAACGACTCCTTATTTCATTTGAACGACCAATGTTCAATCCCCAAGAATTTTGGCCCATAGAAAAATTCTGTTCGAACGAGCTTGGATTCCGTTCGAACGAGTTGTTATGTTTCTAGGGTTTTAGACCAAATTATTATTTTAAGGCGTGGGTTTACCTCGAGATCCATTCTATTTGGTATTTTTAGTTCCCTCATATATAAATGGGACTTAGGTTATTTTTCTAGGTTATGTTAAATCAATAAAAAGTTCTAAGAGAGAGACTTAGAGCTTGAGAGTAATTCCATTGTAATTAAATGATTTGAGCAATCAAAGCTCTCTTAAAGGGATTTTCCCAACCAATTTTTGTGTTTTTCATACAATTCCTCATTTTAGGGTTTCTCAATCGTATTGTGGATGAGCTAACTAGAAAAAAAACCATCGAAGACGTACATTTGGTTAAGGTGATGACAACGGACCCAAGTAACATATTACCGGCATAAAAGCGTTAGATGAAGAAGAAAATTAAACTTTATTCGAAGAAGTTGAAGGAGCAGTATCCAAGTGATGACGATGTTTCTAGTGATGAAGATTTATGTAATCCATAGCGTTAATAGAAGTTCTTAAGTTCTATAAAATTTCATTATTTCAATAAAATTGTTATCAATCGTAAGTATTCCGCAAAATAAACTTCAATCAAGTTGACAAAATACATTACAACTTCAACATAAAACTAATAACTTCAAAACAAATACATTTCAACTTTAACATAAAACTACAAGCATCGAAACAAAATGTATTACTCTGCCCCTTTTTTATTCCACAAATGCACGACAAGTTCATTTCATAATTGGAAATGAGCACCTTCATAGTGTGCGGGACCTTGCCTATATTGTAATTGCATGGTGGTACAACTATATTAGACATGTTGTTGAAAAGCCACCCTTGATGCAGGAGGTTCAAGTCATTGTTAGAAGCGGGTACCCTAAAGAATGCGTGCCATATCCAAAGATCTTGAGATGCAACTACTTCTAAAATCACCGTCGGGATTTTCTTATACCCGGTATATTATCATGCCCACCCGGTAGGGCAATTCTTCCATTTCCAATGCATACAATCTAATCTACCTAACATCCCGATCCATTCACTTCTAACAAGTGTAATGTATCATTTTCATAGGGAGATCTAAGGTATTGAGCTTTGAATAGTGTTATAATTATTTTGCAAAAAAATTTCAAACTCAAATTACCCGTAGACTCCCCAATCCGAACGTATTCATCTTGGGCGTCTGCGCTACTATCGTAACATAACATGCGGAGTGCGCACATTATTTTTTGGTGTGAGGATAAGCCCAACATCTTAGCAGTATTTTCTCTTTGAATAAAATAAGGGTTCGCAGGAATAACATGATCATGAATACGTTGATATGCACCTTCACTCATACGGAATCGACGACAAAATGAGATACCGGCGTAGACTGGGTTGGCACCAAAATAATCCCGATTAAGGCTAAACTCACCCAATTTATGATCACGGCATTTCTGCTTATCAATCCTTCCTATTTTACTACCCCCCGCCCGCCTCTGTGATGATGTCACCTCTTTCTTTTTTTTCTTCCATTTTTCCCATCTCCATGAGAACCTTGCTAGTATCATCATAATTTAATGTCAGAATAGCTCTTCACTTCCGGACGATGATGAAGATGATGATGACAAGGATGAGAGTGATGGGTCAGACATGATTAGGTCTTCCAAAATTAGGCCAGACTTGATTGATCTAAATTGATAACAAGAGAATAAAGTAGAGTTTAGAAGATGAATGATTTTTAAGAGAAGAAAGTTGAGTGTTGAAGAGTAAGAGAATAGAGTGTACAACATGAATAACTTTTATATATGAACAAAACTAGCCGTTGAGCTTCTTGTCAAATAAGTTTGGTAAAAAAACTAGCCGTTGAGCTTCTTGTCAAACAAGTTTGGCCAACAAATTAGCCGTTAAGATGCTTGCCAAACAAGTTTGCCCAAAAATATATCCGTTGAGGTTCTTGTTGAACAAGTATGCCCAAAACTATAGGCCTTCTGATCACCAAAAAACAAAACCAAGTATGGAGGGGAAGGATTAAAAATTTCATGCAGGCAATAGCCGTACAGTTCAGAACAGCACGATAAGAACTAGCTGTTAGCCAAGTTTGAATCCCAACCGTCTACGTGTTTCCATCGGGAGCATACACTCTACGCACAGTTCAAAACTACGGGGCAGAGGAGCCACTGGAAGCTTGACAAGTGCCATCATTCTATTAGCTCAAAGGCTACACGCAGTTCAAAACAGCGCGGGATCAATCCACCAAAAATCCACCAAGAGGGTGGAGAGACCACCCTCAAGATGAGTTTGGGAGAGCCACGTCAGTTCCTCCACCTAGCTATTGTGGAGTAGATTTGTGGTTTAGATGGAGGATTTCCCAATCTACCTTGCCACGTAAGAATCGACCTAGCTGCTGCAAGTGCTCTAATGGTTTCCAATAATTGGGCTGTGTATAAATCCAAATAGGAAGGTGATCTTGTCATGGAAGTATTTTTTATATCACTATGGTATAAAAGTACACATCATAGACCAGACTAAAGTTGCCAAGTCCAATACGGGATTATATCTAGCATAACTCATTTATCAATAGCAGGCCGACTGAAGTATTTTCTTGTCTGTATGGTTAGAGCATGGGCAGCAGGATAGCTAAGTTAACCAGCCACGTAGGCGTAAATTCAGAGAAAATATGACATGTAGCTAGAGGTAAAAAAAAAGTTATTTTTCAAGGTGGGGATGAATGTCAGATTTTTCAAAAAAAATTAAAAAAAATTGTTGTGCGCCAATTCAATTGGCGCCAACAATTTTTTAATTATTTTTATATAGTAAAAAAATATATACACTGCGCTAATTGCCGCACAAATATTTTATTTTATTTTTTATTTTATTAAAAACACAAATATTTAAATCAAATATTAAAAAAATAATAATAATAAATACACAGCGCCAATTCAATTGGCGCATGTTATATATTAAAACAATCAAGATAATTTTTTAAGATATTTCTTAATACTTTATTTATCTGAGCCTCACTGACAAGATATTTTTAATACATTATTTATCTGGGGCCCACTGACACCTGACATCAACCGGGTCGTTACAGATTGCTACTGATTTTCTCAAAATTAAAAAAAAATTGAGCGATAGTTATACAGAAAAACTGAATTTTATTGAATTTGGATAGCTAAAATAGTTATAGCTATACTGCTGCCCATGCTCTTAATAACTATATATGTCGTGATCAATCACATACTCTTAATGACTATATATGTCGTGATCAATCAAATTATTGGAGTGACTGCCAGCAAACACAACCCCTTATATAAAATAGAGTCTAGGAATTTGTGTACCACACAAATTAAAATCTTGTCGTTCGAGGTGAACCTATGATAAATACAATGAGTAACAATCTTGTTTTTGCAGTATAGAAATTTTAAAAGATAGAGTTTTCTTTTCTGATTAATGTGAGCCTTCCACTGTAAATTAGTTCATTTCACCAATTCCATGGAGTGCCCTTACACAGTAAAGGTGCTCGAGCAATCAAAAGTTTCCCCGCCATCAGGTTTTGTCCCTCTAACATCTCTCCCGCTCACTCCATTTGATGTAGCCATTTTAATCTTCGCACCCGTCCAACAACTATTCTTCTACAAGTTTCCACACTCTACGACTCATTTCATGGACTCCATCCTTCCCAACCTCAAACATTCACTCTCTATCACCCTTCAACATTTCTACCCTCTTGCTGGGAATATCATTTGGCATCCACAATCCATTAAACCCGAAATCAGGTGACTCGGCTATATTCATAGTGGTAGAGTCTGATTTTGATTTTGACCATCTTTGTGGTTACCATATGAGAAATACTAGTGAGTTTCATCCGCTTGTGCCTCAATTGGAACCAATTTCTAAAGCAGTACTTCCAGCATTGGCCTGATAGAGATTTGAAGTAGCTGAAAGATAAGAATATGTATTATGAAATGGTTGATTTTATTGTTGGGAAATATATGCTTTAAATAGAGTTAAACATAAAGACTTATTCTAATAACAGAAAGAGAAGCTTACTCCTATGGAGTAGTTCAAGACTTAGACTAAGTTAAACTCCAACATCCTCCCGTAAACTGAATGGTATGCTAGCATTCAGTTTACACAGTTTTCAACCTCCTTTAATCGTCCCAACTTTAGAACACATACCAAGGAACTCCCGAAGCTTCATTAAGGTAGGAAATTTGATAGGCTTAGTCATGATATCGGCAAGCTGATCTTCACTTCTGCACTACTTCAGCTCAAGAACTCCATCGTTTATTAAGTCGCATAAGAAATGATAATGAACATCAATTTGTTTACTGCGTCCATGTAGAACCGGATTCTTAGAAAGCTTGATGGTAGAGCAATTGTCACATTAAAGTGTGGTGCTACCATTTTGAGGAAAATGTAACTCTTCAATTAATCTCCACAACCATATAGCGTGACAAGCGCCGGATGCAGCAGCTATGTATTCGGCTTCGGTGGTTGATAGAGTGACAATTTGTTGCTTCTTTGACGACCACGAAATTGCCCCAAATCCAAGCATAAAAGCATAGCCTGACGTGCTTTTTCTATCATCGAGATCACCGGCATATCGTTGTCCGTAAAACCTATAAAACCAGTTTGTTCTCACTTCCTGTACAATATGCCAAAATCTTGTGTACCTTGTAAATACTGGAGTATGCATTTGACAGCGAGTAGGTGCATCTCTTTAGGTTTTTCCATATATCTTTTGATCAAACTAACTGTATACATAATATCAGGTCGAGTCCCTGTCAAATACATTAAACTTCCAACAATCTTCTTGAATATGGTGCTATTAATAACCCTTCCTCCTGGATCTCTCATAAGCTTTAAGCCAACTTTGACAAGGGTACCGACGGGGTTGTAATTCGTCATTTGGAACCTCGCCAAAACATCTCGAGCATACTTGTGTTGTGAGATAAAGATTCCACCTGAAGTTTGAACTACTTCGATGCCAAGGAAGTAGTACAACTTCCCAAGATCAGTCATATCAAACTCGGCCATCATCGAGTATTTGAAATCAGTAAACATATCATCATCATTTCTGGTGTAGTTCAAATCATTGACATATAGGCATACAATCAGAATCTTACCGTTTGTACCAGATTTTATGAACAATGTAGGCGCATAGGGACACCGTTAGATGCCTGACTTTAAGAAGTAGCATCAATTCGACTATACCAAGTGCGCGGTGCTTGCTTAAGTCCGTATGGAGCCTTTCGTAGCCTGTAAACTTTGTGCTCAATTCCTTTGCATACATAACCTAGAGGCTGATCAACGTATACTTCTTCCTCCAAATCTCCATGGAGAAAGGCAGATTTGAAGTCTAACTAAAAAAAAGGCCAAGATTTGTGCGCCGCCATTGCAAGGATTAATCGAATGGTATCATGGCGTGTCACTGGAGCAAAAACTTCATTGTAATCTACCCCAGACTCTTGCTTATAACATTTGGCAACGAGACGTGCCTTATACTTATCAACTTTTCCATCTGGATTGAGCTTTGTTTTATAGACCCATTTCACACCGATGGATCTATGACCTTCGGGAAGATCAGACAATTCCCAAGTATTATTTCTTTCAATCGAATGAATCTCGGAATCCATGGCTTGCTGGCATTAGGGTGCTTGAACAGCATCTTTAAAGGAAACCGGATTGCAATCTGCAAACAAAGCATGATTAGTAATAAGCACATCATCATTATCGATCCTTGGAACCACATAATCATTCATCCATGGTGGTCTGGTCTTGGTGCGTGTAGGTGTAGATGTTGTGGTATTTTCAGATTACACCTAAGATGATACTGCTGGTTGTAGAGTAGTAAGGACTGGTGTGGATGTGCCAACAGGAACTGGGGAAGACATTTTGCTATGGGCATCACCAATTGGAACATTAATGGGCTGTTCTGAAGCATGAACATTCCATGACCAGGTCTTCTTTTTGTCAAACACCACATCTCGACTGATGATAATCATTCCAGTCATGAGGCTATACAGCTTATACGCCTTTGAGTGACGACTAAGGCAGATAAAAATGCACTTCACTCCCTTATTGTAGAGCATCTTCTGCTTCTGATAAGGAACATGTGCATAGGCTAGACATCCAAAAACTCTTAAATTAACAACACTAGGTTTAGTTCTGCTCCATGCTTTTTCTGGCGTTATATTACGAACAACCAACGCTGGACTTCGATTGAGAATATGAATGCTCCACAAAACAACCTCAGGCCAAAATCGTTTTGGAATGCCAGAAGTACCCAACATGCTCCGTACCATGTTTAAAATAGTTTGATTTCTCCACTCTGCGATACCATTTTGTTGCGGAGTATAAGCAACAGTTAGTTGCCTTTTGATGCCATGAGTTATACAAAAATTAATGAATTCCTGCGAATTATATTCACTGCCATGATCAGATCGGAGGGCCTTAATAACAGTTCCTATTTCTTTCTCAACAAGCATCTTAAAAACTTTAAAGGTGCTAAAAGCTTTTGATTTTTCATGCAAGAAATAAAGCCACACTTTACGACTATAATCATCAATAAAGGTTATGAAATAGCTTTTATCACCATGTGATCATGGATCAATTGGACCGCATATGTCGGTATGAATTAATACAAGAGTCGCCTTCGCCCGCAACATGTTGCTTGCTGGAAATGGAAGACGGTGTTGTTTACTAATAACATAATTTTCACACACTCCCTGATGTTGATCAATATGCGGAAGTCCCTTCAACATATTTTGCTGTTGAAGAAGCTTTAAACCTTTGAAATTCAAATGACCATAGCGAAGATGCCATAGCCAAGATGAATTTTTAACCATACTTGAGAAACATGAAGGCACATCAGTTCAGATATTTAAGGGAAACATGCGATTTGGATTCATACGAACCTCTACAAGCAAGCTTTTCTCTGGATCTTTTATCCGACATACACCATTTTTGATGATAATAACATAGCCTTTCTCCTGGAGCTGCCCCACACTTAGAAGATTTCTTTTTAAACCCAGTACAAAAAACACGTTAGAGATGGACTGTTAAAAGTTATCAGTAGTCCGTATCTGAACATTGCCCTTCCCTGTGACTGAAATAGTAGAGTTATCTCCGAATTTTATAGAACTTCAAAATGATTCATCCAAATCGTTGATAATTTTCTTATCTCCGCACATGTGGCTACTAACTCCCGTATCCAAATACCAAAAAAATTGACGAGTTTCCTCTTTGTTATTGTAAACCAAAAGAAGATAGAGTTCTTCGTCGTTCTCCGCAAAATCCGTGAAATTCAATTTTTCACCTCCTTCCGGGTAAGGGTTTGTTCGGCACTCCGAACGATAATGCCTAAATATTGCACATCCAAAGCATTTGATATGGGATTTATCAGAACTCTTTTGTTGATCTTGATTTCCTCTTTGGTAGTAAGCGCGACCTCTGCCTCTTCCCCTCGAACTATGAGCTTGATGGTGAACTTCCGAGTTAGAATTTGCATAACAGTCGTCTCGAATAACTCGTCCCCTACCTCGTTCGGATCTACTTCCCTTATTAGGAGATGAATTATTAACTGTAAACTATAATTGCAGATCTTGGTCCACTACAACCACGACATTCTTATTGATTTGTTGCTCATGAACCAATAACGAACTCATCAATTCATCGATTGAGAGTGTATCTAGATCCTTCGATTCTTTAATTGAGCAAACAACATAATCGAACTTCGATATCATTGATCGAAGAACTTTCTCGATTATGACGATATCCCCCATCTTCTCACCATGGATTCACATTTTGTTGGCAATCGTCATTGTTCTCAAAAAATAATCATTAACAGACTCTCCTTCTTGCATATGTAGAGTCTCGAATTCAGCATGAAGCGCTTGAAGTTCTGCACGCTTCACCTTCGCCGTTCTTTGATACTTTTGTTTCATTGAATCCCAATCTGTTTCGTGGTATCTTTGGAGAGAATCGTTTCCAAGATTAATCGATCAATCGCTTGGAAAAGTTAATTCTTCGCCTTCAAATCTTTCAATCTCTGCTCCTCCAACTTAGTTCTTTAAGCATTCATTAATGCTCTTAGTGCCTCGTCCGACGCAGGTTCAGAGATACCTGTTTCCACAAGACCCTGAAATTCTTTGGATTTCAGGAAGTTCTCCATTAACATACTCCAATGATCATAGTGACCATCAAAGCGGGGAATAGAGGGCTGCACAAAATATTCAGATGCCATTTCTGAAATTGATTAACTGCAGCTAGTTTGTATCTTTTAACTAATTCAATTCATCAAAGTATCCTAGCTCTGACACCACTGATAGAGATTTGAAGTAGATAAAAGATAAGAAGATGTATTGTGAAATGGTTGATTTTATTGTTTGGAAACATACTCTTTATAAATAGAGTTAAATATAAAGACTTATTCCAATAACTGAAAGAGAAGCTTACTCCAATGGAGTAGTACAAGACTTAGACTAAGTTAAACAAAGGAGTTAAACTCCAACATGGCCTTGCAAGTAGCAATCTTTCCAAACTCAGGCTTATGCATTGGGTTCAATAATAGCCATGTCATCGCAGATGGTAAATCCTTTAACCACTTCATGAAGTCTTGGGCCTCAGTTTGTGAACTTGGTAGAGGGAATGCATCTCTGGTGCTCAAGTCGCTTCCTTCCTAAGACAGGACCTCAATCAATAACCCAAAGGGTACCGTTATGTCTTTCTTGAAAGAAATGGAAATACTTAAAATCTCACGAGAATGCTTGAATTTACCACATCCCTTGAAGATTCCAATTGAAAAGGTTCTAGCAACTTTTGTTATGTGTCAACCTGAGATTGAAAGGCTCAAGAAATGGATTACAAAGAAAATCATCAAGAAGAACAAGCAAGTCACAGAACTACCATTTAATCTCTTGGCATTCGTAGTAACATGTGCTTATGTATGGGTTTGTTTGAGTAAAGTTATAACACCTAATGTGCTGAACGAGGGAAGAGAACACTTCATCTTTCCAATTGAGAACAGATAATGCGTAGTCCCTGCTTTACCAGCAACATACTTTGGAAATTGTCTGGGGGCTTATCAAGCATTGCAAAATATAAAAGACTTAACTGATGAAGATGGGGTCATTATCGTAGCAGAGGCGATTGGAATGGCGATTCAAAGGGAGAAAACTAAAGGACTCTTGTAAGGTTCAAAATCTTTGGATAAAACTTTTGACTGATTTCGTCGCAATGGCATCAGAGCGAATCATTTCAATTGTCGGATCACCATTTTTAAGAGTTTATGATGCATATTTTGGATGGGGAAGGCCGAAGAAAGTTGAGGTTATTTCAATTTGCATTACAGGAGCCATGTCTCTTAGTGAACATAGTGGTGGTGAAGTTGGAATCGAGGTTGGTTTGGCTTTGAAAAATGAAGAAATGAATGCTTTTGCATCATCTTTTTCCAAAACTATAAAGGATATGCCAAAATGAGACATATTCATGTAGGTATGGGCGTATGGCTCTCGTGTCTTGCCATCACTACCTCCGTAGAGAGACATGCTATTATGTTTATTATTTGTAATTCAGTTATTCTCAATTTTATCAGATTGGACTCCAATCATTGGATAAATTGAAATGTGGTTGATCTCTCGGAGCATGGCCAACAGTTATGTGAAAGGTAACATGGCAAGGTGAAAGCCATCCTTCGCCTTATTTGATCACCAATCCACCTATAACAACTAGGTGAATCTGCTAACCTATCCACCCAAAACACACTTTGAGGGGTGAATTTTGTGGATTGATGCCCCGCAGTTCTGAATTGTGCGTAGGCTATAAACCAATTATATGATGACACTTGTCATGATTTAAGTGGCTCTTATGCCCCGCTATTCTTAATTGTGGGGCATCAAAAACTATTTATTAAATGAAACACGTGGTGTTGTGTGATTCGTTTGGATGCCCCACACTTCTGAACAGTAGGGCATCTAAAGCGTTGTGATCTTGACACGTGGAAAGATCATAGGCGTTGTTTTTGCACCGCAGTTCTAAACTGCAGTGAGTAATATTAACTATGTTTTAGACCAGAACTGTTATGGGGTGAATTGAATTTGAGGTGGGTTTGGGTGAGTTCACCCACCCTACTAACATGTCGTGCTCTCAAAATTTGAAGTTTTCTTCAAGCTTAATCTTCTTTCTTTTTTTCTTTAGGATGAGCAATGTGGCACGCGCTAGCGCGTGCAAACGCATTATTTGTAAGATTCAAGTTGGGTTTGAGTGTATTTTTGTGATATATTATGGTTTACCTTTTCTTTGTTCAGGAAAACCATATTATGCACGCCTTTTTAAGTAAAATTCTGTGCCGGATAATACTCGTTCTTTGATCCCATTCATTCATTGTCATAGTCTTTGCAATAAAATGATAACTGAATATTACTCAATTTTGATTAAAGAAAATTGTACTATGTATTTTTTTTCTTGGGGTACCTTAAATGATGCTCTCATTTGCTAGTTGTTAAGTTCGTTCCTACTAAGGTTAAGGAATTTTTGAGGGAATTGAACGAAAGCTTATGAACTATTATGATTTTTATATCCAAGTGGAAACACATAGCTTGTCGGTTCTATATATAGAATCTCAGAGACAACTATCAAATGACGTAAATGTACTCAGTATTATAATTTGTAATTTTGAATTAAATCTACCTAGGTTGGTTTAATTTTAGCCCGAGACCATTATAGTACGAGAGATTAACATCCTCACTGATCCCTTTCTCCCATTTCCACTTCTCCAAACAAGGGACTTGATAGTATACCGCCTCATCCCTTTTTCCTGGGACTTAGGCCTGAAACCAGCGACCCTAATCCATCAGATAATTTCCCCATTCTCCCTGTAATTTCTTTTTGTATTTCAAAAATTCATTTCTTACATCTACTCCCTCCGGGTATATGACAAATAATTTATCATTCTCTTTTGTATCCTCTTAATCTATCACTTTCTCAATTTTACTGGTTTCCCCAACCTATACAGTTACCTCTATACTATTTACAGTCTCTTCCATGGCATTGTACCGGTCGTCCTTCCCCGATGAAGATGTTTCCTCCGAACTTGGAGATACTACAGATTTACTCATAGGAATTCTAGGTTTGGAACGCATACTGGACCTACAGATACACAAAATATTTTATCATTATCTCTACTTTATATATTACACCCCACACACAGTAAAAGCAACCCCACCAATATTTCTACCCAATCAATACATTTACTTTACAATTTCCCAAAATAAAAAAACAATCATTTTAAGTTTCCCTCTTCTTCTCCAAACAAGCATTTTTTCTCTCTACAATCTATTCATATACCAAAGCTTATCTACTACAGAACTCTTTCATCAACTATTTAAAGATCTTAAAACCTCCTACATTATCAAACTTTTGTATCCCTCAATCTAAACATACAATATCACACAGATTACTTGCAACAACAAATCAAGTAAACAAAGACATATATCACCAACCTGTACTTGAAGAAGAGCAATCTTCTGCTTTACCCGGACGTCTTACCGAAAGTGATTACTCCCGTTGCTTCTCCAATAGTTTTATTTCACTCGATAAGCCTTTTCCTTTCAGATCATACTCAGAACTCAAGCGTTTCCTCTCTTTGGAGATAAGATTTACACCACTTTTCACTATCTCTGCAACTGTAGATAATTTATAAGGGAGAGAGATTCAAGTTGTTATACTCTCCCTCGGTTTACGAAATGACGAATCTTTCAGGCACGTGTCAATCGCCCCTATTGTCTCTATAGACACGTCTTTTTGGTGAACAACATCATCATGACTTCTGTGATAATGTCTACTGTCATCACGTCTGTCACTATTGTCTGCCATTAAAAATTCTACCCTTCTATCCTAATAGAGTACAAACGACCAATCACCTTACTTTTATACTATACCAAGATCGTACAACATTCCTAAAATAGTTCAATATTTAAAATTCAAAGATATCTATACAGTTGTTAAAATCATACAGCTGTCATCCACAATATCTGCACACAAACAGTAAAACAAAATACTTTATTCTTATTCATTTCAGATCGACGCAACATCTATGACTTGTTCTAAATATAACAGATTACAACATGTTACTTATTAGAAACTTTCACAGTTTGATCTTACAAATTTTTATAGTTACATTTAAAGCATCCTAGATGATTCACCTCCCGAGACAGAATTATCTCTCCTCTCCCTGCTCTTGCATCCTCTTTAATAATTTTGTCACATGCGAGCTATCGAACAGTCATTTCTCGTACCATGGTATCCAGCAAAGACCTACAAAATATATCACACCAGAAAAAGCGATCATACTCAGTACGCTTGCCTTCATAATCTAGGCCGATCAAATTCAATGGCCATTCCAGTAATGTAGGGATTTATCCCTCAATCTCACACAAAGTCGAGCTCATCCAGCTCAAATTGCCTCCATCCCAAGTTCACGTATTTTTAGCACTCCAGCCAACATTTTAACCAGTCCCATGAACTACTCAAGAACGTGGATCGAACTAAATCCGGAAAACATTACCCAGTTAAAGACACTTGTCTCCCACAAACTTACTAGTTATTCAGTCAACCACTACTAACCATATTATTCGGAAAATGTACACCAGCGCGATGAAGAGTTGTGGGAAAATCTTATATAGAGGAAAAGTTCTAGAAGAGACAGGGGCCAGAAAAATTGCTCAAACTTCTTATTTACGAGATCAAAAGCATTTTTATATTTAGAGATCACTTGTAATAAAGATATCGGCCTCAAGCAATAAAGATACTTTTACAAAAATCTTCTATACGAGGTCGTGGTTTTTTACCTATTCAGAAGTTTTCCACGTTAAAAAAACATGTTTCCATTTCTTACTTTCCATAAGAATATTGTAACAGGATCATTGGTGTGATAGCTAATTCCTAATCATTTTGAGCTTACAGAATTTGGCCGTTACATTTGGCGCCGTCTGTGGGAAAGATTGCATTTCTACGATACCCTAGGGCAGTCTTTCACTACAATTTTTAATTATGGTTTCTTCCAGACGACCGGCCCAGGAACTCAGCTCGAAATTTTTGTGGATCTGGGACAGCTCACCGAGTTACAGGTGAATCACCACACTGAGGCCGAAAAATACGTCGAACTCAAACTTCAGTTGACAAAGGATCACGAGCTCCGAGAGAAAGAGCTCAATGACGAACGACAAGCTCGTTTGACAGCGCTCAAACGGTACGAAGATTAGATGACAACGATACAGACTGCATTCCAGGCTCTACAAAATACTCAGCAGGCTCCTCCAGCCAGTGGTCGCGATTAACTTCCAGAGACCTCCCACATTATAGCAAGGGAAAGATTGGGACCTCAGGGGGCCACCAGTAAAGCCATTTCCATAAGTTTACCACACTGACTGTAGCCCTCCATCCATTTGGGGGGAGAAGTTCAATCAGAAGTCAATCAAGGTCACCAAATTTCCATCTATTAGGAGGAAGATCGCTTGATTAAATGTACATGAACTCATCATCCCCTGCCAGCACGTCCTGTGATTCAACTAATACGTCATTACATCACAAAAGAACACATGGACCAATGGATTAAAGAGATGATCGAGGCATAAGTTTTGGGTACTACTTGCGATACCACGAAGTTACAAGGAAGTCTGATTGCCAAAGAACTATTCGATATGGAAATACCGAAAGGTTTCTATACTCTCAAAATTCACAAATACAAAGGTACTGACCCGAAGGAGTATATTCAGCAATACCGCGATTCATTGAGGTTGTACTCCAATCTCAACCACATTCTCTGCCGTCTTTTCAACACAAGTTTACAGGAGGAGCCACTCCGATGGTTCATTTCTCTTCCTGAGGAATCTATCGACACGTTTGATCAGCTGCAGAAACAGTTCATCAAGACATATGCTCACACTAAAGACAAAGAGGAGAACTTGTATTCTCTTATCGGTCTTAAGCAGTCACATGGTGAAAAGCTTGAAGACTTCTCAAAGAAATTCACAGAGCTCAGGAGAACGGTGGATAACCTTGACCAAAAAGCAGTCGTTGCCGCTTTCACCAATGCTCTCCGGCTCGATTGCAAGGCCAAAGAATACCTCTTCCTTAAGAAACCTGTAACATTAGAGGAGATGATCACCAAAGTCAAAGGGTACGTCAGTTTGGAGAGGATGATGTCTGAGCGACAAAAGTCTACTAAATTTATCCTAAACACCAAAGCCCCACCTACAGAACGAACCAGCGAGCCTTAGGAGGAAAAGGGAGATCAGAAACGCACCAAGGGAAACACTAGATACCCTCAAAGGAGCAGTTCGCAAAACAAACCCGTCCTCCCAAAGCTGAACGTCCAAATTTCCATAATTTTTCCACTGTTATTAAAAGACCCGCTATACCGCGTCTCTCAACCACTGGAGCCCATCGAGAATCGACCATTTTGCCTACATCATAAGGTAAATCATCATACTACTGACAATTTATATGCTCTACAGTGGTTTCTCGAGCTCATTTTCAAGGAAGGACGAATGCTCGAATACATTGTTGACCTGAAGTCATACCAAGATGGCAACTATAAGAAGTAGCTCAAAGTTGTTCAGGTCAACGATAGAGCTGAGGAGAAGCATCTCTACCATATGCACCTCAGCAACATAATCGAAATCAACCAGTTCACCAATTCTAACCGATCAAAAGGCCAGAGGCTTTTGGAATGTTGTGATCTTACACCTCAAGACAAAGAAGCCAAACTACTTCCCGAGTCGAACAATTGCCAACTCGGAATCTCCTTTGAGGATTGCGATACTAACCATATCAAATTTCTGCATCATGATGCATTAGTCATAATGCTCAAGATGAAATAGTTTGTCATGCACACAATGATGATCGATACTAGAAGCGGTATTGAAATTCTTTTTCAGAGTACGATTGACCAGATGGGTTTGGCTGACCAAGTCATTCAGAGCAACACAGACATTAGTGGGTTGAATGGCTCCAGGGAGGAATGAGTAGGCAAGATTATCTTACCTATTACCGCAAGACCAGCCACTATCGACGTTATTTTATGCGTCATCAATACCAAATCTCGCTATCTTGGGATTATGGGCTACTGCTGGATACACAATATGGAAGCAATCGCTTCCACCTATCATCAAGTACTCCGATTCAAACACGACAATGGTATTTTTAAGATAAGAGGTAGTCAAAAATTCTCTCGAGCTTGTGAAAATATTGTCTCTACCATCCTAGATACTTCAGACCGATTAGCCGTATATCAATTACAAAAAAGTGATCACCTCAATGATTAATCACCTACAGAGGAGCCCACAGAATATGTCAACATTTATGGACCTAGAAGAGGTACATTCATTGGAACCTAGATGGTTCAACATGAGAAAGATGCTCTCATTCAGTTCTTACAACTCAATCGAAACATTTTTGTATGGTCTTTCGAAGAAATGCCCGGAGTCGATCCGGCCATGGCTTGCCACAAGTTAGCTATCAACATCAATGCCACAACGGTCAAATAGAAATAGCGACAACTTTTACCTCAACTTTGTGATGAAGTTAACACGGAGATTGAGAAATTGATCAAAAGTGGGATTCATTCGAGAAGCCAAATATCCGGACTGGATATCCAACATTGTCTCTGTCCCAAAGAAGAACAGAAAAGTTCGCGTTTGCATAGATTTCACAGATCTGAACAAACATACTCCAAAGGATAGTTTCTCTATTCCCAATATTCATCAGATCCTCGATTCCACTGCAGGCCATGATCTCCTATCTATGATGGACGCTGCTTCAGGGTATAATCAAATCCTACTTCTTGATAAAGATCAAGAGAAGACAACGTTCATCACCGAAAGTTGCCTTTATTATTACAAAGTCATGCCCTTCGAGTTCAAGAATACAGGTGCCCCATATCAACGATTGATGATTGTTATGTTCAAAGTACACCTAGGGAAAATCATTGAAGTCTACATCGATGATCCTTTATACAAAAGCGTATAGTCAGATAATCACATCTCAGATCTTAATACAGTATTCAACATCCTACGATCTTACAGAATGCGTCTCAACCCTGATAAATGTTAATTTGGAGTATATTCTGGCCGCTTTCAAGGCCACCTCATCAGCAAGAAAGGAATTGAGGTTGATCCGGATTAAATTCGGGCTCTCATTGACATGCCTTCTCTAAAGACATCAAAAGACGTTCAAAAACTTGCCGGCCAGATTGCCGCAATCAACCGTTTTGTCCCTAAATCTTCATACCGCTGCCGTTGGCTATTCCTATTACTCCGCGGATGTACCAAACAAGGAAAGGTTTAACCAACAGTAGAAATCACATGGACACCAGAATGCGAAGCAGCTTTTCAGGATCTCAAAATCTATTTGGGAAGGTCTTCCATAATGAGCACCCCAGTATGTAATGAGGAACTGATAATCTGCCTAGCAGTCACAGATACTTCTCTCAGCTCAGTTCTTATTCACCAGGAAGGGAAAATAGAGAAACCAGTCTTCTTCATCAGCAAAACACTCACACCAGCAGAAATAAGGTACTCTAAAATTGAGAAACTTTTTTTCACCCTTGTTTACACTTTGTAAAAACTCAAGCACTACTTCCAAGCACATTTAGTCAAAGTTATGATGAACTACCCACTTTGGGAAGTTCTGTCAAAAAAAGAGAAGTCACAAAGAGTGCAACAGTGGTCGGTCAGCTTGGGAGAACATGATATCAAGTTCGAATAGGGCCATTACAAAAAAGGTCAGGCCGTTACCAATTTTCTCACAGATTTTTTAGTGGAGGATCTCGAGTGGGAGGAGCATGACCCAGACCTTACCGAAGACACGCCGAAGAATCCAACTAAGCCATTTAACGAATGAGCTGACTGGATCATTACGTCAGGGTAGAGGCTTCTTACAGATGGATCAGCAGGATTCGCAGGGCCAGGAATCAAGATGGTTTTGATTACCCTTTTAAATTATAGAATTGAGAAATCAATCTGCTTGGATTTTGAGGCCTCAAATAATGTCACCGAATATGAAGCTCTCATTCATGGACTCGACCTTGCACTCGAGCTCAATGTACCCGAACTCTCAGTTTTACACTGATTCATTACTCATCGTTCATAACTATTTTGAGCAATAGAAGATGAACGGAAAGATGATCGAATACGCAGCCCTCGTTGCAGATAAGATGAGTAAGTTCGTGAAAGCAACTCTTGAATATCTTCCTCGGGGTAAAAATAGACACAGCGATTCTTTGGCATATCTAGTTGGGGACTTGGGTACAGAAGCTCGATATCTCCAGATCGAAATCATTTCAACCCCCAACATTGATCGTATATCTGCATGCAAGATCAGCACTGGGGGCGATAAAGGGGGAAACGACGATTGGTAAAAGCCTTTCTTAGCCTACCTTGGTGTCGGAAACAAGTGCAATAGACCACTCCTAGCAGATCCAAAAGAACATCGACAGTTGATCAACAACTCGAAGTATTACATTACTCAAAACGGTATGCTTTACCGCCTTTCCGTTACAGGGCCTTACCTCAAGTGCCTCTCGAAGTCAAAAGTAGATGAACTTCTCTGCGAACTACACGAAGGAACTTGTGGCTCCCATGCCGCAGGTAGATCATTAGCGAACCGAGCTATAACTCAAGGAGTATTCTGGCCCGGCATGCGCAAACAAGCAGAAGAGTATTCCCGCAGGTGCAACATCTGCTAGAGACATAGACATATGATACGCGCCCCTGCGCTTGAACTCTATGCATGTAAGGTTTTCTGGCCATTCAAAAGATGGGCACTAGACCTCGTCAGTAAATTCCCTAACTTTTCAGGTAATCGCCGTCACCCACTCATAGTTACCGATTACTTTACAAAATGAGTAGAAGCAATTCTGCTATGTAAAACTAAAGAAGAAGAGGTCATCTCTTTTATCTGGAACCACATAATCACTCAAATCGGGTGCCCCCACCTAATTCGTATCGATAACGGGCCCAAATTTGTAGGAGATAAGGTCGTAACCTTCCTAAATTACCATAATATCATTTACTCACCATCAAATCCATACTGCCCTCAAGGCAATGGCCAAGCCGAAATCACCAACAAAGCCATCGTAGATGGACTTAAAAAATGGCTTCACTCACAGAAAAAAAGGAAATTGGGTTCGCAAACTACCTCGCGTTCTATGGGCGTATCGAACCACTCTTTGACAATCCACTGGGTGTACCTCACGTCATATAGGTTTGCGAACCATTCCTTTCTTATGGTACTAAGGCTTTCATTCCTTCTAAATATAATCATCCCGTTTGCGATCACGACCTGACTGACAAGGAAAATGAGTTCAAATTGGCTTGTAACCTCAATATGATAAATGAGACCAGGGAACGCGTCATCGCTAACCTAGGTTGACATCATCCTATGCTTGCCATATCATATAATAACCGAGTCAGGATCCCGTACATTCTAAATCAAAGATCTCATCCTCTGAGAAATTCCTCAATATCGCAAAGAGCCTCACGCTAGAAAATTAGCCGACAATTGGGAGGGTCCATTCATTATCACAGGTCTCTTAGGCCTGGGATAATACTATCTCATGACAGAAGAGGGAGCCCCCATTTCAAATCCTTGGAACACTAGGCGGCTGAAATGGTACTATCGTTAGGCGTCTTACTACCATTCCATTGTTCCTTTTTTGTTTTTCAATTCCAAAAGTGAGATTCTCATCTCCATCCAATGTAAATTCTAAACTTATCAATAAATATTTTTTTTGAACAATATCATTCTCTTCACGAACATTCATCTACATTCTACATATTAAAGCATAGATAATACTAGCTTACAATCAATCTTATCCAAGTTAGATGAAGGATATCACTTTATTTGGCTTCTTTTATTACATCTCTGCGATTGTAACAATTGTAGCAACTTATTTCATATCAAAGACTCTGCCAAACAAGAGATAAGACAAAAGTAATACTAGTCTTCATCTTTTTCAACTTGTTTGGATCAATTCTAACGGCTGAATCAAGGATATCGCTTGGTTTAGCTGACTCTTTACATCTCTACGATTGTAGTAAGTATAACAACTTGTTTCATATCAAAGACTCTGCCAAACAAGAGATAAGATAAAGGTAATACTAGTCTTCATCTTTTTCAACTTGTTTGGATCATTTACACCGGCTGGATCAAGGATATCACTTGGATTAGCTGACTCCTTACATCTCTGTGATTGTAGCAAGTGTAGAAACTTGTTTCATATCAACGACTCTTCCAAACAAGAGATAAGACAAAAGTAATACTAGTCTTCATCTTTATCAACTTGTTTGGATTATTTCTACTGGCTGGATCGAGGATATCACTTGGTTTAGCTGACTCTTTACATCTCTTCTATTGTAGTAAGTGTAGCAACTTATTTCATATCAAAGACTCTGCCAAACAAGAGATAAGACAAAGGTAATACTAGTCTTCTTCTTTTTCAACTTGTTTAGATCATTTACACCGGCTGGATCAAGGATATCACTTGGTTTAGCTAACTTTTTACATCTCTATGATTATAGCAAGTGTAGAAACTTGTTTCATATCAAAGACTCTGCCAAACAAGAGATATGATAAAGGTAATACTAGTATTCATCTTTTTTAACTTGTTTGGATCATTTCTATCGGCATGTTCAAGGATATCACTTGGTTTAGCTGATTTTTTACATATCTGCAATTGTAGCAAGTGTAAAAACTTGTTTCATAATAAAGACTTTGCCAAACAAGAGACAAGGCAAAGGTAATACTAGTCTTCCTCTTTTTCAACTTGTTTGGATAATTTACACCGGCTGGATCAAGGATAACACTTGATTTAGCTGACTCTTTACATCTCTGTGATTGTAGCAAGTGTATAAACTTGTTTCACATCAAAAACTTAGCCAGGCATAAGATAAGGTAAAGGCCATACTAGTTTTCATCTCTTTCAATATATCTGCGACATTTCTATAGTTCAAGTTAAGTTTCAACTTGGTTTAACTCAACCCATTTCTGCGATTAAAATGAATGTAAAAAAATTATTTTATATCAAAGACCTCACCAGACACAAGATAAGGCAATGGCCATACTAGCTTTCATCTATTTTAATGTATCTATGACATATGCTATTTATTGTTAGGTCAAATTCATATTACAAAGAATTCTTTTCTGCTGATGAAGTGCCAGCAGTACTTCCCCCTACATCAAGAGGTTGAGCTTTCAGTTCGCGGGCCACAACAGCTCTACCTTGTTCTATCAATTCAGCAATTTAAGGGCCGAGTTAGGTCTCCATGATGCCCAGACAATTCCCTCGATCTATCTTAGCTCCACAAATGCAACTCTTATCCGAAAGAGTTTTGAACAAGGTACCTCGTTCTGACTCAAGTCTTTTTACTTCCTCCACAAAATACGCAACAATCGCCTTTAACAGGTCAGATCGTGACGCATCAGGTATGATCATTGTTGTAAATCTCACTCTCAACCTCTTGTAGCGTGACTCTAAACTAGCGTATCATTCTTCAGTTCAGTCATTTCCGCATCGACTTTAGCATTATAGATTACATTTTCTTCCAACTTGATTATATACTTCGTTGATTCAGCAAGGTTCATGGCTACTAAGTCTACTATCCGAGCACGAAGACTCTAAATTTCTGCGTTCAACTCTTCCCTAGTCAGCACATCTTTCAATAATTCTTCTTTCCTCTTCACCAGTGATTCATTGGCTTTGATTTCCCCTTCCAGAATTTTTTCCCTGATATGAGCAGCATCCAACTTATGTCGGTATTCCCCCAAATTTGCATTTCCCTTCTGGACATGACCATGAATATGAGATACGTCACTCTCTAGCTCTCTAATTCGACCTGAGAGACTAATTACATCCCCTTGAACTAAAGGAGTCTGTCTCGTTTAAGTTGATGTACCTTCATTGTATTTCCCAGAATTCCATATCCTTGGCAGAGAGGGCTATTTGCAAAAGTTCAACTGCGGCTTCCGAAGCTGATAGATTTTCTCGAGCTACCCTCATCTCGCCATTCTTTTCAACAAATTTTCGTCTCATTCGCTCCAGCTCGTTCCTACAGTTCTGGAGATCAGATCAAAATTGTTCCAACGCCTGAATATGGTATTGAGCCGTGTCGGCCTGCTTACCCTTCACAGCCAAAGCGTCAACTCGACTTTGAAGCTTCTCGGTGCATTTTATTACCTCCGCTAGCTCTTTTAATCCCTTTTTTTATCTCAGAATCTTTCTCTTCGACCTGAAGAGTTAGGTCGGAAATGGCCTGGGTCAACTCCACAAAACTAAAAGGCGCCTTTACGTATTGATCTTCTCTACTCTCGTTCGCCTCCTTCATCCTATCGAACTGCTCCGCAAATTCCTGACTACACATGAGTACGTCGTCCTTACATGAGTGAGATAAATCTAATTCGACCTAAGAAATATAGCAATTTTTAGTACAGTTCGATTCAGGAAAGCCTTTGAATATATGCATACTACATTTCTAAAGAGACTATGTGATTTCTAAACATCTGCTTCCAAATACTTTTAGACTAAAAGCTTAGAGTTCATTCTCAGATGAACACTTCATGAGTCTTCATTCGGTGTACAAGGTACATACTTTCGATATATTACTCTATATTGATAGCGTTGGATTTTTACCATGCATTTATATCCTATTTACTTGATAATTTAACGTTGGTATAACATGCAAGTCGAAAAACCTATTTCGATCAAACCTGCAGCTCCGCTTGCGTAGACAGCAAGGCTTTTAAAATCTCACTTTCCTTGGCAAGTCCAGACTCTAGATCATTTATTCTGAGACTCATCTTTCTAACTGCCTACAAAAGGTTTATGAAACAAAGTCAATCTACAGAAGTTTCTTCCCCACACACAGTTCAAACAACTTACAAATATTTATACAAACACACGTGTCTACCCTACCTTCTCACTACCACCTTCTGGGAGCTCAACGTCATCCTCTTTATTTTCGAGCACCGTCTGGCGGGAAACACCATCTAAACCGTCCACGATCCCCACTGCTTCTACTTCCTCCTCATCTTCCTCCTCAACATAGGTGTCCGCCTTAATGGCATCCACTTCCTCCTCAGAATAGCCATTCAACATCAAATGATGCCCTAGTCTGTCACGCTTCTCAACCATCTCGTCAAGATTGGCCTTTGTCTCTACCTGCAGCTGACCAGTCATTACGGTATGAAAAGCCTTCAACTGCCTGACTTCCATCAAAGCGTCAGCCCTGGATTGAGCTAATTCTTTTTCCAGCTCGACATTTACCTTCTTCAGCTCGCTTTTCTCTTCCTCTATACCAAGCCAAATCCCCTTAACATGACGATCAGCCTGCAAAAATTATATCGATCTCAGCGATTAGCTTGAAACGTACTAAGCAGTTCTTTCCAAAAATACAAACTTACAATTTTGCTCGTGTCTTCCTCTCCTTGAAGAACCGCCAACCTGGCCCTTTCCCCGACCTCTTTAAGGTCATCCACTGCAGCAGCTCGCCCCTCGTGACCTTCTCTCATGACTCCCCTAGGAGTTTGACCCTCCTCTTCTTATCTTTCACGACCTCACTACTTCCAGTGGTACCAGAGGTCGGCAGAGCCTTTAGCATCCATTTCTTTGGATATTTTAGAGCTACTTTGATTGGCCTGACAGGATTTGGCTGAGCCGAACTGCCTATTCCAGAAGTCTTGAGAAAATTTGTTCGAACCTCTTCACCACTTATTTGCCTTTTTCCTTCATCGACACCTGTCATCGACCTGGTATACTGAGCTTTTCGAACCTTATTTAACCTACTATCAACCCTCTTCTTTCCACTCAGGCCAAGTCCCTTCAACACAAGTTTGAGTTCAGTCTACTCCTCCGCAACTTTGTCTAACAGGGATTTCTTCCTTTCCACTGTAGACTTCACACCTGTAATAACAAAAATTTTACTATCAACTACAGTTGTTAGCAAAACGTAACAATAATTCTATGTATGCATGTCTATACTTACTTTGTTTTCCAGTTCTAAACCGAAGGTTCAAAGGTTCTTCATCATCTCTTCTAAGACTATTACCCTTCACCCGTATGATGTTGTCATTCCAGGTTCAACCTGCTGAATTAAGATCGAAAAAGCGACGCCGAGTTGCGCTCGCACAAAAATATAACCCCCCACTGGCCTTAAAATTCTTTACCCCATAAAATTGCAAAACGTCCTTAGGGGTTATCCTCCTCACTTTTCCCTCCTTCTTAAATTTTTCATTCAGATGGTCACACACGGTTATTACCTCCCACATATTCCCGTTTAATTGAACAGGACATGCCTTTATTGCATTCATAATCCCCTTTGCCAAATTGGTGAGGGGAAGGCTTAACCCATACTCTAATTGAGATAGGTAGCACAAAAAATCCTCCGAGAGGTCACTCCAGACATCCCCATCCAAATATTCTAACAAGATCGATTCATCCATACCCCTATCTAGATTTTCTACTTCTTAATCAGCCAACAGGTAAAAATACTCTTCCCCCACCACTCCCGTACAACCCCTAAACTGCCTACCAACAAACTCTACACAATTACCCCACTTCACTCCTGCAGTTGCCTTGGCTTTACAAAACTCTCTAAAGGCATCAGAACCAGGAGGATAAGATGCCAATTGACCAGGGAAACCCGAGAATTGTTCCAATCCTACTTCCCCTTCATTATCAGACTCATCCGTCCGACCAGAGGTCGATACCTCATTAACAGATGAACTACCCATCTTAAAAATAATTTCTACATGCACGTTTACGACCTGCACAGATGCCTCTCACGCTCGACCTATATACAGGTTAAAGTATTTATCATTCTTCCATATATGTATATATATATATTCAACATACATCTTTGATCAATCGTTTACGTATAACATTTATCTTTAACATATATATATATACGACAACATATATTGTATGCATCACTACTAACCTTCAATATCTGAATGAGAATCGGCAGTAGAGTCAAGCTTTCCTCTCATAACGCTGCCGTATTGCCACCTACGAGATCCAAAATCTTTTGCCCCCTTCAACCATTTATCACCTTCGGATAACTCTTTATCAAATCCCCTGATCTTTCGTCTCTCTCTCTGAGTGCTCATAAATAATTTTGAAGTTGTAAAACGCTTGATTGGAGATGAAGAAGCACTATTTATCCTTTCTTTCTCAAATGGCTGACATTTATTGTTCCTCGCACAAACCGTCCTTGATTCTAGAACTGAGACATCCTTTCTACTCTTCATGTCAGACGCCTTGAACCTTTTCAATAAAACCACATTTCCATTATTACAACTCCCTTCATTTTTTAATATATTTTTCTCCCTATTTCCATATCTTTTCCTGACCTTCCCATACTCATGATGACTCACTCTGTACGATGTTAGAGTTTTATTTCCTTTTGCATACAAAATAAAACTATAAGCTTTTGCATATTCATATTTTTGTTTCTCTGTCCTTGTTTATCATACTTATAGTGATTGACATCATTTTATAAACTGTGTAAATTTCCAAATTTTTCAAAATATTTGCTAAAACAGTCTCAAAACAGATTTGCCCTTATTAGAGGATCCGATTGACTTATATTATTTCTATTACATTCAAAAAAATTATATTATTCATAATAAACACTTTAGATAAACATCAAATCACATTATTCGTCGGTCCTCAGATCTCCAAATTCGATCTCAACTTCAGCAACCAAACCAACCAATTTCTTTCGATCTACTGAATCCCTCACCAATACACGAACATAAACTCATAGAAATAACAAGCATGTTCCAGCTCTCTACTACTTACATCTAACCTTCGAGCTCACATTCCCTCCCTAATAGCCCAGCATCGTAACCAAACGATCTAAATATCTTCTCACGTACTATAACAATCTTTATAGCCAATCATCCTTCCACGGCAAGAAGAATCTTCTGAGATTGAGATGTACCATCCTAATCTCTCATCCATTTTTCTTTCATCCTACACATATTTATACATTTCTCACATACTTTCCCCTCAAATACGTGATTTTTACCTTGTAACTCGTAATAGAAAACCCACAATCTTGGAAGAAAATTATTTGAACTTATCCCCTCACTAGTACACACATTAGTTACTATACTCGACCTTACGCTACCATGAGTAGCATCCATATCGTCCTGTAACAGCTTGAGTTTTTACGATTACATATTTCCTACTATTTCTCTCTCTCACCTGTTAAACATAATTCATTTATACATCAGTACAACATTGTCAGCACGAGCTCATCTCAGTTTGAGGAGCATTATAACATTCCAGGTTCATCACTTATAAACAGTTATTCATCCCAATACCCAAGATAATTCAGTTCGATTCAAAAAAATATATTTACATACAGTTTATTAAATATTAACTTTTATTCATGTCAAAAACATTACATACGATTTACAGATAACAAGTTTCTCACTATAAAGACCTCAGGAATACAACAAAATGTTATCCAGCCAACACCGAACTCCAGGTATTTTACAGATAATAAGTTTTTCATGTTTGTTAAAAGTTACAGATCATTCAGGCACGCCGAGGTATCATGTCTTCCAGTTCTTCTTAATTCAGTGATTTTTTACCCTGATGCAAAGAAGACATTGGACACAACAAAAACTTTCCCTCACATGAGTTTGGTCGAAGTCTAGTCGAACTTCAAATGGAAACTATGCAAGCAGTGGACTCAAGTGTTGGCCCCCACAAAACAAGATGAAGGTCTTCTGAGCGCAAAGACACGAAAGAAATGCGTCAGCAGACTCCCACTTCTCATTCTCCTCCTCCACTGCCATCACCGCCTCATCTATAACCACCACCACCGAAGAGTTGGTAGAGATGAAGAGGGCCCAACCTTAAAATCCATGGCAACACAAGAAATCATCATATCTCACCTGTAGATATACATATTCCTGCATATGAGGCCTTAACCCTATCTTCTACAAGAGTACGGAGACAGGCCCAACGTTCCTCACCTATCAAGACGAAGACATGAAATCTCCACTTATAGTAGAAATCTTCCTCAGCTTCAACCGCTTCCTCTTCCGACAAGCCTTGGTACGTCAGAGGGATAGGAACGGGTATCGTCATTTCCAAGGAATGGTAACCAAAGTATTTCAACTTCAACCTCAGCATTTCAGATACAATCTTCTCTTCAAGAACCATCCTCCGAGTTTTCACCATCTCAAAAAAAGTTACGCAAGCAGGAATTGTTTCAAAGATTTGATACAGGTTATATTTATATAACCCTACATTTATTGTACAGGTACGTTTTCCCAAGCGTCATCATTCATTACGGACGCGACTATTCAGACATAACTGTCACACATGCATCCGTATCTGTATCATTATTTAATACCCATCACTTCTCAATATCACGTAATTTCCACCCAGTCAAATGCCATCATTACTTTATTTCGAATTCAAAACTTTTTAACACATTCTTTCTCAACCAAAGCCACTCGTGAACTCGGTTGCGAGAGGGTGATTGTAGAGACTTATCCCTCGATCTCACACAAAGTCGAGCTTATCCAGCTTGAATTACTTCCATCCCAGGTTCGCACATTTTTAGCACTACAATCAACATTTCAACCAGTCCCACAAACTACTCAAGAACGTGGATCGAGCTAAATCTAGAAAACATTACCTAGTCAAAGATACCTGTCTCCCATGAACTCGTCAGTTATTCAGTCAACCACCACTAACCATATTATTTAGAAAATGTACACTAGCGCGATGAAGAGCTGTGGGAAAAGTCTTTATAAAGAAAAAGCTCCAGAAGAGATAGGGACCAAAAAAATTACTCAAAGTTCTTATTTACGAGATCAAAAACATTTCTATATTTAGAGATCACTTGTAATAAAGATATCTGCCTCAAGCAATAAATATACTTTTACAAAAATCCTCCATACGAGGTCGTGGTTTTTTACCTATTAAGAGGTTTTCCACGCTAAAAACACATGTTCCCATTTTTTTACTTTCGATAAGAATATTGTTACAAGATCATTGGTGTGATAGCTAATTCCTAATCATTTTGAGCTTATGGAATTCGGCCATTACAGGTAACACATCATCATAAGGCAGTCGACAAAAATATCACTCACGAAATTCAGTAACCTTGATATGGAACCTACCGTCTGCTGCATGACGAGCAAGCTGAGAGCGCGTATTATCCCTGCAGAAGATACAAGACCTCCAACTAATGATCACTACTTTATATAGTCACCAGAAAGATCTATGAAAATCTATATCACCACATAGATTTTACTGAAAGATATATTTTGCGCAAATTTTTTTAGGGAAACAGAATATTAGCAGAAAATCTAGAATATTACGACATGTCATTCTTTCCATATTATGCAACATACAAGATCAGGCAAGTCCAGCGGTAACATCTACAACCCAATATCAATTCTTTCCATAGTCCAAGACATTTTTTAGCCAGTTTGAATACATAGATCACATAAACCCATATACCTTTACAACCACCCAGTCATCTCACAGAAATTATCTAATTCCTATCATCATATTTTTAAGCTCCTCTAATATTTCAAACCTTACCTATCACTACCATTTACCGATATCCACACTAAGATACTTATAGTTCGATTTGTCCAGCAAATACCCCATGACAAACTACTATTCCCTATACTCACATCTTTGCGAAGATCGACACACAACATCAAGATAACAGAACGATGACATTTCATTAGTTCAAAAAATTTCTTAGAGATAAACTATCATTCCAAACAATATACATATTACTTTCCAAACTACATCAAGTAATAGTTCAAAATGCCTCTCAGCAGTCAACGAGGAAGAAGATACAAAATTAAAGCAACTTTTAAACTCTGATCCCATGCTTGTAAAGCACAAGAAACAGTAGAACTGGAAATCACAGATGAAAGATCTTATCCAGGGCCAATATTTATGGTCCCTGGAAGAAAAACCTCCATCATCACCACATCTTCCACCATAGCACCCACCTCCCCGCATGCTAGTGACAGACGAAAGACCCTATTTCTTAGAAAGGATCCACTCACTAGCAGGATACCGGCGAGACTCCCTTGGACGAACGCTTGCCGTTTCATCTTTAGTTGTAACAGCCTCCTCCACCAGCAACCGAAGCCCATTTTGGCACTCCACCTCAGATGTCAACAGATAATGGAAATGCACCATCTGATAATAGTCATCCCCCACCTCCATCACCTCTTCATATGACATATGGTGATAGGTAGGGGACACAGGAATTGGTATCGGTAGATGCAACGGTTGGTATCCAAAATACCTGATGCATAGTTCTTCCATCTTTTTACGAATCCTAGACTCCCAAGATTGGTTCCTTGTAGTTACCATACTCTCAATAGTTTGAAGATTTTAAGAACAAAAACAAGAACGTATAAGAAAAAATTTAGAGGCGAAGACTTGTTTCATCACACACAACTCAAAGTGATATTTATACTATGATCAGCATTTAAGCCAACTCTTCAAATTCTCAACGTCTTGAAGATTTCCCATGCAACAGCATTGACTAGAACCAGTGGTTCTAGAAAACCCAAAAGCCATAAACAGACATTCATAAATATGCGTTGGAAATGATTCCCATATATTAAATGCAGTATTGATAACACTTCTCAACTAATACCACTCGCCCACAATGTTTCTCGTACTGTTGGCTAAGAGGGGGCGGTTGTAGTGGCTTATTCTGCATCTCGAACTCATACTTCATCTTCAATCTTCGACCTCACCAACAGAGCACGTGACACATTTATAGTGCAATCAGAATCAAGATAGCAATATATGAAATAGATATAGCACGAATTTCTCAACCAACACCAGTCAAGAGCCATCTTGTAATGGCCTATTCCGCATCTCAGACTCATTCTTCATCTTCGGCCAGCATGCGACCACTCGACCTCATCAACATACATGAAACACTACTAAAGACATATTAAGTATCCCTAAGTTCTAGTCATCACTTTCGACCTCTACATCAACAGTTTGAGTTAAGCAAACGTACAGTCATCAATGAAGCCGTTATAAAGTAACAAAAATCAGAGCGTTATGCAATCTGGTCAATGAATATCAAACAACTATTGTAACATCCATCATTAAGGATAATAATGGTAGCCAAACGGTCATATTTTAAGACCTATAAATAGGGCCAAAGAATCCTAGATGAAGGGACGGAGGAATCCTCACTCTAACATTCCATATACTGAGAACATTCATTGTAATAAGCTAGCAATCTCAATAATATCATCTTTTCTTTCTCAAAAATTCTCAAAAGAGGTCGTGGTTTTTAAACTATTCAAAAGTTTTCCACGCAAAATTATATTGTCAGTTCTCACTTACTATTCTTAAGATTTCTAAGCTCATCTTGTGTAAAGGCTAAGTTCGAATCCCAAAATTCGCCTATTACAATAGTCGTTCAAGTGACCTTTTTACAACCCCCTGGAATTTTAGCCCAGGAGCCCAAGTCATTCGAACGGCTTCATATTTTTGTTCGAACGAAATTTACGTCTGGGCTAAAATTCTTGATTGTGGGGCTGCCTATTGCCTTGGCCGTTCGAACTAGGTTGATAGTCATTCGAACGACCTTTTTACAGCCCTCTGGAATTTTGGCCCAGGGGCCCAATTCGTTCGAGCGACTTCATATTTTCGTTCGAACGACCTTTGTTGAACCCCCTGGAATTTTGGCCTAGACGCAAATTTCGTTCGAACGACTTAATATTTCGTTCGAACAAAATCTGGGAACTCTATTTTTTTATGGTTTTTAAACCACTCACTTGCCTCAAGATTTGAGCGATTGTAAATAGTTTCCCTAGTATATAAAGGGAAACTAAGTTGTTTTAGGGCTATTATTGATTCAAACCTTGGTGAGATCAATTGGTGAGGATTCTAAAGTTATAAACCTTAAATTTGGTGTAGAGATTATAACCTTGGTTCTTGAATAAACTCTCTCTTTCTCTCTCGACGATGGATGTAGGCAACTTGCCGAACCACCTTAAACTTGTGTGTTGTGTATTCTTTTTAATTGCTGCTTGTTTATTAGTAACCAAATCAACTTGGAGTTTCGACTTCCGGGCTTGCGACTCAACAGATATGAGGCATGCTTATGTTTTCAGAATGGTTTCTAATAATTGAGTTGTGTATAAATCCAAATAGGAAGGTGATCTTGTCACGGAAGTAATGGTTTCTAATAATTGAGCTATGTATATAAATCTAAATAGGATGGTGATCTTGTCAGAGCATCCACATCAACTAGGTACACCCTGACATGGCAGGTGGATTTGCAAATTCACCCTCAAATCCTCACTGCAGCTAGGTCAATTTGTGACGTGGCGATAAAAAATCCACTATTTCTCCACCCTCAGGGTGGATTTTTGGTGGATTCATGTCGTGCCCTTCTGAACCGTGCGTTGGGTAATGGACGCTCCAGATTGAGCCACGTGGAGAGATCTTATATTTTTTGATTATGCTGCGCGGTTCAGAACTGCGCGTAGTGCTATTTACCTTTATTTGTGACGAACTGTTGTGGGGTGGATTGGATTCACCCTCATTTTGGGCATATCCACCCACCCAACTGCTGTGGATGCTCTCACGGAAGTATTTTTTATATTACTATGGTATGAAAGTACACATCAAAGACGAGACTAAAGTGCGGGATTATATCTCATTTATTAATAGCCGGCCGACTGAAGTATTTTCTTGTCTGTATGGTTAATGACTGTATATGCCCTGATCAATCAAATTATTGGAATGCCCGCCAGCAAACAAAACCCCTCATGCGTACTAAACAGATTAAAATCTTGTCGTTCGAGGTGAACCTACGATAAATACAATGACTAACAATCTTGTTCTTGCAGTATAGAAATTTCAAAAGATGAGTTTTCTTTCCCCATTAATGTGAGCCTTCCACTGTAAATTAGTTCATTTCACCAAATCCATGGAGTTCCCTTACACAGCAAAGGTGCTCGAGCAATCAAAAGTTTCCCCGCCATCAGGTTCTGTCCCTCAAACATCTCTCCCGCTCACTCCATTTGATGTAGCCTGGTTAATCTTCGCACCCGTCCAACGACTATTCTTCTACAAGTTCCCATTCTCTACGACTCATTTCATGGACTCCATCCTTCCCAACCTCAAACATTCACTCTCTATCACCCTTCAACATTTCTACCCTCTTGCTGGGAATATCATTTGGCATCCACAATCCAGTAAACCCGAAATCATGTACGTAGATGGTGACTCAGTTATATTCACAGTGGCAGAGTCTGATTCCGATTTCGACCATCTTTGTGGTTACCATATGAGAAATACTAGTGAGTTTCATCCACTTGTGCCTCAATTGGAACCGATTTCTAAAACAGTACTTCCAGCATTGGCCTTGCAAGTAACAATCTTTCCCAACTCAGGCATATGCATTGGGATCAATATTAACCATGTCGTCGCAGATGGTAAATCCTCTAACCATTTCATGAAGTCTTGGGCTTCAGTTTGTGGACTTGGTAGAGGAAATGCATCTCTTGTGCTCAAGTCGCTTCCTGTCTATGACAGGACCTCAATCAATGACCCAAAGGGTGTCGTTATGTCTTTCTTGAAAGAAATGGAAACACTTAAAATCTCACGAGAATGCTTGATTTTACCACATCCCTTTAAGATTCCAATTGATAAGGTTCTAGCAACTTTTGTTATGGGTCAACCTGAGATTGAAAGGCTCAAGAAATGGATTACGAAGAGAATCATCAAGAAGAACAAGCAAGTCACAGAACTATCATTTAATCTCTCTGCATTCGTAGTAACATGTGCTTATGTATGGGTTTGTTTGAGTAAAGCTATAACACCTAATGTGCTGAACGAGGGAAGGGAACACTTCATCTGTCCCATAGAGAACAGAGAACGCGTAGTCCCCGCTTTACCAACAACATACTTTGGAAATTGTCTTGGGGCTTGCCAAGCGTTGGAAAATAGAAAAGACTTAACTGATGAAGATGGGGTCATTGTCGCAGCAGAGGCGATTGGAATGGCGATTCAAAGGGAGAAAACTAAAGGACTCTTGCAAGGTTCAAAATCTTCGGATAAAACTTTAGCTGATTTCATCGCAATGGCATCAGAGCGAATCATTTCAATTGCCGGATCACCATTTTTAAGAGTTTATGATACAGATTTTGGATGGGGAAGGCCGAAGAAAGTTGAGGTTATTTCAATAAGCATTACGGGAGCCATGTCTCTTAGTGAACGCAGTGGTGGTGAAGTTGGAATCGAGGTTGGTTTGGCTTTGAAAAATGAAGAAATGGATGCTTTTGCATCGTCCTTTTCAGAAACTATAAAGAATCTGCCAGAATGAGACATATTCATGTAGGTATGGGCGTATGGCTCTCGTGTCTTGCCATCACTGCCTCCACAGAGAGACTTGTTATTGCATTTATTATTTGTAACTCAGTTATTCTCTATTTTAATAGATTGGAGCAATTGAAATGTGGTTGATCTCTGGAGCATGGCTTGCAAGTAGGTGAAGATGGCAAGGATACAACCATCCTTCACCTTATTTGATCACCAATCCACCCGGAACATGTAGGTGAATCTGTTGAGCTGTCCACCCAACACCCACCCTCAAGGTGAATTTTTGGTGAATTGATGCCCCGCAGTTTTGAATTGCGCGTACCCTATAAACCAATTACATGTTGAAACTTGTCAAGATTTAAGTGGCTCTCATGCCCCGCAGTTCTGAATTGTGGGGCATCAAAAACTATTTATTAAATGAAACACGTGGTGTTGTTTGATTCGTTTGGATGCCCCACACTTCTGAACTGTAGGACATCAAAACGTTGAGATTTTGACACGTGGCTAGATCTTAGACGTTGTTTTTGCCCCGCAGTTCTGAATTGCAGTGAGTAATATTCACCTTGTTTTAGACCCGAACTGTTGTGGGGTGAATTGGATTTGGGGTGGGTTTGGGTGAATTCACTCACTATGACGACTTACCGAACGCCGGCCAAATCTACCCGAGCGTTTTTAGTTCTGTCCGAATGTATATGTTCTCTATATCATAATATAGTTGTACTCCAAGTTTCGTCGCAATCGGATTCGATTAAGGGGGCGAAAAGGGCCAGTACGCTTCGTCTCATGTTTTAACGTTTCCTTTTGGAGATTGATTATTTACTTAGTAGCTATATTAAGGAGGAACATTAGTCCGATCCTCCCCATGACTAAAAGAGCTTTAATGCTTGGTCATCAAGGACCCCGGCTCATGAACTATCTACAAGGGATGGTTATGAGTTCTCCTAGGCCTAGGGAAGGCTAGGGAACATTGCCTCGCAATGCGGGCCAGTTTCCAAAGAGGGCTTCATATGGCGCCGCTATGCCCCGCAGGCTATCCGAGACGCAACGCCCCTTACAGATGGACAATATAAATAGTCCAGGCTCGTCGCCCCTTGAGATATGAGTCTCTTAAGTGGAAACTGGCATATTGAGCTACCCTGATCCGCTATAGGACAGGTGTGTTTTTCGTACCTCGCGCGCGTCGTGAGAGATTACGCTGTAGGGATTATTGAGGGAACCTTCAGCGTTGTTGCCTATACCGAATACATATTCGATGGCCCCTCACGAGTATCCAGGATTATCCGGATGTCGCTCTAGCATCCGTGGGTTGTATGCCACTGGCGCGCTGCGCCCGTGAAGATGGCTGGTACACGCCGACCGCGCGTCCGTGTACGCCACACGGTCCCTTATTCCGCTACACTCCGGGCACTGTAGAGGCGGTCCCGGGCTGGGCCGTAACACTCACCCTGTTTGTAATGATGTGTTTTCCAGAAAGATAATTTTCGCCAATACTTTTCGTAATGAATGTGCAGTAATAAGCTAAAACAAACAAAATTTTATGTGGAAATTCAGTAAAAGCTAAGAAAAACCACGGCCTCGATGAGGGTTTTGGTGTAAAATCCAATATGATGCTAGTTATTATAAGTTGTAGAGTAACAGTAGGGTCAGAAAGTAAGAGTTGTAAAGTTGTGAGGTCTTGAATAATTTATTCTCTTCCTGTACTTATAGTAGATACAAACAGTTTACAAAAAAAATAAAAAAACAGTCTCCTATTTTGGGGGGAGTGGGCGAACTTCGCAGATCTCTAACAACTCTTTCTTGACCAGGCACAACGGACTACTTTTAGTAGGTCGAGGACTTGCGGTATTTTCTCGAATGCTTTCTGCTTTCGACTATGTAATACTGGCTTACTCTTGTCGAATCTGGGGAATATATTACTACACTACTGACAGGCCATGCTTTCAAAATTTGAAGTTCTCTTCTGGCTTAATCTTCTTCTTCTTTTCTTTAGGATTATTAATAAGAAAAATTCCTAAATTTGTGTGACCAAAATGTTAGGTGGCCTCATATTTTCTAAGGATAAATATGTTCAAAGAACTCTGATAGATTATAGCATGATACAGGCTAGATGACAACCAATGGAAAAAAGTCTACGACAAAAATTGCTGTAAGGCAGAAGCACAACGACTAATTAAAATACTAGGACACCCTAACCCGCCGTAGTAGCTCCTTGGGCACCCGATTTAACATGCCACTGTTGCTCTACTTCAATCTATCACTGCCCTTGGCACTTGAAATCTTTATGTTCGGCATTTTATTCTACTCCCCATGAAATATATCCGTTATGTTACTTCTAGCAGGTGACTTAGGAATTGGTTCCACCAAGAAGTCTTTCATAAAAGAATCCACATTTAAAATGTCCTTTGGTTGCTCTATTCCACATATCTTCTACACTGACCTCCCAGCCATAGATGTGATTGACGCATAAATTAATAAATGTCATTTTTTTTTCACGAAAGATAAAGTTTTCGCTTACTATGATAGGCAATAACAGTAGAGGAATTTAAGTAATATATTGTATATGCATCAAGTCAATAATTACAATGTATCTAAATAGAAGAATATATGGTTTCTATATCAACTCAACTCAACTCAACCAACTCACAAAGTTATGGTCACAGAGTACCCTTACAAGGTGAAGGTGCTTGAACAATGTCAAATCTCTCCACAACCAAGTTTTGAACCACAAACATCTCTCCCTCTCACCTTCTTTGATATCCTTCCACTGTGCATCCCTCATGTGAAACGTCTCTTTTATTATGAAATCCCCTGTACTAAGACCGATTTTATGGATTCAGTACTTCCTTAAATTAAACACTGGCGCTCACTCTCCAACAATTCCCCCCCCCCCCCCCCCCCCCCCCTGTTGGGTGTAAGGGCTTAGCCACGACGTTATTTAAGGAAGCCATTACAAGACAGAAGCGTTACTCATGCCGTTACAAAATCATTACGAAGACTAATCAAAACCACCTTATTGTAACGTTTATCATTAAAAGATATAACGGTAATAAAACGGTCATATTATAAGACCTATAAATAGGACCAGAAAACTACAGATTAGGGACAAACTTTTCGTATCAAGAAACTATATAGAACTACTCATGGTATTTTTTGTAATAGATAGTCACTATCAATAAAGATCTCTAATTCTAAATCCTCAAGAGAGGTCGTGGTTTTTAACCTATTCAAAAAAAAATCATGCTAAATCTTGTGTTAGTAATTTTTTGTTCCTTCTAGCGCTCTGATTATATTCGGTGTGAGATACTAAGTTCGAAATATAAAATTAGGCTCTTACATTTGGAGACGTCTGTGGGAATCCTGAATAATAAGTCAGTGCTCAAAAGTTGAACAACTCGCAAAATGTTGAGCCTAAGCCAGAACCTTCAAAATGGTCAGAATGGAGGAGCAGACGTGATGGCGGAGTTACGCGCTACTCTGAACTCCAAAAAATAAATGAAGACGACTCTAGAACAACGATTGGCAGGCGTATAGGAAGCATTGAAAGTTCTCTAAGGACAACAGATGATGACACACAAAAACAAGGAGACGAGGCCAGCCACATCGAGAGTTTCAGCTCGAGACAAGTTAGGACCTCTCCGAGGTAATAGCCATGGAGCAAACATTCGACGTAACATTAACCAGCGCCAACATTAGGTTATACTGATTCTGACCGCTCAAGACGAAGTTGACAAATTACCTGCTGACCTCAAACAAGTGAAAGATTCACAAAGGGGAAGGACTCTAATCCCTATGCGCGAATGCCTTAGCGAGGAAAGCGAAGATCACAACCCTCAAAAAGCTAAACGATCACAGCTTGACAGTTCGTCACGCAAGATCATGTAGATAAATGCATCAAAGAACTACTAGAGGCCCAGGCACACACAGGGAAAAGTATCTTCAGCAGGTTATAGAAGAGTTTGATTTTATAAACCCTATAAGGCAGAGAAGTTCCAACCAACTTTCACACTCCAAAAATTCGAAAATACAAAGGAACTAATCCCATCGAACAAGTTCAAAAATTCCAAGATGTTTTAGGTCTGCATTCTACAACAAATCACATCTTGTGCTGCCTCTTCCATACTAGTCTCCAAGGCGAACCCTTATAATGGTTCCACTCACTAAAGGAAGGATCAATTCATACTTTCAAACAATTGCAGGAACTCTTCGTCAAGAACTATTTACACAACATGGATAAATAAGAGAATCTCTACTCTTTTTTTAGTCTCAAACAGATGCCGGAAGAAAAACTTGAAACATTCACCAAGAAATTCTTGCACTTGGCAAGAAAGGTGGACAACCTCGACCAAAAGATTACCGTTTCATCCTTTACCAATGTTCTACTTATGGAAAACCGAGCAAATGAATACCTCATCTTGAATAAACCTGTCACCCTGTAAGACATGATTGACAAAGTCAACAGTTACATCAACCTCAAAAGGATGATGTCCGAAAGATACAAACCACAGAAGGCAATTCTTACAACAAAAGAACAAACTACAGATCGAGAGTTCGAACAAACAACAGATACCGGAAGGGACAGAAAACGTATTAAATCTAATGGAGATCGACCCCGAAAAGGCAACAACCTTCCAAAAGCATGTCTTCCAAAGTTAACCACTATGTTGGTAAACATGTATCATACACTCCAAAAAAACAAATTCTTTCGAAACGCTCAACCTTTCCAGCCCATCGAAGAAAGGTCGTACTGCATACACCATAAAGCTCAGCACCACGATACCGTACATTGTTTTGCTCTGAAGAGACTCCTAGGGTATATTCTTAAGGACGGCAGACTGTATGAGTTAATTGTCGACCTGGATAGTTACCTAAACGGAAGTTACAGACTTACTACTGATGTTGTTCAGGTTGAAGGAGGATCAGAGGAGAAACATTTATACCATGTTCGCCTCAGCCATTTAATAAAGACACACAAATTCAATAGATCAGTAAGATTCAGAAGGCGTCGCCTCCTCCAATGTCACGACCTGTCTATAGTCAACAAGGAGGCTTGTTTACTTCCAAAATTCAGTAACAGACACGCAGGGATCTCCTTTAAAGATTGTGATACCGGCCACGTTAAATTCTCATATCATGACGTACTTATTGTCATGTTAAAAATTAGAAATATGGTCTTACACATGATGATGGTAGATACTGGGAGCAGTATTGAGTTATAATTTCAAGCACAATCAACTAGATGGGCCTAATAGATAAAGTCAAAACTAGCGACATCGATATCACCAATTTTAATGGGTCTAAGGAAGAACGTGTAGGCAAGATTGTACTCCCCATTATAGCAGGACCAACAACTATCGATGTAATAATCTATGTTATAAATACAAAATCATGTTATTTAGGATTAATAGGACGATGTTGGCTGCACAATATGCGAGCGATAACGTCGACCTATCACTTAGCGTTACGGTTCGAATGAAATGGCAGGATATATGAGATCAAAGGTAGCCAAAAGCTCGCTCGTGCTTGTGAGAACACAGTTGCTATTATGACAGAACCTTTCGAAGAACATGTCGTGCAGTAATTACAGAGCACTGCACCCACGGTAGATCAAGCACCAAGGGTAGAAATTGTAAAATATGTTGAGATCAGTGGGAGCAAGAGACGCACATATATTGGAACTATCCTTCCTATCACAGAACGTAATGCTCTAATTCAATTCTTGAAAGACAACAGTGATGTATTCGCGTGGACATTTCATGAGATGATAGAAGTTGATCCTTCTTTGGCTTGCTATAAACTTTGTTTAAACGACAAGGCCGAGGCAGTCAAGCAAAAATAGAGAACACTAGCACCCTGACTCAGGGAGAAAGTTAACAAGGAGATTGACAAACTTATCGAGGTCGATTTCATAGAAAAGGTGAATTATCCAAACTGAATCTCCAACATCGTAGCAGTTCCAAAGAAAAATGGCAAGATCAGAGTATGTATGGATTTTATAGACCTCAATAAATATACGCCAAAAGATAACTTTCCCCTCCTTGTCATTAACCATCTACTCGACTCAATCGCTGGACACGGACTCCTATCCATGATGGATACTGTATCAGGATATAATCAAATACCCCTTTTACCCAAAGATCAAGAGAAAATAGCTTTCCTTACAGAGCACGGTCTATACTGCTACAAATTTATTCCTTTAGGACTCAAGAATGTAGGAGCCACTTATCAGAGATTGATGACCCAAATGTCAAAAGACCTTCTCGGGAAAACAATGGAGGTTTATATTTATGATATGTTATGTAAAAGTCTAAAAAGGAAAGTCATCTAACTGATCTACATGCTATTTTTGAAATTCTTCACATATATAAGATGAAGCTGAACCCTAAAAAATATCAGTTCGGCATCCAATCAAGAAAATTCTTGGGACATTTGATTAATAAGAAAGGAATTGAAGTTGATCCAGATCGCATCCACGCCCTATTATCCATGACTTTACTAAAAACAAAGATAGACGCACATAAGTTAGCTGAAAAAATAGTAGTAATCAACTGATTTGTATCCAAATCTTTAGACCGTTGTAGGTGGTTGTTCGATTTGCTACGGGAGGGAACACAGAAAGAGAAGACCAAAAGGAATCCTAGGATTGAATGGGATGCAGAATGCGAAGCGTCTTTTCAAGAACTGAAAAACTACCTAGGCAAGCTACCGATAATGAGTATCCCCACAGAAGGTAAAGAGCTTAGAGTATACCTTGTAGTCACAGAAAACTTATTGAGTTTGGTACTCATTCAACTTGATGATAAAACAGAAAAACCGATCTATTTCATCAATAAAACTCTTACCTCAACAGAGACACGATATACCAAGATCAAGAAATTACTCTTAACCCATGTGTATACTTCCCAAAAACTAAAGTAATATTTTCAAGCTCATTCCATTGGGTAATGACAATTTAGCCCTTGCGAGAGGTCTTGTCAAAGAAAGAAAAATCCCGACGAGTACAATAATGGTCAGTTAGTTTGGGAGAACAGGACATTCGATTTGAACTAAGGCATTCAGAAAATGGTAATACACTCGTCGATTTCTTGGCAAATTTTCCGGTTGATGACCCTCATTGCGAAGAAGAGGATATCGATCTCGTACAAGAACAATTCGAAGATAAATCATACAAAATATCAATGAAAGGTTAGTAGCTTTTAACCGATGGATCTACAGGTCCAGCAGCCTCAGGAATCGGTATCGTTCTTATCACAACCTCAAATGATATGATCGAGAAATCAATCTGACTCACTTTCAAGGCAATCGATAATGAAGCCGAATACAATGCATTAATCCATGAGATGGATATGGCATTACAGTTTGAAGTGACCGAACTCTCCATCTACATAAACTCCTTATTAATCGTGAACCATTATACGGAGAAATATAAAAAAAAATAGCAAGATGGTGGACTACGCCGCAGCAGTAACTGACATAATAAGCATATTCAAATAGGCAACTATCGAGTACTTATCTCGAGGAGAAAGCAGACACGCGGATTCCCATACTTACCTCGTCGGAGCCCTCGGAACCGAAGCTCAGTATCTACAAATCGAAGTTGTATCTACCCCCAATATTAATATCATCCAATCAAATTCCATTAATACTGGGGGCAATAGATTGAAGACGACTTTCCTTACATAATTGAACCAGAAAAAAAGTTTGATGGTGCACTTCCCGATGATCCCAGCGAAAGACGACAACTGATCAACAATGCTAAACGATATACTGTCAGCGATAACTTTCTTTACAAGAAATTAGTGGTAGGACCGTATCTGACATATTTTTCTGACAAAGAAGCCCTCGATTTTTTACACGACCTGCATGATGGCACTTACGGGTCACATGCAACATGATGATCTTTGGCAAATTGGGTTATTTCTCAAGGGGTTTTTTGGCCAAAAATGAGAGCTCAAGCCATTGAATATGCCAGTAAATACGATGCTTGTCAGCAATATAGACCCAAAATACAGACTCCGACTTTAGAACTCTATTATAGCAAAGTATGTTGGTCATTTAAAAGATGGGTCCTCGATCTCATCGGAGAGTTCCCAGACTCACCTGGAAAATGGCAACATCACTTGGTAGCAACTGACTACTTCACTAAATGGGTCGAAGAAATCCCTTTGTGTCGAACACAAGAAGACGAAGTCATCAAGTTCATCTGGGAAAATATTATCATCAGATTCAGTTTCCCCCATCTAATCCGCATTGACAATGGACCATAGTTCGTTGGTGCCAATGTGGTCAATTTTCTCAATAAGCATAACATCATTCACTATCTTTCTAATATAACTACCCATAGGGGAATGGTAAGGCCAAAATAATCAACTGTACCATAGTCAATGGAATAAAATAATGTCTGAACGAGAAAAAGGGAAATTGGGTCCAGGAATTGCCGCATGTACTATATGCATATAGAACGACACCACGAGTATCCACGGGGTGTACACCTTTTTTGATTAGCCTATGGAATAGAAGCCATCATCCTAACACAATATCATCACCCAGTACGTAATTATGAACTGACAGACAAAGAAAATGAATTTGAATTAGCATGAAAAATGAACTGGACAGAATAAACAAGAGATCGAGCAATTATGAACTTGGGAAGGTATCACTAGGCATTGGCAAAATCCTACAATAAAAGAGTCTGACATAGACAGTTCAATATCAAAGACTTTGTACTACGAGAAGTACCAAAACATTGAAAAGAGCTAAACGCCAGAAAACTCACAGAAAATAGGGAAGGCCCCTTTATCGTGATCGGCAAAAACAATCTTGGGTCTTATGATCTAATAACAGAACATGGAGATTGCGTCCCCAACCCTTGGAATACAAGGAGGCTGAAGCTCTATCATAGATAAAGCTATCTCACGCTTTTTTATTTCTACAATATTTCACAATTTTTTTTTGTACGACGTTCTTATATTAATGAAATGCATGTGTTTGATCGTCTACACCTCTATTATACATATTTATAATCTACTCAATACATTCATTACATCTACTATACATTTTTCACAGATAACTCCAATCTACTATACAGATCAACACACATATTATTCAAACAGTCGAACAGAACATATAGATAATCATTATTTTTTTGAGCTTCGCAAATACACACTTTTTTCTCCACTTTGTGAACTACTCGCCTGCTTGTTTTCTGCCTCACAAAACCTTACTATTTCATGTTGACGATGCTTTTGGTGAGAACGCGGAATCAAATTTTCAGTTTCCTCCTCTTCATCCTCTGACCAATTCTCTACATGTACAGGAGCTGATTTTTGAAAACCCTTCCCGTTCTCATCCGTCATAAGCCATTGGTTCTCATCCTTTGCATTTTCCACATCAAAATGTTTCCCACAATCAGTGATATATTTTTTAAATTCATTTTCTACCCTAGCTAGCTTACCTCCATAGAAACTAATCACTATGTCCAGGTAACGCTCATGGGCAGTCTGAGCATTCACTTGTGCTTACACTAGATGCAAAAATCCCCTCAACTCCTTATGTACATCTAATAAACGATAATGATTTTCCTTCAAAAGCCCTCAGCTTCTTTTCCACTTCCTTTCTCAGGGTTATTTCTTCGGTAACTCGAGCTGCGAGATGAACGTTTTGTTTGATGCACAACTTCAACTTTTCTTGCGACTTGTTCGAATTACTCTCTAAACTAGCTCGGATTGGCCATTGTTGTTTATTCACATTGAAGAATAAGATCTGCATCTCCCTTCGCCCTTACACAAAACCACAAGCCTCGAGTAATACACTTATACTATCCCATATAATAGATACCCCAGCTTGAGCTGAACATCTTCTCGCCTCTACGCTATGTCAATTTCACGCTTTCTGCGCCAAAAGTTACACTCAAGCTAGATCTGGTATCACACCCCTCTCTTTTAAAATCTCTACATGAGCATCTTTTAACTCTCATTCTCTATCGGCTTCGGTCTCAAAGTACAGTATCACAGATAGCAACGCTCTCTGACACCTGGCTTTATCACCCTTATCAGCAAAACGAACATCTGCTATAGTTTTTTTAATAACCCAAACCTCTCATCTTCTTTTCTCTTAACCTCATCTCTATCTATTTTCATTTTAGCATATCTACCTTAGAGAGCATATAATTTACTAAAGCTTTTCACTGATATAGATTTAAAATGCCTTATCTAATATTTAGTTTTATTTAATATCTGTTGAATGTGAGTCACGGTGTCCCTAGCTATACTCAATGCTATCTCCATGGTAGTAACATATGCCCTCAAACGCTCTACCTCCTACACATATTACAACATTTTCTATTATCAAAAATATTCAAAAAACATCATTTGAAACTCTATGTATCTATCACAACTTACAGTTTTAGTAACAAACAAGTTATAATTTCACAAAACCAAACAGAACAGCAATACAGTCTAAAATATACATAGCAAAACTAAATAATTTGTATCAAAGCTCTTCCTCTATATTCGATCTACCTCTAGCAGCAGTACCTTGAGTACGTTCTTGAGTGGGCTCAATGATAAGCAGAAGAGACTCAGTCACTACATTTTCAGTAGCCACATTGTCTTTTGGTCGCTCTACTTCGACCTGCTCTTCCATCTCCAAAGGAAAGTTTATTTCATCATACCTGCCAGCTAGGCCAAGCGTATTATCGCGCTCTGTTGAACCAAAACACCATGAGGATTGGATCAGGTTGTCCCTTCCAACCTTCGTCGTATCCATAGCCTGCTCCAAAGTATGTTGACGCTCGACCAATTGCGCACGCATCTCAGCCCGCACAATAGCTTTCATAACTTCTACTGCTACATCTTTATCTTTCTCAGTGTGAATAGCTAGCTCACTCAACTACTTATTTAGCTCTGCAATTTCTCCCTTTTGTATCCTAACCTGTTGGGAAAGCTCTGAGTATTCCATGTTTCTTTTTAACAAAAACTAGGTGGATCCTTTCACAAGCAGAGACAACTGGCAAAAGAAAAAGTTAATCAAAATATAGTACTATCCATAAGAAATATACTATCATACTAACAATTACATGTCCAATCTGCTTTTGAACATGCTCCCCGAGCTTCCCCGGATCACTCCCAGTAAGAGAGAAGCACTGGTTTTCTACCAACCTTAGCTTAGCCACTACCTCTAACCAAGTTTGGCCGTTACTTTCCAGCTCATGCTACTTTCTTTTTTACCGCACAACCTCCTTTTCAGATGAGACCACTTCACCCACCTTTTGCTTCTTTGATACCTAGCACCAAAAACTTCTGGCACAGACAGGTCACCAACTTTTGGAACCTCGGTAGAAAGCTAAGAAAGTTTCTGGTCCATTTTTCTCAATCTCTTAAACTTCTGAGGGCCACTTGAGCTTGAAGGAGGAGGAATGCCAGTTAAAACGGGCATAGGCGGCATGTCCTCATCTACCAAGTCCACCCGAGCTACAATATCTCGTCTCTGGTTTGCTCACTGCACTTTAAGGATCTTCAAATTCATCCTCTTGTCCCTATCAATATTTAGATCTTCGAGCACCTACTTCAAATCTTTCTATTCCCAACCCACACAGTCAAATAAACCCGAGGGATCAGAAGTCGCAATAATCGCAAGACCTGCTTGACAAAGGACACAAACCTGGTTAGCAGCATGAAAGCAGTCTGACATTTACCAAAGGTAGCATAGCACATTTACTCAAATTAAAAATTTTAAATTCCAGCTCGAACGCTGGTTTATCTGGGACCCGTATACAATTTCCCCTAACCAGATGGTCGTTCTACGGTCATACAGCAGAATCAAAATAAAAAAAATTGGCCTCATGGAATCTTTATACAGATAGCAACTCCTACTAGCCTTCAAGTACTTCATCTTGTAACACTTTATCATGTCTTCTACAATGAACTGCCCCGCATTACCGATCGCTCTCCACAATTCATATAACATCTCATAAGCCCTCATCATTTTATACACATTCCCATTCAGCTGTACAAGGGCAACAATGTAGTATATTCATAACCCCCTTCTGGAAATGAGTCAGTGGTACCCGTACCCCAATACCATATAGGAATTGGTTCAAATAATGTAGAAACCCATCATTCGGGCTGACCTCTACCGACCCATCATAATATGATATCTCCACATCGTCATGGATTCCCCTCTCCAACTTCAAGAGATCAAGTGACGGGACTTGGTAGTAAACCTTGTCCCCTCGACCTGGAAATAATGATATAAACCACAACTCGCCCTCCATTACATAACTCTCCCATCTCCCTGTTAATTTCCCTTTATATTTTAAAAATTCTTTTCCTACATCTAACCCCTCCGGATATATAAAATATTCATCCTCGTCCTCTGTCTCTGTGTTAACATTCCCCGTTACCGCGTCCTCGACTTGGATGGGCACATTTTTACAATTCTCATTCCTACTTCTCTACTATCCCCAACGCCCTCCATACCACCACCATTGTCCTCTATACTTGACGACGATGTTTCCATCGAGCTGGACAATATTACAAATTTACTCATAAGGTTTAAGTTTTTAAAGCGCATACTCGACCTTCAAATAAAAATAGTTTTCGCTCATTCAGTTCGTCCCTACATTCATCACAAAGGCATCTTCAAAACAAAAAATGCAACTCCACCCATATATATATTTTTTTTTTCCAAACAACCTTTTTTTAACAAATATTTACTCAATTCACCCCTTGCACAGTAATTATTCAAACTCTCTCTTCTCCCACAAGCAGTTACAACACACCACTCCAAACAAACACAAAACCAACAATTTCAGGGAGAAAATACTTCAAGCCAGACTTCTACACTAATCTAATTCTAATATAGCACAAACAAACTTTATTTTCCTAGTCACCCGGGTTCTAATCTTCCACATACATAATATAAATAGATATACATAATCCTCTTCAATTGAATAAAATAGAAAAATGTAGAGAATCTCATTAACCTGTACTCGAAGATATGCAATCTTTTGCTTTGCCCGCACCCTTTGACGAAATTCCTCACTTATACTATTCATCTACCACCAGGGTAACACTAGACAAAGCTTTCGTTAACAATGGCGGATAGTTATCAGAACTCAAACGTTTCCTCTCCCTCAGTACATTGTTTTCAAACATTTTTTTTCTCTCTAATATTGTAGTTACTTTATGAGGGGGAAAGAGACGAGTTTTTATACTCTCCCTTAATTTTTAAAACGGCGGCTCCCTCAATGACGTGTCAGTCACCCCTCTTGCCTCTACAGACGCATCTTTTTGCCGTACAGTGTCATCATTTCTATTTGGATAACGAGATCTATTATCACATCTCTCTCTCACATCAGCCATTAAAAAAATTCAATTCCTCCTTCCCGAGGCAATCTGCATGATTACACACTCTGTTAAATAGCTCATACTACCCCATCTCGTCTCACTATATATAGCAAAAATTTAAAATTTGAAAATACACAAGAGAGCTGTTGACACCCACCACAGCCGTTAGCCGTCATAACTGCCTTATAAAATGCATAACATACATATAAGTTCTACCAGCTAGTACAAAGATTACTACATATTACAAGTCAACAGTTAATAGTTCATAGAATTTCGCAAAAAAGTTTATTTATTTTGATCCCGACAAATCGAGCTTACATCTTAAGGTAGTTGCATTTAAAACAGCCCGGGTGATTTGGTTCTTCACATGAAATTATCTCCCCGCCTGATGCTCTTTCGTCCTCCTCTACTAGCTTTTTCAGCATGATTTCTCGAACTACGATCTTTCTTAACATACCATCAGGAATCAGAGTACGAAAAATACCATACTAGAAGTGGCGATACAGCTTTGCACACTTTCCTTTATCGTTCAAACCTTCCAACTACAATGGCCACTCAGGCAAGATAACATCAAAAGGTAACTGACAAAAATACCGTTCATGCAACAGTGCTACCTTGACGGCTAACTTACCTTCCACGGCATGTTGCGCACGTTGAGAGCATGTTCTCACTATGATAAACTTACAACGTCTTTAAAAAGATCAAGAAGAGTTAGTTGATCAAGAACTTTTTATAGCCAACAAGAAAATCCTGTTGCCACACCAAAATATCATACAAATTTTTTTTTGGGGACTATATATTCTCAACCAAATTTTTTTGGGGGAATAGATATTCTCAGCCAAACCAATGTTGAGAAACAACATATCTTCTTTCCCGATGCATCCTCATCATCGGCATAAGAGGACTATTTATTCAGACAACTCACACTTACCATGCCAAAGAGAGTAGTTGACTCAACTTGTGGACTATACCCCTAACATGGTTCAAACTTTAGCGTTACCAAACAATATGAGATATTTCCATATACTTCACTGCAGTTTCAGGTAATTTCCTACAGGACACATCTCTCTCGCACATTGTGCACGACCAAATGGATTAACTCAGCATCTAGTACCAAAGACTAAATATGGAGAATGATGCTACCCTATTAAATGCTGCTATCAATTCCAACTTAACAGTTCGGGGAACTTTTCTCAGGTCGATCCAACTTCCTTGCCACCCCATATCAACAGTTCGAAACATGTTTTTTTATCCAAGTCACATCTACAAGGTCAAAATCATTTTTACAGGACAATATATTTAGAAGAACAAGTACAAAAACACAGTAAAATACCAATGCAAAGACAAGAAAGAACGTATTTATTAACAAAAAAAGGTTACAAATTCAATTGGTTTTAAACAATCGGGTTACAACAACGACAACTACCGGAGTGACCCCCATAGTTATCCCTACCCGAAAAAGCATCTTCATCTTCCACCGTCGCATAGGCTAATTCACGAAGACTGTTAATATGCTCCACCGCCGTTAGAAGAATGTAGTGATACTGACAAAGGAAGAAGAAATCTAATTCAGCAACCTCTGCCTATAATTCAGTCATTCCCTCATATGACGGCTCAATGGGTATGGGTGTCTAAGCTGATAGGGACAACCAGCCAAAATATTACATCTTCAGTTCTCAGTAGTCTGCTTCTACATACCTTACAAAGTCTTCATGAAAAAGCGGGGCTCAAGTCTTCACCATGTTGCAAAGGGAATAGGATATACTTGCCTCTCTATAATAAGATATTTATATCCTGCCAAGTTTGATTGATAAGTCCCAAGAGCCGAAAAGACTGCAATTAAAACCTATTGGAACTCTAAACAACCTGGACAAAGCAATAGCGGATACGTATGAAAGAATATTGGAAATGATCACTGTATTAAATACCTTTACAACAATTCCAAGAAAGCAACTCAAGACCCCTAAAATAGTTTGCGTACATAACAGTTCAAGAAAAGATATTTTTAAATTTGTTTTTCCACTCTATACCAGTACATATAGCAAGCAACTCAAAAACACAAGAAAATAGGAAGCCACATTTTTATTTCATCAATAAAATGGTTACAAATTGCTTGGGTTATCAACAAAACCTACAACTCTCACAATCATTCCCCATGTAGGGACAATCTTCGTCATCAAGTAGTTCCTCGGTCAATGAACGTAGACTAGCCCTACATTGACCAAGGAACTAGTTGATAACCTTTGAATAGGTTAAAAACCATGACCTCTTTTGAGGATTTAGAATTAGAGATCTTTATTGATAGTGACTAACCACTTTTGTAATTGGTCAATCTGAGATAGAAAGGCTCAAAAAAGGGTCTCGATTCGGATCCATGAGAAAAAATATGCAACTGAAGAAACTACCATTCATTGTATCGACGCTCCAAGTAACATGTGCTTATGTATGGGTTTGTTTGATAGAAGCACTAGGATGTGATGTTAACAATATGAGGGAATACTTAATTTTTGCTGTGTAGTGTAGGGCTCACCTTGATCCTCCATTACCTAAAAATTATTTTGGTAACTACAGCCGGTGTTGTTTCATGACCGCAAATAAGGATGACTTACTCGGAAAAGAGGACATTTATGTTACAGGATAGATTATTGGAAATGACATTAAAATCATGACTACTAAGGAAATCCTTGAAGGATCAAAAACTTCTTTAGCAGATATTTTTAGTAGCATTGAATAGATTTTTCATAGTTGCAGGTTCACCAAAGTTGGGCATTTATAGAACAGATTTCGGATGGGGAAGGCCTAAGAAGGTTCAAGTAGCTTCAATCACTACTGGAGGAGACATATATCATAGTAAACGTGAAAGGTTTTGGTTTGTCTCATTTTTTGATTGTGGAGTCTCGTGGTTATTTCAGTCGAATACGGTGGCAGAATTAAGATCGTTGGACAAGTCTTTTACATCCAACAGCCGAGAAGGTAAGTTGGTAAGAAGAACTTTGAAAAAAGGAAAAACCAAATTATTTAAACTGCCTTTGTTTTTAAGCATATTATGTTTTCTCGTTCGAATGAATTCTGGGATAAAAACAACCTTTTCAAACGAGTTTCAAATTGACTCTTTTTATAGGCTTATTTGGGTAACTCATTCAAACGACTTTGAGTCTCGTTCGAACGAGTCTCAGGAAAAATTGTTTTCTTATTTAAGCAAACCTTGTTTTGTTTTTTCTTCGACTAAGTTTTTCAAAGAGTTTATTTTGAGAGCTTTATATCCTTTATTAGAAAGACTAATCAAGATCAATCAAAAATCTAAAACCTTGAGGTTGATGTTGAATTAGTCAAATTCTATTTCCCACATATTGTTCTAGAGTGATTCGAGAAAGGTAATCCTTATTATGAGATCAAGAAGCGTTGCTACGAGAACAAAGGAGATAGGGCTTGAAGCATGGATTTGAAGAGAGATAATCACGAGATGAGGTTATTGACTATGTAAGTGTATTTTAGATTGCAACTCTTTTTGATTTGTAAATTTTTGGTTACCGAGTTTATCGACAATGACCTGTGGTCTTTCTCCCGAGTAAGGAGTTTCCATAGGGTGAAAAATTATTTGTGTATTTTATTTCCCTGTCATAACAATTAATTATTTTTGCTTATTTTGAGATTATTGATTGATAGGAATTGTTCTGACCTAATTTCTCAAAATACATTAAATACGAGCACATAAAATTTCAATTCGTATCAGAGTAGAATCGCTTGTAGGCTTTATATCTTGAGTGGTGATCTTGTTTTAAGTGTTTGCTTAATTTAATGGATTTCAAAAAATTTGGAGGTCCTATAAATTATCCACCACTCTTTGATAGCATAAACTTTCCCAACTGGAAGGTTTGAATGATTACCTTCTTGCAATCCATGGGAGAAGATATCTAGATTTCCATTGAAGATGGATGGGTATCCCCGACTGTAATGCAGGGTAAGCCAGCAATAGCTATAGAAATTCCTAAACTTAGAAATCAATGGATTAATGTGGAAAAAGAAATATTTGATTATAATTCTAAAGGTCTTAATACAATATTTAATGCGTTGAGCCAAAGTGAGTATAGGCACATCTCAGCGTGTACCACTTCGAAAGAAGTTTGGGACATCTTAATGCGCACTTACGGTGATGATACAGTAAAAGAGAGTAAATTACAAATGTTTACCTCACAATTTGAAAACATCCGGGTGAGTAAGGATGAACCATTCAGTGAGTTTTATGCCAGACTGAGGGACATTGACAACAACATTGCCTCTTTAGGGGCTGGATTTACTGATGTTCAAATAGTTCACAAAATTCTAAGATTTTTCCCTAAGAGTTTTAGATCCAGACGTGATGTCACAGAGAAAGCTCAAAATCTTAAAACTATGAAACCTGACATACTTGCTAGAAAATTGCAAACATTTGAAATTGAGATAAAAATGAATAAGAAGAATAAGAGTCTAGCTTTTAAGTGTTCCTCCAACTCTTCGTCTTCTCAGGGAACCAGAGAAGTTGACAACTTATGTGTCTCTGACGATAATGAGGAATTAGACTTCGATTCACAGATTATTGTTATAAGCCAACAGTTTAGAAAACTCCTGAAAAAATAGTAATTTGAGAAACAAGGGTAAAATGTAAATTATAAGCCACGTCCTCATGATCGTGCTAAGTCGTATGACAAGCAGACCAATCTTGAACAAGACTTAAATAAAGTTGAATGTTATAGGTGTCTCAAGTATGGTCACTATGCTCACAGTTGTCCCACTAAGAGTTCCAATAGTAACTATAAGGCCATGAATATTTAAGTTACTTGGGATGATGATAATGATGAATCTGATGCTAATAAAGATCATCCCCAAGGATATGAAAATGGTAACTATTGTGCATTCCTAGTATAATATACTCCAGTAATAATTATTCTAACACTTTTGAACAAGAAAACTCTACTGAAGATCAGAGTAATTATGAAAGTGATAATAGTGAAGAACTCAAGTTTGAAGATTTGTATTCTCAACTTGTTTCTCAGCTTGAGAAACTTAAGAATGAGAAAGATGCTCTTATTGTCAAATTTGATATTTATGAAAAAGAAAAATATACTGTTGTGGAGAAGTTAAAATTGACTGTAACTAAACTTGAGAAGCTTAAACTTGACTTGATTTCTACTAAGCAGAAACTTGAAGTTATTCTCCATGGAGCAAAGAATATTGACAAAATGCTAAGTATGAACAAAAATGGTACTGCCAAAAGGGGACTTGGATTTGATGAGAAAAATACTAAGTCTACTGCACCTCAAATCACCAAGTTTTTTAAAGCCATTTTAGTGCCATCTTTGACCAAAAAAAGTGTTACTAATGCTCCTCATAGGCAGACTAAGAAGCCTTCAATTTTTCGCGTGTTTTATTGTCATGCTTGTGGCTGAAAGGGTCATCTTGCTCCTTATTACAGATATGTTCCTGAATTCTATGATATGAATGAATTTCCTAGAGAAAGAGGGAAACCATATCGACCATATGCCCAATCTGCTGTTAATCCCTCTTTCGTCCAAATGTCGTTGAATGTTTTCAGGAATTTGACTCAAGCGATGGAACTATGATAAATATTGAGACTTTGTTACCTAACATTATATGAGGATTTAACTTTTTATGCAAGCTTTGAGTGTTATTAAATGAATTACTTCCCGCAAAATCTCTCTTTATTTATGATCTCATTATTTTATACATTTGCCAATTGTTGGCGGTGACATCTAGTTCAAGTTAGTTTAATATAATATTCCCTATACTTAATTCGAGATGAAAAAGGCACTATGTGAGACCGAAATATGATAATAAGCCTTTTATTGTTACACCTTTTTGGCCTTCGTCTATGTTTACCCAAAATTTTATCCGTTTCTAGCCTTTTGCGCCTTAAAATATGCCATTAATTTTATATCCAACTCCTTTTAACCTTTTGTTCTATGACGTTTCAGTAAAATCGAAGTGAAGGAAGGATTTTAAGTAGGGAAAGATGAATAGAAAAATATAGTATCCCTGATGTTGAAAAAAAAATTGTTCGAACGAGGTTGGTAGTCATTCGAACGTCATTTTGACAACCCTCTAGAATTTTGGCCCAGGAGCCCAATTCGTTCGAATGAGGTTGAAAGTCATTTGAACGACTTTTTGACAACCCTCTGGAATTTTGGCCCAAGAGACCAATTCGTTCAAATGACTTCATATTTCGTTCGAACGAAATCTGGGATTTTTTTTTTGGTTTTTTAAACCACTCACTGGCCTCAAGATTTAAGCGATTGTAAAGAGTTTCCCTAGTATATAGTGAGAAACTTGGGGAAGAAGTATTCTAGTCAATGTGTACCCAATAAAGAGGAAAAATGATAGGCGGTGCACTCAATTTGAAGAAAGAGAGGGAGAAAGTATAATCTGTAGTCTCAGAATGCCAGCAAGCACCTACTCTGTCATATCTCTTCCCTTACCTATATTATAATCTTTTCAAGACTTGTTTGATCTTGAGTCTAGTACAGTCCGTTTAGTGGAGATGAGTGATAGGGATTCTATATTAAATTAACTTGACGCTGTCTAAAATAATTGATTTTCCTTCTATGAGATCTTTCAGTAAAATAACGTTATTTTTTTTTTGGATTATGAATTTTTCACTCCTGTTTATTCATATTCATATTTCCTCATAGTGATATCAAGTAAATTCTCAATGAATTTGACTGACCCACCATGAGAGGCCTAAGTTGAAACATATTTTTAATATAGTGATCTTCATACGCCTAAATGTCAGGACCTTGATTGGACTACACACACACACACACACACCAAGTTCTTTTATATTATTTCGTTTATGGATCACTAATATTTTCTATATCATGTATCCGCTGTGCTTTTAGATTTGACTCTGTATATTTTGAGGGGGAGTGTGTTTAGAAGTTTTTAGTTTATCTAGTAAGTCATGTGTCTTATCTTATGTTTCCTACGGAATAGGTTTCTTGTCACTGTTTGTTGAATGCTTAGTTTTTGGCTAATATCGGTGTATTTACCTATTTCCATTCCTTTGTTCGAACGTTTTAAGCCTAAACTTGGTATTTCGTTCGAACAAGTAATCCTTTCGTTCGAACGACTTTTTGATTTTTGTTAAAACTTCAAAGTTCATTTCTTTTCTTCACTCTCTCGTACCGACTTGACGACTTGAGTTCTTCCACTTCTTTATGTTTCTGCTCTCTAACTCGTTCAATTTTATTCACGATTGGAAGGGATTTTCTGCGTTTGATCTTTTCAATACTCCTCCTCTTCAATTCTAATGTTTGGCATTCCAATTTGGTGAATTTCTCTCGACAGTTTCGTTCAAGGGTTGTCACTTTCTTCAATAACTCTCATCCTCTTCACCTCTGATCACGATAAGCGTCTTTATGAACCTTCTGTAGTATTGCATCAACCAATTCTAGGTTTGATATCTCTTGCCATAAAATTTACAACTTTGGAGTTTAGTAGTGGTGACTGATCTGATTTTGGAAGTGGGGTCTGACTTATGATTGTTGGGTTTGTGATTGGCTTCATTGTTAGAGAATTGGGGGATTGGAGTTTGGGCGGTTTATTGCAAGTTTTTGGGTTGGATTGTGCACCTGTGATTGTTGAGATATTGGGGATTGGGGTTTGGTTGTTGGAGTATTGTTGGTGAAAGTATTTTCATGTTTTTTTTTTCAGGTGTTGGGTTTGAATGTGGATAATTCCTTGCAAACAGATTTTTTTTATTGTTGGTTTGTGATTGTTGTTTGGGGCTCCTCTGCAAACAGATTTTGTGTATATTGGGCGATATGGCACCTAGGTTATGGGCAGGAACAAAGAGGAAACACTCTAATTCAACATGTATTCTTGATGCTCAGAGAGTCGGGGATAACCTGGTGTATTGGAGTATAGAAAATGGTTTTAAGGATCGCCCGATTGTAAATGAACATATATTAGATATCCAAAGTGTCTATGCAGTTAGTGAGGGCTTCGCGAGTATTTTTGCAAAGTTTGCAGTGAAAGGTTGGACCAAGATTCTTGCTCCCATGGGGAAGGTATATCCTTGCATTGCTCAATTGTTTTTAGCTTCTCTGGAAATGGAGTCCACTAGTTCACTCCATGATCAAATTTTTTCAGTCACTATTGATGGGGAAGAGTTTTTTGTAACTCGGGACAAACTTTATTATATATTGGGTATATCTCCATTTATTCCCGTTTTGAGGTGTGTTTGGTCAGTGACGTCTCATCCATGGCCCGCCTATTCTTCTGAGGATGAGTTTATTGAGGATGAGATTTATGTTCTGCCTGAGCTGCATGTGATGGTTATTGACATCACTTCTCAACATAATCTCTATACTGGATTGGGAACTATGACTCGAAAGATGTTAGATGATGAGTCTCGTCTGGTACATTGTATTGCTATTTCTAATATCCTCCCAAGATCCCAAAAGAATGAACTTTCTAGGCGGATGAAGGTATTTCTCTGTGCCTTCAAGAATAATGTGGACATTGATCTCCCAAACATTATCATTGCATATATGATAGATGCCAGTACCAAAAAGGCGACTCATAGTTCATTACCTTTTGCCCATCTTGTGATGGATATTTTGCTAAAGCTTGGGTATAAGGTATTTCCAGATGAGCCTGAGGATACCAAAGTAGAAATATTGAATGCCAGTAACTTTTATAGGAGTGTATCTCATCTACCTTCTATACTACCATTTGAGCCCGTTCCTCCAGGTGAGCACATAGGCTCCTCTTGCTCGGCTGCACAGACTCAGGGGGTGTTTACTCTTCAGGATGTTGAGAGCATGCTTCTGACTTTGACAGTGGGTATGGGGGTGATGCAGACTAGGTTGGGCGATATTGATACACGACTGGGATATATTGATACACAGTTGGGTAGAGTGGAAACAGAGGTTGTGCATATTCGTCAGATACAGGAGGCGTCTATGTATGATTATGCTTCTGGGTCTGAGGAAACTTGACAATACAGGGTGTCTCTTTTATGCTCTCTATTTTGCTTTTAGTCTTTGATTCATTTATGTGGGACTAGTTTTATTCTGAGCGCACATAGGATAGTAGTCTATGTACTAACATTAACATTGGAAGTCTGTTTAATACTATCTTTTGTATGTTTAATTGTCCAATGGTTCTAATCTTTTTTTCTTTCAGAGAATAGTTTACGATTGTTAGTTGTTTCTTCCGTGATAAAAAGGGAGACAAATATGTATCTCTGACAGGACAGCAAACTGAATGGATATATGCTAATATTTTTCTGGTTTAATTCTTTTATGATTTCTTTCTTGATTATGTGGTTCTCTGTTCATAAATATTTTAAGTTCTTTTTTCCACATATATAATAAACGAGTTTGCTGAGTATACATATATTAAGTAACAAGCTAATGAGTGTTGAGATGTAAGAGGATATCGTCTGTAGAAGAGGTCCAAATATTGAACCTGTTCATGAAAGGGGTGGTGTCCTTCAAAGATCAAGACTGTCTCTGTAGCTGGGAAGTACTACAAAGTAATGTGTAGGTCTTAATTTTTATTTGTCACGAAATGAACCAAAGGGGGAGATTGAAAGGTTTTGGTTTGTCTCATTTTGTGTATGTAAAGGTCCGTGGTTATCTCAGTCGAAGACATTAATAGGATGAAGATCTTCGTACAATCTTCTATCAACCAAGGACCAAGAAGGTAAGTTGGTTAAGTAGAACTCTAATAAAGGGAGCCAAAATGTTTTTCAAAATTGTCTAAACTTTTTGGGAATCTCGTTCGAACGGCCTAAGGTTTCTAAATTATCTAAACCTTGAGGTTGATGTTGAGTTAGCTTATTCTACTTCCCACATAGTGTTCTAGAGTAATTCAAGAAGGGGTTCCTTGCTGTGAGTTTAAGGAGAGTCGTTGCGAGAACGAAGGAAAGTCGTTGCGAGAATGAAGGAGAGTCGTTGCGAGAACAAAAGCGATAGAGCATGATGCTTGGATCATAAGAGATATAATCACGAGACGAGGTTATCGAGTCTGTAAGTATAATTCAGATAAACTCTTTTTGATTAATTAATTTTTGGTTATCGTGTTCATCGGCAACGACCTGTGGTTTTTCACCTGAGTAAGGAGTTTCTACAGGGTGAACAATTGCTTGTGTCATTTAATTCTTTGTCTTTACTATTGATTGTTTTTGTTTAATCCTAGATCATTGATTGCTAAGAATTGTTCTGACCTAATTTCTTGAAATACATTAAATATGAGCACATAGAATTTTTAGTATTCTTAGCTTGAGAAACTCAAGAATGAAAAGCAATCTCTTAGTGTCAAACATGAGACTTCTGAAAAGGAAAAACACATTATTGTGGAGAAGGTAAAATTGGCTGAAACTAAAATTGAGAAACTTAAACTTGATTTAACCTCTACACAGCAAAAACTTCAAGTTATCTATCATGGTGCAAAAAATATTGAATAAATATTAAGTATGACCAAAAATAGTACTGATAAAAGAGGGTTAGGATTTGATGAGCAAAATGTTAAGTCCACCTCACCTCAAGTCACTAAGTTTGTTAAAGCTACCGCAGTTCCATATTTGTCCAAACCTAATAAAATTAGTGCTCCTCATAGACAAACTAAGAAGCCTTTTGTCTTTCATATATTTTATTACCAGGCTTGAGGTCGAAAGGGTTATCTTGCTCCCTATTGCAGATATATTCCTGAATCCCATGGTAGGAATGATCTTCATATGGAAAGAGGAAAACCCTATCGATCATATGCCAATTCGTTTACTAATTCCTTTTCTGTCCCAAAGTCTTTGAAGGGTTTTAGGAATTTGACTCAAGCGATAGAAGTACGAAAGAAAGTGAGATCCATTTGGATTCAGAAGAAGGATCTTCTACCACAATTACGGTACAATATTGCAGTGATGGCTCTAAATGCTTTTAACTCTACCCAGTGTTATGTAGATAGTAGATGTTCTCACCATATTACCGGGGATGCTACTCGTCTGAGCAATGTCACAGATATTCAAGGGGGTGATATTACTTTTGGAGGAGGGATAAGTGGAAAGATTATGGGAAAAGGGATTGTGGAACGAATTGGGTTCCCAACAGTTGATAATGTACTTTATATCAAGGGGCTAACTGCAAATCTTCTGAGTGTGAGTCACTTATATGATGCAGACATCACGGTAACATTTGACAAGAAGGTATGCCGTGTCTTTGATACTCCATGGAAATGCATCGTGATTGCTGATAGAACTTCTGACAACTACTATGTTGTACCACAAAACTCTATTTCATATAAAGTTGTAAAGATGAGTAATACGAAATTGTGGCATCAGCGATTAGGACATGTCAACTTCAACGATCTTGCCAAGATTACAAGTAAGGAGATAGTTCGAGGGGTTCCGAAACAAAACAAGTTAATAGATGCAGTATGTGGACCATGTCAAATTGGAAAGCAAACCAAGAGTCCGTACAAAAAATCTAACAGCATTACCACTACGGAAGTCTTAGAGCTAATTCACAAGGACTTAATGGGTCCTATAAGAGTGAGTACTTTGGGAGGAAAGAAGTATATCTTGGTTATGGTTGATAATTTTTCAAGGTTCACCTGGATCGTACTATTAAAATAGAAGTCTGACACGTTTGAAGAATTTCATACTATATCCCTTTGAATATAGAATGAGAAAGATTGTTCCATTGATAAAATTTGAAGTTATCGTGGAGGACAATTCAGGGACAACGATATGATTGAGTATTGTCGCCCTAATGGGATCAAACATGAATTTTTAGCACCAATCACACCATAGAAAAATGGAGTAGCAGAACAAAATAATCGAGTTCTATAGGAGATGGGGCGGGTATTACTCCATGGAAAGAATGTTCCCAATCATTTTTGGGGAGACGTTATTCATACCTCGTGTCATATTATCAATAGAGTTTATTTTCATCTTCTTACACTTAACACGCCCTATGAACTTTGGTTTGGAAAGATGCCGAACTTGAAATACTTTTGTGTGTTTAGAAGTAAATGTTATATCACCTGTGATCTGGAGAATATAGAGAAATTTGACGCCCTAAGCAATGATGGTGTAATTGCATGTTTTTTGAGAGGATAATCTTCGCCAATACTTTTAGTAAGGATGATGCAATAATAAGCTTTAAACAAATAGGATTTTATGTGGAAACTTAGTAAAGGATAAGAAAAACTATGACCTCGAGGAAGATTTTGGTGTAAAATCCAATAAGTTGTTAGTTGTTACAATTTGCTGCTTGTTAAGAAAGTAAAGAAGAATGAATAATGAAGTTGCAAATTTGAATAACTCGTTCTCTGCCTAAATTTATAGTAGATATAGGCAATTTATAAAAAAGAAAAACAGTTTCCTATTTTGGAGGTAGGGGTAAACTTTACGGATATTCTTACAGCTCTATTTGACCAAGCATAATGGCTACTTTTAGTGGGTCAAGAATTGTAGTCACAGACGTGACATCTTCACGAATGATGGAATGTCTTTGACTAAGGTACGCTGGCTTCTTTTTGTCGAATCTAGGAAATATGCTACTATAATCGCCCCATTCTCGATACAATTACCTGTTATTGTGTTGAGAAGAACATCGGAATATGAAACGGTTATCGAATGTCTATAGAAGTTTGTTGCTGTCATTTCCGAGGCCAAAGTCAAATGAATCTGTCACCTTGGTTTCCTGAGGAACTTTTATTGCAGGACATTGGTCTTCATAATTTATGGAAGGTTGGGTTATAAATAGATGGAGAAAGAAAGAGGTACTATTCGGTAGTGGAAGGGTTTGTAAGCCGTGATGGTAAAGATGTCACCTCAGGCGTGGCATAGTGAGTGGCTAAAGCTTGTGGATAGGGATTTTGGCAAGTATAAAGAGGTAAGTCTTGGCATTTGGCCACTGTTATCACTGTATTTAGAATCGGTGTTGGTGAGGCTGGGGATAACTGATGGAGGAGGCGGTAGAAAGTGTCAAAACAAAGTATGTCCATTGTTGTCAACATCATTTTATGTTGTTGAAGGTCTCGATATTTACAAATTTTTTGGAAAGGTGGCTACAGCTTGTATTGAAGATGACAATGCGAAGGTGGGTAGGACGTCATGTGTCTTTGGTCGACACAATTTTTTTTTTGCAATTTTCTATTATTATCTTACTGCAGGATGCACACATGCGACTTGTTTTAGAAGTTCCCTGACTTGAGATTCATTGAGTTTCTTAGGATATTGTTGCCCTTTTCGCCGAAGGATATGTCAGATTCTAGTGAAAAAAGCACATAGCATCGAGTCCTTTATGTCCAATGATAAAAAGTAATATATAGATTGATGTAATGTAATCGAAGAAAGATTTGTTGAAGTTAAAATGTAGAAGAGTACTTAATGAATAAACTTTGTTGTGATTTTGTACTGCATTCGAGATGGTGATATTGAATAGAAAGAAATATATTTATGCGAGTATAATTTAGTCGAGTCATTAGTTTGCCGAGAAAGTTGTGCCCAATTTTACGTAGGATTAAGTGGGCGAGTTTAAAGATGTCAAAGTGAAGTTTGTTGACTGTGTGGGGCCTGAAATGGTTTCCTAGGAGGTTTGATTTGACTCAGATGTGTAGAGTTCCAATACGAATTGAATGAGTAATTTGACTGCTTGTATTCTTTTGTATATAAATACCATGTGTAGTTTGGAGTTTATTTTTAGGCGTGGAGATGGTGAGTACGAGAGCGCAAGTTCGGGAGTATGAGCGTTCCAATTGTATTTACGCTAAGTATTGGGCGCTGCTAGATAGGAACTTTGGGAAGAGCTGCATAAAGGGGCAACCATTGGTGCCAGTAGAGCCCAACTATAAAGAGTTGAGTGAAGTAGAGGGGAATGAGACAAAAGAGGTATATGAATTCCATTATAACTTGTAATTTCTGAGTTCTCCTGAATGCGTCGGCAAGATAAGGAATCAAGCCAAGTCTTTTGTGAAGAAAGAAGATGATTTAGCTGGTCGAAGAGTATGAAGAGTAAAGTGAGTGTTGTTGGTATGTAAAAAATAGGTTTATGTGTAAGGTGTTGTTTAAAATTAACGAATATATTTGTCGTCGATATTTGTTATTAAAATGTTCTCGAATATGATTTGACTTGCGTGAACGAATGAAATTTAATGATACAATATTGTACGAGTATGTGAATATATGGTAGCAACATTTGGGTAATTGTGTTGTCGAATAAGATTAGAATTTGATTTTCTGTTCAAACAGTCCCAAGAATATAGGAGAGTTCTAAATAAGGATAGATTTGGGTAGGTAAATGGAGATAAATGGCTAGGTGTACTCCTATAGGTGATATTTTGAAGTATAAAGAAATATATATATAATTTATTTGTAATAAAATAGGCTATGCTTTGGCGAGGATGGATACATCAGAGGATTTAAAAAGAGATATGGAAGGTTTGGAGCAACAGTGTGTGGGCCTATTAGCTTATAGAAGGTAAAGAATCAAAGACTTCAAGAACAGACGTATAAGGCGTTATTCTTGATTACTCGAACGGTCATAAAGTGGTGTGATGAACAGTCGGGTAGGGCCAATAAATATTCCCGTGGTTAGCGATTGTTCATACTTTACAAATTTAGAAAAGACTACTTCAAGTGTGGATTCTCTGTGTTCATCTCTTGAGTCGTTGTCAACCATAGGAATGGAGGAGACCAGTGTGCTAATTGAAAAGGCAAAGTTTCAAAATAGAGGGATATTGAGGCTTTACGAATTCAAAGTTAGTGGTTTTCATGTATTCATTTGATATTTGTTGATTCTGTTAAAATCCTCTGATGATATAGACACGGTAGTGGTAGTTTAGGAAGTAATTACAGTTGAAAAGGATGAAGTGGAAGTAATTAGAAAAATCTTGAGGTAGGGTTTTTATGAAATTGGTCGTGATATTTGAATGATGATGGTGTGATTGATGAAGGCATTGCTATCGTAAAGGGTTAAAGAATATTTGTAGAGAGAAAGGTTGTTAGAAATGGGTGGTGACGAGTGGAGAGAGTGATTTGTGGGAGTCGTTGTTTTTACAGCGCGACTGTAGAGTAATACCAAGTGTTGGAGATGTAAATTAGAAAGGGTTCGCTAATAGGGCGCCGGATTATGCGTGATTTGGCCAGGTTTTACGTCGAAGAGGGCAGAGTTTTAAATTTTATAATTTGGCTTGTTTTGGCGGGAAGCATGGTAGTGTCAAAGTGTATTCGAGAAGCTACGGTTCCTGAACTTCGATAAAAAATGTTAGTGATAGAGAAATAGTTATTGATGTTAAGACTTATAAAAAATAGTAAATAATTATTGTATGGAAAAAATAATATAGCAACTGTGTATTCAGACAGTAATGATAGAATGAGGTGTTGGAGATTAAAATTAACAATGATATGAATATTAGCATATGAATATATATAATGTATTAGATATGATAGATACTAATTGTTGTTAAAAAATAGAATATGATTTTTAGGTTCATAAAAAATGGTTGAACCTATCAATATTGATGATAAAGGAATCATTGAGAACCTGGAAGATGTAAAGCCCCTTTTAATTGATGTGGCAGCTTGTGTCCAAAAGTTGGGTAGTAGGTATAGGGTGGGGTTGAGTAGCGTGGATGTGGCTAGTGTCGACCAGTTTAAGGTGGCACCCAGGAATGTTGAAGTTTTGGAAAAGGAGGATACCGAGACTGATGTGGATCACGAGCCACAGGCTAGTGATCGAGACGGTAGTGGGGGTGGGGAGGAAGATGTTGAGGATGATGATGAAGCTTGTTAAGGAGAGGGCCCAAAAATAAGTGAGATTTTGATTTTTAAAAAGTACGGTATTCCATAAGACATTAGGTTAGATAAACATCAGTATGACATGACAAATCAAGAAATCCCTTTAGATGGCATTATTGTCCATCAAGAACAAATTAGAAAGGGTTTGAAGCTTCCGCTTTGAGCTGATCAGAAGAAGTTGTTTAATTTCTTTGATATGGTACCTGGTCAGTTCAATCCTAATGTTTATGACCTCTTTCGGGTATGTGGGGTGATAATTAGATGATTAATGGCAAAAGGGGAAGAGTTGATCACGGTTGATGATCTATCTGTGTACTACACGCTCAAATAGAACCCTCAGAAGTTAGGATATCGGTATTTGGTGAGGTTGAAGTGTCCCGAATATTTTTATTTTATTTTATTCTATTTTATTTATTATTATGCATCACGCATCCATATTCATACCATACATCATGCATCATCACTTTCTGCATCTGCATTTCCTTCCTCTTATCAGGTTCTATACTTTTCTCCTTTTTTGTATTTCGGTGGTTGTTGGCGGAGGAGGTGAGTTGTGTTTGGGTGCCCCGTGATTGAGTTGACGGAGGTGTCGTGATTGCTGTTGATGTTGTTGTGATTGTAGTGTGGTGTGATCCGGGAGGGATCCGTGGTTTTCTGAGTTTTCGATGAAGTTTTCCGTTGAGGAAACTTTTGCCAAGTTTCTACTCTTTCTATTCGAACAAACATCTTTCTGTCTGAATAGATCCTTATCTGGTTTATTCTATTCGAACAAACTTGACCCTGTTCGAATATATTTCAATCTGGTTCATTCTATTCGAACAAACCTTGTTCTGTTCGAATATATTTCCATCTGATCACTTCAATTCGAACAACATCTTTCATGTTCAAATAGATTTCTATCTGTTCCATTTTACTAGAACAAGCCCTTTCCTGTTCGAATATAATCCTTCCTGCTTTGTTTTGTTCGAATAGAAACATATTCTATTCGAACATAGGCCTGTTTGAATGACCAGGTTGGGTCTTTCTTTACAATTCTTGGCTGTAGGATTACCTCGAATGGAGTGTGGGATCTTAGGGTTTTAATTACCCATTTCCTTTTCATTTCTCTCCTCACTCCTCACTTTCTCACCCACTCTCCTAATTGGAATATTCCTCTCTCTTTCGCTCCTCCTTTGCAATCGATTGTTAGGATTGATCTCGCGACTTCTTAGGCGAGTGTCCCTTCGTTGCTAAATTCCTTTACTAGTTTAACCTGTGTTAGCTAGAGTTATGCATTGGCATTAAGGTGTTTGTGATTAGGTTTTAAACTATATTGTTTCTTCGGTTAAAATTGTGGGTTCAGCATTGTTGTTTCCTATTGTTAAGCATGTAGGGCGTATTTCCCCTTGTCCTTTAGGAAGTTGTGCATTGTGTGGTACTCTCATGGGTTGCCCTTTGCGGCTATGTTCCATTCTAGGAGAGACTAATGTTGTTGAATTTTGTGACTGGTCAATTAGTCATTGTTCATCTATTGCAGGATGTTGTGACTGGTCAATTAGTCACTGTTCATCTGGTGTTGGATGTTGTAACTGGTCAATTAGTCACTATTTGCATCTATATTTGGATTGTTTAGCATCCTCTGAGGCAGGTGGTTATCCCGCGTGTGTTGGCCAGATTGTGGCTGTTGGATTAGGATTGTTTGCCCTCCTCTCAAGCAAGGGTTATCCTATGTGTGGGCCGTGGGGGCGGCTTTGGTGTTTTAATCCTTGGAATTTGGTTTCAGTGTGGGTTTCTTTTATTCTTTTAGCTTAACGAGATCGGCTTTGGTGTTTTAATACTTGTTATATTATAAGGTTATTTAGCCTTATTGGGCATTATTGAACCATGGTTTTGCTCACTCTCGCTTTGTTCCCCCCTTTCAGAGGCGGAGTAGTTGTAGAGTTTGGCTGAGAGTATCAGCTGTTAGTTCCGGTGTTGCAGTTGCTGTCCCTGCTCCGGTTTTAGTATTTTCTTGTATGTTCTCGGCTTTTGACGCTGTATGTTTTGGATATTGTATTTACATTTTTAGTTGTATATATATATATATCTTTACTTCCTCTTTATTTACTTTTACTCTGTTGATATTGCTATAGTCAATGACTAAGCCTGAACTTGTCTATAGCTTGGTTGTTTGTGGGGGCGAATCGGTTGGATTCCCTGACCTGTAAATCCTGAATGATAGTAATTGGTCTAGCTACCGATTATTGGATTTTGGGGAGTGACAGAGGTTTTTGAAGAGACTTCTGTTTAATGATATGGTATCTACAGGACGGCAGTACAGCGATAAATGTCTTCTCGTGTTGGGGAACTATGAGTTTAACAAGAAAAATCTTGGGGAGTCCATAAATTGAAAAGACTTTCCATTTAGGTTTGTGGTTAGGTAACGTTATTGACGATGTTGTAGATTTGGTTGTATTTATTGAAATCGTCGTGTAATTGTTGTTTGTATGCTTGTATAGCTTTGAAGGAGATTGACAAGAGTTTAACCGTAAAAGAGAAGCTATACAATATCTGGAATGGCTTTTACGGTAGGATCGATAACCTAGTTATTGACCAATAGAAAGTGGACACTTTGTTTCAAGTAGTAGGGTTAAAGAGATCGAGGGCTAAAGGAGCAAAGGTTCTGGTTATCGACAGAAAAATGTCTACGAGGAACAAAAGAGTTGCGGACTTGAGTTTGCCCCTTGAGAATCCTGTACTAAGTAGTTATACACCCAATTCTGCAACTGCAGAGTGGGATGCGATGCTGACAGAATAGTTTGGCAAGAGTAAGAGAAAGAGGGCTGTTAGCCAGGTTGTTGCTCCCTGCTACCCCTGAAGAGGGCCTCTCGAAGATTAATAATCGAGTAGGGGCAAAAATTGGCAAAAACCTAACTGTTATGACTGATGAGGGACCTCCAAAGGCTTCGACAAGCATGCTGGCAAAAAGTAAGGTATCTGCGGAGTTGACGAAGAATAAATAAGTGGATGAGTCAGAAACTGAAGTCCAAAAGACCATGGATGCTTATGTGTCTGGGACGACTATGCTAGAGGAAGTTAACGATTGTTTGGTAGGGGCAGAATGTTTTATGACTTTCCTCAGTGAGGGCCACTGAAACATGTCTAAGGTGAGGAATTTTTCTGCTTTGCTTCGATTAAAGAATTTGGTGCCCCATTCGAATAATCATATTATAAATGTAATGAAGATCAAGAAGTTGTTGACCGAGGCCAAACCTCGCATTGTTGCTGCTGGTACCTTGGCAAATCGGCTACTTGCCTGCAAGAATATTGAGAAAGAGTTGGTGAAGAATAAAAAAGATCTGATTGAGGAGAAGAAGAAGTTGGAGGCGAGGCTGGGTAGGTCTAAGCTCGACGCTGGGAAAGCGAAGGAGGTTGCTCTTTGTGAGGCGAAGAAAAGTTTTGATAAACAGGTCGAGAAGATAAGGGTCGACCTCGCGAAGGATAAAGAAGAGGCTTTGTCTTTGCAGAAAGCAAATTTTGAGAATGACGTGCGGGAACAGATTAATGATGCTTGAAAGGCTATGGAGGTAGAGCATGGAAAAATCTTGGAGGAGATGAGGGCTGAACTTATTAGAGAGAACCTTGACCCATCCAAGAAGATGAAGGAAAATTTTGTGGGACAGTTCGAGGAGATGGAAGAGAGAAAAGATTTTTACAGGTAACCTATTTTTCCTCGATTCAAACCCGGAGGACAAAGTTCCTGAAACATCTGAGGCGCGTGATGGACTCCAAGCTCTGGAGGATCCGGTGATCATGATTCTCGAAGGTTTTTGTCTTGAGGAAATATTGGATGAGCTTGTTTCAGGTGGATTTATGAAGATTGATGATGCAGTCTCTCCCCCTACAGAGTAAAATATGTTTGGAAAAGCTTTTTGTTTGATAAAAGATGTAGAAATGGTCGATGGGACCGAAACAATATTTTGTTATTTTTGGAATTCTTAGGTTTATGTTTTGTCAAAGAATATTTTTGAAAGTAATGTATGCATAGTTTTTGTTAAATTTATCTAAGTGTTTTTGTTCGACATGATCGATAGTATGAGATAAGATTATAGATAATGTACAGAGGGTTGCTTTGAAGCAAGTATCTGAGATGATGAAAAGAGGGCCATGTAATGGCAAGTATCTAAAATGATTACCAGATGTAATTCCTCAATGGGATATCTGAGTTTTGATTAAAAAGAATATAATATGACATGTTTTGTTCGATAAGTAATGAATACAAACGAGAGTATCCTGTAATTGGATAGTATTTGCCGAAGAGATGAATGTTAGTTTTGATGCTTACTTATCAAGTATGTATCAATAGTAAGTCAAAGTAAAGATAGTAAAGATGAATGTTTGATAGATGTAATTGAAAGTAAAGATAGATTTATTATAATCAGTCAAAAACGGTTATAGTTGTTATCTGTAAAACATTTTAAGTTGGGCTATATTTCATGGATATTCGAGTTGTATTTCATCTTCGGTCATTAACCCAGTAATTCCCAATATCGGTTTTGTCACTAATAATGTATGGTCTTTACCAGTTTTCTGATAATTTACCAGAATTTTTAGGTCGAGTACTGTCCTGGATGGGTCGAAGGACAAGGTTGCCAATGCCAAATTTTTATTTTCAAACCTTTTTGTTGTAAGCTTTCTTGAGTGTTTCATTGTACCGCCCCAAGTTTGCAATGGCTTTGTCTCGGGTTTCTTCGATCCAGTTGAGGTTACAGGGGAGTCCTAGCTCATGGTCTTCATCTGTGATTTTTCTTTGACCACTCGGTAGATTGAGGTTTGAAAATATGGCTGCTTCAGTGTTGAAAGCCATCATAAATGGAGTACAACCTGTAGATGTTTGAGGAGTCGTCTGGCATGCCCATAAGACACTTAGCAATTCATCGACCCATCTGCCTTTTTTCTCGTTGAGGCGCTTGCTTAGCCCTGACTTGATACTTTTGTTAATGGCTTCAGCTTGGCCATTTCCTTGAGGGTTGTATGGTGTTAAAGTATACAGCTGAATCTTATATTAGTGGAGGAAACTGAGAACTTTGATGTTGATGAATTTTTTTCCGTTATTAGATCGAATCATTTGAGGGCAGCCAAATCTTGTTATGATGTATTTCCAAAGAAACTTAATGACTTCATTTCGTCAGTGTGACATAGAGAAACTGCTTCAAACCATTTGGTGAACTAGTCTGTGGCCACAAGAACGAACTTGTGATATCTTGATGCGGGGGGGGAAAGGTCCAATGAAATTGATCCCCCATCTTTTGAATGGCCAGAGAACATTACTTATGTGCAAGTCAAGTGTTGGGCTTTTGATGTCTTGAGCGTGGATTTGGCATTTGCAATACCTACGTACAAAGCTTTCGCAGTATTATCTTGGGCTAATAACTATCCCGAAACGTGAGCAACACAGATTCCTTCGTGAAGTTCTTTAATCTAAACTTGGGCTTGTTTCTGTGATATGCACTCAATAAATGGTCCTCCTCCAGTGATGTAATATAAAATTATATTCTAAACTGTGAATTGAGGATATTTTGCTTGGAGGGATCGGGTCTCTTCTTTCTTATTAAAGAGGATATTGGAATTAAGGTATACATATAATGCTATTCTCCAATCTTCAACGTCTTTATCTACAATAATATTGATTTGCATTGTATAACTTATATCGAGATTAGAATGTTCAATGATTTCGATGTCTAAAGTTCTCTTTTCCCTATCTTCAAGCATTGCAGTAATGTATGCTAATGCGTCAGCGTGGCAATTCTCGGCTCGAGAGAGGTAAGAGATTATTACTATTTTGAATTTGATCATTTTCTATTCGACCAAGGCTGCATAATCAACCATCTTGCCTGATGATCTAAACGTTTTGTTGTAGTGGTTGGCATCGAGGAAAGAGTAGACGTAGATGGCTATTTCTTCCACCCCAAGTGCTATAGCAAGATCCAGTCCATGGAGGATAGCTTCATATTCTATTTTATTTTTTGGTGGTGTAGAACTTGAGTTTAATATCTTTCTCGATTCGATGATTTGATGGTGTAACGAGGACGATGCCTATTCCAGATCCTCGCAGTGCAGCAGATTCGTCTGTAAAGAGTTTCTATCCTATGCATCGTGACCATGCGTCTAGTTCTGCGATTGAGTCATTAGCCAATACTTCTTCGAGTTCTTCCCAATCGGGGTCTTCGACTGGAAAGTCTACCAAGAAATCAACTACTGCTTGTCCTTTGATAGATATATGAGGCTCGAAGGAGATATCATATTCGTCGAGGAATACATACCATTGTTGAACTCTTCGAGATTTTTTTTTGAAAAAGTACAAGTTTGAGAATCTGGTAATAATTTTGATGGGATGAGCTTAGAAATATGGTAGAAGTTTCTGAGAGCTGTAGACCAAAATGAGTAGTTATTTTTCAGTTGTTGTATATCTATTCTCGGCAGGCATGAAAGTTTTGCTGATGAAGTAGATTGGTTTTTCCATACCTTCGTCTTCTCGAATAAGGACAAAGCTAATGGAATCATCGGTTGTTAATAAGTACATTGTTAGTATTTCGCCATCAACTGGAATACTTACTACAGAAGGACACCCCAAGTATCTTTTAAGATCCTGGAAAGCCAATTCACAGTCAGGGGTCCAAACGATTTCCTTAGGCTATTTTTTTGGATAGTGGAGTTGAATATCTACGAAAAAGGAGGTAAAGAAGTTTGCATCGATCAGATGACTTGGAGATGAACCTGTGAAGAGCTGTAATCTTTCTAATAAATTTTTGTACATCTTTTTTGGTTTGAAGAGATGGCATTTCCATAAGTGCTTTGATTTGTGCCGGATCGATTTCGATTCCTCTCTTACTAACCAGGTGACCCAAAAATTTACCAGATGCGACACCGAATTGGTATTTTTCTAGGTTAAGTTTTATCTGGTAGGTACGAAGGATATCGAAGATGGTTTGGAAGTTGTTGCAATGATCTTCACGCTTCAAGATTTTGCGGATCATATTGTCGATGCATACCTCCATGATTTTGCCCAAATAATCTTTGAACAATTTAGTAACAATCCATTGGTAAGTGGCTCTTGTATTCTTTAATTCGAAAGGCATCACTGTGTAACAGTAGAGACTTCTTTTTGTGACAAAAGTTGTTTTCTTGATCTTCTTCAGCGAGAGGAACCTGATTATAACTGGAGGATGCATCCATCATAGAAAGAAGTTCGTATCCTGCTATAGAATCGAGGAGTTGGGGGATCAGCAGGAGAGGAAAGTTATCTTTCAGTGTGAACTTGTTGGGCTCTGTAAAATTGACACAAACTTTGATTTTCCCAATTTTCTTTGGGACAGCCACTATGTTAGAAACCCATTTTAGATATTTTTCTTCTAAAATGAATCCGACGTGAAGGAATTTATCAATTTCATCATTAACTGCTTCACGAAGGTCAAAGACTAAATTGTGACACTTCTGCACAACTGCTTTGATATCTGGAAGGAGGTTGAGCTTATGACATGTAATCGAGGGATCAATGTCAGGCATTTCTTGAAAAGACTATGCAAAGATGTCAACGTTCTTCTTTAGAAGTTGGTTCATGGTTTTTTTATCAGTTGATAGTTTGGAGCCAATAAAGGTATTTCGCTCTAGTCCATAAAGTTCAATGGAATCCACTACCTCAGTATTATGCTGCTCGAATGTGGGGGAGTGTTTCCTGCTGTAACTGCTATGCTTTCAAAAGTTCTACTGTATGAGAGTTGGTAGCGGTATTCTCGTACATACGTGCAACTGCTTGACTTCCTTTGATTTTACAGGCTCCATGATTTGCTGGAAATCGCAAGGCCAGATGGTATGTCGAAGGTACTGCTTTGATCGAATGTAGCCAACTTCGACCTAAGATTCCCAAATATTTTGACTCCGCATCAATGGCAACAAATTTGATGAAAGTGGTTTCTGATCCCGCTTGAACTAGCAAGGTGATTTCTCCTGTGGCCGATTCTTAAGAATCGTTGAAACATGTGATGGTAGTTGTCAGCTTTTACTTAATCTTTGAGGGTGAAGACGTCAATTACTCTTTTGAAAATAACGTCTGCTGCACTTCCTGTATCGATAAGAAGTGTGTGTAGATAGTCCTGTCCTACTTTGAGCATGATGACCAGTGGGTCATCGTATGGGTACTTGACATGGCTTGTGCCACAGTCCTCGAATGAAATATGGCATGGATATTTTGATTTGCTGGAGCTGGGGATAATTTTTGCCGACTTGTCAGAGGATGTTATTTTGCAACAAGATGTAATTTTATCATCTTGTTTTCTCTTTTTTTCTTTCTCAATTTTAATCATATAAAGATGGCGGGCCTGTCCTGTCCTTGCTCTTGTTCAACGTCTTTCCCTATAGTTTCTTCTTCGAGGAACTTCTGAGTGTCGAGTACATAATTGTGAAGTCTTCCCGCTAGCAGAATGCGATGGGAAATCTGAATGAGAGAATAACAATTGTCAGTCTCATGGCTATGCACGTTATGATACTGGCATAAGGGTTTGTTTGGTATATCAGGAATTGCATGTGCTTCTCGATATAGTTCATCTCCCTTTATCATAGGTAAGATAGCGGAGAGTGTGGTTCCCATAGGAAGTAAGACAAGAACGGGTCTGTCTGGCCTTCCGTGTCTTCTCTTAGCGTTGTCTGTGTTTCTTTTGCGCGGCTTGGGTGGTCTGGTATTGGTTAATATCTGAGGTGGCGATAAAAATGCTTTATTGGAATGAATGACTGAGGAGATCTTCATCTTATCCTTTTGGGATCGTTCTAACTCGATGTAGTTATTAACAACATCGATCATTTGTGTCACCATTTTAGGCTTGTGCAAGGTAAGTTCTTCTCAAACTTTGGAATTGATATGTAGTACTGAGGTGAATGCTGGAACTACAATTTTGGGATCTGAAATCCCAATTTTCCTTGTTTCTTACAAAAAATGCTTGTAAAAGCTCGTCAAGGTTTCTTTTACGCCTTGCTCGAAGAAGAATTATGAATCCACAGTTATTTTTTGGTCCTTAGCGTAAGCATAATTCAATTCGAAGAGGCGCTGCAACTAGCTGAATATATGGATAAAGCCTTCTGGGTTCTTTCTTTAGGCTCATGTTGAATAATCTACATAGCATGTGGTCGAGTTTGGAGTACAATCCAACGGTTGCTCTGAAGTGTCGGACGTGGGTGAGAGGGTCAGTGAGGCCTTCATATTGATTAAATTTTGGCATGTAGAAATTTTCTGGGATGGGAATGACTTCGAGATGAGGAGAGATAGGATTTGTTTCGATTCTATCGTGAGCTGACCTTCAGCCTGCGATATTAAAGTTTATAGTTTTGATTCTATTATTCAGGATATCCGAGGTAATGAATTATGGAAGGGAATTGGTACGGCCGCAACCTGAGGATCAAAGTCTCTTTATCCTTCGGGTCCCAATCGGTCTCTGATAAGCCACCTTACCAGTGGTGGTAGAGTTTGATTGCGTGTACGTCAACTTCCGAGAATTATCGATGCTGAGGATGTAAGTCCAAAATATCGAGAAACCATATCTAGATTCCTTAATCTGGATCGAGAAGTTCATATTCCTTCTTCTCTGGACTGGTTATCCCTTTGGGTTGCCCTGAAGCGATGATCACTTCAGGCCTGAGGTGGTAGCGTTTGATGGCTAGTGAACCGATCTTGTGTTATTCGTAAATGTTCCATTTCTTCCTAATGTGTTCAGTTCTACTTGTCCAAGGCTTTTCTCCTTTCATCTCTTTTAAATTGAAGAGCTTGGGCATGCTTTCGCTGATCTTGAAGCCTCTAGACTCGGTCAGATTCCATTAATTTCTGAAGTTCTATCACTATGCTATGCAGATCGATTGCTTTCGATATTGGTTGATCTCGTGGTTCCTCGGCATACTAGAGGCACTTTCTTAGATTACAGTGGTAAAGAAAAGTGTGGTTTCCTACAGACGATACCAATTGTAATAGCGTGTTTTCCGAGAGGATAATCTTTGCCAATACTTTTAGTAAGGATGATGCAATAATAAGTTTTAAACAAACAAGATTTTACGTAAAAACTCGGTAAAGGCTGAGAAAAACTATGACCTCGAGGAGGATTTAAGTGTAAAATCCAATAAGTTGCTAGCTGTTACAATTTGCTGCTTGTTAAGAAAGTAAAGATGAATGAATAATAAAGTTGCAAATTTGAATAACTCATTCTCTGCCTGTATTTAAAGTAGATACAGGCTGTTTATAAAAATGAAAAATAGTTTCCTATTTCGGGGGTAATGGGCAAACTTCGCGAATCTTTTAATAGTTATATTTGACCATGCATAACGGCTACTTTCAGTGGGTCAGGAACTATGGTCACAGACGTGACATCTTCTCGAATGATGGAATGTCTTCAACTAAGGCTTGTTGGCTTCTCTTTGTCGAATCTGGGAAATATGCCACTACAGAAGGTATTTTACTGGGATATGCAACAAATAGTAGGGCTTATCGAGTTTAGAACTTGAAGACCAAGATGGTAATGGAGTCAATTAATGTGGCAGTTGATGACTCGATAGTTCTTGGACAAACAGATGATGGAGATAATAATGCTCAAGAAGAAACTCCGTCAACCTCTTTTATTGTGGCTCAAGATATTGTGTTACCCACATAAACTATTGGTACGTCTCACACTGAAACTTCTAAAACACCTCCTACCGAAATCTCAGCACCCAATGCTACTATCCGTACTAATCCTCCTCATAATTGTGGTGCTCTTGGATACCTTGATGATTATGAATATACTACACTTCATGAGTCTGCTAGGTTCGTAGGGTATCATTATTTTACACTCTATGAGACGGTGGATAATGTGTGTTATGTGTCAATCATTGAACCAACCAACGTAAAAGATGTTTTATCTGATGAATATTGGATTAAGACCATGCAAGATAAGCTAAATAAATTCAACTGTCAAGAGGTGTGGGACTTAGTATCACAACCGTCAAATACTAATATTATTGGCACTAAGTGAATTTACAAGAACAAGTTTGATGAGAATGGTGACATTGTATAAAACAAAGTAAGGTTGCTAGCTCAGAGATACAATCAAATAAAAGGGGTTGATGTAGAAGAAACTTTTGCTCCCACAGCTAGACTTGAATCTATTCGTATGCTTTAGGCTATCGCATGCCACAAGAAGTTTAAGCTATGTCAGATGGATGTGAAAAGTGCATTCTTGAATGGGCTACTTGAGAAAGAAGTATATGTAGCTCAACCAAAGTGGTTTGAAGATTTACATCATCCAGAGTATGTGTATCGTTTGAAGAAAGCTCTTTATGGACTAAAACAAGCTCCTCGAGCATGGTATGAGAGACTTTCAAACTTCTTACTTAGAAATGAGTTCATTCAAGGGAGAGTTGATAAGATTTTTATTCAGAGAGAAGAAGACGAAATACTTATTGCTCAGGTATATGTGGATGATATTGTATTTCAATCCATGTCTAATTCACGTACCAAGCCATTCGAAGAATTAATTGGAAGAGAGTTGAGATGACCATGGTTGGGGAATTAACCAACTTCTTAGGTCCCCAAATCAAGCAATGGTAGGATAGCATTTTGTATATCAATCTAAATATGCTAAGGATCTTGTAAAAAGTTTGGTTTTGATTTCGTAAAACATGCCAGGACACCAATGAGCACTACTACCAAATTGAGTAAGGATTCTACAGGTATTGATGCTGATCAAAAGATGTATAGGAGCATAATAGGAAGCTTGTTGTATCTTACAGTTAGTCATTTGGATATTGTGTTTAGTATTTGCATCAGGTAAATCCTAAGGAGTCTCATTTACATGCAGTTAAACGAATTATTCGCTATGTCTCTAAGACTTTTGAGTTTGGATTGTGATATACTTGAGACACTAGGTCTGAGATTATTGGATACTCAGATGCCGATTAGGTCAAAAATTCTGATGAAAGGAATAACAATTCTGGAGGATGCTATTACATTTGGGAACAATCTTGTTGTATGGTAAAGTAAGAAATAGAATTGCATTTCACAGTCTATTGGAGAAGCGGAATATATTGTTGCAGGAAGTTATAGTACCCAACTAGTCTGGATGAAGCACATGTCACATGATTATGGCCTGACTCAGGGAGTAATGTAACTTTATTGTAATAATACTAGTACTATCAATATTTCCAAGAACCCTGAACAACATTCGAGGACCAAGCACATCGACATCAGATTTTATTTCATTTGAGATCTTGTTGAGCGAAAGATTAAAATTATGGAGTATGTTGGTATGAAGAACCAACTTGCTAATTTCTTTACCGAACCTTTGGATGCTTTTCGGTTTAAAACTCTCAGATGCACTATTGATGTCTGTTCCATTAAGTAAATTTCTTCGGTCATCCTGACTATTTGTATCGTTATTTTGTAGAAAACATCAAGTATGTGCCTTTTCTTTTGCTCTTATTGTCTATTTCCCCTTATTTTTACATCAAAGTCTATCATAGTTATGCATATGCATGAACGGGATTTATTTATTCATGATATATTCATTTAATGCTTGAGCTACTTGGTACAACTAATTCTTCACTAGAGCCTACAGTCCATGAATCTAGTCATAAGTAGAAACCTTGAGGATGAATGTAGAGGCTTCGTTACCTAACGTTATGTGAGGATCGAACCTTTTGCACAAACTTCGAGTATTATTAAATAAATTCTTTCCAAAAAAAATTCTCTATAATTATGATCTCATTATTTTATGCATTAATCAATTGTTGATGGTGACATCTAATTCAAGTTAAAATACTAGAACATTTTTTTTACTTGATTCGAGGTAAACAAGAAATTGTATGAGGCTTAGGACATGATTTTAGGCATTGTTATTTGCACATTCTTTGGCCTTTCAATACTTAACCCAAAATTTGTAATCACGTGCTACCCTTTGAGCCTAAAAATAAGCCCTTTCTTTATATACGCCAATTCCCGTTTAACCTTTTGTTTTGAGGACAGGAAGTGATAAAGTATGAGGGAAGTTATGTAAATTAGTGGTTCCTGCGTGACTTTCTTTCTCAGAGCGTAAATTTAAATAGTGCTAAAAGAAAAAATATATCTCTAGAGACAATACATTGAAAAAAAAATAGAGGAATGAGGTGTCCCGATATCAACAATGGAGGTGGTAGTTATAGTTATCCTCAGAATGCCAGCAAAATACCTACTTCATCACTGGCCTACCTTTGCCTTCTTTACAGCCTTAAAAGTCCTAGTTGATTCTAAGTCTATTGCTCAGTTTAGTAGAGATGATAGTTAAAGAATTTATGGTATTTAACTTGATACTACCAATAACAATCCATTTTCCTTCCGTGAGATCTTTCAGTAAAATAGCGCCGCTTTATTAAAATATAAATTTTTATTTTCATTTTACTCATGTTCATATTTCCTCAGAGTGATTCCTAGTCAATTCTCAGTGCTTTTGAGTGACTAACCAATGGAGGCCTAAGTTGAATCATTTTTTCGATATATTGATCTTCATACGTCTAAATGTCAGAACTTTGATTGGATTACACACATACACACTGAGTTCTTTTGCATTATTTTTTTTATAGCTCAATAATATTATCTGACATGCCATATATCCGTTGTGCCTATATAATTGACTCTGCATGTTTTTGAAGGGGAGTGTGTCTGGTAGTCTCCACTTTATCTCGTAAAGTCATCGGTCTCATCTTATATCTCTCGTGTCTAGTTGTTGTTGGGTGCTTGATTAATGTCTCTGAGTTTACCTATTTTTGTCCAGTTGTTTGAACAATATTTTTGTTCTTTCGAACGACTGATTGGTCTCGTTTCATCAGTTTCTAGCTGTATTGGTTTGTAGGCAAAATTTAATACTTCGTTCAAACGAGTTGTCTATTCGTTCGAATGAGTTTTGGTCTTTTTTTTTATTCATTTCAAGCTGCAGTGGTTTTTAGGCAAAATTTAATGCTTCGTTCGAACGAGTTGTTTGTTCATTTGAACGAGTTTTGGTATCATTTCATCATTTTCTAGCTGTAGTAGTTTTTAGGCAAAATCTGATCCTTCGTTCGAATGAGGTGTCTGCTCGTTCGAACGAGATTTGGTCTTTTTTTATATTTTCTAGCTGTGGTGGTTTTAAGACAAAATTTGATACTTCGTTCGAATGATTTTGATTTTCGTTCGAACAAGATTGGTGTTTGATCGTCTCTCACTTGTCTCCTGCGTCATTCTCTTCATTACTTGAAATTGTTTTTCTCTTATCTCTCCCATTGGTTTTCTTTCACAACAACATACTCTCCTCTATACGAATCAATTGTGACAAATTAAGGGTTAATTTGAGCTTGATTCCTCTTTGATCTCGTGTGGGGTTTGGATTCGCCAGTTTAAGGTACAATTTTGGAGGTTCTCATCACTCTTACAGGTCGGTAATTATTCTTTTTCTATCTGCCTAATCTTGCTTCGATAATTGTATGGATTTGTACATAATTTGTAATGGGTTGCCGTATGGGTTTGTGTTGATTAAGATTGGGTGCTCATAGGAGATTGTAGTTTGATTTTACTGGTGATTGGGGTGATTATTGGAGGTGTATGTACAAAGTATTTCCAAAATTTGTTGCAGGCTTATTGAAGCTTGGTGATACAGACTAGTGGTGTTTGTTGATCACATTGTGGATTAAGGGTGTTGATTGTTGCTTGCTCCTTGAACTGAGTTTGTTAGTGAAGAAGTTTGATTGTTTAGGTTTACTGATTGAAGTGAGTTTTCTAGCAGGTGATTGGGTTGGTGTGTGCACCTGTGATTGTCAGGTTTTGGTATTGTTGTTTAGGTATTTATTTGCTTTGATTGAGATATGGCACCCAAGTTACGAGCGGGAACCAAAAGGTCACGCCTGACAAAACAGTCATTCTCGATGGCCAGAGAGTATGAGATCAACCGTTGCATTAGAGCACGGTAAGGGGCTTTAAAGCTTGACCGATTATGAAGGAACAACTCGTGGATATTAAAAGTGTTTCTGAAGTTAATACGGGTTACACATGGGTATTTGCGAAGTTTAAGGAAAAAAATGGACCAAGATTCTTACTCCCACTGGAAAGGTATATCCTCGAATTATTCGATTGTTTTATGCCTCTCTGCATGTTGTGTCTAGCTGTACACTTCACAATTAAACTTTTCTAGTCACTATTAATGGGTTGAGTATAAAGTAAATCGGGGCAGACTCTGCAATATTGAGGTTCAGATCCTCTCAGCACATTAGATGTCCTAAGTATGTTTGGCCAGTGACGTCTTATCCATGGCCCACCAATTCTACTGAGGTGGGATTCTTGTTCTTCCTGAGCTGAATGACATAGTTATTGACATCACTACTCAACATAACCTATATACTGGAACAGGACCTATTTCTTAAAGGATGTTAGATGATGAGTCCCGCCTAGTACATAGTATTATTATTACTAATATCATCCCAAGATCCCAAAAGAATGAACTCTCTGAGCGGATAAAGGTATTTTTCTATGCCTTCAAGAATGATGTGGAAATTGATCTCCCAAACATCATTATTGAAGAGATGATAGATGCAAGCACCAAAACGACGTCTCAAAGTTTATTGTCGTATGGTGATGCAGATTCTGACAGATGTTGGGTACAAGGTATTTCCTAATGAGGCAGAATACAAAAACGGAGAGATTGGATGCTAGTAACTGTCATAAGAGTGCATCTCATCTTCCTTCTGTGCTACCATCTGAGCCAGCTCCTCCAGGTGAGCACATCGGTTCTCCTAGCTTAGCTGCATAGACTCAGGGGGTGTTTACTCTTCATGATATTATGAGCATGCTTCAGACTTTGACAGTTGATATGGGGGAGGTGAATACCAGGTTGGACCAGATTGATACACGGCTAGAAACTATTGAGACAGAGGTTCAATGTCTTCGTCAGCTAGAGGAGAGTCGTGAGTATGATGTTGATTATGGTTCTTTGGATGTTTGACAACACAGGATGTCTAGACTCAACTTATGTCCTCACTTATGTTCTCTATTTTGTTTTAGTCTTTAGTTCTTTTTTGCTAGACTAGTTGTGTTCTGAAAGCACCTGTGATAGTAGTCTATGTACTAACATTGGAAGTATGCTTAATGTTATCTTATATTTCTTTGCTTGTCAAGTTAATCTAATTTCTATTTGTTTCAGATAGTAGATTACAGTTATTATTTGTTTCTTCTGTGACACAAAGGGGGGAGAAATAAGTATCCCTGACAGGAAAGCACAATGAAAGGATATATGATCATGTTTTTCTGGTTTGATTCTTTTATGATTATGTTTTTCAATTTTCAAAGATTTTTTAAGTTCTTCGTTACACACATATCATTAACTAGTTTGTTGAGTGTATAAATATTAAATAACAACTGTTTGATACGTTTTGGAGTGTAAAAGATGTCATATGTGGAAGATGTTCAGAGATTGAACCTGTTGATGAAAGATGTGGTGTCTTTCTAAGGTCTAGACTATCTTTGTGTCTGGGAAGTACTACAAAGTGATGTTTAAGTCTTAATTTTTATTTTGTCACGAAATAAACTAAATGGGGAGATTAAAAGGTTTTGGTTTGTCTCATTTCCTGTATGTGGAGTCCCGTTGTTATCTCAGTCAAAGATGGTAACAAAATTAAGACCGTTGGATAAGTCTTCTACAACCAACGGTCGAGAAGGTAAGTTGGGAAGAAAAATTTTGATAAAGGAAAAGCTAAATCATTTTAACTGCCTTTGTTTTTAAGTTTATTGTGCTTTTTCGTTCGAACGAGTTTTCTGTTCGTTCGAACGACTTCTGGGATAAAACAACATTTTCAAACGAGTTTCAAACTGCCTCTTTTTGTAGGCTTATTTGGGTATCTCATTCGAACTACTTTAGGTGTCGTTCGAACGACTTCTGGGAAAGTAACATTTTCAAACGAGTTTCAAACTGCCTATTTTTGTAGGTTTATTTGGGTAACTCATTCAAACGACTTTGAGTCTCATTCGAACGAGTCTCAGGAAAAACTGTTTTCTTATTTAAGAAAACCTTGTTTTGTTTTTTCTTCGACCAAGTTTTTCAAAGAGTTTATTTTGAGAGGTTTATATCCTTTATCAGATAGAGTAATCCAGATCAATCAAAAACCTAAAACCTTGAGGCTGATGTTAAATAAGTCAAATTTTACTTCCCACATATTGTTCTAGAATGATTCGAGAAGGGTGATCATTGTTGTAAGATCAAGGAGTGTCGTTGCGAGAACGAAGGAGATAGGGCGTGAAGCTTGGATCAGAATAAGATAATCACAAGACGAGGTTATCGAGTCTGTAAGTATATTTCAGATTGCAACTCTTTGATTAGTAGATTTTTGGTTATCGAGTTCATCGACAACGACCTGTGGTTTTTCTCCTGAGTAAGGAGATTTCACAGGGTGAAAAATTGTTTGTGTCTTTTATTTCCCTATCATAACTATTGATTGTTTCTGCTTATTCGTAGATTATTGATTGATAGGAATTGTTCTGACCTAATTTCTTGAAATACATTAAATACGAGTACATAGAATTTCAGAACGCAGTGACGGAGAAGTGGGCCTCGAGGTTGGATTGATTTTAAATAAGGTTAAAATGGAAGTATTTGCATCTCACTGTGCCGATACTCTCAAGGCTCTTCCCTAATTTTATGGTGCTAGGGAATACCATCTAAATCAGTTTTTTAGAAGTTGATTTGTACTCTATCCGATGCTGCTTTGTCCTTCCATGTTACAGAGGTTATGTTCTTTGTTCTATTATAAATAAAACAAGTAATTAATCTAAGTGAAGTATATGTTTGTGGCCATATATTACAAATTTAAATATCTAACTACATAGAGCCGTCAATCCTAATTTGCTATTGTTTACATAATGGTAGTGTATTCACCTAACTTAAGAAGCATATGTAATACAAACCTTCATCACACTCACTGGGTAATAAATAGATGCAGATGGCACCACTAGAAGGTATATAATGTCCATTCCCTCCTGCGGTCATTGTAACCACCACAGGGTAGTTCAACTTCAACCCCTCACAACTTCGTCAACATAACTATTGTACTATGATTCTCCTACTTTTAAGACCAATGACATGCATCTGATCCATCCCAATGTCAAGGATTGGTTTCTTTAATCCCTCAGAACGCTGGCAACTCCATTTTATTCCCAGTGGCAGAGTCCAATCTCAGCTTCAACCACATAGTTTAACAACTTGTTAGATGCCAACGTCCACTTATCTCATAGTTGTTAGCAATGCGTGCAAGCTAGTACCTCTATGTTACCATGTTTTTAAAGCCAGACACTCCTATATGAAACCCGACACCACATGATATCTACAAAGTTAGTCGGCAAGGGTGAGGCTTGCCACTCAAGGGCAAGAGGGATAAGGACAATATGTCTTTTCACCAACTGAAAATCGGGCAGGATGTCCGAAACAAACAGGATTGCCAGCCTAGGGAATTTGCTGCCACTTAACAACTTTTGACCTTATCTCGACCAAAAATAACATAGTTTTTGTAATGAGTTCCAAAAAAAATTCCTGGTTCTGCCCCTAACGACGTGAAACATGACTAGGTTTTATTTGAAATTTACAATATTTGATCAGCTACTAATTATATTCAATTGAACTGTTAATTTCACAATCTACACAGTTTGGTTCTTCAGTTTGTTTTTTTAAAGATTTAACAATTTATTAGCTTAACGAGTTTGACTTTATTTCTTAATGAAGTACCCATTGAGTTTTTTTTTATGGAATCTCAATCTATCACATAAAGAACCAAAATTACACAAGGCGTATTGGTTTTTATAGTTCTTATATTTAATTAAGAATAATGGTCATCTTTCAACTTTTAATAATGCAAATGAAGATAGTTAAGAATTCATTCAAGTGTTACCATTACAAGTTAAACCAAACAAGAACAAACACAAACACATTCATGAAGTACTCCTGCACAGTGAAGGTGCTTGAACGATGCAAGATCTCTCCACCGCCAGGTTCTGTACTACAACAATCTCTCCCCCTTACCTTCTTCGGTATACACATACTGGGCAGCCCTTCAGTAAAACGTCTCTTTTACTATGAAATTCCCATCTCTAAGACCGAATTTATGGATTCAGTACTTCCTAACATCAAACATTCTCTCTCACTTACCCTCCAACACTTCTTTCCCCTCGTTGGAAGTCTCATTTGGTCTACACAATCCAGTAAGCCTGAAATTCTTTGCGTTGATGGTGACTTCATTTCATTCACCGTTGCAGAATCCAATCTTAATTTCAACTATGTTTCTGGTAACCACCCGCGAGATGTTGCCACAACTATTATTGTAGGGACTTATCCCTCGAGCTATGGACACTCGACCTCATCTATACCCCGAGCTTCAGAAGACTCGATCTTATCCAGTACCAGACTCACGCATAAACAAATACGTTAACAGTTACAAATCGACCACGAACTCAAGCAGAACGTGGATCATCCACAACAGATGTAAACAGAACAAGTCAACATATACCTGTCTCTCATGAGCTAGCAGTTACACACTCAACTGCCCATGACTTCCACTTTCAGGAGAACGTGTTCGAGCACGATATCAAGCTGAGAGCAGGGTCTATAAAAGGGCAGAGCTCATAAGGAAACAGGACGGTCAACAGACAATTCTATACATACAATTATCTGATCTATAACTATTTCTTTCTTAGATTAACTCTTGTAATCAGATTCTCTCACTCTCTCAAGGAATAATACTACTTTCACAAAATCCTCCACTCGAGGTTGTGGTTTTTACCTATTTACAGGTTTTCCACGCTAAATACCCTGTGTCAAGTGTTATCTCTTATTTAATTCTTGGCATAGTAGTTATTGGTGTAAGGATCGATTTCAAGCTAGTTCGAGCTTTACAAAATTTGGTCCCTACATTTGGCGCCATCTGTGGGAACGCACGATTTTTCTATGTACTTAAGGACCACGATTGATACTCGTCAGTCAAGTAGTATTCAATTATGGTTCAAACACGTCAATCTTCGAGAGCTCAGCCTGAAAGTTCGAGGGAACCTGATCGGGTTGCCGAGCTTCGGGCGAGCTTAATTGCCAAAACCGAGAAACAGAGTCAGCTCGAGCGCCAGCTATTGGAAGATCGAGAACTCCCCGAGAAGGAGTCAGAACAAGAGCGTCAAGCTCGAGTTCTGGAGACAAAGAAGCAAGAAGCTCAGATGTTAGCTTTTCAAACAACTCTGAAAACATTACAGAGCAGCCAACCACCACCAGCCCTGAGAGAGCGCGAAACAGTACCAACAATCTCAAGGGTTTCCGTTCGCGAGAGGTTAGGGGCATATGAGGTACATAGTACAGACATTTCCAGGATTCATTGTGAGGATCCACAAGCACCGATAGTCTCAATTCATTTGGGACAGGAGGCGCAGACAGATATCAGCAGAGATCGCAGACCTTCCAAGCAGCCCGAGGAAGTCTTGCGACCTCCTTACCGAGCCCTGCTTCCTGGGTATGTGAGCGAGGAAACAGGTGACCACATTCCCCGACTCATACGTCAAGCAGTTCCGACAGTTCCAGCAGCTCCGGTAGTTCCAGCAGTTCCAGCAGCTCCTATCCCTCAACATTATATTTCTCAGGAACTCATGGACCAGTGTATCAGGGAGATCATCAAAGCAACGGCTTTAGACGCGAAGGATGACTCGTACAAATTACAAGGTAGTCCAATTGCTAAAGAATTATTTGATATGAATGTCCCAACAGGTTTTCATACACCCAAGATCATCAAATACAAAGGAACCGATCCTGGCCAGCACGTTCAACAATTCCGCGACTCATTGTATTTGTATTCTAATCTGAATCACATCCTTTGCCGGCTCTTCGCTACCAGTCTCCAGGACAAACCTCTTCGCTGGTTCTACTCTTTACCGGAAGGTTCGATTCATACCTTCGAGCAGTTACAAAAAATCTTCATCAAAGCTTATGCCCACAACAAAGACAAAGAAGAGAACTTATATTCTCTTATAAGTCTCAAACAAGCACAAGGGGAGAAGCCCGAAGAGTTCTCTAAGAAGTTTCTAGAACTGGCTCGAAAGGTCGACAATCTAGATCAGAAGAGAGCCGTGTCCGCATTCACAAATGCTTTGCAGTTCAATTGTAAAGCTAAAAAGTATTTCTTCCTGAAGAAGCCCAAGACTCTCGAAGATATGATCGAGAAAGTCAACAATTACATCGATCTGGAGCAGATGATGCCCAAACCGAATAAACCTGTAAAGGCAGTCCACAACACCAAGGTTCCTTCTACATATTCCAACAACAACCGCAGCTCGAGCGATCCAGGCGATCCTAAACGAGCAAAGACAGAACCAGAAAGAGACAACAATCAGAGGTGGTAGAAACCATCCAGAACAGTCATACTAAAGTTGAATGCCAAGCTTTCCGTGATATATCCTATTCTCCAGAAAGATAAATGTTTCCATCCAGCTCAACATCTTGATCCAATAGCAGGTCGACCTTATTGCGAATATCACAAGATTAAGCACCACAGCACCGAAAATTGCTATGGTTTGAAAAAGCTCCTGGATATCATTTTTAAGAAAAGGAGGATGCTCGAATACATCATCGATCTTCCCAGCTATAAAGATGGGAGCTATCTGAAATAAGATGACGTGGCCCAAGCAACAGAACAGGCAGAGGAGAAGCATTTATATCATCTCTACTGCAGCAATATGATCGAGATCAATCAGGTTTCAAATTCCAACAGAGTCAAGCGGAGGAAGTTGGGCGAGTGTTGTGACCTTGCCGTCCAAGAAAAGGAGGCCAAGCTCCTCCCATAGTCAAGCAGTCGTCGAAAGGGAATCTCCTTCGAAGACTGCGGTACAGGACATGTGAAGTATCCTCATCATGACGCACTAGTAATTATGCCCAAAATGAGGAAATTCGTAATGCACACCATGATGGTGGACACAGGAAGTGGGGTTGAGATCCTTTTCCATAGCACGATTGACCAGATAGGACTCTCAGATCAGGTCGTTTAAAGTGAGACAAACATCATTAGATTTAATGGGTCCAAAGAAGAACGAGTTGGGAAGATTACTCTCCCGATCACAGCAGGGTCTACCACTATCGACGTTATTTTTTACGTTATCAACGCCAAATCAAGATATTTAGGGATACTAGAACGCTGTTGGCTGCACAATATGGAGGCCATCCCGTCCACTTTCCACCAAACACTCTGTTTCAAGCATAACAACGGTATTTATGAAATCAAAGGAAGTCAGAAACTCTCTCGAGCTTGCGAGAATATAATCTCACAAGTTCTCGACCATTCAAAATAGATTGTTGTATAGCAATCACAGAAGGCTGATCACCTCGATGGTCAGTCTTCTCCAGCCGAGCCCCATGGAATACGTCCAGGTCGATGGAGTTAACCGAGGTACTTATATTGGTACAAAATTAATTCAAACACAGAAAGAAGCTCTTATTTCTTTCCTCCAATCTAACAAAGATGTTTTTGCATGGAACTTCCAAGAAATGTCAGGCGTAGACCCCTCAAAGTCTTGCTACATCCTAAACATCCGCGAAGGCGCCGCAGCAGTTAAGCAGAAGCAACGCAGGTTATCTCCAAGACTTAGAGACAAGGTAAACAAGGAGATAGACAAACTTATCGAGGTCTGTTTCATTCAAGAAGCCAAGTACCAAGACTGGATTTCTAATATCGTTGTTGTTCCAAAGAAGAATGGGAAGGTTCAGGTCTGCGGGGATTTTACAGATCTCAACAAATACACGCCAAAGGACAGTTTCCCTCTTCTGATCATTCATCAGATCCTCAACCCTATAGCAGGTCACGAACTCTTGTCCATGATGGACGCCGCTTCGGGGTACAATCAGATTCCACTCTTGGAAGCAGATCAAGAAAAGACAACGTTTATTACAGAAAGAGGTCTCTACTATTACAATGTCATACCATTCGGCCTTAAGAACGCTGGAGCCACTTACCAAAGGCTGGTCACAAGTATGTTCAAAAAGCACTTGGGAGAAGCAGTCAAAGCCTATATTGACGACATGCTTTGCAAGAGCCTAGAGAAAGAGAATCACATCTTTCATCTCTCTACAGTATTCAGTATATTACGATCCTACAGAATGAAGCTTAATCCTAAAAAATGCCAGTTCGGTGTTCACTCAAGCAAGTTCTTGGGTCATCTTATCAGCATGAAAGGGATAGAAGCAGATCCATATCAAATTTGACCTCTTCTGGACATACCTTTACCATCAACAAAGAAGGATGTACAAAACTCGCAGGAAAGATTACAGTAATCAACAGATTCATATCCAAATCCTCGGACTGATGCAAATGGTTATTTATGCTACTCAGAGGTTCTACTCAACGAGGCAAAGGTTCAAAGAACAAAGATATCAACTGGACACTAGAATGCGAAGTAGCTTTTCAGGAACTCAAAACTTACCTAGGGAGGGCTCCAATCATGAGCACTCCGATAGGCAATGAGGAACTGAATATCTACCTCGCAGTTACAGATATATCTCTCAACTCGGTTCTCATTCGGCTTGAAGGAAAAATTGAGAAACCGATCTTCTTCATCAGCAAGACACTTACTCCAGTGGAAACGAGGTACTCTAAAATTGAAAGATTACATTTAACTCTCATTTACACCGCACAAAAGCTCAAACACTATTTTCAAGCACATCCTGTCAAAGTCATGACGAACTACCCACTTCGGGAAGTATTGTCAAAGAAAGATAAACCTAGAAGAGTACAGCAGTGGCCCATCAGTTTGGGGGAGCACGAAATCAAATTCGAGCAGCGAATTTCTGAAAAGGGTCAAGTAGTCACTGATTTTCTTGCAGACTTTCTAGTTTCAAATCCTGACAGGGAAGAACATTATTCAGATCTCGCCGAAGATGGAGCAGATGAGATTCCACCCTCCAAATCTTTTGATGATCGAGCATCATGGATATCTCAAAAAGGGTAGAGGCTCCTAATCGATGGTTCAGCAGAACCCACAGGGTCGGGAATTGGAATCGTTCTCATTACACCTTCCAACGACAGAATCAAGAAATCCATCTGTCTCGACTTCGAAGCCTCAAACAATGTTATAGAATACGAGGCACTCATTCACGGTCTGTAGATGGCTCTTGAACTCGGAATTACTGAAATCTCAGCCTACACATACTCTCTTCTAATCGTTCATCACTACTCAGAACATTACAAGAAGAACGAAATCGTGGTCGATTATGCAGCTCTAGTTGCAAAAAAAACTAAACAAATTTCACAAAGCTACGCTTGAATACCTCCCTCGAGGAAAGAATCGCCACGCTGACTCCTTGGCTTACTTAGCCAGAGTATTGGGCACAGAATCAAGACACCTTCAAATTGAAGTTATTTCTAGCCCAAGTATTAATCGTACTACAGTATATGCTATTAAAATTGGGGGCGATGAGATGGCGGAAGATGATTGGAGGAAACCTTTCGTTACTTATCTCGGTCAGAAAGCGCTACACAGTTCAACCAAACGGCAATCTCTACAAACGCTCAGTCACTGGTCCATACCTCAAGTGCCTCTCTAAGGAACTTGCCGACAACATGCTTCAAGATTTACATGAAGGAATCTGCGGATCCCATACCGCAGGACGAGCTCTTGCTAACAGAGTTATTACCCAAGGAGTGTTCTGGCCAGGGATGCGGAAGCAAGATGAAGAATACTCAAGGAAATGCGATGCATGTCAGCGTCATGGAAATCAAATTTGGGCCCCTGCCCTCAAACTCCATGCTAGTAAGGTATACTGGCCGTTCAAACGATGGGCACTCGATCTGGTTGGTGAATTCCCCAATACTCTGGGTAATAGGAAATTTCTCCTTGTTGCCACGGATTACTTCACTAAATGGGTCAATGCAGTTCCTCTATGCAGAATTCGATAAGAAGAGGTCATTTCTTTCATTTGGCAGCATATCATCACAAGATTTGGTTGTCCACATTTGATCCGTATCGATAACGGTCCTCAGTTCGTTGGAGCCAAGATCGTAGCTTTTCTCAACAAATACAATATAATCCATTCTCCATCAAACCCGTACTACCCCCAGGGAAACGGACAGGTGGAGATCACAAACAAGATCATCGTGGATGGCCTCAAAAAGCGCCTTATGTTACAGAAGAAGGGCAACTGGATACGTGAATTACCTCACGTCTTATGGGCTTATCAAACTACGCTGCGGAAGTCAACACAGTGCTCTTCTTTTCTACTTGCCTATGGGACTGAAGTAGTGATCCCTGCGAAGTATCACCATCCTGTGAGAAACCACGAGCTCACAAACGAAGAAAATGAGTTCGAATTTGCTTGCAACCTCAATTGGATCGATAAGACACGAGATCGAGCTATCCCAAATCTTGGTCGATATCATCAAACACTGGCAAATTCCTACAACAAACGAGTTCGCACTCGGGAGTTCGCTATCAACGACTAGGTCCTTCAAGAAATCCCAGATAACATAAAAGATTTACATGATGGGAAACTAGCTGAAAACAGGGAAGGTCCTTTCATGGTCATAGGTCGAACTGGTCTAGGTTCATACTATCTCATGACAGAAGCCGGTGATAAAATTCCAAATCCATGGAATACAAGAAGATTGAAGTTATATCGATGTTGAACAGCTCCTTCGTCGCTCAGCAAGGTTCAATCCACCTCGAGATTTCCCCTCCAATGTATGTACAAACTCTTTTTAATCAATGAAATCTCTTTTTTATCACAAGAATCCCTGCTATACAGTTCCCATTTATCTCCATCATCTCCAAGGGTAAAAGCACAGTTTATCCTAGCTCGATCCCTAAAGGTAAACCACATCCAATATTGGTAATGGCATAGATAATACTAGCCTAACTCCTGAGAATACTCATACATCCAAAGGCGGGGGACATAATGAACCTCTTAGCCTGAAGATAACAAGCCTAAAGCACGAGTGAAGAAAAAACTTGTTCGCTGCCACTAAACTCAAATATCCAATATGGTATCAAGGCATAGATAATACTAGCCGAACCCCTGAGGACTCAGAAACCTTCGGGGATGGGGCCATAAAGAGCCTTAGCCTGGGGGATCAAGCCTAAAGCACGAGTGAGACGTTGCTCGCTGCCGATAAGCCCAGCTCTCCAATATGGTATCAAGGCATAGATAATACTAACCAAACCCCTGAGGAAACACAGATCTGAGGCGGAGGCCATAAAGAACCTCTTAGCCTACGGTGACCGCCTAAAGTAAGAGCAAAGATAATACTAGCTTGCTACCGCTAAGCCTCCCTAAAGTCCAAGGGTTGAAGCACAGATAATACTTACTTCTACACCCACAGACTTCTTCTAATTCAATGGGTCAAACCAGAGCATAACATTGACTGCAGGTGTTGAAATATTATTTTCTCATATCAGCATTTCAAATTACAATGCTCCTCTCAAAGTCCTACATTGAGCACTAAAGCATCAACATCTGCTACATACAAAAGGTATTCGTTATCAGAATTTAAGTCTATTTCTTTTTAATTCTGCTAGATTTTCTTGATGGGAGAGCAGTCGACCTTCCTCCCACAATAGGAGTAGGTGAGACTGCACTCGAGCTTCCCCCTATTTCAGTCCTGGATGCCATATATTCTGGAGCTCGTTCAGCAATAATTTCTCTCCCTCGAGCAATTTGTTCAACCGTCGTGGTCCCAATACCACGATCCATAACCCTAATTGGATCTATGCTCGAGATATCGAGTTTACATACACAAGTCCTTCCAGAGAAGCAATCTTGCATCAAATCTCTCTCAACCTGCAGGAATTTGATTTCCTCGACAAAAAATGCAACCAATGCGCCTAATTGCCGTTGATGCAAAGCTTCACCATCACATTTTTCTTGTTTATGAACTACTAGTGCCTTAAAGGCTTGGTGAGTAACAGCAGCGCATTTGTTATCCTTCAAACAATAAGCTTTCGATTCAGCCAGTTCAGCTGTTAATTGATTAATACGTTCACTCATCTGCCTTGTAAGATCTATCGACTTTTGCAGAGAATTTGTGAGATCAATACGCATATTCTCTACTAACTCTTCATTTCGACGAAGAAATTCCTTCATCTCTCGACTCCCCTTACCAGAAGCAAATTCACCATCCCTTTTATCCAATTCAAATTTGAGGTCTTTCTGATACTTCATTTCACGTACACCTAATTCTCGCTCCAATTCAGAAATTCATGTATAAAGTTGATTAATCCTTTCATTCATCTCCTTCTCATGTTGTATAGCCCTCCTAACGTTTCCACGAGCGTGGGCCAAATCGTCTACCAAACTTTTGTTCTTGGCTTGAATCTCTGCTAAATCAGCCCTGCTCTGAGCCTCTCTCCCTTTTAAACGACGTACATCAGCCTTCAAACGATCTAACCTGGTGATCAAACTATCACGTATTTTTGCAGAGTTACGCAATTTTAAATCTTTGCCCGCAATACTACTGTTTATTTTTTCAAAATCAGCCTCGGACACAACCAAGCCAGTTCGCGCAGTATCCAGGTCGATCTCTTTCTTTAACAACTGCTCGTTTAGAGCACGAATTTTACACTTCATTTCAGATATCTCATCATTCAATGCTCTAATACGGTATTCGGCTAACTCGTCCTCGTGCCGAGAACCTGACGCAGCCTTTTCCTTCAACACAGCAAGTTCGCTGGTAAGTTAGTTCAAGGCCAAATCCCTGTTCAAAATTGTTACAGTCATATCCTCGACTTGGCTCTTAGCTTCTCTGAGCTTTAGAGAAAGCTTCACATTATCATCCAGCCAATCTTCAAACAGAGAGATCATAGCCTCATATTCTTCAGCATACTCAGCATTATACAAAAGAGTATGCTCTTCTCCCTCTCTAGCAACTTTTAGCTCCTTCTGCATAACAGTTAGCAAAGACTGACAATATCAATACCTAATTGAGAAACAGGTCGACAGAAGCATACTGACAAACTTGCAGTACAGACACCTGCAAGCTCGAGACAGCCAATACCTCCTTGGCCTACCGACCATAACAAGTTTTGGTCGCAAGACAGAGTGTACATACACAAACATCCTGAACTAGAATAAACTTACAAGGTACATATCCCTTCTTCAATTAAATTCGTGTTCATCTAGTTATTAATTTATCTGAATTATCTAACCTGCAATTCAACAGAGGATTTTTTTTCCACTTCAAGCAGGCCCTCTAAGTCCACAACTCTGTGGCGCGAGCTTTCTATCTCCTACAATACGGAGTTTCATAAGCAAAATGTTGTTGGCATCAAACAGCAGTAAAATATTACAAAGCTCGAGTTCATTTTTCACAACCAATGTTACATTACACGATCATCCTACCTGATCAATAGTTTCTTGATTATTGGCAGCGGTCTTTTCAGCAACATTCAGACCACCCTCCATTTCCTCAGCCTCCTCTTCATCCATAATTTATTTCTCCTCATAATTCCCTTCGCTAAATGCCATAATCTCTGCCTTTGTATACCTCAGCTGGTAGAGCTTCCCTGCAAGGTTATTCCGAGAAGTAGCAGACGCGATAACCAATCGCTCTACTTCCGCTACACTTTCGGCCCTAACTTCCTTCAGCTTTAGGGCAGCAGCTTCCCTTTCTTTCTCCTGCTCCAACTGGAAAGCTTCCCTCTCCCGAGTCAGGTTCTCTTCAAACTGGTTTTTCTCTCCCTTGAGCTGGAAGATCCTCTTTTCCAGCTCAATCGACCTATCCTGGAAACAAAGTTGAACCCCCCTCAGAGCACGAGCAAACTCAAAAAGAAATAAGTCAGCTCGAGCAAGAAAACAGTTCGACAAAACCAACTATTTATTAACCTTCATAAACTCATCATCCACAACAGCAGCCATCTTCTCTCGAGCTTTAGCTCGACATTGTTCCTCCAGGAGATCGGCTTCAACCTCAAAACGTGGCCTCAAGTCTGCCCCCTCAGAGATCTTATCGCTTTCCTCTAGCACCACCTGCGACTTTGTGGGAGAAGTTACATTCCTCCTCTTACTGTTATCGTCCACACTGTCCGACATAACAGAACGAGAAGTAGCCCCCCTTTTTATGGCTTTCCTCTTCGCTAGGTTCTGTACAACAGTGCTGGAGACAGTGGCCATGTCCACTGTCCCATCTGGCATTTCATTGAGCTGTGTGAGCTTCAAAGAAGTATTAAGTTTAAGAGTTAACAATTTCTCTTCCATAGAGCTTGAAGTTTTCCCAGCCATTCTCCTCTTCGCTTGAGATCTCCTGACCTTGTCGTCCTTACTAGCTACCCTTTTGAACCTACTTATCTTTAACTCTTTGAGAACAGCTTCGAGCTCAGTGCCTTCCCTGGCAATAACGTCTATAAAGGATTCCTTCCACGAAACATTGCAACTAATTCTTGCATAAAAAGTCGGCAACATAGGATATAAATCAACTATAGAAATATAGTTCAACATACAAATAATAATTCAATTTTCAATGGTATACTTACCCTTTGTTATAGTTCTATTATTAAGTTCTAGGGGATCCTTATCAGACCGCTGAAGATATTTACCAGAGACCCATAAAAGGTTGTCATTCCACACTCGCCCTGCTGAAGACAGGTCGAAGAAGCATGGTTTTGAAGAACTAGAAGAGAGATATGCACCGTCAGTTGCTGTGACATATTTCACAGCATAATACTCCAGAAAATCCTTGGCAGTAATCCTCCTCAAACTACCAGATGCAGCCCATCCCTCATTAAGGGTTTCGCATACAAGGATAACTTCCCAAAAATTGCAATTCAGTTACACCGGGCAAGCCCCAATCATATTCATAACACTCTTAGCCAATTGCTCAATGGCAGGGTCAACCAATAGTTAAACTGGGCTAAATAACAATAAAAACCATCAGTTCGACTATCCTTCACCACGCCTTGAACGTACTCCAAAGACACTTCGTCCCCCAAATGCCTGCACTTCTTTTCTCTAGCCAAATCAGGCAGCAAATACAGGTAATCCCCTCCTTGACTGACACTGCGAGTCCTAAAGAAATTACCCCTATATCCGAAGGCGTGCCCCCAAATCCCATCTATACTACTTTTGGCCTTACAGAACTCCCTAAACCGACTAGAACCTGTTGGGCACTCAACTCGAGAACCCTTCAGACGAGGCCATTCTACCAATTTGGCTACAGTATCCTCCTCATCTCCTACTCCAATGACGGGAGATAAATGCCATACGAGGCCTACTTCATTAGCCTTTGAACAACTGGAAGTCAAAACCATACTTATCTACAGTAAAGGGTCTACTCTGCAAGACGCTGGTCCAACAAAACCTACAGATAGGTCGAGGTATATATATCAATTTTTATCTCGCACTACTAAATCACTTCTACAATCAAAAACTGTGACAAAATGATTTGTATCGCCCCACAGTCATTATTCTCATTGTTCTTTTTATTTTATTTTTTGTGTTTGGGTAGGGATTATATCATTATCCCGACATAATAAAGATTTTTATACAAAAACTCTTATAAACCCAAAGATATACTTACCTTCAATACCCGAGTGAGAGTCTACAGCGTTGGTCCGCACCAGTTTACCCAATTTCCGTAACTTCTTCATAACCTCCTCAATCTCAGCCTCCTCTCGTAGTTTGCAATTAAGACTCCTAGTCACTACTTTCCTCTTATCCTATCCCCCTTCTCTCTCTCTCTAACCCTTCTCTTCTTTTTTTGGTTTTTTTGTTTTCAGAGAGGAAGGAGAGGGGGAACTTATGCACCTTTCCCCGAACCGCTGGAGGTTTGGAGTTTTCCAATAAGCAGTCCTAGATTCCCAAACTGAGCCGTCTATTCGTCTGAGCCTATCAGACGTGTCGTACCGCTTCGGTGAAACCACCTTCCCATCATTACATAAAATATTATACTTTAGCGTATCTCTCAGCCTCTTGGCCCCACTCTTTTCACAATGTCCTAAACTCATGATTCTGAATTATCTACTTTAAAATTTCACGTACATTTGTTTGCCCTACTTATACACCTTGACTTTAACGTCAATATCAGTTAGCAACATAAATTCATAAATTTAGTTTCAACAACAATCCTAGTCATAGCCTATTTTTGTGACCAGAGTTTTCTTCAAATAAATTCGGGCAGTTACATTTCAAAAAATTCAAAAATACAACAGTCAATCACACCAATCCCCAAGATACTTGCATTTGAAGCAACCGGTGTGCCCAACAACACCACAAGCTTTCAGTACCCCTGAGGCGATATCCCTATCCTTATTGATGTTCTCCTCCCTGGCTATCATCAGGACAAACTTTTTACAATCTTCAACAGACCGCCAACAGGTGCGCATAGAATCAGACCAGTACACGCGGTTCATTTCCTCGCCCCTTTTTATATCAGTCTTACCCTCGTAGTTCTCTCGGGTTTCAAGCAGAACCGCATCATAACTTTACTACCCGAAAATAGCTTCCCTTATGTCATCAATCATGAATGCCAAACGCAAGTCGTTCAATGCACGCGCTTCAACAGCCCTCTGAGAGCGAGTCTTCACCATTTTCTATAAATAACCTTCTTAAAGAACAAGTCACACTTTTATACTATTCAGCTAACAGGACTAATTTTTTAATTGACTATACGCAACGTATTTCAGTTTCTATAACCCACTCTTCCCGGGTTCAAACTACTTACTATTATATTTTCGTGCTTAATCGAGCTCTCTAAAGTTTATATTTTGAGTTTTATGTTTACATCTGCTAAGCTCGATTCATTTACGAGGTAGGATAAGGTATGTTATCCTACCAACTATTCACTCCCATATTTAAACAGCTCGATGACATGTCGACTATTTCTACTTTTCGCTAATAAGAAACAAACAAAATAATCTTTTATTACGCTCAATTTTTATCTAACAAGTTGGTTACAGGAATACCCCTACAGCGTTGCTTTACAATTACAGAATCAAGCTTTTCGAAGCTCGATATTACAAATACTTTCTCATACACGAGGACAGGTCTCTAGTTCTTTTCTCGTTGCCAAGATAATGCTGATCTTCCAGAGAAACCTCAGCCACAGCTCGAAAACGGCAAGACTGTAACAGGAGGTCAAACACCTATTTCCCCTTCATTTCCCTGCAGGAAGAATTAAAAGAAAAGACGATGGTACCGAAAGAAGTGATCCATCTTCCACCTCCACCACTGCCGTCTCTTCTTCCTTATCCCCACTAACCTGGAGTTAGTGAAGCTTGAAGAGGACTCCCACCTTAGAAATCAGAACGTCATTAAAGGCTAGGGATTTTGCATCGCATACACCCCAGCCGCAAATCGGACGCTACATAATACCCAGAAATATTTCAAACAACACTCCTTCAACAAAACAGCAATGGGAGTTTCCCTACTTTGATAGCCAAAATACCGTATCTGGGATTCCTCTATGATGAAAGAAAACTGGGTATGATACACTCGATTCCTCATCTTAACCAAGATGTTGCAAAGGTACGCATCCAAAAACTCTTTTTTTTCTTACCCCTAAAAATATATATGTTTGTCTTTTCTCTGTAGTGAAGATTTGTTGCAGGTTATTCGGCAATCAGATCTGGCCACTATTTATAGCAATACCGCATTTAATGCAAGTTATTTCCCTAAACAGTCATCCGCTCGGGAAAACCAGCAGTCTGCCCATAACACTCACGCGTCATAATGACAACACACTCTTCAATACTGACGTTCCATTTTTTAAGTATCGCTTATGTCATCACAAGGTCCGAGTTTTAGGGTTTTTCTCAACTAAAGCTACACGTGACTTCAGTTGCGAGGGGGCGATTGTAGGGACTTATCCCTCGAGCTATGGACACTCGACCTTATCTATACGTTGAGCTCCAGAAGACTCGATCTTATCCAGTACCAGACTCAAACATAAACAAACACGTTAACAGTTACAAATTGACCACGAACTCAAGCAGAACGTGGATCATCCACAACAGATGTAAACAGAACAAGTCAACATACACCTGTCTCCCACGAGCTAGCAGTTACACACTCAACTGCCCATGACTCCTACTTTCAGGAGAATGTGTTCGAGCACGATGTCAAGCTGAGAGCAAGGTCTATAAAAGGGCAGAGTTCCTAAGGAAACAGGACGGTCGACAGACAATTCTATACATGCAATTATCTGATCTCTAGCTATTTCTTTCTTAGATTAACTCTTGTAATCAGATTCTCTTACTCTCTCAAGAATTAATACTACTTTCACAAAATCCTCTACTCGAGGTCGTGGTTTTTACCTATTTACAGGTTTTCCACGCTAAATTCCCTGTATTAAGTATTGTCTCTTATTTAATTCTTGGCATAGTAGTTCTTGGTATAATGATCGATTTTAAGCTAGTTCGAGCTTTACGAAATCTGGTCCCTACAATTATCTGCCAATGATGCCATAGTTCCTTAATTGGCCATGTAAGTGACCCTATTTCTGAGCTCTGGTATTTGCGTTGGAAGCACCATCAGCCATGTTGTCTCAGATGGAAAGTCCTCAAGCAAGTTCATCAAGTGTTGGGCGTCGTTTTGTAGGTGAGGTGGAGATACCTCTTTCATGAGCAGATCACTGCTTCCATTCTGCGATAGGAGGGTGATCAAGGACCTTGGTGGGATTGCAGCAATCTTCTTAAAAGACTTAGAAAATATTAAAATCTCACGACAACGTTTGAAGATATTTAAACCTCCCACAATTCCAATTAACAATGTTATTGCCACTTTCATTGTCGGGCAAGCAGAGATAGAAAGGCTCAAGAGATGGATCTCAACTAAATTTCTCGAGAAAAACAAACAACTCAAAGATCTACCATTCAATATATCCACATTCGTAGTAACATGCGCTTTTGTATGGGTTTGTTTGCTTAAAATGCTAGCAAGCAAAAACAACAAGGTAAAGGAACACTTTGTTTTTGCAGTGGAATGCAGGGCTAGCCTTGACCCTGCTTTACCCTAAAACTATTTCGGCAACTGCATTGTCCGTTGCTTCACAGTTACAAATAAGGAAGACTTACTTCAAGAAGATGGAGTTGTTGTTGCAGCAGAGATAATTGGAGAAGGGATTCAAAACTTGAGAGCTAAAGGAGTCCTGGACGGATTTCAAAACGATTTAGCTACTTCTTTTTCGATACTGCCCGAGAATTTATTTATAGTCATGGGGTCACCAAAGTTGGGAGTTTATGAGACCGATTTAGGATGGGGAAGGCCAAAGAAGGTCGAAGTCGCTTCAATCGACTTTACCAAAGTCATATCTCTTAGTGAACGTGGTGATGGAGAAATCGGTCTCGAGGTTGGACTGATACTTACTAAGGGCAAAATAGATGTATTTGAAGCTAATTTTGAAGCTACCCTAAAGACCTGCTGGATGTAACGCCCCACTCCACCACCAATATTGTCCCCACCTTAACCACTTGAAGTGTGGTGCTTTGTTTGTCTCTCAAAAAGCCTTGGTGCCAGGTGCTAGGTGCTAGGTGCACTCATCCTCTCAGATGTGGGACTGTTACACCGCATGAAGTTCACTATATGAAGCATGTATTCCCTTTCGTCGTGAATTTTTTTTTCTTTTTTTGCTATATTATATTTGCATGAAACTTGTTGTAGTAGCCTACTTGCAACCTTCTAGCTCCTGTCGAACACTCGAAGGCTACATCAAAACCAACCCGATAACTCAAAGCCTAATAAGTCCATGATCAAGCCCTACAAGACTATACGAACATTCAACAACGAATAGGCTTCGAAGCCGAAAGTAGATACGTCAGCGCATGAGCTCCACATCGGTACCAGAAACACTTCGACCATGGTCGCACACATGGTCGAAGGCAGACATGTCAGACAGCCAGCTCACCAGACAGAACGGCGAAGCACGCCGCTCGACAACTACAGTGTCAGAACCAACAGCGGCCACAGTGTCAGAGCAAGCTGGACAACGTCTACAGTGTCAGACCCGACAGTTTCGACGTCAGAACCAACCCCAGGTACAAGTCAGTTGTCCCGGAAGGTACAATTATAATTAGACCCCCCCCCATGGTGACTCAGCACTTCTAGTAATCTATAAATAAGAGGGAGGGAGGACTGTGGAAGGGTTACAAAATCTCTCCCCTGACCCTTGAAGTTTACCTTCGATCACCCTGTAAATGACCCAGTACTCGAAACTTTGACTACTCGATAATTATATCAATATTCTTAAAAATCCTCATCAGAGGTGGTGGAGTATCCCATTCTAGGCCTCTATGCAAGTATATTACCAGTAAATTAGTCGTATTATTGATTATATGCTTGAATCCTCTTATAGAAGATAAATTTTGTAGTGTAAGAGCCAACTTCCCTCCTTAGGAAGTTAGGCCCCTACATTTGGCACCGTCCGTGCTTTCCCACCCTACCAGTCTCCCCCTGCCTTGTACTTTCCTTTTCCAATCCCTACAAACCACTTCCAATGGCCCCCATCCTCTGCTCCACTTCCACCCATGCCAGCAACTCTGCTGACGGAGTGGCTGCCCAGCTAGCCCTTCTCACTTAGCAATTTGCTCAGGATGATGAGCGACACCGAATGCAATTGCATCAGGAGCGTGAAGAACACCGACAAGAGTTTAAAGCCAAACGGCAACGCCGTTTGGATGACGCCGACAGATAATACCGCACCATCGACGATCTACGCAACATAGTTCGTGAGTTGCAACGACTACAGCCTCTAGACGCCCCTCTACCATCTCGAGCACCCGCCCCATTGCGCGTGTCTGCCCGCGCTCGACTGGGGACCCTACAATATCTGGAAGTACCCCCAGTCTATTTTGGCGTCGAGGGTGCTCCCCCTACTATCCACCATACTGGTTTCATCCATCTTGGCATCCACCCTACGGAGGATTCCCCCGATTCCACCCCTCCCTCCACCAGATACCCCAAACGCTGCCCTGCTCGAGACCATCTCGGGGAGTGCAGCATCGAGCACACGCCGAATACTCGGCATTATCACCCTCGAACCCATCGATCCCCCCCCCCCTATCCTACCTATTGTGCACAATATGACCTCGACAACAAAATCTACCCTGACATCCGCATCAGTGTGAGCCCAACACCAAACTCATAAAGTCGGTTAAACAACCCCCTCAACCCCAAATTCCTCGCTATCGAGGTGCCTCCAAATTTTTGATCTCCCAAAATTAGTAAATATCGCAACACCAATCCTCAATCCCACATCCTCAAATTCCAAAATGCTCTAAGCCTTTACTCCACGGCTGACCACCTGATGTGTCGACTTTTTCCTACCAGCCTCACTAATAGCCTTCTTCATTGATATCATAACCTTCCCAATGGCTCGATTCGAAGCTTCAAGCAACTATCCAACCTTTTCATCGCCCAATTTGCCTCAACAAAGATCGAGAGGTCAGGGTCGATGCCCTCTTCAATTTTAGGAAATCTAACATTGAAACCCTCGAAGGCTTCACCAAGCGGTTTCTCGACAAATGGCACAAAGTTGAAAACCTCAACTGCGTGAATGTTGTACTTGCGTATTCGAACGCTTTGCCAGATAACAGCCGTGTCAAAGAGTACCTGGTCCTCCACAAACTGCGAACCCTCGAGGAGATGCTCTCAAAAGTCAATGGGTATATCGGCTTTGAACACCTTCGCAAATCAGTTAATCAAGGGCAGCCTTCAACCACTAATCCAAATAAACCTCGACAAGGCCCACCCATTACTCCTACACCCCTGATCGCTCCCATCTTACAGGATACTGAGAACTGCAAACGTCCCCACACAAACAACACTATCAAAGCCTGTAAAAAGCGACCGAAGCTGGTCCTCCCCAAACTTACTGCCCCTATCAGCAACCTTCTACCACAGATTTAGGCAGACCACATATGGCGTATACCTTTCCCCATCGAGGCTAAACCTGGCGAACCTTATTGCGGCTGTTCCATGAGCAAATAATATTGACAACGGCTGTTCCATGAGCAAGCGCAAGGGTGTCGAAGAATGCTGCAAACTCTCTTACCAGGAGAAGCTACCAGCCCTCCTGCCAGAGTCATGTCAATATCCTCACCCCGAGAGTATCTCATTTATTGACTACGACACATCGCATGTTCGTTTTCCCCATTGGGACCCTTTAGTCATAATGATTAAGATTGAACACCTCGTCCTCTGCACCATGATTATCGATAGAGGAAGTACAGCCGATGTACTTTTCTTTCAAACCGTCCAAGCCATGAACAAAACGGGCATTATTAATGCCGCCAATGTCAAACTGAAAGGTTTTAATGAGGCTACCGAAGTTGCCGTCAGTCGAATCAATCTTCCAGTTACTACCGGCCCAGTTATACTTCAAACCAGCTTTCTTGTCTGATGATAAGAAATCTGAGTACCTCGGAATCCTTGGGCGCGACTGGCTCCATGCCATGCGCGCCATACCTTCGAGTTATCATCAGACCCTTCGTTTCAATACCCCCTATGGAATGTGGAACTTAAAAGGCTCCCAACGCCTCGCCCGTTCATATGAGCATTCAGAGATCGATCAGACCCGAAAACTCGTCAAACTACCATAACAATCACTGTCTCCCTCTATTCCTATACCTTCGATACCTGCGATCTCACCCATCGAGCCCACTGTCTATATTGAACTCGACGGTCCTGGTGGAGGTATATTCATTGGAACTTTCAAGATGAGGCCGAGCGCCTCGAACTCACAGACTTCCTTCGAGCAAACAAAGACGTCTTCGCATGGACGTTTCAAGAGATGCCCAGTGTCGACCCCAGTTTAGCATGCCACCTCCTCGATCTCATCCCCCATTCTGCAGCAGTAAAATAAAAAAAGCGTACTTTGGCACCATGACTTTGAGAAGCTGTAAACCTCGAGGTTGACAAACTCATAGCTACGGGTTTTATCAGAGAAGTCAAGTATGCTGATTGGATATCCAATATTGCCGCAGTTCCTAAAAAGAACGGCAAGATCAAAATCTGCGTCGACTTCACAGATCTCAATAAACACTTACCAAAGGATAGCTTCCTCCTCCCTATCATTCCAGTACTCCTAGATGCCACTGCTGTGCATGAGCGCCTATCGATGATGGACGCAGATTCGGGTTACAATCAGGTACCCCTCCACCCCGTGGATCAACTTAAAAAATTTTTAATCACGGAACAAGGCCTTTACTATTTTAACGTCATGCCCTTCGGCCTTAAAAATGTGGGTGCCGCCTGCCAATGCCTTATTATAACCATGTTTAAACCCCTGCTTGGCAAGTCGGTCGAAGTTTACATCGACGACATGTTATGCAAGAGCCTCCAAAAACAGACCCACATCCAGGACCTAACCGAAGTCTTTTTGATACTTCGAACATACAACATGAAACTTAACTCAGAAAAATACCAGTTTGGTGCTTTGTCTGACAAATTTTTAGACCACCTTATCAGCAAATAAGGTATCGAGATCGACCCTACCCATATCTGAGCCCTCATCAACATGCCTTCTCCTCGAACAAAAAAAAATGTCCAAAAGGTAGCGAGTAAAATAGCGGCCCTCAACCGCTTCATTTCCAAATCCTCAGACCGCTGTGCTTGGCTCTTCTCTCTGTTACACGACCAAGGCGTCCACAAGGCTAAAAAGAAAAACAACTCAGAGATCAATTGGATACCCGACTGTGAACAGGCCTTTCTCGAACTTAAAACATACTTTGGCCGACCACCAATCATCAGTACCCCTATAGAAGGCAAAATATTTTTGTTATACCTCGCGGTCACTGACACTTCTATCAACTCAATCCTCATTTGACTCGAATCAAATATCGAGAAACCTGTATATTTTATCAGCAAAAATCTAACACCTACAGAAAATCGATACACAAAAACTTAAGCGTTTTCTCCTCACCCTCGTCTACACTTCCCGAAAACTCAAACCATATTTTCAAGTTCACCTTATCCGTGTTATAACAAGTTAGCCCCTTCGAGAAGTACTCAGCAAGAAAGAAAAATCTAAGCGAGTACAACAGTGGTCCATTTATCTTGGGAAACACAATATCACATTTGAGAAGCAAGTATCCTAAAAAGGCCAAGCAGTCGCCGATTTCTTTGCTGACTTCCCGGTCGAAGATGTCGACTGGGAGGAATTCGAAGATGACCTGCCAGAAGACCAGCCTGAACCAACAGAACTTTGAAACTCTAACACTGGCTGGCATCACTTCACAGACAGATCCGCTGGACCAAACAGTTCGGGGATCGGTATCGTCCTTGTCACACCCACCAATGATCAAATTTAAAAGGCAGTTAAGTTAAACTTCGAATGCTCCAACAACGAGGCTGAGTATGAAGCCTTAATCCATGGCCTCAACCTCACACTCGACCTCGGTGTCCCTAAACTTACAGTTTTCACAGATTCCCAACTTGTCTAGAGATAATACTCCGATGAAAATCAAGCCAACGGTCGCATGGCTGAATATATTGCTCTCGTCCGCCAGCGCATGGACCATTTCCCTAAAGAATCTTCTATTACTCACTATCCCCAAGGAAAAAATAGACACACTGATGCCCTCGCCTACATAGCAGTTATGTTAGGCCAGTCCGAATCCCAAACTCTCCATATCGAAGTACTCGAACGCCCAAGTATCGACCAGATGGAAATCAATGCCATTAATACTGGGGGTGAGAGTCTCGATACAGACGACTGGAGAGCACCATTCCTCGATTACTTTAATAATGTTATCCTCCTAGACGATCCCAAAGTTAAACGGTCATTATTAGAAAACTGTCGCAGATACACCATCCTCAAACGCGAGTTACATCGCAAATCCCCAAATGGCGTCCTCCTTCGATGCATTTCTCAAAACGAAGCCTCTTCAATTCTTATCGAACTCCACAAAGGTACCTGCGGTGCTCATACAACTGGTCGATCTATGGCCCTCCGGGCCATCTCTTAAGGTTTATTCTGGCCCAATATGAAGAGGCAAGCCGAAGAGTACACCAAACACTGTGACAAATGTCAGCGCCATGCCCACGATATCCATAGCCCCTCACAAGACCTTCACTTTAGCCAAGTCTCTTGGCCATTCAAACGATGGGCCATCGATCTTGTGGGTCCCTTCCCCAAAGCTTTGGGTAGCCGAGAGAACATCCTTGTTGCAACAGATTATTTTACCAAATGGGTCGAAGCCGTACCTTTGTGTCGAACCAGAGAAGAAGAAGTCATCAAATTTCTATGGGAGAACATTATTATATGCTTTGGCTGCTCTTATATGATTCGGTGTGACAACGGTCCACAATTTGTCAGGAACAAAGTCATAAATTTCCTCAAGAAGTACAACATCATTCTCTTACCCTCAACACCTTACTACCCCCAAGGGAATGGTCAGGTCGAAGCGATCAATAAAATAATAGTCGACAATCTCAAGAAGTGTATCGATGCGAAGAAAGGACGATGGGTTCAGGAATTGTAGCACGTTCACTGGGCCTATCAAACAACACTAAGAAAAGCAACGGGTTGTACCCCTTTTCTTCTAGCCTATGGTACTGAAGCAGTGCTACCTACTTAATTCGAAGTACCAACACGCGACCCCAGCATTCCTGACGAGGATAATGAGTTCGAACTCGGGTGTAATATGTTATGGATCGACAAAACAAGAGGCCGAGTCATCGCCAACCTCGGCCGTTACCATCTATCACTCCAAATATCATATAACAAGAGAGTTCGACCACGAAGTTTTAACATTGGAGATCTTGTACTTCGACGTGTCACACAGTCTTCGAAGCCTCAAAATGTTGGCAAGCTAGCCGAATCCTGGAAAGGACCTTATGTCGTGTACGATAAAATTGACAAGGGTTCATATTACCTGATGACAAAAGATGAAGAGCCTCTACCAAATCCATGGAATACAATGCAGCTAGTATCATACAACAGGCCACGGCTTTCACCTTGTTCCACTGATGTAAATACAATATAAACAATAAATAATTTTTTTCCTCTGAACTTCGTCTCATGTTTTCCAGTAAATTTCTTGGTTTAGCCTAAGTATCATGTCAGCCCTTCGATCCAACTAATACTTGGGGGCGACCTTGAAAATTTTCAAGTCTCCAAAATTTGAGCAAACTTGAGGGACATGAATGGTCGAGAGACCGGACCCTCAAAAATGTATTATGGGAGACTAGTTCTACTTCGATCAGGCTCAGGCCTTTAAAGTCTAGTGAATTTCTTAGTTTAGCCTAAGTATCGTGTGAACCCTTCGACCCGACTGATACTTGGGGGCGACCTTGAAATTTTTCAAGTCTCTAAAATTTGAACAAACTCGAGGGGCATGAATGGTCGAGTGACCGAACCCTCAAGAATGAATTCGGGGTGACCACGTCCTACTTCGTTTTGGCTCAGGCCTTCAAAGTCCAATAATTTTCTTGGTCTCACCTAAGTATCACGTCCATCTCTCGACTAATACTCGTTGAACCATCTCGAAACTCTTCAAGGTTCGATAATTATATAAGCATTTTGCACTTACAACATATACAGATACAAGTATACAAGAATATTTACAACTCTACTACATCAAGTTTCAGTACATCATATATCAGAGAATCAAGTTTAACACAAATCAACAAACCAATTCAAGTCAAGCTCAACATACATCAGTAAGTCCAATCAATCACAAGTTCACAACTCAAGTACAAAGCAAGCTCAATATTGTTCAAATATTACAACACAACAGAAAGATTAGAAAAAACAGTTCGACACGCCCAATACAATACTTCATATAGGTGTGGCCACATCATCTCCCATGTTTGGTTCTTCAACACCAACACCTCCAGTACCCTCAACAGAAGTGTTCGACCCAGTAGTCACAACCCTAGCAACAGCTTCTGCTACTGCAAGAGTCTCTACGCCACCTCTCACTCCTATACCAGCAACATCTACTTCCACCCCCTCTGTCTGAACAACATCTTCAACAACATGATCATTGGTTATGGGAAAACGTTTTAAAGTTTCAGGATCATACCCCAAATCTGTTATGAACATTTTCAGCCTGACAGTAACTTCACATTCATCATCGAACTACCCTAAGAATGTCTTCCTCTGTTCTGCAATAATCCCATCCTTCTCAGCCAGCTTCAACTCCAGTACTTGGGTATGGTTGTACCATTGAGCTTCGAGCCTCCTCTCGCATTCAGCTTTGATAGTCAACTACTCTCGCTTTAAAACTTTAATCTCAGACACTAACAATACTTTGGTCCCTCGAGCAAGCTCCAGATTGTCAACCGCCTGCTTCAACTGCCTTGTTATTACCTTTTGTGCCTTAATAAAAGCCTGTGCCCAAGCATCTGTTTGCTAAAATATTTAGGCCATCAGTATCTCACGAAGCATAATGTACTTAAAACAAATTTTATAATTTCAGAAGAAAAATAGTTACTTGATGCATAGTCTCATTCATCCGCCACCCACCTTCGTCTGGGTCAGTGCCGTAGAGTATCGCCATCGAAGCAGCCGTAGCTTGAGTATGCTCCTCTAGTTCGGCTGCTGTTAGTTCTTCGTCCACATCTTCAGCATCATCCTCCTCCAGTACCCTACGCCTCTTACGCTGGGTTCCCTTCAGCTGTTGTACCTTTGGAGATTCGGGAAAGACCTTACCTTTCCCTTTGTCAGACAACGTCGATGCCTGCTTCGATACGCCACGAGATACCTCGTGCACTGCTCCTGCCTGCTACGGCACCTGCTGCCCTTTGGGAACATAATTTACCTTCCTCACCAACTTCACCTTCTCCATTCCTTCGACCCCTCTCGATAAACCTTCGCCCCCCGCCCCTCCTCCCTTCTTTGATGGCTTCGGTGTAACAGAAACATTTCGAAGCAGAGAATCTACCTTCTTCTGTCTCTTCTTATTGATACCTAGTTTCTTGAAAACACAGTTTACCCACTCCTCGTCTGCGTTGATCAGTTCGTCAATATAATTCCTCAGATTTGCCAGAGCTCGGTTACTTGGTACTGCAGAATAAATAAAACATGATTATCAGTCTATTCGATCAATATGTCAAAAATCTTCAGCCATCAACTTACTTGGATTATGTTGTAACTGATAAAGGTCCTCCCCTTCGGTATTCTCATAATTACCCTGCACAACTGTCAGGTCATTGTCCCACCCTCAACCCGTCGAGCACAAATCAAATAGCCAGGGCTTATCTACCTGGCATTGGATATGGTACGTGCCCACCTTTTGGTTTGTTTTTCTCGAATAGAACGATGCAATATCGTACCACTCGATCAATCCCCTCCCTTCACTTCTCAGCTCTACATTCATACCCTCGACCACCTCAGAAGTTCAGCACCTCCTTCACTAGCCTTCGAAGGGGTAGTTGCATCCCTAGCCGAATCTGGCCCCTAAATGCCATGAAACCCTCTCGAGGTTGAGACTTGAAGGTATATCCAGATCCCAATGCATACAATACCATCTTTACCTTCGACAACTCCAGCTTAGCCACAAAACGATCCAATCTCAGCTTCTCTTTAGCTGAGACCAACCCCGCAGCTTCCCCGTAATCAGTCTAACTCTCACTATCACCACTTTGGTTCCCCTCTTCCCTTTTATCCCCCGAAGGCTCGACACTACCTTCATGTCCCCTTCTCTCCCCTCTTTCCATCTCCTCCTCGGTCACTCGAGTCTTACAATGTTTACTACCCAAAGCTGCCATTTCAGGTACCACCACAGTTAATGGGGCATCTGTTACTATTTCTAACTCCTCCAAGTCGCTACTCTTATCCATGGGAGCACGACCAGACATACTCGGTTCATTTTCTTCGATCTCCTCTTCTATTAGCCTCAGCCTCGAAGATCGATGGGTACGCATCTTACCCTACAGAAGAAGAGGCACGCAATTAGATCGATACATTCGACTATTACGTGTCAATAACTTATTTTCACCTACCCTCTCCAACTCATACTATCATAGTCGAATGTTCGACTCCAATCCCTGTTACACCGTCAATACCCTTAGAACCCCAAAAGGCTAAACCCACAAATACATGTTTTCCCTCCGTCCTCGGTCATATCATCACAACTATAAACCCTAACAGCCTCTACCCTAATATGTACTTCACATACAGAAACAGAAGACGAAGTAGCAAGACAGAAATAAGATGACATACCTGTTTGAGTAGAGTATTCTCCCTTCCTCTTAGTAAATCAGATGATCCTACAGTAACGACCGAGCTCTATAGAACAATGACGTATGTTCTCCTTCTCTAACTCTCTGGTTTTTTCCATAAGTGGGTAACCATAAACAGTAACTTTGCTTTTACCACAATATATACCTCCTCAAAATAATAAAAAACTGCCTCTATTTCCAAAACCGCTATTATTACCACTAACCCTACTTTTCGGCTACGATGTGTTTAATCGATTTTACCCTCCATTACCCCCACGTGGGCGTCCCACGCTCACATTTACATAATTTTATACATAAACCAAGTCAAACCTTCTGGTCCCCTCTCGAAGCTGTCAAATCAAAGTCCTTACATCAAATCAACCTTTTTCCGTAATCCAAGGAAACATCATGATGCCTGCAGGGCACTCTGCCCTAGGCTTCGTACAGCTTCTGACATGCCAGCTGTTTGGACTGTCAGTTTTGACAGTCAAAGCCAATCGACCTTCGAAATACCTTCCTCTCATCCACGAATAATCGTCTACATCATGTCTAGAATGTTCATCCATAGATAACTTGATATTCAATTTCAAAATGTGCCAGTCATTCGTGTCACGAACAAGCTACTTTCATGCCTAAATTACCATCAAGTATTATGTTTGTCCTACTTACACACAGACAATTCAGTATCTCACTTCGATAATTATCTCATAGATTTTCAATTTTATTCGGGCAGACGTCCTTACACCAAAACACAGAAGAAAACAATCAACATCAATAGAAAAAATTGCAAACATTCATACCTACCATCCTATACCAGTACTTTTACCACGTTGAAGAAGCCCTTATTTACAGACGAGACACTTCTTCCAGAACCCAACCTCAACATCTTCCTTGTCCACCACCTCCTCGGCTATCGATTCCAGGAAGGCAAACCGATTACTGTGGAGCGAGCTCATCCATTGTAGCACCCTTCACATGTGTACATAGGGCATCCCACTGATGGGTTCCCCAGGCTCCAGTTCAACCAAGTCTGGCATAACCCAATCCAGGCCCCGATCACCCAAAAACCTCTGCTTCAGCTCGAGGGTTTTCTCTTGTATGTGAAGGTCTCTTACCGCTACTCGTTTTTGGTACCTAGTGTTAGGAGTATTTCCGCTATTTCGGGTTGAAGATGCAGACATGTTTACTCAAAGAAGGTGCAGATGCCGGAAGTTCTCTTAAAAGACCTTATTTATACCGGAAGGCAGGTGCATTTAAACACTCCTTAATCAGAACCACACTCCTTAATCACAGTCTTCAATAGTTTCCCTTGAAATCTCAACAGTCAAACATTTTCAACTTCTCAGACATAATTGTTTTATCAGCATGCACGCTCAATACCTATTTCTGAGGTTTTGTAGTCGACACATCCCTAGTCTCGAACCCTCAACCCCTCTATGCTTTTTCCCACAACTCTTTCAATATATACATCGAGAATTGAGAATTCAGAGTCAGTTATTCATTCTAGGTCGAATATTAACCAATGTCTTCGATAACTATGACAATTCGAAGTACTTTTCCCCTCGCAGATTATTGTTTATACCATTTACTCTTTATTCAAAAGTCTAACAGTCTATTCGCCTACCATATTTATCAGATGCAAAATGCATTATTCCATTAAATTACCTTTTTATTTCATTACTTCGATCATACAAAAGAAGAGAGAAGGGGCAGAAGAAAAAAATACACAAACTTCAACAAAAAAAAAACATAAAACTTTGAATACCGTCATACAAAACAAAACCCATCACCACCTTACGAAGAACCCGCCCTATTTTTAGACGGATCAGTTCTTCCCGCCGAGCCCTACTCGTCCTCTAATAACATATCCTCTTCCTGTACAATACGCTCGGCCAAACTCGACAGGAAGAGGTAACTTTCTTCGGCAACTGTAAACTTCCACTGCATCATCCCCCACAAGTACGTATAGGATTGCCCGTTGATCGGCTCTCCAGGTTCTAGCTTTACCACATCCGGCATGTCCCAGTCGAGCTTCTTGCCGCTAAAAAACTTTTACTTCAGTTCAGCCATTTTCTGTCCTATTCAACGGTCTCTGGCATGTCCCATCCTTCTCTGATAACGTGTATTGGGAGTGGTGTCCATGTTGTTTTCACGTAATGCAGAGGAAGAAAGTAAAGACGAAGAATATACAATGTTACCCACTCATAAGTCATATTTATACCTTCATTAACATTATTTATTACTCCGTAATCACCATAACTTCTTAATTACCCTCCTTTATTACCTTCATCAGAAATCCAATATGCAACAGTCAACCGTTCAACTTGCAACAACCAATAGTTTTTCTCAGCAAATACCTCTATACCTATTTCTGACTTGCTGAGAGAGGGCGAATGTAGTAGCCTACTCACAGCCTTTTAGCTCCAGCCAAATACTCGAATGCTACATCGAAGCCTACCTGATAACTCAAAGCCTAATAAGTCCATGATCAAACCCTCCAATACTGCACAAACATTCGACAACGAACAGGCTTCGAAGCCGAAGGCAGATACGTCAGCGCATAAGCTCCACATTAATACCAGAAACACTTCAACCATGGTCGAAGGCAGACATGTCAGACAACCAGCTCACCAGATAGAAGGGCGGAGCACGTTGCTCGATAACTACAATGTTAAAGCCAACAACGGCCACAGTTTCAAAGCAAACAGGACAACGGCTACAATGTCAAACCTGACAGTTTTGGCATCAGAACCAACCCCAGGTACAAGTCTGTTGTCCAGGAGGGTACACTAGTAATTAGACCCCCCCCATGGTGACTCAGCCTTTCTAGTGATCTATAAATAGGAGGGAGGGATGACGATGGAGGGGTTACAAAATCTCTCCCCTGAACCCTTGAAGTTTACCTTCGATCACCCTGTAAATGACCCAGTACTCAAAACTTTGACTACTCGACAGTTATATTAATACTATTAAAAATTCTCATCAGATGTCGTGGAGTGTCCTATTCTAGGCCTCCACGCAAGTATATTGGCAGTAAATTAGTCATATTATTAATTATACGCTTGAATCCTTTGATAGAAGATAAATTTCGTGGTGTAAGAGCCAACTTCCCCTCCTTACGAAGTTGGGCCCCTACACTTGTCATCTCTAAATTAGTCCTAAGGTTGATTGGTACTTATACTCTCTATATGTATTATACTTGAGTCTTGACAATGAAACCTTAACGTACTCCAAACCCTAAGAGCATCTCCAATAGAGCGGTATGCTGTTCTGGTTTACCATACCGGTATTCCAGAATAACATACTATTTTTGTCCAACAGCAAATTATGTTTTTCTTATTGGGCACTTAACGGTTCAGCGCCTAACAATAAAAAAGCCAAATCATATGTTTTTTTCTTGGGCGCTGAACGGTTCAGCGTCTAGAATCTGGCTAACATTTCATTCGAACTTCACTTCCCTTTCTCCTTTCTTTCATTCATACTTTACTTCCCTTTCCCCTTTCTTTCATTAACACTTCTCTTATCATTTCATACAACCTATAATCAAGCAAACATAGAGAATCTTACAAGAATATAATCACACTGATGCAAAAATAAATGGAATATTTTAACCACACCGCCCGACGCCAAAATCGCAAGGTGGTAATGGAGAGATGTATGCAAGATTCCAGACCCACACACCCATCTCCACCCCTTGATATTCGTCTTGACAGCATGCGGAGCGTGGTTGTGTTGCCGGAGGGTAAAACTCACATATCGAAGAAAGTTACGACAATCACGGTGAGAAAAAAACTTAAATTTCATAAAAAAAATGTACGTTTAGCCATATGTGTTTGTTGAAATGTCTCAAAGAAATGTGTTTAATGAAATGTCATGTTGGTGATGATGTAGGGGGATGCTCTTAACTTTTGTGGCGGGATGCTTATGATTGTGAAGACCTACGACAAGTTGCATAAAGAGCAAAAGGTTTGGTTATCGAATTCTCCATTTGATAATTTTTTCAAATGTTGTATAGGAAAAATTGGTAGATATTGGGCGCTCAAAAAAAGCGATAGAACTTTAGTTCAAGGTCTCTAAGAGAGGTGGTGGCCAACCACCCACACGTTTCACTTAGTGGACACGGAGATTGGTTTTACCCCGTTAGACTTTTACTTGATAACTGGGATAGCTATCGGGGATCCCAGAAAGCGGCCATTACCGTTTAGTTTTGAGTATGAAAATGCGAGAATATTCGACCAATTTTTCCCACTCTAGGGGAAAATGATGTCCATTCGAGGGCTGTAAAAATAAGTTGGATAAAGTGGTTTATTGAGGCGAATAAAAATGATCCCATGACACGAGCTTTATCGACCCGGGCTTTCATATTTTTTGTAATGGTCGAACTCTTCTTCCCCAATAGTAAAAGTAGGATTAGGTTGGGTTATTTGGCCACGATTGCCAACCTAGATAGGTTAGATGATTATGATTGAGGCTCCGCTATTTTGGGGGCTTTATACACGGCCCTTGACGCTTACTCTTTGGGCATGAAGAGTTTGTGTGGTTGGTGGAGTTTGCTTGAATATTGGTACTATGAGTATTCAGCAAATCTTCACCCAATACTTCAAGATGAGGCAGCCAATGACGCGCACCTCTATTTTCCAAGATTAAATCGATTGACGAGGATGAATTTTGGAGAAAGTTAATAAGGGGATGCACAACAACGTGAGCATTGCTAGGGTTCATATTAAGATGCGGAGGTTAGACAATCTCATGTATCCATGGGACTCATATTTAGAGATACAACAAGGTTTAGAGGGTTACGATGACAGGCTCCTAGTAGTTACACGATGGTATTCATGAAAAAAGGTACCTCTCCATGTTCCTAGCCTTTCGTATGCCTGGTATTTGGGGGAGCGGTGTTCTCTTCAGGTATTTAGGGTTATACATGTTCCAGCGGACCATTTACCCACTCAGGATATGTTTGGGGATCATCGATTACTTGAGGATTGTTATCTAGACCAGCTTAGAGGTCAGGGATTGGTTACTTGGGTTTCTACACCATACATTTTACCAAACTACTCACGGATGATCAATGCTGATGTGATCGGACTAAGAGCGTTAGAGGGTGGATTATTCCTCCGAGGTTTGCACATTCCATACCATAGGAGACACAGTTCACACAGGAGGACATGGATACCAGTGCTGATCCCGGATGGCCGTTTAGAATTATTGATATTGATGGCATTGATAGGTTGTTTGACGTGCCTCGCCTTAGCGATGTCCCCGGGGTACCATCTGCTGGTTTATATCAAGATACAGAGGTAAATAATTAATTTGATATTGTAAGATTTTGATATCATTTTATTTAGATATATAAATTTTGCTCATGATACCTTTTATTATTGCAGTACACGCAGTATCTAGATGAGTCTAGACGTATGTATGTCGGTGGCCAGCAGATTGCGTATGATTGGACGGCTTCGATGTATGACCATTATACTAGTGTGATCACTGACAGAGACGAGACGATCAGAGAGAGAGATGCCCAGATACAGGAGCTTTATGATCAAAATCAGGAGCTGAAACAATCTATTGCAGGGTTGCAGGAGCAGCTTGATCGATACCAGTTGTGATAATTTGTTATTTTTTGTTATATTCATCTTTTAGACTACTTATTTTGGATTATGTAGTTATGTTTTAATTTTAGACTTCGGGTTTTATACATTTGAACTATATTGTTATATTTTTATTTTGACTTATGTCGTTATGTTTTAATGTTTGACTTCTTAGTTTTATATTTAAATTATGTCGTTAAGCTTTTATTTTGGATTATACCATCATGTTGTTAATTTGGAATACAACACATCTCTTGCCTTTATTGCCCGCTTAAATCTCCCACCTTTATTTCCCGCCTTTATTTCTCTTATATATATATATATATATATATATCTTATCAAACAGATATATTTTACACATTCAAACAACCATCTCTATCTCTATTTCCAAGTTCTCAAGCAACATGTTCCCAACTAATAGCCCCCTCGCAAATTATTTGGCTAGTTCATCCGACGAAGATGATGAGTTATTGGAAGAGTACGCGTTGTGTCAAAGCTATCATTTAAATTTGTCGTTATCATATGAAGCTTTCAAATCCGGGTTACTTGGAAAGGTCAGGGGACCAATGATGGGTCGGAAATATGTTAATCGCAAACACAAAATCTTCAATCAACTTTTATTGGATGATTACTTCGCCGAAGTAAAACCGACTTACGATGCGGGGATTTTTCGGCTAAGATTTCGAATGTCGCGTAATCTATTTTTACGCATTCTTCAAGGTATTTTAGAGTACGACACTTATTTCGTATACACGCCTAATGCGTCAAACACACAAGGATTAATGGGTCATCAAAAATTAACGTCCGTATTTCGTATGCTTGCATATGGCACGCCCAGTGATTCGACAGACGAGTATTGTCGGACAACGGAGAGTACAACTTTGGAAACGTTGGATAAATTTTTCAATGTGGTGATTCATTTATATCGAGATGAGTACTTGCAATCTCCTACTCCGGCCGACGTAGCAAGGTTGCTCAAAGAAAATGAGTCGAGGGGTTTCCCAGGAATGTTGGGGAGCATCGATTGTATGCATTGAGATTGGAAGAATTGCCCTAAGGTGTACCAAGGAGATTTTAATGGGAAGAGTAAAAAACTAACAATTATACTTGAAGTTGTGGCTTCGTATGATTTGTGGATTTGGCATGCATTTTTTGGCATGCCGGGGTCGAACAACGACACCAATGTTGTTGAAAGTAGCAAATTATTCAACAACCTAGCAATGGGAAATACCCCTCCCGTAAATTACAAAGTTGAAGGTCACGAATACGATATTGGTTACTATCTTACGGACGGTATTTAACCGAAGTGGAGAACATTTGTAAAGACAATTCCAATGCCGATCATGGCAATGGAAAAAAAATTGCAATATGCAAGAAGGGGTTAGGAAGGATGTGGAGCGTGCTTTTGGTGTCTTACAAGCTCGTTTTGCAATTTGGAATCCCGTACGGTTTTGGAAGCCCGAAACAATGAATTTGATTATGTACACGTGCATTATTTTGCATAATATGATTACCGATGATGAGTGTGATTGGGCGACACGTGATTATAAGTATGATAAAGCAAAAGACCCATTCAAGTATCCACTGAAGATTTTCCGAGGTATTTCTACGGACGACAACTTCGATAAATATCTTGGGGAGCATTTGAAGTACTGAAATGAAAACAAACATTTTGAACTCCAAGCCGATCTCGTGGAGCATTGTTGGAAATTTGTCGGACGTAATGTTTGAGTTGTAATTTCAATTTCAATTGTTTGTACTTGTAGTTTTTTTTTTCATGTCTACGTACGATATTTCAATTTAACTAATGCTCTAAACTTTATAAGTTGCAATTTATTCCAAACTAAAAATATTGCAATGTATTTTAAAATAATCGACATATTTATTAAAAAAACACAATTAGAATTTAAACTATATATCTTTTGATGAGGCATATTATCACTACCACCGCTAGTACTCGATGAAACTATGGCATTATGTTTTGCCATCATCTTTGCGATCACTTCGCTCTTTAACATTTGCCAGCACATGGCAGTATCTCTATCCATTCCACTCAAATCCTTTTCCATAATCTTCATGTCTCGAATTTGTTGTTCCCTTTCTTGCTTTTTTCGGTATAGCCCGAGATGTTCCGCCGCCATGGCTTTCTTTGTTTCCCTTTCTTCTTACCTTAACTTGACATTATTTTCAACCATCTCCGTTATACCCTCATGGGCCTTGATCGCCTTTTCAAACTTTGTCAAAAGGTTATTTTGCCTTTTTTCCCCCGTTGGCCTATTTATTAACCCCGGAGATGAATAAACCGGGTCCGTCACTTCTTCATCATCATCAACTAAGCTATCGACGTTCGAACCCATTGAAACCCTCGGACTTGCATTTGAAGACATTTTTTGTACCATAGAGCCGGACTTAGAGCCGTCGACAACTTGCATTTCATGGATGCTTCTATCGACGGTCTTCGGATTCTATTTTGGATGTTTATTCATAATATGCCAAATATGTTTAAAACCAAACTTGTGTGGTTTAAATTATTTTTCAGTTTTAAACATTTTCTCAAACATAGTATTCCTACGGTCATACTACGTAAAAAGAAAAAAAAATTAAACACTTAAAGAAATAAATTAATATACTAAATTGAAACATACCTCGTGGTGTTCATTTCTAATCCCGCTATAGTTCGCCTCGCAAACTTTGATAATGTAAGACATAAAAAAGTGGTTTGCCGTTGGATTTTCCCCCAACGTTGTTTCAAGGCCGCTCTTGTACGGGTTTTCACACCACGTGTTCCTTCATAGTCGTTTACTATTTTTCCCCAAAACTTGAATTCATCTTGTTGGTTACCGTTTTGAGAATCTTGCGAGTGTGATACCCAATATTTAGCAAAAGTTTAATCCTCAAGGTCGGTCCAACAACTATTATCACTTATCTTTTCGTTGACAAGCACGTTGGGCGGCGCGGAAAAGAAATACGGGGGCATGGAGTAGTTTGGTGATTCTGAAAGTTGCGTTGATGGAATGTATTGAGAGTATGAATTTTGGGAAAATTCGTTATCCATTTGAAGTTATAAAAAAGCTTGAGATGGTAGAGAGTTGATAGAGCTTGAGATGGTAGAGAGTTAATAGAGCTTGAGATGGTAGAGAATTTAATAAACTACCCTTATTTGAAGAGATTTGGGTGAAAATTAAAAAACTAGCCGTTTGGAGAGTGAAGTTGGGAATAGAGGGTAGGCGCTTAGCGGTTCAGCGCCTAGAGTTCAGAAAAAAAAACTTAGGCGTGCTAAACGGTTCAGTGCGTAGACAGCTGTATTAAAAAGTTCTTGGGCGCTAAACGGTTCAGCGCCTACGCGGTATGCACATACTCCTCGCCAAGTTCAGGTTTCGCGTACTTTGGAGGGGTATGGGGGTGAGTATGCTGAACACCATACCCCTGTTGGATGGGTTTTTTACAAGAGTATGAGAAAACCTTAACATCATACCACTTGTTCCAACAAATTTCTCTCTAAATTCAATTTTTTATATTAAAATTGGGTCCCACAATGTTATTTTAGGAGAGAGAAAAGATTTTTATTAAAAATTGGAACCCACAATATTCTTTTATTAGATAGAGAAAAGAAAGGAAGAGAAAAAATAGTTGTAGGGACCCATAAAAGTAGTATGCACATACAACTCTCCAAGTTCTAGATTCCCATACTTTAATGGGGTATGGAGGTGAGTATGTTGAACGTCATACTCCTGTTGGAAGAAGTTTTTCCAAAAGTATATGAAAAGTGTAACAGTATACCATGTTGTTGAAGATGCTCTAAAAAAATCTAAAATTGACCTAATTAACTTCATTTAAATCCCCAAATTACTAAAGATCAATTTAAATTTCATGAAACACAAAATCTAAATCAACATGATGAGCAACAAAACATGAAAATTGTAGGGCTAAGGTGATGAAGATGATGAACATCAATTATCAAACAGGGTCCACCATAAGAGACTTCACAAGACCCGCCATCTCCATCGTAGATCATCATTGAGATTGCCAAATCCAATTATTTAAGTTTCTTCGATGATTAAACAATTGGACTAACGGTTGGATTCTTGTTAGTTGATGAAAGAAACCTAATTTTAAGGGTTTGGTTTTGGACTCAACTCCCAAACAGATTTGAGTCGTTCAAAGGAAACAGTTAGGAACCAGATTTGGTTGTTTTAGTAAATACGTATAAATTTGAAACCGGATCATAGGGACACCGACAAGGAAAAAACTGACAGTAAATGGTAACTCTAAAATCATACTCATGACAGAGAAAGTCGGAACATTTTTGGTGATTTGGCATACATTATTTAATTGTGATCATATGTATAAAATATAAATCACCATAAATGTACATTTTCGGTGAGCCAAGGAGCCTTATGACTTATATGTATGCCTGAAATATTTTCGGAAGACAATTATCTTCGGTGATTTGGCCTGACCATCCAACATAGATTAATGTATGAAAGCATAAGAGGACAACTTAGATAATCCAATGGTCAAAATCACTAGAAAATCGGTCAAAATCACTAGAAAATCCTTTAGCATACAAATTTTTACCCGAACATATATTGTGATGGTCTAGTTTTCTTCCAATCCCAAACTTGCCTCTGCAAAATGCCAAAAAAAATAAAAAAATAAAACAACAACAACAACACTTTCCACATTAGTTGTGGCGTTGAACGAGCGATTCAACAAATCACTCTGGTTCCATATGGATCAACTTTTTTAGGACCCAAAATAGAATAGAACAGAACCCAAACTTATAAATCCAAACTTGGACAATCCACACTAGACTTTGGTTTTTGGAATGTTTTGGGGACTCAATCTCACACTCAAAAATTATGGATAATTTGGTACCCCAAGTTTCCTAAAATCTATCCTTTTTTTGGTAGGACACACCAATAGTAATATCAATCAACTATTTCCCCAAAATTGCAAATCATTTTGTTATAAATCCTCCTCAAAATACGCCACTCTTAATCAAACTCACAGCTCCAAGTCTAACTAGAGATTTCCCATGACAGCCCTTCCATTATCAACCAATGTTCTTGCTCTAAACAAGAGAAGAAACACTTTTGGACTCAAATTCCTACACCCCATTAGCTGTAGTTCTTGTTTAAGAAGAAAGATTGGGTTTTTATTTGAAAATAGGTTCAAGATAAGTGGTTTTGAAGAGAGGTGGTCTTTGTTGAGAGAAAGCAAAAAGAAAGATGGGATTTTGAGGAGAAGGGAATGGGGGAAGAGGGGAAGGAAGAAAAGGGTTGTTGTAGTTAGAGCTAATCAGGGGTTTGGGTTTAGTGGGGGTGGGGGTGGGGGTGGGGGTGGGGGTGGTGGAAGAGATAATGGTAATACCGCAAGGATTTGGGTAATATTGGTTTGGCTATTGGCTTGACTTATCTTTCAGTGACTGGGCAGCTTGGCTGGATTTTGGATACCATTGTTTCAATTTGGGTAAGATTTCTTTATTTTGCTAGAAACTTGATTTAGTTCTTTAAGTTGCTTTCAAGTTCATTCATGAAAAATATTTACTAGAAATATCAGTTTCCTATATATTTACATATACTAGAACTGGTTCGTGTACGGCACTCTTAGCGAATCTTGCCCTGCTTGATGTTCAGTAAAGATGTGTAATTCTGCAAATAACTATGACATTGTTATTTTCGATGATAACATTTACGGTACTGACTTTTGTGGCTGCTTACCGTGGTTTCCGTTTTGTGGTATGCGTTAATATTAACAATGCATTCGTGTGAAGGTGTTGTTGAGTGATGAACTCGAATTATGCTCATTGGAGTTCGTGGGATGAACGAGGTCGAAGAACGAAGGAAAAAGATCATTCGGATGATTTTTCAGTGTTCTGTTTGAATAGACTTTGTGTTTGTTCGAACAGATGAGGCAGAACATACTTTTTTCGAATAAACTTATGTGTCTGTTCGAATAGAAGTCTCAGAACATGATCTATTCGAATGGACTTTGTGTTTGTTCGAATAGAAGTCTCAAAACATGTTCTGTTCGAATAAACTTTGGTATCTATTCGAATAGACTTTGTATTCTCAATTTTAGAAGTTTAAAGCTTAGACGTTAGCTTGCCTCGTGATCCGTACTTTGAGCTCTATCTCATGTAATGACCTCCCAAGTGTATAAGGGATTCTTAATGTGTTCCTTAGGTTATCTTTTGGTGAGTTTAATTCTAGAAGAAACTAGGGATTGAGAGATTCATTGAAGCTTCAAGGAAGTTTGAGAGATCGGATTGTAACCTGTGTAATTATAGTGTATTGTTCGCGGGTAGTGGTTTTTCTTCTGTAAAGATTTTCCACTTCCCTCTTCCGAGTAAATCTTGTTTTGTTGTTTTTTTTTGTGGTGATTTCTGCGTTTTGTTCTTGTCGTAGAAGAGAGATTAGCTACCTCTATTCTCAATAACTGGTATCAGAGCGCTTGGTTTAGGGCTTGTATGGTGAAGAACGATGGTCGACGAAGAGAAATTGAAGATCGCGAAGTTCAATAGTTTAAATTTTAGAGTGTGGAAGATGCAAATAGGGGACTATCTCTATCAGAAGGATCTTGACTTACCATTGGGTGGAATTAAGATGAAGCCAGCAGATCATGATGCTGTAAAGTGAGCGCACTTGGATCGCAAGGCGCTTGGAACCCTTTGGTTGGCGCTATCATCTCAAATTCTATATATGATCTCCAAAGTTCGGACAACGAAGGAGTTGATGGAGACGTTGTCCTCTATGTACTCGGAACTGACCGGGGCAAATAAAGTACCTCTATTGCACCGTTTGTTTACTTCAAAGATAAAAGATAATGGTAGTGTGCAAGCTCATATTAATGAGTTCAATATAATTCATGCTAAATTAGAATCCGTAAAAAACCACTTTTACTGAGGAGGTGAGAGTGTGGGCTCTTTTGGGACAGATACTTGAGAGCTGGGAAGGGTTTATTACTGTAGTGAGCAATTCATTGGGGAAGGAAGCAATTAAATTTGACACTATAATCTCGTTGATTATGAGTGCAGAGAATAGGTGTAAATCACATGAACCCTCTTCGAGTTCAAACGGTAATGTATTGAACGTCGAGGAAAGAGAGGTTTTATAAATAGGGGCCAAAGAATGGAAGAGGTCGTTCGCAGTCAAGAGAATAGTCCAAGCCACCCAATGCGTGTTGGACCTGTGTGGAAAGAAGGGTCACTTGAGGCGTGATTGTAATTCTTCCAAGAAAGATCATGATGATGAGAAAGATGCAATGAACCTCAGTGAGGAGGTTAGTTCTGATGAGTCTTTACTTTTTTTGTACGACGATGTTAACGAATCAGGGATAGTTTATGCGAGTGCCTCTTTGCATGCTACTGCAAGCGTAGGTTTCCTAACTAATATTGTTAAAGGCGACTTCGGTACGGTCATACCCGTAATATTATTGAAAAGGGAAACGCTAGGTTGAAGTTGCCTTCGGGGGCAACGTTGATTATGAAGAATGTACGACTTGTACCCAAATTGAGGCGTAATCTTATCTTGGTTAGCCAATTGGCAATAATTTTTGGAAGGTCACAAAGGGAGCTATGGTAGTAGCTCAAGCCTTAAGGCAAGAAATGTTGTATACAACGCAAGACACAATTTCCATTATTTGTGCAACCACTCTTGGGATTGATACAAGTACATGACACAAACGGCTCAGTCTCATGAGTGAAAAAGGGGATAAAGATAATGGTTACCAAGAGAAAGCTAGAGGGTCTTGACAAGGTTGATCTTAAGTTTTGTGAAGGGTGTGCTATCGCAAAACAGAAGAATGTTAGTTTCAAAATAACCGGAAGGTCAAGGAAATCTAAAAAAGTGGATCTTGTTCATACATATGTTTGGGGCCAACCAAGGTGTTTTCTCTTGGTGGTTCTCATTATTATGTTACTTTCATCGATGGCGCTACTCGTAAACTATGGGTCTACTTTGTGAAGAATGAATCGGATGTGTTTTGATAAGTTCAAGAAGTTGAGGGCTCTAGTTGAAACTGAAATCGACTTGAAACTGAAGTGTCTTAAGTCGGATAACGGGAGTGAGTAATGTAGTGATGAGTTTAAAGACTATTGCTCGTCAAATGGGATTAGGCGACAGAAGACTATTCCCAGAACACCATAACAAAATGGTGTTGCAGAACGCATAAACTGAATCATAAACGAAAGAATGAGGAGTATGAGACTCAGTGCAGGATTGCCGAAATGTTTTTGGGCGGATGCAGCTAGTACGGTGGTGTACTTGATAAATAGAGGGCCTTCGACGGCTTTGGACTTTGGATTGCCTGAAGAAGCATGGACCGGTAAAGAAGTAAACCTTTCTCACTTGCGTATTTTCGGTTGTACCTCATATGTGCTTGATACTTCAAATACAATGACCAAGTTGGATGCAAAGTCGACGAAGTGCATATTCATTGAATATGGTGGTGATGAGTTTAGGTACCGATTTTGGGATGCGAAAAATCGGAAAGTCATTTGGAGCTGAAATATTACATTAAATGAGGAAGTTTTGTCTAAAGACTTCAAAGTACCTGTGGAAAGGAATCAAAGTGAAACAGCGGAAAGTGTCGACATTGAATTTGAACCTTCTCGAGAGGTTGGTGAAAAAGTCGTGTTTGAGTCTGATGCACTGGTTCAAAGCGAGGAACCTAATGATCTAGACATTCCAATAGTACTTTGAAAGGAGCCGAGAAACACGAGAACTCCGGCTAAGTACGTTAACTCCCTACATCACTTGTTACTTACGGATGGTGGTGAACCAGAAAGTTACAAGGAGGCTTTAGATGTGGAAGCCAAGAGCAAGTGGGAGCTTGCTATGGATGATGAGATGCAGTCATTGTCAGTAAATCAAACTTGGGATTTAGTTCGGTTACCGAAAGGGAAGAGAGCATTACACAACAAGTGGGTATACAAACTAAAATAGGAATATGATGGTTCAAGGAGATTCAAGGCTAGACTTGTGGTGAAGGGCTTTCAACGGAAAGATGGCATTGATTTTGGTGATATTTTTGCTCCTGTTGTGAAGATGTTTATTAGGGTTGTGGTGAATATAGTTACAGTTGAAGATTTACATCTTGAGCAGCTTGATGTCAAGACAACATTTCTTCACTGCAACCTTGATGAAGAAATCTATATGAAACAGCCAGAACGGTATGAAAGAAGATTTAGTGTGCAGGCTCATGAAGAGCTTATGGTTTGAAACAATCGCCAAAATAGTAGTATTTAAAGTTCGATCAGTTCATGTCCAAAAATGATTTTCTGAAAGAGAGAGGATTCGCCTACACCCTCTCCCCGCTACACACCCCGCTACACTCTCCTCTCACCACCCAAAAATGCCAACTCAACAACTCTCTTTCTCCCACTCAGCACCAATGTGGCGAGCAAAAAAAAAGAAAAAAACTTTCTCTCCACTCAACTCACTCTCTCTCTCACTCGCCTCAACTCAACAACTCACTCGCCTCAGTCACTGTCACTGTCACTCAACTCCCTCTCTCGCTTACAGCGATCATCTCCGACAACTCCTCGTTCTTTCTCTCTCTCATTCAGTCTCTCACTCGCCGACAACTCCTCACTCTCTCCACTGAGCTTAACAACTCACTCTCTCCACTGAGCTTAACAACTCACTCTCTCTCTCTCTCTCACTCAGTCTCTTAGTCAATTTTACGGTAAACATTCCAAACAGCAGAACCTCTCCGTCATAATCAGGTATAATATAGATTGAAACTACTCGACTCGACTCACTCTCTCTCTTCACTCGACTCTCTCTCTCTCAACTCTGTCACTCAACTCTCTCTCTCGCTTGCATCGCTCCGACAACTCGTCGCTCTCTCTCTCTCGCTCAATTTAGAACTCACTCATCGTGTCTCGGTCTCCACTGAGCCAACAACTCGAAAGCCTTTTTGTCGAATTCACAGAATTTGAAAAAAAGCAAAGCTATATTAATTATTGAATTCTAACCATTCGACAATAAATTGTCGAATTCTAATCATTTGACAATAAATTGTCGAATTCTAATCATTCGACAATAAATTGTCGAATTCTAACCATTCGATCAAATCCTCTAACAATTCAACAATTCATTGTCGAATTCTCTAATAATTCGACAATTTATTGTCGAATCCTCTAAGAATTCGACAATTTCTTATTGAATCCTCTAACAATTTAACAATTTATTGTCGAATCCTCTAACAATTCGACAATAAATTTCTTTTTTGTCGAATTCTACACATTGTTTCCTTTTTGTTGATTTTTAGAGTAGATATTGGTAGATATTGGCTGAGAGAGAGTGATTTTTTTGTGGACAATTTGGTCAAAGGCGTAACGACATTGCGCGAGAAAAGTTAATTTTTTTTTTACAGAAGCTAGCTTCGTAGAACACAAATGGGGAGTGAGAGAGATACAGAGGAATGAGAGAGAGATTAACAGAGAAATTAGTGAGAGAAAGAGAGAGTGATTCAATGGAGGATAGATTGGAGGGAAGCCGAAAGAGAAAGAGAGCGAGTGATTCAAATTTGAATCAAGTAAGGCGAGTGGAGAGAGTTTTTTTGCCACATAGGCAGCTGAGTGAGAAAGAGAGTTGTTTTTGGTTGCTTATGTGGAGAGGAGATGTAGAGAGATGGGTAGCTGTAGGAGAGTGTAGCGGGTGTGTAACAACAAAGGGAGTGTAGGCGAGTCCTCTCCCTTTCTGAAAAGTAATGCGGATCACTAATGTTTTATTAAGAATACGGGAAACTCATATATCATTATACTTTTGTATGTAGATGACATGTTGGTAGCAAGTGCCGACATAGGAAAGATTGTCAAGTTGAAGGAACAGTTATCCCGAGAGTTTTTATGAAGGACTTGGTTCTGCAAAACAAGTTCTTGGTATGCGTATTACACGAAACAAAAAGCGGCAAAAATTTAAGTTATCTCAAGGTGAGTATATCAGCAAAGTACTTAAGCGGTTTAATATGGATGGTTATAAGGTCGTTAGTACACCATTGGGAGGTTACTTTAAATTGTCAAAGCAGTGTCATCCGAAGACGCAGAAGGATCGCAATAAGATGTGGAATGTTCCTTATTCATTAGCGGTTGGTAGCCTTATGTACATTATGATTTGTACGAGACCGGATATTGCCCAAGCAGTGAGAGTTGTTAGTAGGTATATGAGTAATCCAGGCAATGAGCATTGGAGAGCTGTGAAATGGATACTTAGGTATCTAAAGGGGACTCAAGATATGATATTATGTTATGGAGGTTCTCAGATATACTTACAGGGTTTCGTTGATTCAGATATAACGGGTGATATTGATAGGCGGAAGAGTACTAGTGGCTTCGTATTTTCATTGGGAAGCGGTGTGGTTACTTGGGTTTCGAGGTTACAGAAGATAGTAGTTTTGTCTACGATGGAGGCAGAATATGTTGCAGCTACAGAAGCTTGCAAGGATATGGTTTGGCTTAAAGGGTTGATGAAAGAGCATGGCAAAGAACATCTTCCTAAGTTGTATAGCAATAGTCAAAATGCGATACACTTAGCGAAGAATACAGTTTTTCACTCTAGGACCAAGCATATTGATATTCGATATCATTATATTCGCTCGCTCTTCGAGGACGGTGTGTTGAAGCTTGAGAAGATTCATACTGATGTGAATCCGGCCGATATGTTTACGAAGGTGGTGACATTCCAGAAGTTGACGACGTGTACAACTTCTGTAGGTCTTTATGGTTGAAGATCCGAGTAGCGCAAGAAATTCACTATTGGAGATCTGGAGATGGGTTACGGTATATTCGATTTCAAGTGGGAGATTGTTGAGTGATGAACTTAAATTATGTTCATTGGAGTTCGTAGGACGAACGAGGGTCAAAGAACGAAGGATAAAGGTCATTCAGATGATTTTTTGGTGTTCTGTTTGAAGACTTTGTGTGTTTGTTCGAACAGAAGAGGCAGAACATACTTTGTTTGAATAGACTTTTGTGTCTGTTCGAATAGAAGTCTTAGAACATGATCTGTTCGAATAGACTTTATGTTTGTTCAAATAGAAGTCTCAGAACATGTTCTGTTCGAATAAACTTTGGTCTCTATTTAAAGAGATCTAGGGTTTTAGAGATTCATTGAAGCTTCAAGGAAGGTTGAGAGATCGGATTGCAACCTGTTTGATTATAGTGGATTGTTCGCGGGGAGTGGTTTTTCATCCGTAAGGATTTTCCACTTCCCTTCTCCGAGTAAATCTTGCCTTGTTGTGTTTTTTTTGTTCCTCGTTGGTTTACATCTTGTTTGGCGATTTCTACGTTTCGTTTTTGTCGTAGAAGAGAGATTAGCTACCTCTATTCTCAACAGGTGCTTGGCAGGCTTATAAGGAATTTGTGTGATTCCACAAATTAAATTAAACATGTTTTGCAAACAAGAATTATACTTCAATTTTTTTTATGAATTATGAATGCAATAAAATTATTATTAATAATAAATAACATGACCACCACATACTCTCGTCGCCGAAACCAATATTTCAATTTGGTTCTCCAAAACTAAAAATCATTTAACCAGTAAAGCATAAATCAGTATTGAGATATGTTATAGAAATCTATTAAAATTAAGAGCAACTCTAAGAAGTCGTTCCAACATTCTCATTCTGTTATCATTGCATTTACGACGAACATTTTCATTTTTCTATCATCTTCACCAATTAATTGAAATGTTGCATTCATATACAACTTATCAAATCCTTCATTATTCATTACCTCTTCATGAAACCTTTATGTAACAACGAGAAGATTATGATATCTTCCTCAGTTCTTTTCTCATGCCTTAAATCATGTCCTTTATCTCATCAACCTTACGCGTTGTGTACCCATGTTGTCGAATTATTTGGTACATTACAACATCTTTTACCCCAATTGAAGTAGAGACATTGTTAGAAACATCAACATCTTCATCCATATCTTTTATAGGAGTTGGATCTACAGTAGGTAATGTATCTTCAACATATGTGTTACCATACCTATCAATGATCATAACCCAAGCAATGAACTCCTGTTATATTGTCCGCGTCGATGAAAATTTTAACTTATGTTCCTCCCATTATTGACCCATATCTTCAAATTTATCATAGTCTTTCTTTGATAATACTATAAAAACATGTTAGAAAAAACTGTGTAAAAGCTATTTATAGATAAGAAATATAATAATAAAAAAGAATTCTTTTGAAATTATCAAAATTTAGTTTACAACATATGAAAATGCCAGTTTGCCCACTTGAATCCCTTCCAGTCCAATCTTACCTTTTTACTTCTAAGAAACTATAGTATTTAGATTTCATAACTAGCAAGGCTCCACATATTTCTTTTGTTGATACTTGGAATTTTTGCTGATAGAGCTCCTATTACAGTAGTCCATCCCTGTGACGTCCAGGTATCAATAAAAGAATTACAGAGAGCAATTTGCAAATTATAAAATTTAAATGCCAAATTTTCTTTATTTAAGAAGTAAGAGTGATGCAGGTAAAGGTGGTGCAAGATGTGATCCAAACAAGAAGATCGTGCCATTTTCAGATGCAAAGTGTGCTTGACTTTAAGAGATTCGGACAAGTTTTTATTTCATTACTTCAAAATAGGTATAGTTATTTCTAGAATACTATAGGAAATTGAGGCATGTAGGCTAAATTTGCATATAAAGGTCTAAAATGACCTGAATAGAAGTTAAATATTGTTATGGGCACGGATGATGCAGTTGGAGATCATCAGTTGGATGGGTTAAATCATAAGGATGTTGATGGGTATGATAGCACAAATGTCGAAGAAACATTATGTGTTGTGGCTATAACTCTTATAGACGTTATAGAAGAATACATTGGTTCTTCTTCCAATGTCTCTACTTTATCTAGGAATAAGGTACCCAGTATACGAAAAAAATTTATTTTATAAAATATTAAGTAGACGCGAATGTTGACGGGTTAAAGGAAATGATTCAAGTGGTAAGCGAAGAACTTAGGAATATGTCACAATCGATAATTACCATTGATACTTATGTTAATACACAAAGGTATTATGACAAAATAATGAATTTTGAAGGATTTGATTAGTCGTATGTGATTGTAGCATTTCAAATAATTTGTTAGCATTATAGACATATAAGAACATTCTCCGTAAGTTACAATGATGGAAAAAAATGCTGTAACGCTTTTAATCGCAAAAATAATAGATTTAAAGTCTTTCTTAATTTTACTACAGCTCAATATTGAATTATGCTTTATTTGTTAAATGAAATGTTACTTTTGGAGAACTAACTTAGCATATTTGATGACAAAAGAATGTGTTTTGGTCATGTTTTAGTTATCATGTTGGGAAGATGATTTCTCTTTGCTATTTCTCAAACTTTTCCCCACCAAAAAAAATTCTATGAGCTTAAAAGGGTGAAAATTTAAGAAAGTGAAAATCTGGAGAAAGAAATTAGAATCCCTGGAAAGAATTAAAATATTTAGATGGGAAAGATTCTGGTGAGAAAAAAAAACTATGATGAGAAAATTCCTGATAGAAAAGTTTGAAAAAAAAAGATAATAGAGAGAATGTGGAGTGATAATTTGGAGAGTGATAATCTGAAGATATAAAATCTAGTGTGAGGTAGAAAATATGAGGTTAACCTGTAGAGTAATTTGGAAAGAACAAAATAGGGGATAAAATACGGAGAATGAAAAAATTTAGCTATGTGCAAACACAATGATGACTGTGTAAACAATGACTCCATAATGAATCATTGCTCTTCTATGGTCTTAGTATCGCATTTACATATAATCTTGTCAAAGTTGTCTAATATGCTTTTGAATATTTTGTTAAGTTCGTGTTAATTCGTGAACTTGATGTTGCTTACATGTTCGTTCGCGCTATTCATACAGCTGCTTGCAGTAATTTTACCAATTGCTGGAGCTGGTGTTTTCCTATGGTGGGCTGGACGTAATATTGTTCAAAGCAATGTAAGTCTAGTTTCTTTCTCGTTATCCTCTTATTACTTGGATTACTTGTCCTAATCGGTTTTCATAAAAACTAATCGTGTCCTTACTTACTGTGCTGTACATGCAGTGCCCTAACTGTGGGAATGAATTCCAAATATTCAAGTAAGGTCAACTAAAATTCTCATATTCAAACTTATTCTTGATGGCCTCCCTTTTTTCTTTTGCATGCCTTCCAATTAGTTGTCAGAAAGTATTTGTTTCTCTTGCGCAGATCTTCTTTAAATGATGGTTTGCAGCTATGTCCCTATTGTACACAACCATTCACGGGTAAGAGAATCTTATATGGTTATCGAGAATAGGAAACTCATACAGAAAAAAAATGTATTTGGACTTGAGAGCTCATTTATCCACAACACAAAATAAATGTAATTAACCTCATCTAATTTTGTAGATAGACTCCATCTGATTTATTAATCTTTTATAAATGAAGAACTGTTTCCTAAACTCTCATATTCTAATATAACCAATAAATTTCAGTGGAGGGCAATGAGTTCATAAAGGAACCTGGTAAATCAGGATCCAATCGGTCTACCACATTTGGACAAGCATTCAATGGTTTCTCTCCCACCTCCCAGAAAGGTATCTCCTTCATGGCGTCATCAATTTGTCATTCTTTCACAATACTTGGTGAAAGGAGAAATAGATTATTGGACTTTCAGCTGCATTTTCTGATTCAATTTTCTCCCCTGAATACTGATGTTTTGCTGCCACCGGGTTTATACAGGAACTTGCTCTTCTGTATCAATCGTCGACATAGAAGCTGAAGTGAAGGATGTGGAGTGATGTGTATATGTTATACTCACAGTAACACGGTTTGTTGTAAGGAATATACCAACTAGAGGAAACTTGGGTTTACTAATACTGAAAATACAAATAAAATGGTAGATAAATAAAATACAAAAAAGATATATTACTATATACAGGATTCTGTTTGACTAGTTTTGCTATTTCTGTAATAAAATACTCCCTTAACAATCTCACCTCACTTGGCTATATTTTGTATAAATATTGTTGCGAAAAACCCACAAGGATCAATCAAATTAAAAGTGCTGCAACAAAAATATGTGAAATAAGCAATAAAGAAATATCTTATAGAAATCACAAACCACACCTTAAGAATTTACGTAAAAACACTAATAAATTGAGAAAAAAAAGGCAAAAGTAGCTATTACATGTTTACAACCTCTTCATCAAAACACTCAATAAACACAACAATAATCCCTTACCTCTACCTCCCATCTGCTCACAAAATGCTCAAATACGTTAACAGTTTGTGATGCAGCGCGTTATAGAATGAAGCGTGTCTCCCAATTTACGAATAAGAATTCTAACAGTAATAGTGAATCCGGCGGACGATTAACTCGACCTTCCTAAAGTTTGAAGATAAACTCAATTCAATCAAACAAAGGGATATCTTTGGAAAACATTTCAAGACACTTTTCATTCATCAAAATCAACCCCCTAAACTCTTCTTACAAAATGCTATTTGTAGGCAAAATTGTGACGCTTCAGATTCATAACTGACCCCATAACTAAGACTCTTCAATACATAACTCTTAATTAATAACTATAATTACTAAAACTAACTCTCATAATAAACACCCATAATTAAGACTCATAAGTGTTATAACTACTAAGGATTGGCCCTTAGAATTCTTACTGGTTTCACACTGCATCAGTTTGAATAATCTTAGCCTACAAATATATAAAGTTAATGATTGCGGGTTGGAAGCTCAATCTTCCCCTCAAAGCACCCATTTGTGTGTACTGGCCAGATCTCTGTCTAATCCTAGAATGAATCAGCCCCTATATGATTATATATTTCTCTGGGCAAAATCCCTTATATGCTAACCTAAAAATGTAAAACATGCAGTAGAGTAGAGAACAATAGAACCCAAGACAAAAGAGAAAAGGATACTTCAGACTTGCTAGCAAAAGAGCATTGAATGAAAAGGCAATGGACGGACTCCCCGGAGGCCTTACACATGACGCTCGACAACATTTTATTTTATTAACTAGATTAAGCTGACTCCTGGACCAGACATGAATGATGAATCCTACTTTAAAACATTTAGACAACATGACTAGATCCTTGGGTTAAAACTTACATAAAGGATACAATTTTCTGAAATCTTTAATTGTTCCAACCCGTAGCCCATGTTTGGTTTGTGGAAAACAAATGGTATTTTCCACAAACCAAACACAACTGTAAATATAGCACACACTAAAGCCCGAGTTCTTATACCACACACACATCTAAGAGCATGGCTCGTCGATCCTTGGATTTCACCATGTCCAGTGCTAATATGATCATTTGAATGGTCTAATTGTACTAATTGTTGGAGTATGTCACCATATACTCTATTAGTCCCACATCGGGTACCAAGACTAATGTTCCCTACCTATTTATTAGTCTAGTCCTCTTGGTGCCCGATGTGGGTCTAATAGAGTATATGGTGACATACTCCAACACTAATGGAAAATATTAAATAATCACGATCAGTTGACCCCTTCTTTAATTATTAGTTATCTTTATCTGCCCACATATGGTGCTAAATTCTTACATTACAAGCTCAGTTTTGAAGTTGTGGGGTTCTTATCCCAGTCTAAGTTTAATAGCTTTTGATGCAGGTATATCTTTGACTGTATATGATAGCCGGCCAACTCTGCTTTCAATAAACTTATTACTCTGGACGAACAGTTGAGCAGAATAACATCTGTATAAAAGAGTTTGGAGACTAGGTTTTCTTTCTGGCACGCCTCTGTATATACTACGATCACGAGAAAAATATGTATCCTTATATTTCTTGTAAGTTAATTTTGCTCTTTACCAATAATATAGATATAGCTCAATATAATCTTCTTACTTGGAACTTGACCAAATTTGTGTTGTGTTATCTTATAAACGTTTTGCTATAAAAACATGACCATTGTCCTTCCCCCGGGGCTATAACACTCCGAACATGCGGTCTAGAGATCAGACAACAGAAAACCATTGGACTCGTCTCTCTCAGATAGTCAGATTCTCCACCTGATGCTGATGCACTGTAAGCTTCCCTGCATAATCAACGATATTATATCAATTACTTTAAAACACTTCCCATTGGACTTGTCTCTCTCAGATAGTCAGATTCTCCACCTGATGCTGATGTTGATGCTGATGCTGATGCACTGTAAGCTTCCCTGCATAATCAACGATATTATATCAATTATTTTAAAACACTTGCCGGAAAGTCTGAGACAGTCCAGTGATGAGTTTTGGGTTCAAACCTAACCAGTTAAAAAGAGGATCACCTAGAGACCCGGTGTGTGTGTGTGTGTGTGTGTGTGTGTGTGTGGTGGGGGGGGGGGGGGGGGGGGGGGGCACTCACTTTTCTCAAAAAACAGGGTTAGTTATGCAAAAAAAACACACAAACAAAAACTTCATGTTTTCTTCCTTAGCGATTCCTCTACGACTGCGATTGCGATTTGGTTTCTTCCTCTGCGATTTGGGTTAGTTCTCTCCTCTGCGATGTGGGTTTCTTCATCAGCAATTTGGGTTTCTTCTCTCCTCTACGATTTAGGTTTCTTCATCTGTGATTTGGTATCCAAAGTCTACTCTGAGTTGGTAAGTAAATCTCCCTCTCACACATGTAATTTAACTCTTTCATGTCATAAATCATGCTCGAATTTGTGTTGATTTGGTTGCCTTAATTTCAGTTTTGCAATGATTTGAATGGTTACATTAGTTGATTACATGGGTCTAATGTTGCTTTAAAGGAATGATTTAAGGGTTTTAGTATGGTATAATATTAGGGCTTGTTTAGAATTGGGGGAATTCGTTGTGGTTACATTGGTTGATTACATGGGTCTATTGTTGCTTTAAATGAATGATTCAAGGGTTTCAGTATAGTCTGATTATAGAGGTTTAATTTACCTGATAACTATCATTTATTGTAAAAAAATAATTTAGGGGCTACCGCCCCCAAACCCCCAATATTACCTGGCTCCACCATTATCCAGACCCAAATCCCTCTGTCTGAAAGCAAAATGTGACCTTGTAGAGTTGTAGTTGTAAGCGCATTTCCTAAAGTGCCTCACTAACTTGGATTCTAAAACTCAATCTTGGTTTTTTACTTTGCAATTGGGCGCCTAATTAAAAAAATTAATTAAAATAGGCGGCAAAGAGTTGGACGGCTATTTTAATAATAATTTTTTAATTAGGCGCCCAACTGTTAGACGTCGTTGGATTGATTAAATTTGTTTTCCCTTCCAAAACCAAGTCATTTCCCTCTCTTCACCACTTAAAAAAATAACACCTCCAATTGCACCACAACTCCTCTTCTCTACTCTATCTCCATCAAATTAGGTTTGACATTGTTGAAGCTTGATCTCTCAGGTAAGCTCATATTTAATTTTATCATATCACCTAAATTTCTAGATTACAATATTCTAGGGTTTTAAGTTTTCTCAATTATTATTTTTTTCTTGAATATTAATAATACTATCTATATTGAAATTATTAGATGAGTTCTATGAATACAACGCTAGATAAAGATTCCATTACCGAGAGTAGTTTGAACCAACCCAATAATGGAGGACAACAACAACAACAACAATTAATTCCACCTAATTGGTTGTAATTCACTCATTCCCCTCAACCTCAATCATCTCACTCACAACCCTTTTAATCATTTAACTCGCCCAACAATTGGGTACAACCGTTCATAACACCCAATAGTTGGGGACAACCTTCTCAATTCGCCAATCCCGCTCAATTCCAACATCCTTCTCCATTCGCCAATCCTTCACAATCTCAATCATCTCAATCATAAGTATCTCAACCGGTTGACTTATCTCAATCTGAAGATGTCGGGGTTGATGGACAAAAAGGCAGAGGCAAATGTCGTTCGATCAAGAAAAATACCAATGGACGAGCATTCAAAATAAAAATCTTGTGAAAGCTTGGATTCATGTCTCGGAGGATAAGATCAAAAACAACAACCAACAACTTGACTTTTTTAGGACTCGATTTTGGATGTATTTTATGATTTTTGTGAACAGAATGGTGAATAGATCGAGCGTACGGTGTCATCTTTAAAAAATCATTGGTCAGATATGAATCGTGCTTACAAGGTTTATGGTACTTATTTGAAAAATACAATGCTAGGTCTCATAAGCGGTATGCAACAAGGAAATTTGGTAAGTAATTCAACATTCGCTATTACTTAATAAATTATAAATTCTTTTTACCAAAATTATATATATATATATTTATTATCTTAATCTATTTTATAGGATGATGCCGCCAAAACGATTTATGAAGCACGTGTTAAAGGAAAATGGGTGTATAAAGAAGCTTATGACATTTTAAGTCATCATCAATATTGAAAAATCTTACAAAACCAATACCCGGACACTTTAGCTCGCAATGTGCGAATGAAGCAAACATTAAATTCTAGCCCGGGAATGTCTAATTCGGCAACACCCGACACGCCCGTTAGCTTTAACTCCGGCTAAAGGAAAAGAATATGGAAACGAGTCGTCCCAGCGGTATCAAAAGTACTAAACTAAAGGTAAATAATGAAAAATATAAAATCTTCTCATTGATTACCAAAATATACTTATTAGTCGCCTTAACCGAATAAAGAATAAAAAAGAAAAGTATTTTGCCGATAGAGATAAAAAGAAAGAAAAGTATATTGTCGAGAGAGATAATAAGAAAGGAGAGTATATATCTGAGAGAGATAAGAAGAAGGAAGTGAGAGATGCCCGTATAATGGAGTTAAGAGAAAATAAGACAAATGTCGTGGTAAATTTAGAAGCTCAATTTTAAGCTTAAAACAATCAGGTGATAGCAAAAATGGATCGAGAGGTATATGGAGATAGATTTTTCTACTTTTGATGACACTCAAAGGGTTTATTGAGAGGCACAATGTAATGCGGTTATGGCGAGAATGTTTAAGGTTAATAATAATGTCTACGATGTATGACGCTCAAAAATTTTATTTTGGAAGTTTGGTTGTATTTTGGTGATTCTTATTAAAGAAGTTTTCTTGTAATTTGTTTAAGAACCTTGTTTAAGAAGTTTGGTATATTTTTTAAAAAAATCTTGTTTAAGAAGTTTGATGTATTTTAAATAATAGAATCTTGTTGAGAAAGTTTCGTATTTTTAATTAATTTCTATTTGAATTTATATTGAAATTTAAATAAATTTCTTAAATAAATTTCATAAAATTGCTTAGTTGAAATTACATAAAATTGAAATAAAATTGTTTAAACATTAAAATTACATATAATTAAAAATGTTAGTTGTTTCCCTCATGCTTCCACAAATATTTAATGAGATCATTTCGAAGTGTCATATACTTATCCAAACTTGGCATCTTATCGTACTTTGCAATGTATCCTTGTAAAGTGGCTTTTTTCCAATTCAAGTCAATTGGTTGAGGGTCTAGGACAAAATGTTTGGTCAATAAGCTTACTCCGTACCTATTGCGTTCTTCCTCAACGATCATATTGTGCATTATTTTATCAAGGTTTTGGGTGACCAACTTCTTACCGGACCTTTCACAATTGCAAATCGAGATTGAAGCACACCGAAAGTTTGTTCCACGTCTTTTCGATATGACTAATGTTGTTTGGCAAAATATTTTTTTGCATTACCTCAGGGAAATCGTAAGGTTTGAACAAATGTTGCTCATTTCAGATATATACCATCCGCCAAGTAGTTATGTCTTATGGTTTTCCATCGACTTCAAAGTTTTAAGGTGGAAAACGACCAAGACAAGGATCTCGAAAGAGATATGATTGATCAAGAACATTTACTCTGTTGTTCGAACCAGGTATTCCAAAAAAAGCGTGTCATATCCATAAATCATGTGATACTACCACTTTCAAAATGATTGTTGGTGTTTTCTTATTCCCCGTGTATTGACCTGCCCAAGCCGTGGGGCAATTTTTCCACTCCCAATGTATGCAATCCAAACTACATAGTATGCCGGGAAATCCACACTTCTCGGCAATGTACAACAACCGTTTTATATTGTCCGGAGTTGGCAATCTCAAATACTCTGCACCGAATTGCGCGATCATCGCTTGCAAAATATTGTAAGGGCTTCAATTGTTGTGCTATCTGCAATCCGAGCATATTCATCACAACAGTCCGCCGACACTCCTAATGCAAACATACGGAATACCGCCGTAAGTTTTTTATGAGGCGATAAAACAAAAACATTTGCACAATTTTCACTTCCGAGGGAAAAACTTGTCAAAAACAACTACCGCATTCAAAATACGATCGAAAAAAACTTGGCTCATACGGAATCTCCGACGAAAATTTGATGTTTACTCTGGTATAGTCAAGGTAGGTCCGAAAGTGGGCAAAACTAATACATCCATTTCCATAATCTTTAGAGACGATATTGGGTAAAATTGTTATAACGTTACCGTATTTCGTGTATGCCTCATCCAATACCATCGGCTCTCCTGTCCCGATACCTATCCCGATATGCACCAAAAAATCTCTAGGAGTGATCCCTAGCTCTCCACAAGGTAGGTAAAATGTGTGAGTGGTTGCCCACCAATGCTCAACCATCAATACTATTACTTGGTTATCTTCATTCCCAACTTTACAATCAAATAAACTCATCAAATTGGCAGCCTTTAATCTCTGCTTCAAGTGAGGTACCTCAATAAGTATTAAGTACACTTCATAGAGCTTGACTAATACTGATCGACATTTAAATCCCTCCCGAGCCTGTAACGACATTAATAAGCACAAATAAGAATATATATAAACTAAATTTCACCGGAAGTAAATACTTTGAAATAATTATAAAACCAATATTTACTAATTTGCGTTGTTTCAACTTACTGATGTAGTAGCAACTGATGTGGACAAATGACATTTCCCATCCGATTGTGTGAATCGCCGAAAGTCACGCTGTTCATAATTTTGCGGGAGAGGTAGATGAGGTTCGGTAGAGACATTGAGTTCTTTGTAAATAATTTTCTGCTTCTTGCCCAATAAAATTCGCATTTGGGAAACATGACTTTCGCTTTCATCGGACTCAAGTTCTTCCTCATTGTCGGTTCCATCGTATTCTTCCTCCTCGGACGACATTGTCAAATCCTGCATGAAAGTTAAATACCAATTTATATAATGACCACCATAATATCAATTTATATGAACCCAGCAAAAACTTGACAGATTTTCCAATATATATTCGACAATTCGAAACCTGTAAAATATATTTATGAGAAACCCAATAACATTAATCATATCACAATGTATATTCATAATACCTGAACCCAAATCTCAAAATCAACAACTAATAACACATGTACTCCAAATCTAAGGTCTTATGCAAATATAGTTGCCCAACCCAATTATGATTTTGGGAGTCTTTAAAACTGGCTCAAAAGCAAAACATTATTACGATGAGACCATTAAGTTTTAATGAAAATGTAAGTATACACTATAAATGAGCAAACATCACATTTTAAGCAAATAAGGACAACTTAGCATAATCAAGTTCAATCTCAAATTGCATCCTTAGTAACATAGTAGAAATGGGGACATATTATGGTATTTAAGGCTAGAGATGCTTAACGAATCATGTAAGATGTTTAACATATAAGGGAGAACAACTTACTAATTAAGGAATTTTGTAAGATGTTAAAGAATCTTGTAAGATGTTTAACATATAAGGGAAAACAACTTACTTGTATTTAAGGCCAGAGATGCCAAGCCGCATCTAAGTATAATTTAGAAATAAGGAAGTAAGTACACTGGAAAACCTCAAAACACCTTTTCAGATTGATAAATTCTAGTACAAATTTATATTGATTGCCCTTTGCAAATCCTTAATTTCCGTTCAGTGATCTTCAAAAACTATGCCAACATGTGAAAATTAAAAGTTAAATTCAACCTTAAATCATAAAATTAGAAATACCCATAACTGTAAATAGGGAATTTAGGCAAACAAAGTTAAATTCAGTTCAACCCTAGTTATAAGCAAGAGAGTGGTGCAATGGAGATAATAGTGAGAATCTAACCCTAAAATGAATCTGTCTCCCTACCACAACATTACTCCAACAACTCCTACCATGAAATCAACAAGATTCCTTAAACATTTTACAAGATTCCTTATAATTTAGGGTATTATCAAATTTAGGGTGTCTTACAAGATTCCTAAATCTTGTAAGAGTATAAACATCAAATCCCACCATAAAATCAACAAACACAAGCAAGCCCTTAAAACCCAAATTATGTAAATACCCTAAATTTCCTAACCTAACCATTAAATCAACAAATACTTACCCAAATTCCCTAACTTAGTTTAGAAATGATAAATCCAATATGTGTGTGTGTGTGTGTGTGTAGAGAGAGAGAGAGAGATACCTGAAGACAAGATTTTTGTGATTTGGTTTAATTTGAGAAGAGAAGAAGACAGATTCAAGTTTAAACTTCAGTTAGGCACTTAAGAGTTGAGCCCCTAATTTAAAATAAAATAAAATTGGGCGCCTAACAGTTAGGTGCCTGTATATTTATACAAACGGATGCCCAAGTGTTATGCGCCTATTTAAATTATGTTAAAATCCAAGTCAGGTATTGTTGAAGGAAATAGAACATCCTTGACTTGGATTTGCCTTTTTTTCAACTAAGTCATCTCCTAAAGTGCCTCACTGACTTGGTTGGAAAAAAAGGCAAATCCAACTCAGTGAGGCTCTATTTCCTCCAACAGTACCTGACTTGGATTTTAAGTTAATTCAAATAGGCACATAACACTTGGGCGCCTACTTGAATAAATAAATAGGCGCCTAACTGTTAGGAGTCCAACTTATTTTTTTTTTAAATTAGGCGCCCGATAGACTGAAACTTAAGACAAATCTGTCTTCCTCCTCTTCTCAAATTAAGCTTCAATTCATCTAAGTTTATCTAACAAAGCTTCATCTCCATTAACCAATAATTTAGGTATGTGCATTCATAATTATAATTACCATCTTTATTTGAGTTTATGAAAATTGTTGTTCTCTCTATCCCTTTAGTGATGCTCTGAAATTATCAATAAGCTCCAAATGCTTTGTTTTAACTATTTCAAATATGAAATTATCTTCTTCTCTCTCTCTCTACTCATATTCATATTAAATTTGGAGGTAGAAATTAGGTAAGTATTTCATAATTTAATAGGTTATACTTGTAGTATTGTAATTTCATTATGGAATTTAGGGTATTTTGTTATTTTGCGGATTTCAACCTAAATGTTATTATGAATTTGGAGTATTGTGATCATTATCTTATAAATCAGCATTATTATTGCAATTTAGATAAAATGAAATATAAATCATTGCTTTTGAACCCTCAAAAAGGAGAAATCACAATTTGGGCATATGAGAATGATTATATCTATGTAATTATCATCTATAGTATGTTGATGAGAATGCCTCTTCTATCTATATGTCTCCCTCATAGATATTCCTCCTTCACAGGCAAACCATTTGAATGAAACAAAGTGTTTTGAACTAGAATCTTTGGGGTTGTGCATTTATGTACATTGTTAAATTGTGCATATTGTGAATTTAGGATATTGTGGCTGTGAATTTAGGGTGTTGTGATTGTGCATATTGTGTATATTGTGAATTTAGAGTATTATAGTTGTGAATTTAGGGTATTGTGATTGTGCATATTATACAGATTCATGTTAAGATTATAGTTGTTGGAGTAATGTTACTGATTTCATGGTGCAAGTTGTGCAATAGGGATTTATACTCTGATTTCATGGTGCAAGTTATTCCCTCTTCTATGTTAAACATCCTTACAAGATTCCTTAATATATATTGGAAAAATTATCAAGTTTTTGCTGGGTTCATATAAATTGGTATTGTGGTAGTCAATCAAATAAATTGATATTTAACTTTCATGCAAGATTTGACGATGTCGTCAAAGGAGGAAGAACACGATGGAACTGGCGATGAGGAGGAATTCAAGTTCGATGAAGGTGAAGGTCGTGTTTCCCAAATGCAATTTATATTGGGCAAGAGGTGGAAAATCATTTATGAAGAACTCAATGTCTCTACCGAACCTCCTCCACCTCTCCCTCAAAATTATGAACCACATAACTTTTGGCGACTCACACAATCGGATGGGAATTGTCATTGTCCACATTAGTTACTACTACATCGGTAAGTTGAAACAACGTAAATTAGTAATTATTGTTTTTGTAATTATTTTAAAGTATTTACTTCTGGTAGAATTTAGTTTAGATATTTTTATTTGTGCTTATTAATTTTGTTACAGGCTCGGGTATGATTTAAATGTCGATCCATTTTAGTCAAGCTCTATGAAGTGTACTTAGTACTTATTGAGGTACCTCACTTGAAGTTGAGATTAAAGGCTACCAATTTGATGAGTTTATTTGATTGTAAAGTTGAGAATAGAGACAACCAAGTCATAATGTCGATGGTTGAGCGTTGGTGGGCAACCACTCACACATTTCACCTACCTTGTGGGGAGCTAGGGATTACTCCTAAAGATTTTACGGTGCATACCGGGATAAGTATTAGGACAGGAGAGCCGATGGTATTGAATGTGTCATAATACACGAAAGAAGGGAACATCTTAACAATTTTCCCAAATATGGAGTCTAAAGATTATGAAAAGGGGTGTATTTGTTTTGTTCACCTCTAAACTTACCTTGACCATACCAGAGTAAACATCAAGGATCCCGCTAATGCTAATACAAACTTTAGAGCATTTATGTTATTGTACTTTGGAGGTGTTTTATTTGGGAACTCAAAGAGCTGGGCTCGACTACAGTTGTTGGGTCTAATTGTCCTCATAGAGAATAAGGGATCTACGGTCAACTTCGGCTCTGCTATATTAGGACATCTCTACTACTGCATTGACCAAGTATTGAAACAAGAAGTAAAATAGATCGGCAGCCTTTTCCAATTGATCGAGGTATAATATTTTTACTTAATAGTTCAAGTTATTTATTTATTGTTTATGCAAGGTTATTTGAGAAATTAATTTTTTTTTTTTATCTTCTGCAGTATCAGTGCTATGAGTATTGTCATATAGGCCATCATCTCTTGATAGATAATAGGTTTGATGATTTTTGGCTAAGGATGTCAGCCTGACACAGTAAAAGATGAAAACTTACGAGAAATAAGGCGAAGCATCATCTAACACTGATGAGGCAATAACTGGATTTGCGTACAGTCAATAACATGCAATGGGACCCCTTTAGAAATATGAAGGATGCACTAAAACGGGAGGTAATCATCACCAGTAATATCAGTCGTAAAAGAGTACTCCTACAAAGCCCATTTGGTAGATACGACTGATATCTTGGGAACCGGTGTTGAGCACAGCTAGAGCATCGTGCAGTGCCTTACGACCTTCCAAAGAAACTTTATTGCTTTCCGAGCCCCGATGTGGTTCGTTCCCTCCGAGCAGTGGGCTGGATCGAAGCACAACATATATTGTGGGTCACCATGTCGACTATGATGCCTACTGGAAGCATGTTTTACATGGTGTACTCATGTCGAACATTGCGAGGTGTGGCAGCATTGGCATCCCAGGCCTTGGTGTTTTGATAGGCAGAGTTACCTTTCCACATGTTGAGTTTCCTACTGCAAATTTTTCTACTCATGAGACACAAATCCCTCCCCCACGGCTTGGTGATTACCCTGGATGGATTATGGAGTTAGGGTCGCCATATGGGACCGCGTGGCATACCATTCCCTCTATTGTTATGAACTCTACTGTAGACATGCCAACATGATATGATTTTTTTGCTATGACTGGGTATGTGGAAGCTTACACTTGATAGGACCTTAGATTTTGAGGCCCGACACCTTTGTGACGAGAATTGTATTACACATTTGACCATGGACTTGAGACGTGCATAGTACCGTCTTTCCCAATTGAATAACTATTTAGATGGAGAAGTAAGTTGTTTGAACATATTATGATATATTTTTTGTTTAATTAAGATTTGTAGTTTTAATTAATAGTGACATAATTTTGTATGTTTCAGGGGGTTGTTGTCGATTGGGAAGATGACGAAGATGAAGCGGGAACTTCTAGGGGGAAGGGTTCGCGGGGAAGGACATCTCAAGGTGGGGCCGCTCCTCTCCGACGATCAAGACATGCGCGGAGATCTTTTTAGTTGTTTGTTTAGCTTGATTACGATAAATTGTGGTGTATAGGATATTGGTGGGAGATGTTTAGATATTTCAAGTTCTATGCCAATTTATTTTCCGTTAGTGCATGGATATTGGTTTATGTTATTGTATACTTGTCAATTTATTTAAGTGATATTGGTGCATGGAAATTGGTTTATGCCTTGCCAATTTATTTTCCATTAGTGCATGGATAATAGTTTATGCTATTGTATACTTGCAAATTTATTTCCATTGGTGCATGGATATTGGTTTATAATTTTTCAAACTTGCCAATTTATTTTCCATTGGTGCATGATATTGGTTTATGGTTTTTTAAGTCATGCAGCTTTGTAGCAGGAAATATTTTTTACTCAATGCAATAGGTGCCTAAGATAGAGGCGCCTAATTAAAAAAATCAATCAAGCGTCTCTGTCTAAGGCACCTGTTGTGATGAGTAATTATTTTTTGTTCAAACGGCTATATTTTGTTCCTAACGGCTCTATTAAGTGAAGGGACTATATAGACCAAATATTGAGACTAATACTATCCCATAACCAATTTCAATATTCTCTTAGTTTAATTTTAGTGTTGTGTGCCATATTCAATAAATTCTAAGGCGGTTCTGAATGTTTTGATCGATTCTTCATCCGAGGAGGAAGAAGAAGAGGATATCAATGAATCTATAAACAATTATAGTGATGACGACGTTATTGATGTGATTAAGATAAAGATATTGAGCAATCAAGCTGAAATTTATGAATTAGAATAAGCAAAATCTTCAGAAACTTGTGTCGGTTTGGTTGTCAGGCATAAAACTATAAATTGCTCACGTGCATTCTATCATAAGCTAATCATGTACGACAAATTCCATGATAAGAATGTTTACAGAATTAAACATTTCCGCCAAAGATTTTGTATGAGCCGATGACTTTTCGATCGTATTTTGAATGTGGTGGTTGCTTATGATAAGTTTTTTGCTTGAAAGCAAAATTGTGCAAATATTTTGGGTTTATCGCCTCAACAAAAACTTACGGTGGTATTTTGTATGTTTATATTAGGAGTGACGGCGGATAGCTGTGATGAATATGCTTGGGTTGCAGAGAGTACAACAATTGAGGCCCTTACGAGATTTTACAATGTGATGATCGCGCAATTCGGTACAGAGTATTTAAGATCGCCAACTCTGGACGATATACAACGGCTGTTGTACGTTGCCGAGAAGCATGGATTTCCTGGCATGCTAGGTAGTTTGGATTGCATGCATTGGGAGTAGAAAAATTGCCCCATGGCTTGGGCAGGTCAATACATGGGGAATAAGAAAGCACCAACAATCATTTTGGAAGTGGTGGCATCTTATAATTTATGAATATGACACTACTTATTTGGAATGCCTAGTTCCAACAATGACGTAACTGTTCTTGATCAATCATATCTCTTTAGAGATCTTTGTCTTGGTTATTCTCCACCTTGCAACTTTAAAGTCGATGGAAAACCCTACAACATGGGATACTACTTGGCGGATGGTATATATCTAAAATGGGCAACGCTTGTTCAAACCTTATGATTTCCCGGAGGTAATATAGAGAAATATTTTGCCAAACAACAAGAGTCATATTGAAAAGAGGTAGAATGAGCTTTCGGTGTGCTTCAATCTCGATTTGCAATTGTGAAAGGTCCGTTAAGAAGTTTGTCACCCAAAAACCTCAATAAAATAATGAAAACTTGTATAATTATGCATAACATGATCGTCGAGGAAGAACGCAATAGGTACGGAGTAAGCTTATTGACCAAACATTTTGTCCTAGACCCTCAACTAATTGACTTGAATCGGGAAGAAGTCACTTTACAAGGATACATTGCGAAGTACGATAAGATGACAAGTTTGGATAAGTATATGACACTTCCAAATGATCTCATTAAGCATTTGTGAAAGCAACAGGAAACAACTAGCATTTTCAATTATATGTATTTTTAATGTTTAAGCAACTTTATTTCAATTCTATGTAATTTCAACTAAGCAATTTTATAAAATTTATTTAGAAATTTATTTCAATTTCGGTAAAAATTCAAATATAAAATAATTAAAAAAATTAAATTTTCTCAAAAAGATTTTATTATTTAAAATATACCAAACTTCTTAAATAAGGTACAACCAAACTTTATAAATAAGAATCACCAAAATACTACCAAACTTTCAAAATAAGATTCTTCAGCTAGAACATCTTAGGCATTATTATTAGCTTTAAACATTTTCGCCATAACCACATTATGTTGTGCCCCCCAATAAACCCTTTGAGTGTTGTCCATGTTAGACATGTCCATCGTCATCACCTTTTGATCGTTTTGGGCTTGAAATTGAGCTTCTAAATTTACGACGGCCTTTGTCTTCCTTTCGCTTAACTCCATTATATGGGCATCTCTCTCTTCTTTTTTCTTATCTCTCTCGGCAACATAATCTTATTTCTTCTTCTCCATTCGGTCAAGGTGACTAATAAGTATATTTTGGCGTTTAATAAGAAGATTTTGCTTTTATCATTCTTTTTTTTTAGTTTAGCACTTTTGATACCGCCGGGACGTTCCGTCTCCACATCCGTGACAAGTATTGGAGAGTCAGTGTTGGAGCTAACAGGTGTGTCGGGTGTTGCCGGAGTAGACATTCCCAGGATAAAATTTGATGTTTGTTTCATTCGCACACTGCGAGCTAAAGTGTACAGGTGTTGGTCTTGCAAGATTTTTCAACATTAGTGACAACTTAAAACTTCCTAAGCTTCTTTATACACCCATTTGTCTTTACCACGTACTTCATAAATCATTTTGGCAGCATCGTCCTATAAAATAGATTAAGATAATAAAAATATATATAATTTTGGTAAAAAGAGTTTATAATTTATTAGTAATGACAAATATTGAGTTACTTACCAAATTTCTTTGTTGTATACTGCTTATGGGACCTTGCATCACAGTTTTCAAACAAGTACCATAAACCTTGCAAGCACGATTCATATTTTACCAATGATTTTTCAAAGATGACACTGTACGCTCAACCCGTTCACCATCCTGCTCATAAAAATCATGAAATGCATCTAAAACTGAGTCCCAAAAAACATCAAGTTGTTGGTTGTTATTTTTTATTCTATCCTCTGAGACATGAATCTAAGCTTTCGCAAGATTTTTGTTTTGAATGCCCGTCCATTTTAACAACTGAGACCCCGCCCCTCCATTGGTATTTTTCTTGGTCGAGCGGCGTTTGCCTTTCTCTTTTTGTCCATCAATAACCCCAGCGTCTTCAGATTGAGATGCTTATGATTGAAATAATTGAGATTGTGAGGGATTGGCGAATAGAGATGAATATTGGAATTGAGCAGGAATGGTAAATTGAGAGGGTTATCCCTAATTATTGGACAGGTTAAATGATTGAAAGGGTTATGATTGGGATAATTGAGGTTGAGGGGAATGAGTGAATTACAACCAATTAGGTAGGATTTGTTGTTGTTGTTCTTGGTGTCCCCAATTGTTGGGTTGATTCAAACTACTCTCGGTAGTGTAATCTTTTTCTTGCGTTGTATTCATATAACTCATCTAATAATTTCAATATCGATAGTATTAATAATCAAGAAAAACTTAAAACCCTAGAATATTGTAATCTAGAAATTTAAGGGGATATGGCAAAATTAAACATGAGCTTACCTTGAGAGATCAAGTTTTAACAATTTCAAACATAATTTGATGGAGATTGAGTGAAGAAGAGGAGTTGTGGTGCGATTGGAGGTGGTTTTTGTTTAAGTGGTGAAGAGAGGGAAATGACTTGATTAAGGAAGCTCCAATGAATTTAGTCAGTTCAACAGGCGCTTAAGAGTTGGGCACCTAATTAAAAAAAAACATTTAACATAGGCGCATAAGTTTTAGGCGCCTGTTTATAAAATAGATATGCGTATAACACTTGGGCACCCAATCGCGAAGTTAAAACCCAAGGTCGAGTCTTGGATTCCAATACTCAACCTTACTTTTGGAGACAATCCAAGACTTAACCTTATTTTTAGAGACTCAAATCCATGTCAGTGAAGCACTGTTGGTGGACGAAAATTCCAGATGGCACCTTGGATTCCAAGGTAGTGAGAAATTTTAGGAGATGTTCTTTGGAGATGCCCTAATCTCCCATAGTGTGTATGTATATGTTCATGTGCTTGATTTCAATCCAAGACTCAACCTTTGCTTTTGGAGACAATCCTAGACTTAACCTTGCTTTTGGAGACTCAAATCTAAGTCAGTGAAACACTGTTGGTGAACGAAAATCCTAGATGGCACTTTGGATTCTAAGGTAATGATGCACTTTAGGAGATGCTCTTTGGAGATGCCCTAATCTCCTATAGTGTGTCTGTAGTCTAGGGCTGACAATTTAACCCGCCCCGCCCTTAATAAGGCAAGTTTGGTATGACTATAGCGGGTATGGGGCGGGTTTGGTTTAAAAGAAAAACTCATTTATTTAATGGGGCGGGTCTGGTTTAAGGCTTAAATAAATGGGGCCCCATCACCCGACCCATTTATACATGATATGACGTGAATACCCTTTCATACAAGTTAAACCTAATTCTAATTTATGAACTCTGAAGGCACAAGACATGTTTCTTCCTCCTCTCTTACAGTCATGCCTTCATAACTTCATTTCAACCTCCATTTGTCCATCAACTTCTCTTCTTCTTATACAGACCTATCGAAACTAGGTGGCTTCATTTCAACCTTATTCTGAAGACAGGTTTTCAGTTATGGCTCAATGTAGAAGTGAGGGTTAAATTACCTCTGATCCTCAGTTGGCTCAAGTGAGGGTTAAATTGCTTCTAATCTTCAGCTGGTTTTTCCTCATTCTATTGAAGATTAAATGAAGAATTATCTCAAACTTATTCCTAGCAGCTCATTTTTTTTTTTTTTTGTACAAGTGATTTATGATTTTTAAACAGGTGCTGGGACGGTTTGGTATAGGCAAATTTAAACGGGGTGGGTTTGGGTATTCCCTATTTAAATTAAATGGTATTGGGGCGGGTTTGGGGATAAGGTAATTTGGCGGGTATGGGGATGGTATTGCTCCACCCGCCCCAAACCCGACCCATTGCCACCCATAAGTCAGTATATCTTCATGTACTTGATTTCTTTAAGCATGCATTTGACTATAAACATTTCTTCCTTCAATCATAATCAAAGAGCATTTACTTGAGCCCTTTTTACAAGACATCACACTTGCCAAAGCTAATAGAATTCAATGCTCAAATAATATGGTTTCAAAACTCTTTTTTTTTTTTTTTTTTACAATGATACCCTCTTTCTCCCAACCCACCTTACAACTCTAGCCCTTTTCACTCGCAAGTATTCGTTTCGCAGACCAGTAGACGTTTTCCCGCCTCTACGTCCCAGCTCTGGCGTAACTTCCTCTTTCACCGATATTCTTGTACATTTTCTTTTGGCATTCCAGTCCCTATTATTTACCCGCTATATGAAGTACGAACCCCAAATGTTAGAAATTAAGGGTACTTTCGTCATAAAATGACTTCTTGCAGTTCATGTGAATTGTTAAGTAATTGAAAATTGGTGAAAATAAAGCCTCTGACACTCCACTTCTACATGAAAAGAGAGAGAAAAGTCTACTTCAGAGTTCAGACTCTTTTTAAGCAACTACAACAACTGCTTGGAAAAAAGAAAAAAAAAACTACAACAACATCTAGGACTTTGCTCTCAGACAAACCAAGCAACCCCTCTGTCCAAAGAGATACCATTTCTTTTCTTTTCTTTTTCTCTAGCTAGCTAGAGAGACTGTGTGTGTGAGAGTGATGGGTGGTAGTGGTTCATCAAAGGGTGTGGGTGTTGGAGTTGGTGGGAGAGGAGGAGGGGGGAGGCCTTATGGGGTGATGTTGCTATTAGCTTTTGGTGCAGCTATATTTGGGGTGATGGTAGTGCACAAGCTAAGGGAAAGACACATCTTCACCCTCCTTGTTCAAGATAAAGACCATGACATCATGTCCCTTCACCTCCTCTTACAGGTATCTCAATATCTACAACCCAATAATAGCTCGTAATAGTATCATAGATTATTAAAAAAAATTAACTTATTTCTTACAAGTATTTATAGTCAAACACATAACTTGGGGTTTCTTGAATTTGGTTTATTCCAATCTTAGTGGCTTGTGAAGCCCCAAATGCCTGAGTGAAAGGTTGACCTGCATTGCGACATTATTTGGGTACTTCGCTTCGCGCTGCATTTGTTTTCAAGTGCTCCTTAAGTACTAAAATTTGTTGAGAATCGAGGTAGCTACTCTCTCTTCCCAGACAAGAACAATACGCGGAAATCGCCAACTCAAGTAGTAAATCAACAAAGAACAATATAAATGACACTAAAATTTTCCCAGAGAAGGGAAGTGGAAAACCCTTGTGGATAAATAACCACTTCCCGAACAATTCACTATGTTAATCAAATAGGTTACAATGATCTCTCACAAGCTTCTCAAGCTTTAATGGAGTCTCTCAAATTTTAGATCTCTCTCGAATTAAAGTTGTTAGGAATATGGCTCAAAACTGAGAAAGTCGTTCAAACGAGTGGGAAGTCGTTCGAACGAAAATAACGCTTGGGCCAAAATTCCAGGGGATTGTCTAATTCGTTCGAACGACCTCATGACTCGTTCGAACGACTTTGGCTCTGTTTGTTTGTTTCTAAATTCGTTTTGAAGGGGATTTGTCCAAAATGATGGATTATCTCGTGATGCGTATTTCGAAGATGACCTAATGGAAAGCCTATAAATAGAGAGTGTATGTTAAATGCCACTGTACTGTGAGAAAGAGTGAGAGAGAAAATAGAGAAATCTAGGGTTTAGCTCTGGAGAGGTCTATTGGGTTTTCTTGCTGGGATTATCTGTAAGGGTAGAGGTGAGGTTTGAGTGATTTCTGTAACTTTTTGTAACCCTTAGTGTGATAATAAATTCGTCGTACTTGTCGGGGGTGGTTTTGATCATGTTTAGGGTTTCCACCTAATTAAACCTTGTGTTGTGTTTTTATTGCCTTTATTTGAATTCTCTTTGGTTAGGGTTGGCTCTTCGAGTTCTTGTTGATCGTATTGTGCTTCCGCGTGCGATTTGCGCCCTCGGTTTCCCAACAAAAGTCACCAAGATAGGCTAATAAAATAACCTAAGTTCCCTTTATATACTAGGGAACTAAAAATACAAGTAGAACGGATCTCGAGGCAAACCCAACGTCTCAAAATAACATCTAAAGCAAACCTACGCCAAGCTCGTTCGAGCGACTTTGCGATAATTGGTCTCCAGCCCTAGAAACATAACATCTCGTTCGAGCGACATCCAAACTCGTTCGAACGAGATTGACGAACCAAATCCAAAACCGCAAAAAATAGAGATTTCGATCGAACGACTTTGAAGCTCGTTCGAACGATTTCCTTCTTCGTTCGAACGACTTTGACAATTTCTTGATTTCTTCGACAATCCTTAGTTCGAATTCACACCCAACAATCTCCTACTTGAAATCGAATCCTGTAACCCATCTCCAGATCTCCAAATGAATTGTTCGTACTACCCGGACCTTCAATCTTGAAGACCCACAGAAGTTGTATATGTCATTAACTTCTGAAAAGTCACTACCTTCGTAAACATATCGGCCGGATTCACATCAGTGTGAATCTTTACAAGCTTCGACACACCGTCCTCGAGGAGCGAACAAATATAGTAATTTCGAATATTAATGTGCTTGGTCCTAGAGTGAAAAACTGAATTCTTTGCTAAGTATATGGCGTTTTGACTATCACTATACAACTTAGGAGAAAATTGTTCTCTACCAAGTTATTTTATCGACCCTTTGAGCCAAACCATATCTTTGCACCCTTCTGTAGCTGCAACATATTCCACCTCCGTCGTAGACAAAGCTACAATCTTCTGTAGCCTAGAAACCCATGTAACTGCACTGCTTCCCAATGTAAAAATGAAACCACTAGTGTTCTTCCGCCTTTCAATGTTATCCGCCATATCAGAATCAACAAAACCCTGTAAGCATATCTGAGAAACCCCCATAACATAATATCATATCTTGAGTCCCCTTTAAATACCTCAGTATCTATTTCACAGCTCTCCAATGCTCCTTGCCTGGATTACTCAAATACCTACTTACAACTCCTACTGCTTGGGAAATATCTGGTCTCGTACAAATCATAGCGTACATGAGACTACTAACCGCGGGTTGATAATAATAAACCTTCCGCATCTCATTGCGATCCTTCTGCGTCTTCGGATAATAATCATTTGATAATTTGAAGTGACCTCCCAATGGTGTACTAACAACCTTAGAACCATCCATATTAAACCGCTTCAGTACTTTGCCGATGTACTCAGCTTGAGACAACTTCAATTCTCGCCGCTTTCTGTCCCTTGTAACACGCATACCAAGAACTTGTTTTGCCGCACCCAAGTTCTTTATAGAAAACTCCTAGGATAACTGTTCCTTCAACTTAACAATCTCTCCCATGTCGGCACTTGCTACCAACATATCATCTACATACAGAAGTAGAATAATATATGAGTTCCCCGTATTTTTTATAAAATAGCAGTGATCCGCATTGCTCTTCGAATAGCCATTTCTGGACATGAACTGTTCGAACATCAAATACCACTGTCTCGGTGCTTGTTTCAAACCGTATAAGCTCTTCGTGAATCTACACACAAGATCTTCTTTCCCTTTAACCGAATACCCTTCTGGTTGCTTCATATAAATTTCTTTATCAAGGTTACCGTGAAGAAATGCTGTCTTGACATCAAGTTACTCAAGATGCAAATCTTCAACAACAACTATATTCATTACAACCCGAATAGTAGACATCTTCACAACAGGAGCAAAAATCTCATGAAATCAACGCCTTCTTTCTGCTTAAAGCCCTTCACCACAAGTCTAGCCTTGAATCTCCTTGAACCGTCAGATTCCTATTTTAGTCTGTATACCCACTTGTTGTGCAATGCTCTCTTCCCCTTCGGTAACCGAACAAGTTCGATTAACTGATAATGACTGCATCTCATCATCCATAGCAAACTCTCACTTGCTCTTGGCTTCCACATCTAAAGCCTCCTTGTAGCTTTCAGGTTTACCACCATCTGTAAGTAACAAGTAATTTAAGGAGTTAACGTACCTAGCCAGAATTCTTGACACTCTCGGCTCCTTTGGAATTGCTATTGGAATGTCTAGATCATTAGGTTCTTCGTTTTGATCCGGTGCATCGAATTCAACAATGACTTCTTCATCATCCTCTCGAGAGGGTTCATCATCTTCAATGTCGACACTTTCCGCTACTTCACCTCGAATCCTTTCCAAAGGTACTTTGAAGTCTTTATATAAGACTTCCTCATTGAATGTAACATTACGGCTCCGAATAACTTTCCGATTTTTTGCATCCCAAAACCGGTACCCAAACTCATCACTACCGTATCCAATGAATATGCACTTCGTCGACTTTGCATCTAACTTGGTTCTTGTATATGAATTATCAAGCACATATGAGGTACAACCGAAAATACGCAAGTGATTTAGGTTTACCTCTTTACTTGTCCATGCTTCTTCAGGAAGTCCAAAATCCAAATCCGTTGAAGGTCCTCTATTAAGCAAGTACGCCGCCGTACTAACCGCATCCGCCCAAAAACACTTTGGCAATCCAGCATTGAGTCTCATACTCCTCGCTCTTTCGTTTATTGTTCGGTTCATGCGTTCTACAACATTTTGTTGTGGTGTTCCGGGAATAGTCTTCTGTCTCCTAATCCCGTTTGATGCGCAAAAGTCTTCAAACTCGCCACTACAATATTCGTCCCCGTTATCCGACCTGAGACACTTCAGTTTCAAACCAGTTTCATTTTCAACTAGAGCCCTTCACCTCTTGAATTTATCGAACACATCTGACTTGTTCTTCACGAAGTAGACCCACAGTTTACGAGTAGCATCATCGATAAAAGTAACGTAGTAATGAGAACCACCAAGAGAAGACACCTTGGTTGGCCCCCAAACATCCGAATCAACAATCCAAGATTCATTAACATCGTAACACGATAGTAGCAGAGCCTCGTCAGAACTAACCTCCTCAGTAAGGTTCATTGTATCTTTCTCTTCATCATCAATCTTCTTAGAAGAAGAAGAGTTACAATCTCGCCTGAAGTGACCCTTCTTTTCACAAGTTCAATACGCACCGGGCGGCTTAGATTTTCCTCTTAACTGTGATCGACCCCTTCCAAATTTCGGTTCTTTTCTATAAGACCTCCCTCTTTCCTCGACGTTTAACATATTGCTGTTTGAACTCGAAGAGAGTTCAGATGTTTTACGCCTATTATCTTCACTCATAATCAACGAGACTATAGTGTCAAATTTGATGTCTTCCTTCCCCGATGAGTTGCTCACAACTGTAATGAACCCTTCCAGCTCTTAGGCATCTGCCCTAAAAGAGCCCACGCTCTCACCTCCTCAGTAAAAGTGATTTTAACGGATTCCAGTTGAGCATGTATGGTATTAAACTCACTAATATGAGCTTGCACACTACTATTATCTTTCATCTTCAAAGTAAACAAACGCCGTAAAAGGTGTACCTTGTTTACCCCGGACGGTTCCGAGTACATAGCGAACAACGTCTCCATCAAACCCTTCATTGTCGTAACATTGGAGATCATGTGTAGAATCTGAGATGACAGCGCTAATCTAACGGTTCCAAGCGCCTTGCAATCCAATCGCTCCCACTTAGAAGCATCAAAATCTGTTGGCTTCATCTCAACTCCACCCTGTGGTAAATTAAGATCCTTCTGATAAAGGTATCTTTTATCTGCATCTTCCACACTTTAAAATTCGATCCATTGAATTTCGTGATCTTCAACTTCTCATGATTGGTCATCGCTCTTCACCACACAAGCCCTAACGCTCGCTCTGACACCAATTGTTGAGAATCGAGGTAGCTACTCTATCTTTCCAGACAAGAACGATACGCGAAAATCGCCAACTCAAGTAGTAAATCAACAAAGAACAATATAAAGGACACTAAAATTTTCCCAGAGGAGGGAAGTGGAAAACCCTTGCGGATAAAAAACCACTCCCCGGACAATTCACTATGTTTATCAAATAGGTTACAATGATCTTTCACAAGCTTCTCAAACTTTAATGGAGTCTATCAAATTCTAGGTCTCTCTAGAATTAAACTCACCAATATAGGCTAACAAAATAACCTAAGTCCCATTTATATACTAGGGAACTAAAAATACAATTAGAACGGATCTCAAGGCAAACCCAACGTCTCAGAATAACATCTAAAGCAAACCTACGCCAAGCTCGTTCGAACGAGCTTGGAGTCGTTCGAACGACTTTGCGATAATTGTAGAAACATAACATCTCGTTCGAACGACATCCAAGTTCGTTCGAACGAGATTGACGAACCAAATCCAAAACCGCGAAAAACAGAAATTTCGTTCGAACGACTTTGAAGCTCGTTCAATGACTTCCTTCTTCGTTCGAACGACTTTGACAATTTCCTGATTTCTTCGACAATCCTTAGTTCGAGTTCACACCCAACAGAATTTGCTCAATTTTGTATCAAACAAGAAGTTTGATAGCTAACAGTTGCGGTGCACTTTGAAAGCATTATATTTGGAGAGGAAAAATAAATTGATTATAGCCAATAGGGCAAACTAAATGAACCTAAAGAGGCCTCTGAAGAGTTACAGGATTTCTTTTTGATGTTTATAAGTAACTCATTATAATGTGGATAATGACCTGGTTTTGATTTATTGATATTATTTGCTTAACAGAAAGAACGAGAATACACAAAACAAGTGAAGAGAAAAATGGAGGAGCTGAAGGTTAAGGCGAACTCCCTAAGAGCACAAAAGATGGATCTCGCTAACAGGCTTATGGAAATACAATCAGTGACCGCGTCTCTTAAAATGGAACATAGAGTTCTTGAATCGGCAGTAGAAGAGAAACAGACTGAGATCAAAATGCTGAGACAAAATGAGAAAGACATAACTAAGGAGAATTCTCGGATAACGAAACTAGCACAACTGTTAAAGGAGAAGGAAGCCGAGATAGAAGAAATGAAGTTAAGTATAAAGGAAAAACAGATTCATGTTTGGTCTGTTAGCACGGACGACCCTGCAAACACGCCCCCAAATAGGACAAGTACAGATGTAGTATTGGTCAAGGATGAAAACGGGATCGTTGAGTCAGAAAGAACTGCAAATCCCCACGAAGACGAGAGCCCGAGAATTAGTACGGGTGGAGGTGGTACTGTTGCAATACAAAGTACTGAGATCCCTAAAGATAAGAAGTCTGAGAAAAATGATCCAAAAACTGAAGGATTGAGGGAAAGTGGTGACGCTAGCGTGAAAAACATGAAAGAAGGTCAAGGAAGAGGAGGAGTGTTAGATTATAAGGAACAAAACCTGGAAGAAGGTCAAGGCAGCGGAGAAGTTTCAGATGATAAATTGGAGAACCCTGACAAACCTCAAGATGGTGACGCTTACAGAGTTAAAGATGAAAATGGTCCTAAAGACGCAACAGAGATTTTGTTGGAGAATCCTCTAAACGGGGCTCTAGAAAATCAGAATGAAGGAAGTGATACAAAAGCAATGGACATTGAAGAACATGGGATCTCTAGAAATGAGAAACCTGAGAGTTATAGCAATGGTGAAGGTCGATTATTTGGTGAGGAATCTAAGGACACAATGCAGGTTGAAAGGCTCACCGGGTCACAAAATGTTACAAAGACTAAAGAGAGAAGTTCGCGTGATTATAAAAGTGTATCAATGGGAAAGAGATGGAAAGTATTTTCTAGGAAGAGACACTCGGGGATGAGTGACAACTCTGAAAGTGTACATTCAAGTAACAGCTTCAATTTTTTTAGTAAGGATGCACAAGAGGGCAGAAAATGGAGAGCTATGCTAAGAGGACGATTAAGGAAGGATGAGGATCATCAAGACGATAACCTTAGGAATTCTAAATACAATAAAGGCTTGGGAGATGGAATAGATGGCAATGGACAGGTGGATTTTTCAAACGAGGGAAGGTTCAAAACGTCTGAGATCCCTCTGGAGTTTACAAACTCTACAGATGACAAATATCACAGAATCGAAGACTCAAGCTCAAATCAACAATTACGGAACGAAGATGAAAATGATTTAAAAGCTGGGCAGCTGGAAAAGCCACAAAATGCTAGTGACAAGGAAGTTTCAACAGTTAGTAGTATGAGTGAAAATACTGGACTTGCGTCCGTGGACAAATTAGACAGTGAATGGAATGAAGTGCCAGAGAACACAAAAGATGTTCATATTGGCGAACAATCTGATTACACCGAGTTGGATGGAATTAATGACCAATTTTAGGAAAATAATGAGGAGACCTAGTTGTAAAATGTGTTTGTTAGTTCGTTCTGTAAGCGTTATTGTATGTTAATGATTTGCAACTGTTTTTGTTTGTTCTAGATTTTGTTCTCGCTAGCGATCCATACATTAAAAAAAATACTTCTTGCTGTCACAGGTATCCTTGTTATTCGTTGAACATATTGCATAATGCCTTCATTCCACTCTCAAATGCAAAGGAAAACAAGAGATAGAAAGGAGTGTAAGTAGTTCAAGTTTTCCCCAATGGCCTGGGTTCAAGTCTGCTAACTGTTATTATGCAGAAAAGTGATTTTTCTGCGTTCTTTGATGCTACGATATTTTATCCCGTCCATTCAGAGCCTATAACACTGCATTCCTTTGAACCTTTACTTCAGCCCCAAACACAAATCTGTTAAATTTTCTTCAATGGAGTTTTTATTATAGGTTTTGCAAAGGACTTTGCCGTTCTGAACGCTATCAAATTTGCGGTTTCACTGGTAAAGATGCATCGCAATTTTAGTTTAAAATTGAGATAGTATCAAAGAGTTGTCTCTCCAGTTATGGAAGTGCTCACTTGCCTTCGCAAAAGACTACTTGCAGTGTAAATTACTATCCTAGAGGGGCAGGGTTTAATTGGCACTGCTTCTGTATACTAGGTACTAAAGAAAGTGGTTGTTCGAGATTTAATTTCAACTTAAATGACATTGTAATCCTTCCTTCAATTTTCTTCCAATCTCCGCAAAGTAGATCAAATTTCAACAAGATCTCAATAACCAGGGAAGAAAAAGTTATATCATAGAAAAAAGAATCAATAGTATGCTCAGAATACAGTAAAAAGAAGTTGCTCCCAACAACTTTTCATACAAGATTCAATCTACAAAAACTTGACAAAACTACATTGTTTCAGAACAAAGAAAAAGATCTGTCATTAAGAAGACTGTCAAGTTCTACAGAACTTATTTCCATGCGCATTAAGGGACAAACATAAACAGACACTATTCTCCATTTGAGATTTACTTCGACGCTTCAATCACTTTCTGCAAACAAGATGAGACACAAGTCAGCCAAGTGCAAATAAGCTTCAGTAATTAAAGAGTTTGATATATTCTTCATATTTTTCAGATAACAGGTGTCCACTCCGTAGGTATGTCACTCTGTCCTACCAATAATTTTCATTATGCAGTATATTTCATAGGTAAGAAAAACCATTTAAATAATAAGCAGAACTTGAGGATAGAGAAGACCAATTGAGACACAAGTCACTTGAAGGTATACAAGTAGATGTACTAATTGATGAAAAATGCTTTGCTTACGTTCACATAGAACGAAACTTTTTATGTGCACTCAACCACTGCAAAATTATCCTCAAGAATTGTGTTGAGATCATTTTTTACGGTAAATTTTTTATTTTATTTTATTTTTTGCCAACTAAAACGAATTTTGAGGTGCATTATGCTATCTTTAGTGCATTGAGGAACTTTCCTTACACATGGATTTAAGCAAAATATTTTTTCTTAATTGAAGAGTGTTCTCGTGAGTTGCTACATTTTTATACTCGGATATGAGTATACACATCTTAAGATGCATTACCACATTATGATGTGTTGAGTGCATTTGCTTTCTCCAAACGTGGCTGCAACCAAAATATTTCTCTTGATTGAAAAGTGTTCTTATGATTTGAGATGTAATGGTCTCAGATATTAGTATCCACAACGTAAGGTAAGAATGCTCGACCTCACACTCTTGTGGTGTTGGAACTCAATAGGCTATAGGAGTGAGAGTAGGATATGAATTAAAAATCATAATAGTAACAATAATAGATATGAAACATTTATTGGCTCAAGGAGGAGAGATTGAAGAGCTCCGCGCCTTGGAGACCAGATGCCAGCGCCTAGCTTAAAAAGGGGAGAATGAAGTGTTTCTTTATCACCGCCTATAATACTGGGATAGGACCAACAATAACCGGTTCATCCATACATAACACAGTGGATTAAAAAAATTGAGTGATAACATTGTGTGATGTTGAAAAAAACATCAAGCAAAAAATGCAAATACGAAATAGAGATTTCAGGTGTAGATATTTACCTCTTCTTTCGTGTCTTTTTTCCCGCCAGTGAAAAACTTGTAGCTTCCATAGATAAGTAATCCCCAGCCGGTTAAAGAGGCAATCACAAACTACAAAACAAAAACCACACATGAGCAAGACCTCATCCATACAAACCCAAAATATCATAGACGAAAAAGAAACCTAAAAGCCCAGAAAGTTTCCTACGTATTATGGACATTGGAGAAATGTGGTAAGTTCCTAGACAATGCAAAAACTAATTTCTTTCTTTCCGCTACAAAATAAGCTTGCATTAATTACATTAACCTTCAGCAAAGTTATTATTTTATCTTAGAGAAGCAAGTGAAAATAGCCTCTTAGTCACTTTTTTTAAAGGGAAAGCTGGGGTTAAGGCAGATCCCCACCTGCATTATATACACCTCTTAGTCACTTGCTTATTTTATAAGTATGAAATATGCAATAGATAACACAGATCAAAACTATTTTCAGACCTTTCAACCACTGGTCTCAATGTACAACTCCAAGGTTATCCTATAAGACATTAAGAATGGTCCAACTAACAACTTCTCCAACCAGATCCTACTCTAAACGTCCACAAGTCACTGATATTTGAGCCATGTTAACCCTTATTGTTGATCCCACTCAACCTCGTCAAATAAGGATGAAGACAAGCAATATGAGTAAGAGATTCCCCTTAAAACAGACCACTAACACTGCTAGTCATCCTGCTCAGAACCTCCAAGATAATAATAAAAAGAAAGTGGAAGGTTGATCTAGTCTCAGACACCTAAACAATCATGTCGGGAGTCGTTGACGAAATCCTATGTAATCAAAGACATGTCTGGGTCCCAAACACACGCGTGCTTGCAAAGGCAAAAATAAGGTGCAATGTATTCGTGGCGCTAGTACAGCCACAATTAGAACAGAAAAGCTTGAAAGACACAAAACTTACAAACCTGTATACTACATCAACTTTTCTACAAAAATTTGTGCACATTATAATTTTCAAGTGTTTATAACGTATCTTCTATCCTGATTAATAGTTTTATTACTTTAAACTAGTACTTTAACTTGCACCTCAGGTACCACGAGCCCCTTCACCTTAGATCCCCATACGTGCCTGATGGCAACTGCAGGGAGCTTTCTAGTATATATTTTATAGCTACAGCCAAAGGCCTAAGTAAAAAAAAATCAAACGAATTCACAATGAACGCATATCTACAGTAGAACCCTTTTAACATAAAAAAGACAAGGATCCATTCCAATCATAACAATATAATATCGATAACCAAATCCAGTATTCTTAGTGGCTTCAGAGATGAAGATTGATGGAAATACTTTGCAATAACAGCTAAAGAAACAGAGAATTTGACCAATACATGTCAAATCTTAGCAGCTTATTTACATAAATGGAAAACACTCTAGCTTATTAAAATGATATGATATACATTATATACAATAATATCATAACTTCATACAAAAAACTCACGTGTTCTTCCTTCCATTTAGATGGGCTTAATGGATCCTCCCAAATGTTCACCTTTGGCGGACCGTGATGATCTGTAAGGAAACAGATGTTAAGTACATGCTTCATTAGGTAACAAACATTCTGAAAACCACAATGTTATTAACTTAAGTAAACAGTAAGTATTAACAAAATCAAAGGGCTATTGAAGAATTGCATGGTAACAAAATAAAATGGGTGTATATATAGCATTAGGGGCCATCTCATAAACTTATGAAACACAATCAAAAAATAAAAAAGCCACTTTGAGGTTCCCTATGAAATGAGGCATGAAACGGAGCCACTAGATATCCCCCTTCAACACAACAAAGGTCATCGAAAGGATCTCAGATGACCCACCAAAGCACGAAAGCCAGGATCTTTCAGAAAATAAATTAATACATAACATAATAAAAAGGTATTGTTAGAGAAAATGTAATCTTTTGCTCGTGATTAAGTAACAGGTGAACATGAAGCAAACAAAGATTAACCCTCCATGAGCGTGAGAGCAAAGTCAAATTGCAGCCTTATTCTAACACTGAAGTCTCAGCAAAAACATATTATTGTGGTGTAAAAGAGTGAGAACACAAACTTCTGATCTTGTTTCTTCCCTAGAGCATTCCGGTGACAAAATCTCAGGTTTGTTTACTCTTAAGTTTCACATAGACAAGTTTGGTAAACCAAAATATTCCCCAAATACCCAAAATTAGTCCCTTTTCTTTTGATAAACCAAAAAATTGTACCCAAACATGTTGCACTCGATCATTCCAGGTAGGAACAAAACACTGGGGTCCCAATAATCGCAAAACAGACTGCCACAGTGCCACCAAGTACATACTTTTAACGATTAATTTGCAAGTTGGTCCTCTAAAAATTACTTAATGAATTAAGCGGTATCGATATTTTCTTCGCTAACAAAAGCAATATAATAATACTCATTGATCGCCCAAAAAAATCTAAACCCTAATTCCAAAATTAAAAGAAAAAAAAACTCATTGTTGCAATTAATCGAAATTTAGGTCAAAATGAGGCCAATGATTTTACCTCCACCACCTGAAAGACCTCGGCGCTGGATGAGCCGAGCAGCTTGAGAAGCCGATGTTGTTGTTGGAGAGCAAATCCTGCTAATACCTGCGACTTGGCGAGCCGCCGATGGAGCCCATGTCGCTGCCATTGTTAGATGTTTTCAAAGGTTTTGATAGATAGAGAGGGAGAGTCTAGAATAGTTTAGAGGAAGAAGAGAAGGTTAAAATGACTGAAGTTGCCCCTGGTGAAATGTAAAAGACATTTTTAACCTCGTCTCATCTATTTGTTACGGCCACTGCTGCAAAACGACTCGTTAAACGTATTTTCATTGTCAATTGATTTTGTGACGGAAATATTCGTGCACATGAGCTTAAAATTACGATATTAACAGAGGTCTCCGGCCTTCCAAGCATCAAGAGGAGCAGCAACCTCAACCCCCGTATTCTAGCATGTGAACGTTTGAGCGAGGGCACTGGTACTCATAATTCTTGACCAGCTCGCCAAGTCACTCAGGCAACATGTTAGTACGTCACACAAGAATACATGGATCAATGTATCAAGGAATTGATTAAAGCTCAAGTTCTAGGTAGTAAAGACGATTTTACCAAATTGTAAGGTAGTCTGATTGCCAAAGAGTTATTTGATATGGAAGTACCAACATGTTTCTATACTCTAAAGATACGTAAATACAAGGGAACCGATCCAAAGGAGCACATTCAGCAATTCTGTGATTCACTGGGATTGTACTTAAATCTCAACCATATTCTATGTTATCTGTTCGCAACAAGTCTATAGGGAGAACCGCTACGGTGGTTCCATTTTTTACCTGAAGATTTCATCTTCACATTCGACCAACTGCAAAAGAATTTCGACAAGACTTATGCTCACAATAAGGACAAAAAAGAGAATTTATACTCTCTTATTAGTCTCAAACAGTCACAAGGAGAAAAGCTCGAGGTCTTTGCAAAGAAGTTTTTGGAGCTCGTGTGAAAAGTGGACAATCTCGATCATAAAATATTCGTTACTGCTTTTACAAATGCGCTGTAACTTGATTGCAAAGCAAATGAGCATCTATTCTTAAACAAACCCGCGACCTTGGAGGATATGATCACCAAGGTCAATGTGTATGTCGACCTGGAAATGATGATGACCGAAAGGAATAAATCTACTAAATCCGTCCTAGCCACTAAAGACTTAAAAATATAACGAAACAGTGAACCAAACGAGAATCAGGGAGATCAAAAGCATTCCAAGGAAAACACATGCAAACCTCGAAAAGGAAACTTACTTCCCAAGTTGGTCCTCCTGAGAATGAATGTTCGCATCTCCTCAAATTTTCCCACTCTAGCGAAAGACAAATTCTACTGCATATCACAATCGCTGGAACCGATTGAAGGCAAACTGTATTGCATGCATCACAAGGTAAAACATCATGAAACTGACCACTGTTATGCTTTACAGAAGTTGCTGGAATATATTTTCAAAGACGGGAGAATGCACGAGTACATTATCGATCTGGAATCATACAAGAATGGTAGCTACAAGACTTAGGTCAAAATAGTCCAGGTCGAAGATCAGGCTGAGGAGAAGCACTCGTGCCATATGTACCACAGCAACATAATCAAGATCAATCAAATTACCAACGATTCCAAATTCAAACGCAGGAGATTGTCAGAATGTTGCGATCTCACACCTCAGGATAAAGAAGCAAAACTTCTTCCTGAATCAAGCAATCGACGACTTGGGATTCATTCAAAAATTGCGATATCAACCACGTCAATTTTCCTCATCATGATGCTCTAGTTATCATGTTAAAGATGAAGAAATTTGTCATGCATACAATGATGATTGATACTGGTAGCGGTATTAAAATTCTCTTTTAGAGCACAATCGATCAGATGGGATTATTCGATCAGGTTATTCTGAGCGATACGGATATCAGTAGCTTCAATGGGTCTAAAGAAGAACGCGTAGGAAAGATCATCTTACTCATCACTGTTGGACCTTCCACAATCGACGTCGTATTCTTCATCATCAACACAAAATCTCGTTATCTCGGGATTATGGGCCGCTGCTAGATCCACAATATGGAAGCAATCACTTCTACGTATTATCAAGCACTTCACTTCAAGCACAACGGTGGTATCTACGAAATTAAGGGTAGTCAAAATATTGTATCTGCCATTCTCAACACATCTGACAGATACGCTGCATAACAATTACAGAAAGATGGTCACATCGATGATCAACCTTCAACAGAATAACCTACAGAGTACATAGACATTGATGAACCTAGCTGAGGTACTTATATTAGTACCAAGCTGGTTCAACATGATAAGTTAGCCCTCGTTCAGTTCTTATGAATGAACTGAGACATCTTCGCTTGGACTTTTGAAAAAATGTCTGGGGTCGACCCTTCCAAGGCATGTCACAGATTGAGCATCAAGAACAATGCAACGGTGGTCAAATAGAAATAATGAAGACTCTCACCTCGTCTTCAAGATGAGGTCAACATTGAGATCGACAAGTTAATCACAGTAGGATTCATTCGAGAAGCCAAGTACCCGGATTAGATCTCTAACATTGTCGCAGTTCCAAAGAAGAATGAGAAAGTCTGAGTTTGCGTAGATTTCACCGATATAAACAAATACACTCTGAAGGACAGTTTTCCTCTTCCAATCATTTATCAAATTCTTGATTCTACGGCAGGTCACAAGCTCTTATCTATGATAGATGCTGCTTCTGGATACAATCAAATAACTCTCTTAGAAGCCGATCAGGAAAAGATTACTTTTATCACTGAAAAGGGACTTTACTGTTACAAAGTCATGCCTTTCGGACTGAAGAACACAGAAGCAACTTATCAGCGATTAATGACAATAATGTTCAAAACATACTTGGGGAAAATTGTTGAAGTTTACATCGATGATCTCCTATGCAAAAGCTTACAGTCAAAAGACCATATCACAGATCTCTCTGCAATCTTCAACATTCTGCGTTCTTACAGGATGCGGCTCAATCCTAATAAATGTCAATTTAAAGTTCATTTAGGCAAGTTCCACGACCATTTCATCAGCAAGAAGGGGATTGAAGCTGACCCATATCAAATTTGAGCTCTCCTCAACTTGTCCTTGCCGATAACAACAAAGAACGTAAAAAAACTCACAGACAAGATTGCTGCTATCAATCGATTCATCTCTAAGTCTTCAGATCGATGTCGCTGGTTGTTCTTACTACTCTGAGGGTGTACCAAACGAGGAAAAATTAAGCCAAACAAAGAGATCCCATGGACATCAGATTGTGAGGCAGCTTTTGAGGAACTCAAAGCCTATCTGAGGAAGTCTCCCATCCTGAGCACCCCGGTAGACAATGAGGAACTGATAATCTACCTCGCAGTTACAGACAATTTTATCAGCTCGATCCTCATTTTCCTTGAGGGCAAGGTAAAAAAACCAGTCTATACCATCAGCAAAACCCTCACTCCAGTAGAAATGAGGTATTCTAAAATCTAGCGACTCCTTCGAACTCTTGTTTATACTTCACATAAGCTCAAGCATTACTTCTAAGCTCATTCAGTCAAAGTCATGACAAACTACCCACTCCGAGAAATTTTGTCTAAAAAAGAAAAATCACGAAAAGTGCAACAATGGTCAGTCAGTTTGGGAGAACATGATATCAAGTTCGAACAATATCATTCAGAAAAGGTTAAGCCGTTGCCAATGTTCTCACAGATTTTCCTGTAGAAGATCCTGATTGGGAGGAGCACGATCCTGACCTTACAGAAGATCTACACACCAAGCCTTTTGACGAACGCACTGAATGGATTACAAAAAAAAGTGGAGACTTGTAATAGATGGTTCAGCAGGACCTGCAGGGTCAAGAATTAGAATTATACTGATTACCCCTTCCAACGACAGAATTGAGAAAACAATATGCTTAGATTTTGAAACTTTCAACAATGTCACAGAGTACGAAGCTTTAATTCATGAACTCGACCTAACACTCGAGCTTAGCGTTCCTGAGCTATCAGTCTATACAAATTCTTTACTCATCGTCCACCATTACTCAGAACAATACAAGAAAAATTGCAAGACGGTAGAATATGCAGCCCTCATTGCTGATAGGATGAGCAGATTCACGAAAGCAACTCTCGATTATTTACCTCGAGACGAGAATAGATATGTCGACTCCTTAGCTTATTTGGCCAGGGTCTTAGGTACTAAAGTACGATATCTACAGATCGAAGTAATATATATCCCCAGTATTGATCTCCATTATGTATGCACGATCAACACTGGGGGCGATGAAGAGGAAGACGACGATTGGCGGAAGCCTTTTATTGCCTACCTCGGTCCGAAGAACGAATGCGATGGGCCCCTTCTAACCAATCCAAAAGAAAACTGATAGTTGATCGAAAACTCGAAGTATTATACAGTTTAGAAAGGTCGTTTATATCGCCGATCAATTACAGGGCCTTATCTCAAGTGCCTCTCCAAGAAGAAAGCCGATATAATTCTCAAAGAATTACATGAAGGAACTTGTGGCTCCCACGCAGCAAGTCGGTCACTTATAAATAGAGCAATTACACAAGGAGTATTCTAGCCATGAATGTGCAAGCAAACAGAAGAATACTCACGACGATGCAACACATGTTAACGACATGGACACATGATCCAATCCCCTGTACTTGAACTACATGCAAGCAAGGTATTCTGGCCCTTCAAGCGATGGGCGCTCGATCTCATGGGAGAATTCCCCAATACGCTATGTAACCAATATTTTTTACTCGTGATAACAAATTACTTTACAAAATGGGTGGAAGCAGTTCCTCTTTGTCGAACTAGAGAAGAACAGGTCATGTCTTTTATCTGGGAACATATTATTACACGTTTTGAATGCCCCTACCTGATTTAAATTGATAACGGGCCGTAGTTCGTTGGTAAAAAGGTCATGACCTTCCTCAATATGCACAGCATCATTCATTTCCTTTCCATTCCATACTACCCAAAAGGCAATGGACATGCCAAAATTACCAACAAAACCATAATGCATGGACTCAAGAAATAGCTTCAATCACAGAAAAAAGGAAATTAAATATGAGTGCCTCACATCTTATGGGCATACCGTACTACACCACGACAATCCACTGGCTGCTCACCCTTCCTCATGGCTTATGGCACAGAGACTATCATTCTAACAGAGTGCAACCATCCTGTCAAAGATCACGAGCTAATAAACAAAGAAAATGAGTTCAAGCTGGGCTGCAAGGAAACACGTTATTGCCAACCTAGGTTGATATCATCATATGTTAGCAAGCTCGTACAACATAAGAGTCTGAAGCCTTAAGTTCCAAATCGACGATCTCGTCCTCAGAGAAATCTCACAAAGCAGAAAAGAACCACATGCTGGAAAGCTTGCATAAAATTGGGAAGGTCCTTTCCTTATTATTGGCCGCACTGGCCTTGGATCGTACTACCTCATGATAAAGCAAGGAGTTTGAATTCCAAATCCCTGGAACACTAGACGATTGAAGCGATATTATCGCTAAAACCCTAGTCTCTCCATTACAAATTACTCTATTCTCGTTCTTTACATTCCAAAAGGGAGATTTCAATCTCCAACAGTATACATTATATTCTTGTCAATGAAAACTTCCAAGTTTTTTCCCACATTACTCTCTACTCACATAGAATCTACTAAATCTCATAGATTGAAGCAAATGTAATACTAGCTTTCGATCGACCATCTATACATAGATTGAAGTAAATGTAATACTAGCTTTCGATCGATCATCTATACACAGATTAAAATAAAGGTCATACTAGCTTTCAATCGAACATCTATACAGATTAAAGCAAAGATAATACTAGCTTTTAATCGCCCATCTATACAAATATCAGCGATTAAAATAAAAAAAATACTAGTTTTCAATCAATGGTCTCTATCAGACAAAAGATAAAGCAAAGAAAAAACTAGTTTTCATCTCTCTACATGTCTACAACTATAGAAACTACAGGTCACTTCTACAGGTTTTTTGCTTATGGGAGGTCAGCTGCGCTTTCCCCTACACAGGAGGATGTTCAGCCATAAAATTTGGAGCTCGAGCAATTACAACATTCCTACCTTGCTCTACCAATTCTTCAGGTTGGGAACCTAACTCCATTTTCATGTCGGTCAAGCAATTCTCTCGATATATATCAACATTACAGATACAGCCTCGGAATGCCACACAGTTATGCAAGGTATCCCTCTCAAGCTCAAGCCTTTTTACTTCTTCCACAAAATATGCAATGACAACCATTATCTCCCTCGAGTGCACCTCTTTCGGGCCATACTTCTCTCGGTCAATCATGACTACTTCAGCAAACCACTTTTTTAAGCTCTGATAATGCTGCTTCAAATCTTTGTGGAAAGCGTATTCCTGCTCTGTGCGTTGTCCTAAACGTTTTAGTACCTCAATTTGTTGTGTTATCATCCCCACTACTTTGTCCAGCTCATATTTATTCATCGTCTTTAGCTTTCCAATTGAGCTCGAAGCTCTACCAACTCCCAATCAGTTACATCACTTCCTGTAACACAAGCTTTCTTCAGCATCTCATCCTTTCTTTTGATCACCCCCTCTAACTCTTGCTCTCTACGAAGAGCAACATCAAACTTATACTCACTCTCTCTTAAATGTTCGTTTCCTCTCCTTATATGAGCTTGAACACGAACTACATCCACCTCCAACTCTTTATTTTAAACTATGGGGTTAACCATGTTACCCTTAACAGTCGAGACCTCGGCATCATTTTTTTTCCTCTTTGACCGCTCCCCAGCCTCAGCCTTCATGGCACGCAAATTGGTCATGGCCAAATTCGCCTTCAACCTTGCAACCCCTCTCGTTCAGCTCGTCACACCGCTTTTGGGTAAGCCTAAGTTCAATATCTTTAGAAGACATGGCCTCACTCAACTACTTAACCACGTCGTCAGAACTTACCACTCCGGCTCGAGCTTTCTCAAGCTCATTTTTTCCTAAGCATTTTACTCTTCAACTACCACTTACCTAATTATCAGGAGAACGCACTTCTACACAATAACGAGCAGTAAGTAAGGTCTATATAAAGAAAAAGTTTTAGAGGAGATAAGGACCAGGTTTTCTAGATTCTAATACAGGAATTTCTAGATTCTAAATATTACAAGAATTCTTATTTCAAGATCAAGCATTTATAGTTCAAAAGATTACTTGTAATAAGATATCAGCCTCAAGTAATAAAAGTTACAGTTACTAAACCCTCAGCTCGAGGTCGTGATTTTTTACCTATTCAAATGTTTTCCACGCTAAATCACCTGCGACATTTTTTGTTTTACATTAATTCTTGCCACAGGTACATTTGGTGTAAGATCAAATTTCGAGCTATTTTGAGCTACAGAATTAGGCCATTACATTTTGCCAACCCTTCGGAACTTGTCAGGTCAGCTTAAGCATTTTTAAGCTTGTTTACTTTCCTGATCATTTGCCTCTTCAAACTAGCCACAAAGTCCCGTAACTATTTTTCTGTCGCTTTTAACGACCTGATACGGTATTTAGTAACATCAACTGTTTTACCTTTCACTGTCAACAAGTCTATCCTGCTTTTTAGCCTCATTATTTCAGTATGTGCCCCCGCGAGCTCCCTTTATGCTCTTTCTATTTCAACATCTTTACCTTTGATCTGCCAGGTCAGGTCGTCAACAATTTTTATTGCCTTAGCAAACTCGATCTGTACTTTGACATATTGATCCTCCCTATCTTCATATACCTCGGTTATTCTATCAAATTATGCCACAAACTCATGACTACTATAGCTCGAAACAGTGTTGAGCTCGAGATTGTCCTGAAAGAGCTCGGTATTAGTAGATACAAAAGCGAATAGCAGTCGGAAAAAGTATAAAAGTCTCAAGCTAAGAGATAAATGACGGGCACTGGAGCTGGAAAGAAGATTACAGTGGACAGGGAAGAATATCCAGTATTACTGAAGCCTGCTCCAATATTGCTGACGGCTGGTTCTGTTGGTACTACTTCGAGTAAGCTAGCTCAAAAGTACCCAAAGAGGAAGGCTGTGAAGGGTGGTTCGGGCCTCAGGGACCACGGTGAGTGGTAAGGTCAAGACAAGCTCAAAAAAGAGGAGGGTGGATATTCCTATTGCTGTGAACGGGGTGAAGGTTGTGGAGAGCCGACCTGTTGAGGAGGACGAGCTGCTGGCCATAAAGAATAGGCTGAGGATGATGGCTCGAGGAGGTGCTAAAGAGCTTAATGTTTCTGTACAGTTGAAATTAAACAGGGTGGTAAGTTGGTGTTTTTGTGATACTTGAACTTTACATTTGTTTTCAAGCTAAAAATTTTTCTTTTTCTATTATAGGTTGCTTGCATGTTGAAGGGTGTCTACCTCGTGCTCGAGGAAGGAAGGGGAGCTCGAGGGTGGGCAAGCCGTGCTCGAGAAGAAGGTGGCTAAACTGGAGTCTAATTTTTCTTTGGAGAGGGAACGCTTGGTTTCCGTGAAGGACTCGCATAGGGTGATGATACTCTAGCTCATGGATGAGGCGAAGAAGAATATTGAGGAAGTTGCAGCTGTTCGGGATAGCCTTGGGCGTAAACTTCTCGAAGTGAGGTACTCTGTTGCTAACCTTGAAGCCATCATAGAGGGAAGTTATGTTGAAGAGACTGAAGAAAAAGCTCAGGTTAATAGCGGCTCTTATCCAGGTGTGGTTACAAGGCTGGACTCGGTCTCTATTCGAACTGACCGAGAGAACCGTGAGGGTGATAATGAGAAGGTAGAGTAAAACTTGTTTGGAGTTTGTTTGTGTGTGTTTTTGTGGGTTGAAAACTGTAAGTGCATGGTATATTGGTTGATTTGTAGGATAAATTTGGGATAGGCTAAGAGATGTTTGTAAACATTGATTTGTAGGAACTTAAAGATATGCGCCACAAAATTGAGGAATTAGATAAAGGGCTCACTAATGAGACAAATACCTCAGCAACTCTGTTGCCTTTGCAAACAGAGCTACAGGTTAGAAAAGAGTAAGAAATATTTGACTTGTATGCTACGTTACTTTAGAGCTACAAGATAAAGTTAGAAGGCAGATATAGATCATAATGAACAATAATAGCCAAGTATGTCCAGATTATTTAGGATTGTTAGAAAATTAGAACATAGAAAATATGTACCTTGAAGTAGGATGTCGAAGTTATTGCCATTAGTGTAAGATAACCTCTTAACTTGAGTGTGAAGTACAATCTCAACTTGTTGGCATGTCATAAACAAAAATTTGTAAAAAATCTATAAAGTTATATGTATTATGTATTGATTGTATTTGTGATGTATTGTTGAATCGAGCTTGATGTATTGTATCTGTGATGTAGGTCAAATTAGAGAATATTTGCTTAAGCGAACAACAGACGTTCTCGGCACTTGAGATCGAGGACCTGCAACATAACACCACAAATTGTCAACGAACCTACAACTACAACAGTTCAATATCACATACTATTACTTACTTTTCTTCAGAGTTTTATATAAAAGTTTTATAGGTTCTTCGTCCACTCTCAAAAGACAATCACCTTTCACCCATATCATATTATCATTCCAAAACTCGTCCTGCTAAATTCAGGTCGAAGTACAGAGGTCGAGACGAACTAGAACAAAAATAAGCTCCTCCAGTTGCCGCATAATATTTCACAGCATTATACTGCAAAACATCTACAAGAGTTATTCTCCTCTCCACCTCATTCTCTTCCCACAATCTATTCAGATTATCACAGACGTTTATCACCTCCCACATATTCCCATTCAGTTGGGAAGGACATGCCTCTATGGTATTCAAAATAGCTTTAACAAGATTGCTAAGGGGAAACATCAGTTCGTATTCTAACTGAGAAAGGTAGCATAAAAATCTTTGATCCAGGTCGCTTTGGATATTCCCGTCAAAATATTCAAAAAAGATCGATTCCTCCACCTTCCTCTCCAATTTCTAGGATTATAAGTCGGGCAATAAAAGAAAAAATTCTTCTCCACTTTCCACTGTGCATCCCCTAAACGACCTCCCAACATATTCTACAACATTACCCCATTTCCCACCTAAACTAATTTTGACTTTACAGAATTCTTTGAATGCATCAAACTTTAGAGAATAGTATAACAAATTACGAGGGAAATCTAAAAATTGTACTTCATCCTCCCCCTCAGAATCTACATCTATAGCTTCTACATTTTTAAACTCACTCATACGACCAGAGGTCGACGTCTCTATGTCAGGTGAAACCTCCATATCAGATATAGGTTTAAGGGTGAGGTTTATTTCTATAACAGATTCTTCTCACGCCTAAACCTACATATAGGTCCAGGTATTCAGTTAATTTTATCAATTATTATTATTATTTTTTATCGATGCTTTAACACATGCACATCTATTATACACATCCACATTTATAGTACATATACATACATTATATACAGATATCTTTTTCTATGCAAATCAAACAAGTTTTTTCAAAAATTTACTATAAATAGAAAAAATTTCAAATTTTAAAAACCTACAAATATTGTAATTTCTATTTCAAACTTCACAATCACAAAATCATAACTCAATCACTAATCTTCAATGTCTGAATAGGAGTTAGAAGCAGCTCCCAATCCCTCTTTCACTACTGCACTATACAAACAATGTCTGGACTCTATCTCCACAACCTTCTCCCTCCTTCTACGATTATTGCCTTTGTCCAATCTCTCACTCAAATCTCTACAACTTACTCTCTTTACTCTTACTCTGTTCGTTCATTTTTCTGAGTTTGAATGAGGAAGATCAACTATTATTTATATTTTTTCTCTTTAACTGCTAGCAATTATTGGGCTTCGCACAAGCCGTCCTCAGTTTTGGAACCGAGGCCTCCCTTTCATAATTAATGTAAGACGTTTTATACCTTTTCGGCGAAAACGCCTTCCCATCACTATCCCATATCTAATATTTAAATATATTTTTCTCTCTCCTATATAAATCTCTCTTAGACCTTCCCACACTCATGATGACTCTACACTCACACACAATCAAACTCTTTCTACCCCTCCACAAAATATAAAAGTTAAAGCTGATCTGATTTCTTTATTCCTACATCTACTACTTATAGAACTGCTGACGTCATTTCTAATATTATAACATTTCAAATTTTAAATTTTTATTTCACAAACAGTTTTCAACAACATATACAACAAAAATATAAACAAATTCAGAAGAAATATTCTGCCTACATTCTAATTACAGTATTCGAACTAAATTAGTTTACTTCCTCATACATAATCACATATGAAACATCCCAGATGCACTGGAGCGCCACACCTAATCAGTTCGCCCCCAGCAATCCTCTCATCTTCCTCAGCTATTTCTTCTATAATAATTTGCCTTACAACAGTCTTTTAAGCTTCAGGCTCCAACACCAATTTACAAAATATCTTTGAATAAAAGTGACACCCAATCTCGCGCTCCCTCGTCCTCGCATCTAGCCCATCCAGCCAGATTTTTGATTCAAGTAAGTTAACATCATAATCTAGCAGCCTGAAAATCCTCTCCCGCACTTCCGTAATCTTTATTGTTAAGCGCCCATCTGATGCATGATGAGTTCTTTCAGAACGAGTCCTCACCATTTTATTTTTATTCATCATCTTTGCATCACATCTTCACATTATTTATACACATCTTAGAGATAATATCAAATCCCCCACATTTCATGTATAGTATAACTGGAAACACTAAGATCATGATAGAAAGTTATTTAAACTTATCTTTCATAATCGACCTCAATAAATTTGTCTATCACCTTTCGAATATCGCCCCAGCTCGATGTTTATTTGTTGCACATTCTATTCTACATAAGTTTGGTCTTATAGCTCGCTTCTTCATACCTCATCAGTTCGATATTCATAACACATCTCTATTTTTACATCTTCACATATATCTTTAATAGTTCGAACAATAATACTCATTTTTAGTTCGCTTTCTAATATTACATGTTCATACGCCAACATATTTTTCTTTTAGTTCGATTTAACTACTAATTGCTAATTTCATCTATCAACACAATTTTTGCACAAATATCTTTTTCATTAGCTCGAATATCACTTACAGAATACTTTACAGAGAACAAGTTTTTCAAATATTTCTATAGATCGATCTACAGGTTATATTACATTTTTAGTTTTCAATACTATTTTATCCTGAAACTCTTCTGCAAGAAAGGTCCAGGATGGTTGTCACAGATCTTAATCCCGCCTTCACACCATTTACTTCTATAAGAAACTGAGGAAGCTAAAAGTTATAGAGCCTGAACCAAACTCGACAGGAAGCACTCCTGCCGAAAGAATAGTGATGATTGTGTGGAAGAAGATTTCAACTCTCCGTCTCCCTTCTTCACCACCATCGTCTCTTCCTCCGTAACCCCTACCACCTTCGAGTTAGTAGAGATTAAAGAAGGATTCACTTTAAAACCCAATCTATCGCAGGATACTGGTAGTACTGCTTACCGGTATCCTCAACCTTGTCCTCTGCCAATAGGCAAAGGCATCTCCAACGTTGCTCCCCAGACATAATCACATAGTAGAACTGACACATGTAGTAGTAATCATCCTCAGCTTTAGCCGCTTCCTCTTCCATCATACTGTGGTAAGTGGGTGATACCAGAATGGGCGTAGGCATCTTCAAAGCTTGGTTGCTAAAATAGTACAACTGCAACCTCTGCACTTCAGCAGAAACCCTCTCTTTATATACCATTCCCCTGGTCTTTAATATTATTAGTACAGAGAACCACATAAGATATTCACAACAACATGGTACTTTTACAGAGATGATAGAAGCTACAGTACATGTACAATTTATATCAAACCCGTATTCAATGCGAAGATACGTTTCCAAAGCAGTCATCATTCACAACAAAACTTATCTGGGCACCCCAAATGTCAAATACATCAATCCTTTCCACCGTCATAAATGCCAGATACAATCTTCCATAAAAAAATACCGAGTACCTAACCAGTCTAATTCCCCATCAATACATCATAACTTTCTAACTTCCAACACCAACAGTCAAAAGATATTTTCCCAACCAAAGTTACCCGTGCCTTCAGTTACGAGGGGGTGATTATAGGGACCTATCCCTCGACCTAGTCTAAATTCAAACTACGTCAATATCAGACTCATGTATTACACACGTGATATGTACAATCAACATTGATACCTAGACCACAAGTTAATAAAGAATGTAGATCTAGCACTAGTAAAATATGAACAAGTCAAAGACACCTGTCTCCCATGAACTAATAGTTACTCATTCAGCTACCACTTATCTCATTATCAGGAGAACGTGCTTCTACACGATAATGAGCTACAAGTAAGTTTTATATAAAGAAAAAGTTTCAGAGGAGATAGGGGCCAAATTTTCTAGATTCTAACATAGGAATTTCTAGATTCTAAACATCACAAGAATTCTTATTTCAAGATCAAGCATTTCTAGTTCAAGAGATTACTTGTAATAAAATATCAGCCTCAAGCAATAAAAGTTATAATTACTAAACCCTCAGCTCAAGGTCATGGTTTTTTACCTATTCAAAGGTTTTCCACACTAAATCACCTATATCATTTTTTATTTTACATTAATTCTTGTCACATGTACATTTGGTGTAAAATCTAATTTTGAGTTATTTCGAGCTACAGAATTAGGCCATTACAATGTGGCTACTCCTCTCATTGCCAATTGGTTTTGAGATAGAACCACCGATTCTAATAATTATTTTCTTAACAAAAATGTATAGTCAGTATGTAGCATTGGATGGTGGTGACCTTAGGTTGAAATTGTGTAGACCTTGTACCTTGAGCATGCACACTGCCAGCAAGAAAGAGTGGTTGGGAAGGAGATAAAACCGTAGAGATGGAAGAAATATCGCCACAATATTGATGGAGGCACTGGCAAAAGTGGCTGAACACCGTTAGTTTTTGGTTTTTAAAGAAAGTCATGGACAACAATACATGTCCATCAGCACAAGTGCAATTTTGAGACTTAATGGTTTGATTATCTCAATAGGCATGATATAACTCAACTATGACACTGTATCAACATGTTAATTCAAGCATAGATGTAGGCAAAACATTCACACTAGTAACTGTTGGAGTATATGTGTGCATTTACACATATACTAGTTTAGTCCCATATTATGTAAGAATAGAAGTAGTTTAGATAGCCCAGTATATGTGTATATCTACACATATACTAGTTTAGTCCCACATTGAGTAAGAAAAGAAGTTGTTTAGAGAGCCCTATTATATAAAGGGAGTCTAAGATGTAATCTAGTAATTAACTTAAGAGTGAATAAAACTTTTTCTTCTTATTTATTTCTACTTGGCATCAGAGCGGTTTCGTTCTTGAAGACAGCCTCACACTTTAACGCTTTCCCCGGTGGCGGCGGCCATTGCCGTCGCCGGACTACAAAATATTATGATAATATTTTTTCTTTTTCATTTTATCTTATTTGTTTATGTTATTTGTTTATGTTATTTGATTTCCTTTCAGCCATAATAGCATCTCCCTAGCTATTTGACTTATTGCACCTCTTGAGTATAGTGTAATACCATCACCACTCCTTGTCAAGTTCTCTTTTGGGGGCATCAAATCAGCTCAACTCAGTGGTTTAAACATAGCTTAGGATTTGGATAATCATGGATGGCGATGGGGCAGCTATATTTTCTTCTATCGTTTCAATGGAATAAGGTGTTATCATGAAGGAATCCATGGTTATTGTCTTACTGATGATTATGCCAAGGTGTGCCCTAGTTTGGAGTATATTGGTTTTGATTGGGTAAACTATTAATTGCTTTTACACGGAAGAAGTTTGGTTGAAATTATAACGAAGGATGTAATTAGGTTCCTCATGGTACAACTTTAAGGTTCTTTAGTGGTTTCCTGCATGTGATTTTAGTGTAATACAGTGTCAACTTCCTGTGATTAATTCATCTCTACTTTGAATTATGATTGAAGTTTTTCTTCATATGCATTATGGTGTTGGATCTTGATTTCTGGAAGTTTGGGTTTTGAAACCGATCACAGTATGTATTATCTGACGAGTCAATGATACTTAACCTTTATAATTTTTTGGTGTTCTTGAATCTCTGGTACTATTGTTTCTCGGTCTATGCTATTATTTCCCAATCTACAAAATGATTTAATCCATGGTTGGGATGCGATGAAAAAGATGTTGCATCTTTAGAAAAGACAAATCTAATTAACATATTTTCTCGACAATCTCTTGCACAATTATTTCTCTGTGATTCCTGATTCATAGCTATCATTTCTCTTATGAGTTACGATCAGATTTTGTTCGTACTTGTTTAGATCTTCCGTCCATTTCTTCGTGTTTGTTTGCTTGGCCAGATTTGAAATTGATGGAGGAGAAATAAGAAAATTATTCTTGTTTGATGTAAACCCATGTCAAGAAGAAGGGTAAGATCAAAGTTTCTTCTTATGGAGTTGTTTTTCATTGTAGAGCATCAAGTCATCAACAATATCTTGTGTGGGTTATTTATTTGTTGGTTAAATAATGTTATGGACAACACATATTGATCCAATTTTGCTTACTGTTTTCAACTCTGATCTAGTTAAAATCCAGTAATCCTTGATGACTAGTCTTCTTTTAACTCATGAACTCTATTTGCTATTTGTTTGGGCAAACACTTTTTACCTTGTTTGTTAGGTATGACCTGGTCAAGCTATTGGGGCATATTATAAGTTAAAGTTTTAGTTTTGTATCTGCCAATTTCTATTAGAGAAATCTTTTCTCTATTGATCCATCACTCGATTCATTAGTTGATTTCGAGAAAGGTGATTTTTTATTTATTTATTTGGTTCCCATTGCGAGATGCGATTTACTCTTATTGGATCGGATGAAGTTGTTACACTACTTTTTGCCTCAATTATGAGTTTTTTTTTCTCGAGTAATTTTGTCTCCTCAACTAATTCTCTCCTAGAGTGTTCTCTTTTCCTCTAGTGATTATATTACCTTTTAATTTTGTTTCCTATCACGAGATGCAATTTTTTTCTTTGGATCGAGTGAAGATGCTCAATTTCTTACACCACAGTTATGATTTCACTCTTCCTAAAGTGATTTTCTTTTCGTTGAGTGAACTTTTCTATCCTTGAATGTTTCTTCTTACTCGAGTGATTTTTATTATTATTTTTTTCTGTTTTCCTTGAGTGGTTTTCTCTTTTCTCAATTGATTATTTTTCTTCTACATTACCTCGAGTGGTCCTCTTCCTTAATTAATTCTCTTTCCTCATTCTCTCTTTAAGATATTTACATTACCCTCGGTTGGGAAAACTGGTAAGTCGGTTAGTGCCACCAATTTCACAAGTACGTGGGGGGATAATGGCAAGTTTGAATGCCGTCAGTTTCACAAAGGATATGTGAAGCCTTGAACTGTTTCTTCTACTACAATTGGATTTTCTAGAATAAGTTTTATCAGTTTTAGGGGAGCCTTAATTTTTATTATAAGTAAGGGAATGATTGTATCCTTATGCGCGATTATCTATTTTACTTTCTTATTGTTATCTACCTTGATATAAACAAATTGTGTTCGTATCAACGTGAAGGGGAGTGTTGGAGTATATGTGTGCATGTACACATATACTAGTTTATTCCCACATTGAGTATGAATAGAAGTAGTTTAGAGAGCCCTATTATATAAAGGGAGTCTAAGATGTAATCTAGTAATTAACTTAAGAGTGAATAAAACTTTCTTCTCTTATTTATTTTTACAGTTAAGTACTAGACATCCTTTTAGTTTTTCATCTGCGCATTCAAGATCAAGAAAATGCTTAACTCAAATATATCGATACATGGTATCACTTCATCTTATAGTTGCAAGTACAATATTTTCCGCAAACTTAGATTCGACATTTTAATGTTAATATTTCGACATAGACAACTCTATATCGGTAGTAATTTATCAGACCTAGACACCCTGCGTGACTGTTTCATATTGTAGTGTCCATGCGTCCCTTTATAGGATATTAGGAACTATGAAAAAACCCATAAAGTTCCTAACCTTAAACCTTTTTATGCAAAAAGAAAGTTGGGGTTAGGCGAGACCCTACCAGGGATTAATAGCGAAACAAATACATTCTAGTATATAAAGTCCCTATGGCATCTTGGTACATGATATTATCCAAGTGCTCATCAAAAGAACCCATGAAAAGATGATCAATACTATTACACTCCAAACTTGACATATATATAGCTGCCTTGCTTGTCTCCTTGAATATACCCTTCTAGATATCTTACAAGATTTTTGATTTCCTGCACCTCATTGTTCGATCTCCATGTGGCCTAAACGTCCCCTAAAACCATGCCAACAATTTTCTTAAAGTTTACACCCATCTGGATCTTCTTGTACCCCATACTTATACACACCTTGATGCCTTTGAGCAAAGTTTAAACCTCTATTACAATGTTAGATCGCCCGCTCACCTTTCCCATAAAAGCAACTATGCCTCTCCCTTCATAGTCCCTAACCATTCCTGCCAAGGTTATTTCATCATTTGTCGCGATCCCATTTGAATTTAGCATCACCCAATTGGCTTCAGACATCCCCCATTTGCACATCCTCAAAATTTTCTTTGTAAACTTAGCTTTAATGTTAATCGTGGCAGTCATACTGCGATTAATGTTGTTATCTAAGACGTTGAGCTCCTACCTATCTCTCTCTCTTAAGTCTTTCATGACCTTACTAGCAACTTCTTCTTAAGTTTTTTCATCATCATTGAAGTTCCTTGAGCTTTTTTTTCTCTCTCTCTCCATATCTAATAGATAGTAGCACATAGCCCTACTTGAAGTATCTTATATTGCATTGAGTTCCCTCCAACCATTCTTGTAATCCACTTTCATTCTTCTTTTGCTTTCAAAACTCTTTTGGAGATACCAAGATATTTAAGACTAGAGCTCCATACTGCCGTTGAGAACTTACAATAATAATAATAAAAAGGCAATTCAACGTCTCATTGACACATGGTCGACTAGTGTTGGCCCTACCATGATTATTACTTCTTGGGGATACCTTAAAGGGAATTCTAGCAATCGAAGGAGTATCATACCATTGTTGAGATCTTGCTTGAGGTGGAGATCTTCTCCTCCCTCTCGCTCTGCTGTTATTATTGTTGTTATAGATTGTCTCTGTTGCTTTAAGAGTTTTATATCCTTCAATCTGTACCCTTAGCCTTTGTTACAAAGCATGCAATTTAAAATTGGCAAAGAACCCTATTTAACCAACTTCTCTTGAGTGTTAACCACTCCTTTCATCACCATCCAAGTAACAAAACTCTGTCAAGGAATACAAAAGTTACCATACCATTTTTGTCCATTTTTTGAAAGGATGATTGTCCCCCAAAACAGCATAAGATGTCTTTATAAAGAATCTTCCCTTTGGATTTGGGGTCCAAACTACTATATTTATCTTTTCCCAACTATTATTAAGGATGTTTATAGCTATTTAAGGGAGATTCCAATCATTACCTCGCATCATTTCACCAACACTCCACCTATCTATTATTCTTGAAGAATACATATCTCTAAAAATTGTTATGAAAGTGCAAATAACATCCTCAAGTTTTTTATAGAGTAATAGATGTTGGAAAAAATTCTCATGTTTTAGCTGATTTGAATGTTAAACTTGGTGTTTCTATTGAGTCCCACTTTGGATAACTAAAAATAAGATATTCACTTTATTATGAGTTTCACACTACTATTATGTGTAGAATGTGTAAGTAAGTGGTTCCCTTACTTGTTAGGAGAAGCAAATTGCGTCTTAGCAGAATTTAAACCATTTTCAGTTCAAGTTCAGTGTACAATCTGTCAACGTCTGTAAATTTCTTACTTGTAGTTATCATCATATGGGACAGGACTATCACCACCATGACCAAAAGCATTGCTCTTCGCCTCCCCCCCAGCCAAAATGAGCCTATAGGCCCCAAAATAAACTTAACCAGCCTTTGACTTGAGTTGATGGATATCTTTTGTGCTAAATGACTAATATACCCTCGTCAGGTAACCTGTTATCACTGTCTCTTCTCAAATATAATCCAACGGTTTAGATTATCTCTCTTACGGTCTCACCCTCCGACTAAACACTACTCTTTCTATCTCTCTCATCCTCTTATGTATATCTCTATGCCAAAACAAGAAGAGGTTTTACAACTGTAAATCATCGATCTTCCCATATTGCTTTCTAATAACCAGTTTCAATTGCTCTGTTTGGTACTTAATTTAGATCTTTGAAGTTTTAGAAATACTACTCTTTTTATCCCATCTTTGCCCTCTGTAACAACAACAAAATCAAACAATGCCATATTGAAATCAAGGTGTTTAATGAAATTACCGAGAGAAGATTATGGGTAAAAATAAGTAATTGGGTTATGTTTAATGATATCAAGGTAGTCTGATCTTCGTAACCCATTTTCTTCAATGTTTTTGTTTGATGTAATAAAATGGGTTACCCATTTCCAGCAACAACAATTAGAAAGAGACTGATCAGTGTAAGATAAACCGAGTACATCCAGGCTTGCAGTCAAAATAATAATATTTCTTTAGAATCTTCTCAATGTAATGAGATTGATCTAAAGAGATACCATCTTTTATCCTTGTAATTTTAATTCTTAAAATAACACTAGCCTCTCAAAGATCATTTGTGTCAAAGCTCCGACTTAGGAGGTTCTTGGCCTCGTTCACAATAGAAATATTAGAGCCAAAGATAAGTATGTCATCCACATATAAATATATAATAGTACAAACATTTTCAGCTACCTTGTAGTAAATGCATTTGTCACTTTTGTTAATCTTAAAACCATGTGAAATAACTAAGTTATCAAACTTTGTATGCCATTGTTTAGGTGTTTGTTTAAGGCCATACAAGGATTTAACCAATTTATAAACTTTATGTTCCTGATCAGGTACGATAAATCCTTCAAATTGGTCCATGTATATTTTTTTTATTCCAAATCACCATTTAAAAAAGCAATTTTTACATTTATCTGGTGAACTACTTAATTATAAATAACAAGAATTGCAAGTAAAACTTGAATAGAAGTAATTTTAGTTACTGAAGAATAAGTGTCAAAGAAATCTACATTTTCTCTATTTCTCTGAAACTTTTAGCCACAATCCGGGCTTTGAATCTCTCTATTGAACCATCAGGTTTAAGTTAATGTTTAAGGATTCATTTTCAACCTATAGTCTTACAATGAGGAGGTAAATTGGAAAGGACCTACGTTCTGTTGGACTCTAGAGAGTACATCTCATCATTGATGGCCTCTTGCCAAAAATTAACATCTGTAGATCTAAGAGCCTTTTGAAGGGTAGATGGATCATCCTCTAGAGTGTTAACCACATAATCAGGACCAAAGTCCTTCTCTAAACGAACCATCTTGCATCTTTTAGGTTCTATATCAGTGTCTCTAGTCTCTATGATTCTAGGTTGCTCTATCCTAGGTATGTTTCTACCGGAGGATGAACACCCACAATTTCTAGATTTAAAGGAAATTTATTTTCAAAGAAAACAACATCTAAATACTCAAGAATAACCTTTTTTAGCAAGTCCTAAAATCTAAATGCTTCAATATTAATAGCATAACCAATAAAAACATATTCATATGCACGACTAGTAAGTTTTACTCTTTTAGGATCAAAAATTAAAACATAAGCTAAACTAAACATCCCTAAACTAATCATTTGGTTTTAGAATTAGGAATTCTATTTAATACATAACTTACAGTTAAAAGTATTTTCCCCCACCAATGTAGAGTTGTACCTGAACTAACCGCAATAACATCAACAAGTTCATTAAGGGTACAGTTTTGGCATTCAGCTTTATCGTTCATTTCAGGAGAATAAGGTGCAGTAGTTTCATGTATAATTCCTTTTTATTTGTAAAAATTATTGAAAATACTAAAATCATATTAAGTTCATCTATCGTTAAGAAACAATTTAATTTTCTTTTCAAATTGGTTTTCAATTTCTACTAAAAAGATTTTAACCATTTACAGAGCTTCGCTCTTATGTATCATAAGATAAACAAAAGTATATTTCGAATAATCATCGATAAAAATAATAAAGTATCTTTTCCCATTTCTGGTTAAGACACCGTCCAGTTCACATATATCCGAGTGTATAAGATCTCGAGGTTTTATTTCCCTTTAGACATATTTGTGTAAAGTCTTCGTAATTTTTGCCTGACTACAAGACTCATATTTTTTTTAAGCAGTCCAAGGATAACTTATGAATCAACCCCAGATTGCCTATATTTTTAATAAGTTTTTTATTAATGTGATAGAGTCTAGCATGCCAAAATTTTAAAGTATAAACAGAGTAAGAAGAAGTAATTTTATCGATCCTATAGTCTACAAAAATCTAGCCTTGCTGAGAAGAAACCCAAAAACCAAATTCTTCCTCATTTCTGGAGTGTACAGGAAATCTTTCAGCAAAAGTGTCCTTCTAGAAGTGAAGTTTGCGCGGCTCTACGTCCCCTGTTCTATTTACCTTTGTGGTGTGGAAATCTCCTAGCAACACATTCTTGTCTTCAGCCTCAGTATAGGTCTTGAACCAGGATTTGTCATAGCAGACATGGCGGGTAGCGCCAGAGTCAGTCCACCGCCCTTCTTTTCTACTTATCAGACTAACTTTTGATACCATAGTCACAAAGGGCTCTTCGGTCACATGTGCCTGAGCTCGGGGAGGTCCAAAACGCTTGGGGTTCCAGCAAAACTTAGCCATATGGCCAGGTCTATTATAATTATAGCAAATGAACTAAATAGAGTCAGTTGCAGGAGCTATATGAGAAGAGGGCACCGTGGTTCTGGTTCTTATTCTAATTATGGTCATTCTTATTCTGGTTCAGTTTACAGTTTTGGTTCGGTTTCATATTTTTCTTATTCGGCTTGGGAACAGCCTTTCCCTTATTCTTATTGTTCAAGACAATCAGAATTTCTTCCTTGCTATCCTATTTTTGAGCCTCTTCTTCAATCCTTAGCCGATCAATCAGACTTTCAATAGAAAACTTCTTCGATTTGTGCCTGGGGGTATTCTTAAATTCTTCCCATCTAGGCGGGGGTTTGTCTATGAGGATAGCCACCTAGAATTGTTCATCGTACGGGATACCCTCTGACGCAAACTCATGAGTTATCTTCTCGTGAGATTGGGTAATTACAGATTTATCATCGACCATCTGAACTTTGAGGTAGCGGCTAACCGCATACTTCTTCGACTCAGCCTCCTCGGTGTCATATTTCTTTTAAATTGTATCACAAATGTCCTTGACCGATTCCATTACAGCATAATAATCATATAGATCACCAGCCAAGGCATTCAAGATATAATTCTAACAAAGGAAGTCCTGTTTGGTCCATTTTTCAATTGCTTCAGCATTTTCAATAATTAGGGTTAGCAGAAATACCGGTTTAGTGGTCACAGTAACAGATGCAACCTTCTTGGTGGTAAGGTAAAAGAATGTCTTCTGCCTCCACTCTTTAAAATGAAAACCTTCAAACTTGAAGGGTTTTTTATGGTCCGTGAAAATAGAAGTCTGGTTTTGCTTATCATCCTCCATAGCAGTTTTAGAATGTCTTAATATGGTTTTAATTAAATGGGTTAACTCGTTTCTAACAACAACAATTAGAAAGAGAAAATATGAGAACTGATTGTAGAAAACTAGAACTGGGAAGAAGTATAAGCAACAGTACAACAAACCGGAACTGATTAGAGAGGATTGGTTGAGTCGCGTACTAGTTCAAATTCCCAAAACAAGTAAATAAAGAGCATTTTGCTCCGAGAATAAATAAGTGTAATGTAAAATATGGTTTCCCATTTCAGGGAAGGAAACCATTTTGATTCTTTGCACTTCTATTATGATTACTCGTATTCCTAAATTTGTTAAAAGTCGATAACAAAGAGAGATTGAGAGAATACTCAGAATTGCAGTGTTCTGTATTGGAAAAATACTGCAGGGAAAAAGTTTCTTTTATAAGAGAAAAAAGAGACATTGTGGGAAAGAAAAATGGGGAGGTACGTCCTCCACAACAGCTAGTGAGACTAATTAATTCGTAGTTAAAATTACGACAAAAAAGTATAAGCCAAAACCAACTAATAGATAAAAATAACTAAAATTAATCACTCAAAACTCTTAAAAAAGTTCAAGTCCAAAGAACATTTCACCAAAAAGAATAGGTGGCCCTTGGCCCCAGAGCCAGGAAGAGCCAAAATCTCAAAACCCGAGCCAGCTCGGTGGGATGGCCGCCCGAGGGTATGTGTACAAGAGTGTTGTTGTAAATGCCCACTTACTCAGTCATATGTTTCCCACCAACTCATATCTACAACTAATGATTATACGATAGGGTATCTATCTCTTCATATTCCCATTTCTCTAGAAATGTGGAGACTATGTCCTAAGACCAAAATATAAGCTACCCATACCAAGAGATCGTGGGTATCGAACCCTCATGGGGTTGGCTTTCATTTTTAGAGATATACCCAACATTGTCTTACTCCTCTATAAAGCCTTGTGGGTGTAGGAGGAGAAGATCCCACTTGCTTCATGGAGACATGTTTTGGGCTTTAGAAACTATGGATTGGTAAGAATAATCAACTAATCTCAACTCAAAAAATCTACAGTTTTTACCAAGTTTGAATTAGGTTTCTAATTGAATTTGGATCTTAGGGTTGTTTTGATGTATTATATTGGGGGTACCAATTTTTGCCCTGCGATTGGAAGAGACCATTTGATTATTGAGTTTTTAAAGAAAACTTTGGTGTTGAAAAGAAAAAATATGATTTGCACGTGTGGGCATTGTAGGTACTTCAACTTCTTTTGACCAGTCAACTGTAGTCAAAGGGTGGTCAGATGAGTAAATTTTCTCTAAAAATATTTCAAGGCATACCGCTCTTGATTAATTAACCCCGTGGGGCTTGGTCATTTGGACAACTGGTTGGGATTGCCAAAAAGGCTAATATTAATTTACCATTCAAGCAAAGGGCTACAGTCCAGGACAAATATTATCAATTAAAACTGAAGGAGAGACCTGACAATATGTGCGCAACCTCCTTAGTGATCAGGAGAAAAACATAGGTATTAATTGTCTCTAGAGTTCCAAGATATTGGATGTACTCCATTACTTTCTGAACCTCATTTGCCGTAGAGGCATGAGCTACAGTCAAGCCTGTATTGTATACCTCCCTTATTTGTTCAGAGGTAGGGACTTTATGTTAAAATATGACAAGATCTATAAACATTAAAGATTTATAGGGACCTAACACTTAATACGATAATCGCGATAAACAATAGTGCAGAAACATAATCACATACCTTGATCCATAACTTAATTGATTGAGGTATGTTCTTATGTTCGTCATCAGCAGCGAGCGGTGACAACTAGGTTTTCTCTTCCTTAGCCTTTTCTTTGAGATAGTACTTTAGTTGATGGGCTAGGCACACTTATATAGGTAGAGAGATGACCTAGTTTCAATTAGGACTACTTTCCATCAAAGTAGAGAGTTGTAGAAAACCCTAACCTCATTAACCAATAGAATTAGTTTCCTATTAGGACATGGATCATCATAATTAGAAACCCATAATTACTAAAGGACCCTACTCATATGGGTCATAATAAGTCTTACATTTTCCCACTTGGCCCAAATGAAGTAGTTTTAAAAATCATACTCGATAAAACTTAAGTTTGCAAAAATTTTGACTCAAAATGGGCTCAATGATTAAATAACTGACACGTGCGCGATTTAAAATATATCCAAGTCATACTTTCTTTATTGGTCATCATAATACGAAAATCAAACAATTTACTAAAGTCATGGCGTTCTTATGCAATTTTGTGACATATTTTCTTTCATGTACTACAATAATAATGAACTATTTAACTTGGTTTATAAGTGAGGTTTATAGGTGTTAACAAATAGGCCTATAAAAGGTCTATAAATAATGCCTTGTCAAAAGACTTTCCAGTTATCATTTATCCAATCACATGCATGTGTACACATAATGGTAAGCAAGAAAATATTAGAAACATATTGTAATAAGATATTAATAAGATGTCTAATGACAACAATCAAACTAAAAATTTATAACTATAAAGAAAAACATCATGGAATCTGCCCCAAGACCCATACTCTGAACATGTTCCTTAAATGTCTTTGGCGGTAATCCCTTAGTCAATGGATCTGTAACCATAAGCATTGTGCTTATGTTTTCTATACACACTCATTGTTTATGAACAGACTCCTTCATTAATAATTATTTTATCTTCATGTGCTTAGCACCATTAGAATACTTATAATTCTTAGAGAAAAAGACTGTTGCGGTATTATCACAATAAATTCTCAGCGGCTTGGTAATAGAGACAACAACTCCAAGTCTTGAGATAAAATTTCGTAACCATAAACTATGATTTGTGGCCTCATAACATGCCACAAACTCAGCCTCCATAGTAGATGAAGAAATACTATCTTGTTTTATACTTTTCCATGAAATTGCCCCTCCAGCCAGTAGGAATACATAACCAAAAGTAGACTTCCTACTATCAGGGCATCCAGCAAAATCTGAGTTTGAGTAACCGATCACTTCTAAATGATCAGACCTCCTAAATGTGAGCATGTAATCTTTCGTTCCTTGCAAATACCTCATAGCCTTCTTTGCAGTTTTTCAATGGTCCATCTCAGGATTGATTTGATATCGATCCAGCATACCAGCGACAAAGCTTATGTCTGGTCTAGTACAAGTCTGTACATACATTAGACCCTACTCGACAGATGCGTACAAAATATTTTTCATCTGTTTACGCTCCCATTCAGTCTTTGGGCATTACATAAGAGTAAAATTATTACCTTTCTAAATTGGTGCATCACTAGCTGAACAATTCTCATACCGAATCTCTCTAAAACTTTATTGATATAGGCTTTCTGAGACTGTCCTAACAATCATTGTGCTTGGTCTCGATAGATTTCGATTCTAATCACGTAAGATGCCTCACCTAAATCTTTCATTTCAAAGTTCTTAGAGAGAAACTTCTTAGTCTGGTAAAACATACCAAAATCATTACTAGCAAGTAAGATATCATCAACATACAAAACCAAAAATATAAACTTACTTCCACTGACCTTGAGGTATATACATCTATCAACAATGTTTTCCTTAAAACCAAAAGGAACAATGGTATCGTGAAACTTAATGTACCATTGGCAGGAAGCTTGTTTAAGACCGTATATTAATTTCTTAACCTTACAAACCATATTTTTTTCCCTCTTCAGAGAAACCTTCAAATTGATTCATATAGACTTCTTCATCTAAACTTCCATATTCAAAAAAACAGTTTTCACATCTATTTGGTGTAACTCTAAATCATAATGAGCCATCAATGCCATAATAATTCTAAGTGAGTCCTTCTTTGATACAGGTGAAAATGACTCATTATAAACAATGTATTCTTTTTGAGTAAAACCTTTGGCCACAAGTCAGGCTTTATATAGTTCAAAATTACCATTACTGTCGTGCTTGGTCTTAAATACCCATTTGCGACCAACTTTCTTGTATCCTTTTAACAATTCAACGAGATCCCAAACTTCATTTTGTTCCATTGATTTTAACTCTTCTTTTATAGCATCAATCTATTTACTAGAATTATTATTATCCACGGCTTGTGAAAATGAAACCGGATCCTTAATAGTCCTTATGTCAAATTTAGATTCTTGTAAGTACACCACATTGTCGTCCGAAATAGCAAATCTCATTTCTCGTTGGGATCGGCGTGGTGCTATTTCTTGTGGTGCCTCTATTATCAGTTCATTGGTGACAATCTCATTATGGAGTGGTTGATGGCCCTGTTGTTGCTCAGTATTATCGATTTAATCAACAACCATAAGATCAACAACAAGATTAGAAGTTATGGGTAATGGAACTTGTACCCTAACTTCCTCAATAACCACATTTAGTGATTCACTACTCCAACTAATTTCACCATTTTCAAGGAATCTTTCATTACCGGTTTCAACAATTCTCGTACTATAGGTAGGACAGTAAAACCTATATACCTTTTGGACTTATCAGGGTAACTAATAAAGTACCTACTGATAGTTTTAAGGTCCAATTTCTTTTCATGTGGATTATAAATTCTAGCCTCCGCTGCACATCATCAAACATGAAGATGTCTTAAACTAGGTTTTCTTCCAGTCCAAAGCTCGAATGGAGTTTTCGGAACTGCCTTACTAGGAACCCTATTTAATAAATATACAGCAGTCTTTAAAGCTTCAATCCACAAAAATACAGGTAAAGTTGAATTACTTATCATACTCCTAACCATTTCAATTAAAGTACGATTACACCTTTTAGCTACACCATTCTACTGTGGCATTCCTGTCATTGTGTATTGACCATGAATACCAATCTTTTCTAGGAGTTTGGCGAATGGGCTATGACATTGACCTGATTCGTCATATCTACCATAGTATTAACTACCTCTATCTGACCTAATGATTTTTATATTTTTGCCTAATTGTCTTTCAACCTTAGTAATGTATACCTCAGCTGCATTCACTGTTTGAGATTTTTCACTTAATAAATAGACATAACCATAACGTGAAAAATCGTTAATAAAGGCGAGAAAATAATTTTCTCTCATAAATCAAGAAGTGGTAAAAGGCCTACAAATGTCTATATAAATAATTTCAAGAAGCTCCGTACTTCTTGTGGCACTCTTCTTGGTGTGTTTGGTTTGTTTGCCTTTAATACAATCCATACACACGTCGAAATCAGTAAAATCTAGGTTCGGAAGGACCCCATCTTTTACTAATCTATGCATTCTTCCTCTAGATATATGCCTCAGTCGTCTGTGCCACAAGATGGAGGAATTTTTATTAGTTATGCCACGTTTCGTTCAAACATTAGGATGTAGGGTTAAAATAGTTTTGGCGAACATGTTATAGAGATTTAATTTGTATAGGCCATCACATAAAATACCAGAACCAATAAAAGCGGAATTCTTGAATAAACTGAAAAAACCGTTCCCAAAGTCATAAAAATATCCATCAAGGTCTAAAAGAGATAAATAAAGTAAATTGCGAGAAACTGAAATAACATAGAAGGTAAGTGATAAATCAAAATGATGTCCAGTGTCAAAGAATAAATGAGAGGTCCTCAAGGCTTTAACTGAAGCTTTAACTCTATTTCCCATGAATATGAATTTTTCATTTGGTTTCGCATTTTGGATTATAAGGAATCCCTACATCGTATTGGAAACATGAACAGTAGCACCCGAGTCAATCCACCAAGTATTAGAATGAGTTTCAGTAAGATTTGATTCGAAATATACAAAAGCTAAATGATTACCTTTCTTTTCGAACCACGCCTTATATTTATGATAATCTTTTTGACCATGCCCTATCTTTTTGCAGAAGTAGAACCTATTACGTTCATTATCACGTTCCATCTTAGGAGCCTTAGTAATATTAGAAGACCCCCTTACCTTGAGTGATCCTAATTTCTTATCAGGCTTCCTCCAATTCTTTATAGCTTCTTGTGTTGCAAGATGAACTGAATGATTTCCTTGTTGCTTAAGCCTTGCATCTTCTTGAACAATCATGTTGGCCAATTCATTCACATTCTACTTATCCTTAATAATGTTGTAATGAATTTGGAATTGACCAAACTGAGAAGACAAAGAGTTCAAAATAAATTGAACATTAATAAAAGAATCATTCCCTTCCATCCCCAACGTTTTAAGTTTAACAGCTAGATTTGTCATTTCTAATACATGCTCATGCATGCCTCGTACACCATCATATTTTATTGTAGTAAGTTTAACCATTAAAGTCCCAGCTAATGACTTATCAGCAGTTTTGAAATGTTCTTCTACGGATGTTACAGATTCTTTCTCATTTTCTGACTTAGGAAGTGAAGACTTGATATTAGTCGTTATGGTCATCTGCATAAACATAAGGTTTAACCTGTTAGACCTTTCCTAAGCTTTATGAAAAGCCTTCTCATCCGTACTGCTCTTAAGATAAAGATCAACGGGATTTTCAGCCAAGAGTGATTAATCAAGATCCAGAACACCTAAGTGAAACTGAATTTGTTTACTCCAGTCTAAAACATTAGTTCCATTAAGAATTGGAACAGAAAAAAAATATGAATGTTGTGAAACAGGGTTCGCTATTGCAAAATAATTAAAAGCTCATAAAATATTAATGCTACAAGTTATAGATAAATTAAACATGAGTCAAAATATAAGAAATTAAAACCAAATTATATTCCAATGATGAACTAATAATATCATCACAAATTAACATTTGGGTCTAAATTGTAATATATAAAATGTCCACTCAAATAGTTATAACATTAATTTAATAGGGCTAATTAAACGTGTATGCCAAATTTGATAAGGTCCCTCATATTTGGGTTATTAGATCCAAATCAACCTAGAATACATATCAATTACCCAATTTTAATTTATAAATCTTGCGAAAATTGATCCGCCTTTGGGCAAATTCATAATATTTTAAGATAAATAAATTGTATTACGTACTCGGTTTGATATCCATGCATAATAATAATTGGGTCACTTTGGCGACTACCAACCGTCTTAAGCCATAGATCTCAAATCGATAAAATAATATAAACACATACTAAAATGTGAAGTTTTCAAATATCAAAATATAACCTTAAACATGCTCTACAGTCTACACAAGACATAATATTATTTATGACCCAAAATACAAATCAGTAATCACATCTTTATGAAAACCCACTAACAAGGTAACTAGTGATTTATTATAGCAAACTTGTAAATTCAGTGATGCTCAATATTAACATCAAAGCATACTAACATGATATACATTGACACATTGAAGCCTAACTTGACATCTTTTACCTACTATTATATGAACTAGAAGTCAGAAACTTAGTGACCTTATGAGTACAACGTTTTTGTCCTACAAATGCATGAAAAGACATGGATATATGTGCAATATTTTAATAATATTTTTGTATATAGAAATCTATAAGAACTAGGTCTATACTAATTGATTTGCTTGGCATAAAACAATGTCGACTATAAATCAGGAAACCTAATGTTACAAGACTATCAATACCCGAAAATTTACAAAAAATAATTTGTTACAAAATCACATAACAACGAAGCGTAACATAAACGAATCATAATCGGAAAATCGTTGAAGTCTAACAAAGCTCATGATACCACATATTAAAACATGACAAGATCTATAAGGACCAATGACTTAATGCGATAATCATGATAAACACTAGTGTAGAAACATAATCACATACATTGATCCATAGCTTGATTGATTGAGATGTGTCATTGTGTTCATCGCTAGCGATGAGCGATGACAACTAGGTTTTCTCTTCCTTAACCTTTTCTTTGAGATATTGCTTTAGTTGATAGACTAGGCACACTTATATAGGTAGAGAGATGACCTAGTTTCCTATTTCAATTAAGACTATTTTCCATAACCTCATTAACTAATAGGATTATGACTTTGATTATTTACTAAATGACCCCTACTCTCATGTGGGCCATAATAAGTCTTACACTTTATCCTTCATCAATTTGACCTCATTTATGGTAACAGAGTGGCAAATAGCCAATGTATCCCAAAATCCCATCTGCTGTAACTCTCCCTTCCTTTGATAGAAAATACAAATGCATTTCCTTATGATATTTCTCTACTAGTAATACCCGTGGCTCCCCACGGCAAAAAGGTCGCCCGTGACCAAATCACGGTGAATACGTCCACTTGTATTCGGCGTTACCAACTTCTCTTAATAATTTTTAGTATATCATATTCATCGTGAAATCACAGTTACTTATCTATATTGAGAACTAAGTTTCTTATCATGTGAAAAATATATTATCAGTCATACGCAATTGTTGCATTCACACGCCTTCGACAACTTCAACTAATACATCAAGCCATCCATACGCAAATAGACTAAGATTCACTACTGTTTCTGAAGGAAATCAAAAGCACATACATTACTTAAGCTTTTCGCATTTCCCAATTCGAAGTCCATAGTATCAACTCCCAACGAATGTTCCTCGGAAACAACTGGGTTGGGTGCAAACTCGAGAACTCTGCATAGTCCCCTCCACGACATATTCTTTTTTCTTCCGACATTGTTTATTCTTTTATTGATCACCTTTTGCTGCAACAAAAACCCCATCATGGATTCAAAGTACAAACAACCACAAATTAAGGTAACTGATACAAAATTATTTACATGAAAGACCCTTGTGCGATTACTAAATGGTGTTCCCAATTTTGCAATAAATATTATAAAAAAGACATAAAGATAATGGTACAATCTTATAAAGTACTTAATGCCAACTTCGATGAGAACTTACATACCCTTGATACATTAGGAATTCTATAAATATCTATACAAAGAACAATTAATATATTCAAAAATAAATAACTATACAAATAGCTGAAGGTGAAGGCTCACTTGAGAAAGATTCCACGAAGAGAAGTTTCTGATCTAAAGGAGCAACCATCTCACCAAGAGCAATGAATCCACTCCCACACACCGCTAGGTTTATGAAGTCATCAAAAACATATTGGAATTAACGAAAGCACAGGGATCATGCTAGCCACCAATTAAAGCACAATCGCCCCTCAACAAGTTCAATATAACCAATTTAGATAATGAAGAGGCAATGCAAAATTGCAAACTAATCGATTAAGTTGTATCTAGTACTGCCTTGGCTGAAAGTATGGCCCACGGGCAAGTTGCTGCAGCCATCAAAGTAATCATTGCACCCAATCTTCCACACGAACTAATTGAACTTCTTGAAAAGATTGTGTTTCAAAACCCTACCTTTAGTGGGAGATTTGACTTGGAAACTCTTCTGCTTGCGACAGCTTTCAAGGTGGATGTATCAAGAGTGATGGATTACATCAATAGGTTAGACAATTTTGACGGATCCAATTTTTGAGAGATTGCCGTAAAAGCACAGCTTTATGAAGAAACATTTGTTGTTTTCAAGAAGTTCAACTTGAATGTTCAAGTTGTTAATGTTCTTTTGTATAACATTCAAAGTATCAAGCGAGTTGTGGAGTTTGCATTCCTTGTTGAAGAAGATGCAGTTTGGAGCCTATTGGCAAATGCCCAACATGAGGCGGGCATGGTGGACGATGCCATCGAATTATTCATGCGATTGAAGCCTGCATGAGTAGAAGTTAAGAGAATGGAACCTAAGAAGGGTAACACAGATTATTTACTATAAGTTATTTTGACGAATCAAAACAGTTTAGTGATAAAAGCATGAGTTTATCCATTGCAGGTTTACCTCTTCTCGCCAAGCAAAATTGGTCCAACGGGATAGTCAGTACCTTTCTTTGTAGTTGTTTCAGGCACTGCACCTCTCTTAACAACGATCTTTTGAAACCTCTCCACGTTCCTATCTACTAGACGCTTTGAAGTTGTCTGTAATCATATCAAAGAATACCATGAGTTCAAAGAACATAAACTCAAAACCATAAGGAGTAGTATTCTTGATGTTTGAGCAATCCGTAAAATAACTCTTCCAATATGTTGGACATGAATTCACAAAGCAAAAATTAGCAATCCTCACTTTCTCACACTGCGCATCAAAATGAGGCAAAAAACTATATTGTTTGAACTTGAAACACTTGAAAGCGCAAAATCACAGTAATCTCTGTAAATCATATAATAATCTCAGTAAATCATTATTCATGTCTCACAGTAGACTATGGGGAGGCTAACTCACAGATGAAACACTTGAAAGCGCAAAATCACAGTAGATCCTAAAAACAGTTGGTAAAATGATAAGTACCAACTTTGTTAACTCTTCACAGCTTAACAAACCACTTACTATCAGCTATTCTTTCCATTTGATGTATGTGATTAGAAGGTTTCTCTATTCCAGGGAAGTAGATTATAGGTGATCCACTCTTTGTTTGTGCAGACTGTTCAAAGTAAGTGTGTTTATTTGCTAACCTGTTATCACTTCTTTCTGCATTCTTTTTGCTCATTAGTTCCTCCTAAATGACTATAGCTTTATTGTTTTTGGTTTGGTTTGCTTGCTCCTAAAATTTGTTTAACTTTGTTAACTCTTCACTCACTCACTCTCTGATAATAATGTCAAGTTTGATTTTCTTGCAGTTTTTATTTCTGAGAAATAAAAATAAATCTTCAGCCTCTTGAGAAGAAAAACTAATTATCAACTAAATCTTGTAGCTTCGGAATGAAGCTATCAATATAGGAAGATTCAAGGCCTTCACTTAACAAAATCTCTCTAAACTTGGTATGATTTTTTCTCACTTCACTCCCAATCTCGTTCTCCTCATCCATCACTAACTTCACGGCTTTGCAAACACTCTCCTTCCCACCCACCCATCCTCCTCCCTCTTCTCTACTTCCACACCAACCTTCAGATCTTTGGCCATCATTCTCGCGTTCAAGTACTGATCTCCAAAATGCGGCAACAAAACCAGCTGACACTTATTCACCAATGCCTCTAATAAAGACCCTGATCCACAGTGTCACAAAACACCCTACTGAAGGATTCCCCAATATCAGTTGTTGCTGCATCCATCCACCATCTATGATTCCTCTTCCTTCCACTCTCTCTTTGAATCCTGTTGGTAATGCCACTGCTATTGAGTTTGCTCCTATCGGTGGCTTCAAGGCCACTAAGAATAGCAACCCTGATAGCTTGAATCCCAGCAATACCTATTGAAACTTTTCCTTTGTTAGAACACACTCACTTCCAAAGGAACAATACACCACAGAGCCAACCGGGAACTTTTCGTGCCATTTAACTCACCGATCCTCTAACTGCGACGTAGGTGGGTCTGGTAAGTTTGAGAGTCGGAAAATGGTGCTTCGATCTCTCTGCATGATCGGAAAGCCATGGTATTACACTCCTCCATACTTATTATAATACGCTCGTAAAATGTGACCCCTTCTCCGAACTATGTGTTGTTATGTGCTAAAGTATATTGTGCTTCATGCAGTAGGAGTTTGAGAGTCGACGGAGGAAACCCTTCTGGTTGTTTCATAAGCTCGGGTTCAGATAACGGGTTTAATTTCTACTATTTACGATTTCCATGATTATCTGTTTTTGTAGACGTTCGTTCCCCTGCCACCATGTCTACAGTCTCTACTATACACTCTTGTATCCACTGAACTGCCCCTGTATCTCTATTATATGTATGCATCCAATATCCGTATTTTCAAATGATGTCTTACGAATCGGTGGATCCTCAATCATATCCTAATGTTGCATAACCTCCTCTCAAAACCTGTCTACCCATAAACACATAAAATAACTCTTCAATTCTGTAGTGACCCTTATCTATTCGAGACCTATTTTTGTGGCTACTACAACAATGTGCGAGTTAAGAAAGCACATAATTATGGTAATTAATGTAGGAAATTAATACCTTGGTGTCTCACCCCCTCCCCTTAATAGATTAGCCCTCGATGAATCGCAGGCCTTCTTCAAGTTATCTACCAATACTATTAAAATGTCGAATCCTAATTCATTTGCTTAAAGTACTCAAATACACTCCATCCCTTTAGTCCCAATAACCTTCAGTGTAGTAGTAAAAATCACATTTCGTCTTAATCAATTGATGACTGCAAACTTATTGGTACACATGCTTCACAAAGGAACAATATCTTCTTGAAGATCCTATAAATGGAAAATCCCCAAGGCTATGGGTTCTTTTCGATTTATTGGTTTAATTGTTTTAGTACATGATAATTGATGTGTAAATCAAATGCAGATTGTTTAATTGTTTACTATGGGTTCTTTTCGATTTATCGGTGCTATCAACATGAACAAATTATCAAATAGCGAACACAACATGAACAAATTATCATCAAACAGCAAACACAACATGAAAAAATTATCAAACCAGCAAACACAACATAATAGTTAATAGCAAACATGGCATAAACTGTAAAAGAGACTTACAACAGCAAGGGGGAGAGAGAGATAAGTACCAATCAAATAGCAATAGCGGTAATCAAAACAGCAAGCAACAGCGTAATCAAACCCAATCAAACAGCAACAACAATAATCAAAATAGAAATCAACAGCGCAATCAAATCTAACAGCAACAATGAATAGCAATAACCAAATCAACGTAGTTTGACAGTGAGTAAATCAACACGACTATGCATTTTCTCATGAATGGTTGAAGAATCCTGTCATGACGATTTACTCACCTTAATGGATTTGACAGGTGAGCTCTCCCGTTAATGCCTCCTGTGAAGAACAAAATCACATGGATCATTTACCAACACGCATCACGCTATAACTTCTTACTGGAGTTCCGGTCTACAAACAATTGTGCATGAAACGATCTTTAACAGTGCAGGCCCTAGTATCTACGAAGGATACATATAAGCGTAGTAAATATCTATGTGTGTTTATTTGAGAGTCCTAAGAAATGATTTTTTAATTCTTCTCCCCCCATCTTATTCGGACAACCACTTTTGATTCTCTTAATGATTATTGCTCAGGTTACTTTTATCGTTTCCAATATCGCTTCCAATATCTTAATTAGCCTAAACTTGACAATTGAAACATTCATATATCGTTATACGAACTTGACAATGGTTAAAAATCATGCTTTAAGAAGCATGTCTCAGGTTCCGCTTGACCATAATAATTAAACAAATCATCTTTCATTATGCTTGCTAAAAAAGAAAGAAAGAATATGGGATATATAACAGCAAAAGGGATAATTAAGTATGGTCATTTTCCTGGTGATATACATACAGAGTATCTTCCTTCTTTTTTATAAGAAAATTCAACTGTCATGAAGCGAGCATGATGTTTCTGTGAGAAATCTTTACGAATCTCTGTGAGGGATCAATCCTCATCGATAAAAAAAAAATAGTTGATCGATCCATTTGATTATCTAGGGGAAAGAGTTGAGTCTACATGAGGCTTCCATCTTAATCCTACATAATCATTTGGAAGAATAAAAAATAAACAACCTATACTTGAATCTCTAAGAGGGGCGAGCAAAAAATACACCAAAGTAAAAAAATACACCAAGTTCTATCCAGTTGTTTTACGAATATAACTTGTTGTCTTATGATACTGATTTATCATCAATTATAATACTTGAATCAGAATGCTTAAGAGGATGAGATACCTTCTTTGAAATCCAAAATCTGATATTAAACTTGAACTCTGCAAACCAGACGACTAAATAGTGAAGCATAGAGTCAAAATAAATTCCCTTACCCAGATTAGAATTCCCTTACCCATGAAAGGAAATACAATAGTAACAGAGTAAAGAAAGAGGGAAGGAGAGAAAGAGATAAGTACCTTGAAAGAAGAAGAGTCCGGAGAGATGGAGGGAAGAAGAAGAAGAAGAGTCGGGGGAGAAGAAGAGAAGAGTAGTAGCTTTGATAGGTGAGAGAGGGACAATGTTAAAAAAATACCCCTACGCCAAATAGTTTAACAAATCTAGGCCGTCCATCTCCCTCCTCACAAATCCCAGCCCCTTCTCATAAATCCCAACCCCTCTTTATCCCTTAGACAATGGCAAATATGTTTATACGAAAAACACGGTTGCCTAATGTATAATAGACTAGTACTACCCGTGGCTCGCCACGATGAACAACGTCGACGCTCCCTTCAGCGCTATACAATTTTTGATTAACGCGCCTTCAGCGCTACAAACTCATGTACCAAATTGGTTTGCCACGGTTATTGAAATGGTACAACAAATATATATTGAGCGTTTTCACCATTTCAATTGATATTTGATCACGCTTTCAATCTAAAATAAAACCTTAAGCACTTACAAAAATAGGTGAATGCGTCCAGTTCTTTTATTCATTTTCCAGTGTAGCCTTGGTCAAATTTAATCCCCAAATCAGTCTCTTTTACACGCAATACTTGGGTACTCATTAAACTCCCCATTCTCTGGTTAGGAATTATTAAGTTTACTTAAGTCTCTTAACTCTGTTTGGTCATATGGGTACCGTACAGAGCTCCCGTCCCATTCCAATGATAGAGAGTCAGCACCAAGGAGTATGAACTTTACTCTAAACCTAGGAAAAATTACTTCATTGAGTGCCTCCTACTTCACACATTGTGACATTTATAGATTTGGCAGGCATAACATAGACTCTGGAGATTGTTTGTGCAAATCGATGTACATTGATTATCATTGTGATCTTCACATTCGTTCACATCTAGTAACCCCCTCACAAACGTAACATACATATCAGGCAACAGTGTATTACATATTTTAAATGTAAAATAGAAAGTAAAAAGAAAAAGATTGAGAATTGCAAAATGATTCCGTATTACGTACCTTGACATCCATTGATGAGATATGGATTCCCTTCATAACCGCTGGGACAATCGCAACGATATCCATAAGTATTACTCGCACTATAACAGGTAGTATTTTTATACTTGCTTGCAAAAGTCTCGGGATCTTGTAGAGCTTTTTCACATGTCAAATTTTCTCCTATTGCCCAATCAAGCACCACGGGAATATCTTTGAATTTTTTTATGAATCTATCGTACTGTAGATCTAAAACACTGAATTGGTACTTCGTTTACTCTGCCATGAAGCTGTAAGTATAGTTATTGAAAGACATTATATCTGTAATGTTTTTTTCAATAGGACCCATATACGTCTCCTTCCAGAATTGGGGTCTGGTAACAGTCGATGCCAGAACAATTTGTGCCTGCCTTGACACTGTCTTTGGTTTCGCAGTATAAAATATATCCACCAATGTAAGAGCACCCAGGTGTAATTAGGGAAATGTCTAAATAAAATCCCTAATTAGGCCTTTATGATAAAGTTGTATTTTTAGAAAAAGAAGTTAATGATGCAAAGGAGAAAATAAAATCAACTTTGGACGAACTTCGTTCGGCCAAGCTTAATGAAGTTCTATCTCAGCAGAAACTTGAGAAGTTTTGTCATGGGGCCAAGAACATTGATAAAATGTTATGTATGGGAAAAACAGATAGTAGTAATAAAAGGGGTCTAGGATATGAGAAACATCTTCCTAAATCCAAGACTCCTCAAATCACAAAGTTTGTAAAAGCAACTACTTTTACTTCGATGCCCAAACATAACATGATTTCCACTACTCATAATCATACTAAACGGGTATTTTACTCTCATATTTATTATTGTAGCATATGTGGTCGAAAGGGTTATATTGTATCTTATTGTAGATTTGTTGGACCCTATCAACCATATGCTCGCCCTTTCAATGGATATAGATATAAGTCATATGTGAATGTTTCTAATGTAAAAAAGTGAGAATTTGTGTAGGTGGTTTACTCCAGAAATATCACCTCAAAAGGTGATTCGTGCAGTTTGGATACGAAGGGATGACTTATCGCCACAAATAAGATAATGAATCAAAACTGAGAAAGGTTATAAGTATGCTTCATTGATTAGGTACGTTTCTTAACCTGCCTCAGTTTGTTTTCTAAGTTTTGTTTTTGTTTTTATCTTTTTAGAAATGAGAGTACTGTTTTGATATTATTTAACACTTTGTACTTTGTACTTTGCACTTTGTACTTTAAGAGCTTTTATCTGTGGAATATCCTTGCTAGACTTGGATTTTTCTTGTGTGTTATATTCATTTGTAGGATAATTATTTGGTAAAATTACATATCACAATAGTTATTGATTATCTTGTTTAAGCTAAAAGCTCATCGTGACTAAAACCACGTGAGGATAACTGTAGAGACTTCGTACCTAATGTTAAGTAAGGATCTGACCTTATTTCTAAGCTTCGAGTGCTATGACATTTACTCTTCATTTTTGATCTCGTTGTTTGTGATCTCATTTCATTTTCTTACCCAATTGTCAAATGGTAACATCAAAGTCAAGTGATACTAATGATACTTTCATACTTTTACTCGAGGCAAAAAAGGTAACGGTGCCCAACCGAAGATATGATAATAAGATATGGACTATGTTGAGAACTTATGTTTGCCCTCACTCAAACTTGAGCGTAGATATTTTAGCTTAAACTCAGTAATGTAATTCCTGAGTTTGCATGTGCCTCAGACCAATACTGATTAAACTACACTTCATCAAGGCGTGACTTTAATTTGAACTGAGTTTGAATTTGTTGATTCTTTTTATTGTAATAAATTTATAATGTTATTGAAAGTGGCAGCATTGTACTTCTTAATACAATGTTACCGAAATTTTAGTTAGTGTTTAGATCAGTTGTTTCATAAAAATGTTTAGTGTTTCACGACATGAAGGAAATGGGAGCTAGATGACAATCTTTAGAAAAGAATCAACAATCTTTAGATTTTTTTATCAAACGCAAGTAATATAGACGTGTCAGGCACGCAACCAAGCATATAGAAGACACGGAAAATAAGTTGTTCACAAGAAACCCCCTATTTTTTCCTCTCTCTTTTTGTACTTTATATCTTTTAGTGTTATGAGCAGCAGTCTACTACAATTGCCGCTGGGGGATCTTTACCCACAAAGTATCTGCAAGAAAAATATTAAGCTAGATGAAATGAGATGCTGATCGGGGAATTTTAGCATAGCTACTATAGCAGTTTAGACCATAGCTACTATAGTAGTTTTTATGCCTACTATACCAACCCCAATAGGTTACTCATGGAAGGGCCTTCACTTACCTTATGCTGATCTATCAGCCTTGCCTTACAGGACAATGTCGGTTGAAGGTACAAGTTAGGATGGGATAGAAGAGCAAAGCCGCTTGCCCAATAGGTGTGACGGAGTAAACCCGCCTTTTCTTCAGGGTCAAGAAGAAGAGCAAGGAGGTCTCACTATCTGATATAGGGAGCAGGCCACCTAAAAGAGTATATGATCGAGCACTTTCTTCACCCGATCTTATGTCTGCAAGATGAAGATTAGACATCACATTACTTCTGCTATTTGCAGAGATGTCTTTTTCGGCAGGACCTACTAGACACGAAGGTTTGGGAAGCAGCGGGAAATTCATCAAGAGAAAGAGTCGCTGAGTCAACAGCAAGAGATGCGACAGGTAGGAGATTGATTCATCGATAGAAGATTCTTCAACAGCATAAGATTAGGCGCCATCCTAACCTAAGCTCCAGAGAGAGATCTTTATGTATTGCCTTTATTGGGCTTGCACCAATACTCTCGGACAAATAGGAAGACCCTCCCTTCTTTCTTTGACTTAGTCGACATAGTATCACTCTCCATAGGTTAGTGAGAGAAAAACTTTAGCTGCTCTAGAAAGATATCTACCAGTTCCTTTTCCTTTATTAATTGATGAGTTGTTAGCTGTAGTGTTTTAAGCCAATTTCTCTTCTTTGCTTAGTTTAGTTCATTTCTTGCCTGCCTCTCGCTTCCCTCGAGTTACTTCATACCTCGATGGTTTGCTTTCAGTTGAGGGCATTAAGGCTTAGCCCGCTTGCGTGTAGGTCTTTTATAACTACTATTTAGAATCACCCTGGACGTGTCCTTGCTGATTGACTGTTCCTTACCTTTGCATTATTGTTATTTGGGATGTTGTTATTAAGTTTGATGTTGGCCTTAGACTAAGTACTATTCAGACTGCAAGGTTTAGTCAGAGTTGGAGCCCTTTCCTTCAGGCTAGATAAATGGGATATTTTTGGATGGGGAATGGTATTGTTGGCCTCGCTACACTCTTGAGAATTAGGTTTAGTAGCACTATCCCTTCTGTTTTAACTGTTACCTCCATTAGCAACCTATACAGTAGCAAAAGTAGTAACAAAAAAAAATGTTATTAGATATTTGTATGTTACAAATCTGCATATTTAGACCATAACTACTATTTTGGAAAGTGTATAATAACTGTTTTGCAGTTATAGAATAACTGTTTCGGATATACCTTTATCTACTTTGGATTATTGAATACCTATGTTATGGATAGTTGTTTTGCAGTTACAAAATCTGTTGTTTTGGATTATAGACTAACTGTTTTGCAGTTATAGAATAAGTGTTTTAGATTATAGAATAAATGTGTTATGGGTTTCATGTTATATTGTATGTTTCGCGTATAGGCTTGGCCCTTTAGTTGCAAACCATTGTTGGCGTTGCATACCATTGTTAGTATATTATTCTCGTTTATTCTCAAGCATATATATATACGTGTCGATATTGTTTTGCATCATTTCTAACATTATTTGCCCTTACTACAATATCTAGCTTCAACTTCAAGGATGCATATTCATTACGCTTTTTTGCGGCAATTAACCCCTTCAAGAGACCGTTGGACTCTAAAAGTGTGCTTGAGTCGAATGTGGATCACCAAGAACTTCACAACCAAAGAAATATGGGGTCAAGATATGCTGCTTATTGATGAGAATGTAAGTATATTCCTATTATTTGCTGCCTATTCTTTATGTTTTCACATTGAGATTTTAACTATATTTATACTATTAACGCCGCAGGATGAACAAATACATGCATCAGTTCCATGAGACATATTTTCCTTTATAGGCAGCAAAATACAAAAATTGTAATGAAGACATTAGAAGATCAGCATCTACCTATACCAAAGCACATATTTTCCTTTATAGAGTTCAAAGACATCCCTACCAGATGCCAAAACACAAAAATTCTCACGGGTATTTACTATTGGCATTATTTCATGCATTTCTCATTTCATGAAAACATTTCTAATTTTATATAAAATTGTAATGAAGACATTGTCGGGAAGCTAAAAGCCATAACAGAAATTGAAATAGTCAGCAAAAGGAACGGAGACAAATCCCAAAAGCGAGATCTTATCCTTGAGAATATATGGTAAGAAAATCAATTAAATTAAAATGATGCATGTATATTGTCGTTATCTATATTCTTATAGCTTTTCTTTATGACTTCATGTAGCGGATCAACCATTAAGTTCACTATATGGGATGAAATGTTGGACGAAATACCAATTGATCTCTCACACTTACCTTCGACTCTGGTAATTTTGATTGTTACATCTACGATAGTAGACATGTTTAAAGGTATGTACTTCAAGTACAATCAAACTGTTATAATAGTATTTTGTAAATTGTCACTGAAATTGTATAATTTGCTTAGGTGTTTGCAACCTGAAACCAACATGCGCAACAAAGATGTATTATAATCTGGAAATTCAAGAAGTAGCAATATTATTAAAAAGGTTTAGAAATAACATTTTCCTTAAAAATTGATCAAATTTTTAATCATTCAAAATATCTAATTTAACCCTATTTTATTTGTAGTAAAACCCTTTTGAAAGAAGCATCAGTTCAACTGATGGGGAACGCAACGAAGGGTACATAAAACCTGTTGGATTTGATGTTTGAAAACAGGAAGGAATTAATTGATATTTTCACTATTATGGAAGAACCTCAAACTCAGGTATAATTATATATACCATCTATATATCAAAATATTTACTATACTTTAAATTTATTTAAGGGAACTTTACTTTACTATAGGAAAAACATTACACTTGCAAAGCGACAATCACAAAGGTCTTCACAAATTACGGATGGTACTATTTATCATGTCACAAATGTCTTAAGAAATTCGTTTCAATAATGAATATAGCTGTAATTCTTGTCAAACTCAAACAGCGGACCCGATCCCAAGGTAAGAACCCTCAAAAAAATTTACCCTTTATGAATATTAAGTCCAATAAAGAATACAAAAATACAAATACAAGTTGCAATTCCAAATTGACGATTTAACAGGGACAGCAACAATGACAACATTTGAAAGAGAATCGAAGGCATTGATTTCTCAATCAGTGTAAGAACTAATAGAACTTGAAAACGAGGTAGAAATTCGTCATTTGTCTCCAAAATGAATTATATTTATTTTTTTAACTATTAAATTTTTTTTATTATAATTTCAGGAGAATGGACATGATTTGATTAAACAAAAACTCTAAGAGTTAGTTGGTTTTACGTACATCTTCCAATTCAAAATAACAGAGTACAATACAACAAGTGGGAAAAGAAATTTAACAGCATCAAAATTGTGGGCAATAGACGCCACGCTTGAGTCTACTGAGTTGGGGAATAATATGAAACACGATACAAATATTTCAAATCAAGTTTCACAATATTGCCCACCTAACTTAAAGGTGTATTAATCTATGCATTCTCCAAATATTTAACTATTAGTATGCAATTCCAACATTAGTATAATTTTATTAAAATGTTTGTATTAATATTGTCAAAAAAAATTTAAAAATATATAGAGAAAAAATTCTACGGGATCTTCAACTGATTTGGGGATTTCTGACAAAAATCAAACGCCGCCTGGAAAGTCGTCCAAAAAAGACTAACTCGCTCGCCCAGAGGTACGTTTTTTATAATATATTACAAGTCCATTATTTTTCATTCATAATTGTACCGAAAATTGTAAAACTAATGGTAAATTAACATACCATCTTTACTGTTTAATGCAGAATATCTTATGGGCGTGAATCCTTCTCGGTGACAATTTCATCTCCAATAACCAAGCTTGGCGTATTATGTTTACTTTGTAGTAAAGTTAATGAATACTTCCAAAAATCTATATGACTTTAACCATTTCTTATTATATTTGTTGCATTTTGAATAAATTAATTAATATTGTTTACGTTATTTTAATATTTATACTTCCTCACAATATTTTGGTTAAGAAACTCCATAACTAATATTTTGTCTAACTTATACAATAGGAAAAATAAAAATAAAATGGCTTAATAATTGCAGATGTATCAATCATTTTGAATTTGAATGTACGTGCGTAGCACGGGCTCGAAACCTATCTATATTAAATTACACAAGTCTGCCATTGTCTCAAATTCAAATAGACAAGTTTGCCATTATCTCAAAGATAAAGAGGGGCAAAGATTTATGGGAAAGAACGAGATCGATGGACGAGATTAGTTCAAATCTAAAATTTAGGGGTAGTTTCGACAAAATACGTAAAAAGGAGGGTAGTTAAGTCTTATTGGTTTGAACTTAAAAGACTCAAAAGACTTATTGGTTTTAACTCTCTCTCCAACTCTTCGTCTCTCCCAACTCTCCGTTTCCTTCCACTCCAAGAAAATTTCCAACCTCCTCAAATCTTCTCTTAACCATATCTCTATATTTGCACCTTCTCATAGTTGGATCACTCTGCACTCAGATCTTCAGATTTCACCAAGGTAAGCTTAATCTCTCGCCCATTGATATCGATAACATTGAAATCAACTCTTTTCATAACGCTTAAACCGGTTATCTTAGCTATCTATGGGTCTGCCCTTAACAAATCAAAGGTCGAAACACTGACTTGGCTTTGTTTTGAAGTGAAGAAAGTATGATTGAGTGATCAGCAAAATGGGTTCTTTCGATAGTGAAGAAAGTGTGATTGAGTGATCAGCGAAATGGATTCTTTCGATATGGATGACAGGAAAAGTAAGTGATCATTACTATTGTAGATTACTACATTTGTAGTTTATATGTAGAGTTACTTAAAACTATGTAGTAGTTTATCGAGTAATTTAAGTGGTCTTACCAATTGTATTCGCGAGGGCCGACGAGGCGGAACACACCCTTATCTTAACAGCCGTCGCTAAATCTCGTGCGACGGCCATATGGCTGAATGTGATCTTCTCAAAGGGATGGCCACCTCTCCCAGGTCGTGTAGCGCACAATCAGGCCTGCCTAGCCGGCGCCTACAACTGGGGGTGACAATGGATTAAATAAAACCCATACCTACAGTGGACAGATGTAAAGTAGGGGATAGTTTGGGTTGTACCTATTTCAGTAGGGATATGTGGATAATTTGGCCTCAAATTATTATATTTCTTAAAGGAATAGCTCTCATAAAGTATCCTCCCCTTGGTGACTAACTAAGTTGTAGATTGGTTTGGATCCTCTGACAAAACTAAAATGAACATAACACCTAGCAAGTTCAACATATCAAGGAAGTAAAGCATGTAGAGTTACCCCATTTGCTTCTTTACTCCAACAATGATGAACCCCATATCTCCAATTAGAAAAGAATGAGATATGAAGGACTACTAATACAACTCAAAAGGAGTGAAACACTAAAAAAAACTGATTCATAATGATGCAAATGAAGCAGAAGTTAAAGTAATTATCACAAAAACTAACTAAGTTGTAATTGGTTTAGATCCTCTAACAAAACTAAAATGAACATAACACCTAGCAAGTTCAACGTATCAAGGAAATAAAGCATATAGAGTTACTAAAAATATCAAAGCACTGTAAGAACCAAATTAAACATCATATATAGTCGAACTGTTAGTATTCAAGATGCCTAATCATGTCATGCCTTGAATAATATGCCCAATCACTTAATCAATGGATGCTCTTTCATGAAAATAATCGAGGTTTTATAAAGAATCATCGGTACATCGTACATTTCATCATCTCTAGTGCATTTTACTCTCTTTCAAGTAATCCCCAAACAACAGTGCCTTAAGAAAGGCAAGTCTCAATAATATATCTAGCCTGCAAATAGCATCGATTATAAGTTCATTCAGCACACATAGCATTCAGGATGCTCCATTTCACCCCTAATGTTACAAAACCTACTGTATAACTTGGTAGGTTTTTATATTCAAAGTTGCCAAGACCATCACTCATATAAGAACTCTCACCTTGCACCCTTGAGTCCTAAACTCCTACTGAACCTATGAATGAGATAAACTTATTTCTAATAACCCTATATGAAAATTGAAGGTCTCGAGAACACGGAAACATCCATTACTAAACTTTGAGATTTTAGCATGTAGTATGTCAAACCAACACAATTTACCCACTCATCAAAATCAATATGATCAAATTAAATCTATCTTAGAGAAGTCAAATTTAGTTTATGTAACATACACACCTGAGATTTATTTGCCTTAAATTGTTTTCCCTTCATTGAAATCAATGGTAGTTTTACGAATTCAGTAACTCAACAATAGCCAATTAAATCGAACAACAATTGAAAATTAGATTAAATCAACAACTTAAATCAGTAATAAATAGAACAATTGGAAAGTCTAAATCATTGCTGCAAACCTTTGAATGAAGGATGAAATTAACAACTCAGCAATTCCAAATGAAAATCAGCAACTTGTCAATCGTAGATCAGTAGCTCAAAATCAGCAGTCGAGAAATATGCCCAAATATGAGACGAAATTGGAATATAAATCAGCAACTCATTAACCCTAGATCAGCAGCTCCAAATGTGAGACGAAATTGGAATGAAAATCAACAACTCATCAACCCTAGATCAGCAGCTCCAAATCAGCAATCGAGAAATATATCGAAATCTAAGACGAAATTGTAAAAATTGGCAATTCTCTGTCGATGATGTAGAACTGGGGAAGTCAAAAGCTATTGTTATAACTTGGTCTCTAGTTGATGCGGAGAAACGTGATTGTGAAGATAGAGAGAACGATCAAGAGCTTGCATCGTTTTTTTTTTTTTTTTTGGTTCAACTCTCAAAAGCGAAGTATTGAGTCGGGGAGGAAGAGTGAATTTTTTTTGTCGGGGTTTGTTTTTTTATTTTTGGACTTAAAACTCGAACTTCCGAAACTGCCCATTCATGTGCGATTCTCGAGGCATCCACATCGCATCCCAACCCCTCTTTGTCTCTAGACATAAGGCAGACTTGTCCAAAGTGGCAAAAACACCGCCCCGTAATAATAAAGAGATTAGTACTACCCGTGGCTCGCCACGATGAACACGTTGGCGCGCTTTCGGCACTACAAAATTGTCTATTAACACGCCTTCGACGTTAAAACTCATGTGTCGAATAACAATTTTCTAAACAATTATCTACGTGCCTTTGATACAACTATTCTGTAAACTGGAAGTATGTTTCCATGAGATTCTTACGTTACTATCCTAGAGATAATAATTATTTTTTCGGGGAATTTTTGATGCAACAAATTCTAAGTTTTTTTTTTATTATTATTATTTATTTTATTTTATCTTCAGATGGTTTCAAAGGCAAATAAATGTCGAAAACCTTAAAAAGCTCAATCATATTTCAGGGAATTCAACTTTTCGTATAAGTCCCAATCTTTTGACGCAAAAACTAAGTTCTTGTGGTTGATAGATTAACGTTCTTTTTAATAACAATACAATATTTAGATAAAATGTGCCTTCAGCATTACTACCCATCAAAATAGTCTAGTATGAAGTATGCAAGAGAGAACAACATAAGAAAAGGAGAAGAAAAGATGAAGACAATGAGATAAAAAATTATTTCGACGACCACTTTGTACGCTAGTAAATCCTTCAAGAATTTACTCAGTTTTAGGGTTATAAATAATAATAATTATCAAGTAAAAACGATAGTAGACGATGACAGTCAGATTCTGTGCATTACCTATTCACCTAAAGGTTAAAAAATCATATTGGAACGCTATCCAATGTATGTCTCAAGGCTTTATTTCATAACTTTCAGGCATGTCAAAACATATGCAATTATTAACTTTTCTCTATTGTAAGAGAAAACGTTTAAGATTTAGCATGATTGTTTCAGATATCATAGAACACGGATGATGAAGAAGATTATCAATAATATTTTTGGACATTCATTGATAGAAGAGAAGAGCCGAGTAATGCAAGATTGCCCGTGCAACACCTTCTCTCAAGAAAAGCTTATTGTCCAAATTAGTAAGACCAACATTAATATTCTGACCCTTCACAATAAATTCAAAAGGGAATTAATGTGCAACAGTGCAAACAATATAATCTTCATCAACATGAACAACTGTCTTATTATTCACTTTTAGATCACGAACTATCAAAGTTATGATCCCTGCTTAATGAGATATAGATCTCGTACTACTTTCTATAGAAACCATGACAACTCAGTGTTTGGTGAGCCTGGTTTCCATAACAATAAGAACAATGACAACTGGAATACATATACATCAAATAAAGGGAGCATGGCATCACAAAGAAAAAAAATCAAAAGAAAATATATCCATTGCAATACCTCTAAGAATAACATAATTATTCGGGTTTATAATCTTCTCGTTTGATTTTTCAACTTTTTTTCTTACAATAGTTATGTCAATACACTTTTTTTGCTTCAGAAGTGCAAGCACTAAGAAGACCGTAAGGTAAGTCAAAGGAGGATGCATCCGCACATATGCTTTCCTGTATTTCAACCAACTTCTGTCCACTTTAAGAGATTGGAGGGAAACAAATGCCCACAGTTTCTGCCTTCAGTTCAAGAGCTTCAAGTATGCCCTTCTTGGTGTCATCCACTAATGGAGTTATGCCCTTCTTGGTGTCATCCACTAATGGAGCAAGGGACAATGAAGACATGTAACATATGCTAGCATTAAGCACTGGGGATACAAAATTCTCCATAGTATTTTTTTTTTTAAGGTTTTATATAGAGAACCGTATAACCCTGAGTTTCCAATCCCATGAGATTTCGAACCCGCAACCTCTCATTGGGTAGAGAGGTACTACCACCACTGGGCCAAGAGCCCAATTGTACAAAATTCTCCATAGTAAAAGAGGTCAAAAGCACAACTTTCTGAACATTTGCAAGCTCTTTCTCATCCTTAAACAATTCCAAAAACTCGTTCATTACATCCTTAAAATGGAAATTAAAGTGCTTCTATTTCAAATTTTTATCAGTAAAATTCCAAAGTTTCTCTTTATCAGTCTCCTTAAGAATAAGGGTTTCAAATAATCAATCTATTGTAGTTAACTTTTTGCAGCCTTAAAAATAAGGGTTTCACAAACTTCGAATGTGAGAAATGAGAGAGAAAATCCTTACCTCTCTCAAATCTCAATCTAATATGACCTTCAACTATTTCAGAAAATCGCATACATGAAAAATATAGGGTATGATATTGATAATCAACAATTAGACATTGAAAGAAGTTAGGGTTTTTGAGCAGCATGAACCATACCCAACCCACGAAGATCCCCAATTCAAAACCATAAATAGTGATCAATACCCAGGAAGATCCCCAATTACTTTAATCAACTTAAAATCAAGCCATGGCAGCCAACATGAACCACAAAAACAATCGATAGCAATGGAGTTAAAAAGGGATAGGAGAATCCATAGTCTTGAGGAAGCATACATCTACGAACTCTACTTTCTTGTATTCAACCTACAGGGGCTTATTTGCGCTCCACGACTTTAGATAGAAGCTATATATAAAGAGAATAGATAATATAACCTGAGGTTTGAAGCCATCTCGTCCTCAATCTCAGCAAGAAGGAAATGATTTCTTGTTGATGCTTTGGAGCGAAAGAGTCGGCCTATGTGCATTCGATTCGTCATTCCCACTTTAGTCGAACTGAACTGGCACCAGTAGCCTTCAGACTGCACGTCTTAAGACAGTTTTGAGCTGAACTGCCCTGAACTAATCCGTCATCCGCGGTTGCCCTGAACTGGTCCGTCATCCTCAGTACCAGTACTCCCTTTGAGATAGATTGCTATAGAGAGATTTCAAGAAGCGTTAGCTAAGGGTAGAAATGTACTCCAAATAAGGCGCAGCAAGAAATCAACCAAGGCTGGCTACTGCGGTGAAGAAGCCAAAATCTGGCTTACTCTTGTAAGGCTATAGGCACCAATTACTTGAGAGTGAAGAGCTCTCCAATCAAGTGATCATTTAGGATATTAATTTTATCCCCATTTCCCATCCTCTAGCAAAACCAACGACAAATCAGGTTTGTTCAGATGTCGCATCCTCGACGATCTTATCGGTTTGAAAAACTCCTTCATCTTGCAGCTCATCGAGCTCATACCAGCCGTAACATTTTTCCCTACCTGGGCTGAGCTGATATTGAATCGTTCCGAAAGCACTCACCTTCTCCATTAGATCGTCACTCATGGTGGAAACTCTAATTTACAATATAGGCTTTGATAATTGAAGTATTGAGAGATGATCGACACCCTAGAATTGGAGATTGGATTCGATTTAGAGGAAATCGATTTTGGTTTTCGATTTGAGAGAGATAGTTAACAGCAAACTTGATAATCGATTTAGTTTTTGATTTTGTTGCAAAGAAGGGCTCTGATATTTGAAAAGGATGGAAGATAAGGGAGAGGTTTTTGAAATAGGAATTTGACAATGAGAAAGAAAGAATTGTGAATTGTGTAGAAAGAGTAGGGATGATTTAGCAATTGGCTAATGAGACTAAACTACCCTTTTGTCTGTGTTTAGTCTAAATTACCCTTCATCTTGTTTATTCTACCAAGAGTTAAATAGATCTAGACCGTAAATCTCGCCCTTCTCATTAAATCTCGACCCCTCTTTATCTTTGAGAGAATGGCAAACTTGTCTATACGAAAAACACCATTCTGTAATGTAATATAGACTAGTACTACCCGTGGCTCGCCACGGCAACAACGTCAACGCGCCTTCGGCGCTAAAAATACCGCTCATGAAAATAAATGATATCTTAAGATAATTAGGGTGATGCAGTCTTAAAAACACCTACATAATTAGGATCTAGTTAAAATAAGTCATAATAGAAATGCAACGAAATCATTACTGCAGGCAACTTTAAAGTAACCACATATTTGACATAATTGGAAACTGGTTCCTGAGAAAGTAAAATATGTTCTACCAAAACATGAAAAAGAATAAAATATGACAACAAACTCAAATATAAAATAACATTTATGTTATATGTTGCACATGAATAGATTTTTTTATTTTTAAATCCGGAAGGATTTAGAAAAAGAAAGAAAAAAGAAGTAAATCCATTCATGTACAACATATAACATAAATAATATTTTATACACAGTAGAATTTGGAAATAGGGCATTGTGACTATGAGAGTCGAGTAAAATTAATTGGTATACACAGGCCTCAACTAATATCTTATAATCATCACATACTCTTTCATGTTAATGCAAAACCTTGCTTTCAGTTCTGCCTTGTTACATCTACATATATAAAGCCGTGTAAAGCTACTACTACATTAATATTCTTAGAATCTTTAATTATGTTTTTCGTTTTTGCTGGAGAAACTTTACTCCATAAGTTGATAGATAAGATGATGATAACATAGCTAATTGAGAAGTGGTAAGGTCATTAAAGGTGGAAAAGAAAGCACGAGGAAAAGAAACTACAAAAAGAGTAAACATGAAATCACCTCTTTTTAATCTAAGGGGAACTTTGAGTTTTTTACAAATCCAAATTATTAGCCTATTCCGTAAATATGTAAATCAGGCTAATAATAGAACTGAATCTACATTTACTATTAACTTGAATTGTAAGCTTTACTTGGTTAGAAGTGTTAAAATAAAAATCAAACTTTATGAGGATGATGTGCACATCATGATACACATATTTGTATTCCATAATCTCTCACTCTATGTACATCATATGAAATCACCTAAGATAATATGTGTACATAGAAGGAGCTGTGAATGTAAATCTACGTTAAAAATATAGAATGATTTTATTTTTACCAAGTTCGTATGATGAACTTTGCACAAAATATTAAGCTAAGCTAAGAACAGCTCCTACTGTTAAATCTACGTTAAGTTACTTAAAGTTCGAAGTGACAGCTCCCATTGTTAAATATTTTCTTAGGTAATAATCTTATGTACATTGATATCAACTTTTGAAAGTGGGAATATATATGTTTGGGTCTGCAAGTTAATTTTGTGCTTTTGGTGCAATGAATAGGTGATTCGTCCATGTCGCTCAAGGAAGCAATGAGGTATATAACTCTGACTCCACCTTGGATGACTGGTGCTTAATGTCGAAATCTCTGTTATAGAGTAATTGTTGAAGTTTATACTTTTCCAGGTTCCATCCTTGCAATTGGAGTACCTTGCAAACTATGTTGCAGAGCTATTACCCCTCTATTACAACTATTCACCCCAAACTGTCGACACGTTGCTTCGCGAAAATCTGTCACAGGTGAGAAATTAGCGATAATGGGCCTACCAGGTGAGAAAATCTGTCACAGCTGGTTCTTCATCTGCTAAGTGCAATACACAATCAAATCATTCCTGGATGGTTTTTCATCTGTTAGTGCAGCACACCATTTTCAAGTAGTTTATATATTATCTTACCTTAAGAAAATGAAAGGCTTGATTTCCAGTTCCCGGACAGATCTTTTTTTAAAGCGTTTGTGGCCTGCAAAGAGAAATCAAAGGCTTTGTTTTAGACATGGATTCCTTCTTGCATCTAGTGCAATAATAAGTATAGTGCCATTTCAAATTTTGATGAAATGTTCTTGGCAGGTGAGCGCAGCGTTCTTCTACATGCTATTCAGAATTGAGTAGAAATTAATCAAGCAAGAACTTGTTTTCCTCAAAAGCATTTTGATGGGTGCAGTCTTATGCAGGAAAATATAGACAGTATTTCCTTCAAACATTAATTAAATAGACCTTAAAATGGTTCTAAAGGCATACCAACATTTTTTGCCATACACATATCTAAAATGGCATGCATACTATAAATAGATTGGTAGAAAGTCCTTATGATAAAGTGTGGTTCACCATATAAGCTGGTTATACAATAAGCACATTTACTCTACGCCTATCTCATTAAATAAGCATGGGAATGATATTCAAAGCGTAGTTAATGTAAATATCTCTAATAGATGGTACTCTAAGCATCATGCAGGATGATTCTTCCAGCAAGCTCATAAGTGTGGTTGTTCCGCATATGAACTATTGTTAGAATGCGTGTTGTGATTATCTCAACTTAAAAGGAGATCTTAAAAGGGCAACAGACAACTTTAATGACTCTGGTATCCTAGGCAGAGGAGGCTTTGGTACAGTTTACAAAGGAATGTTACCTGATAATAGAATAGTCGCCATTAAGAAATCCAAAATAGTCGACGAAAGCCAGATTGGACAGCCTAATTGTCCGTTTTGATCTTAATATTTGTAAATGACCATAAGCTCGTTGTTTCGGATAAATAAGCTTACCCTGCCAATAATCTCTTCTGCAAGATCGACAACTTTGATAGTATCCTCTACAACATGATCAACCATAGAAATAACCTTCTTAAGCTTGGAACCTTCGAATAATTTATTCATAACCTCATCAGCTATATGATCCACCTTCCTCGCGACATCTTCCACCTCTAAGATTATCATTTAAAATAACCTTCTTAAGCTTAGAACCTTCGGGTAATTTCTCCGTAACCTCATCAGCTATATGATTCACCTTCCTCACGACATCTTCAACCAATTCTGCCATATCTTCCACATCTTCTAGAGCTAGCATTCCTTGCAGCCTTAATAGTCTCCACTTGAAACCCTTCCAAGGGAGCAATTCTCAAGTATTATGAGCGCAAGATGTACAACACCCATGAGTTTTAGGTGCAACCCTTCAGAAAATCTTAACCCCGCCTACCGGCACTCGAGGGATGATGCCCTGTCAAACTTGACTCGATAAGTATGTCCAATATGTGAAAAATTATAACACCGAATCCGTAAAAAAAATCTTGTAAGCAATTTATTCATAAAGCCATTCCATAATCTCTTATATTATGATCTACATGTGATCAGACATACCAAAACACTTTACATGTCAAGATAGGAAGAAAAATAAAAAGACTATTGATCACTGCCACATTGTCAAAGAAGATAACCTATTCTTTCAATGCCCCTAGAGGGTCTGTGCTATATCTTGAATCTTAATAAGTATTAAAGAAAACCTAGATGAAATATCTCCAAACTCGTCAGGTACCTAAATGAAATAAAATATGTCGTTGTAGATACCTCATCCTTTCTTGAATGTAAATACCTCATCCTTGTGCATTACCTACATAATTATCCTTTGAAAGCATATATATATACTATCTCTACATCTATTTTCATTAGTAATAATTTTTTATATTTTGCCTTAAAATAATAATCCAATTGGATCCGATTTATAAAGGAAAAGTGCTACAGTGTAAGAGATTATCAAATTAGAGCTTTTAGGTGTTCGTCAATATGGTTAGGAATCAAGTTTGGTTTGTCAAGTTAATGGAGCCTGTTGGTTGGATTGTGGGTTCTGGCAGTGACAAATCGAGCTTGAAGAAGCACTGGAAAACTAAAACATCGATAGCCAAGTTACCACAATTTGATATAGAACACACCGAGATCTTCTGGGGAGAAAGTGGAATCTCTCATTTCCAAAGGACACTGGGTTTTACCCTATCACTTCACTAACTACTTTTCATGTACAGGTATAAATTTGCATTCCTTGAAGCTACCTAGCTACTGGTGATAAAAACATACGCATAAAGAATGGAATTAAAACCTAAGTAGTTACTACTTAAAGATCAAGTCGGATCGGGACACCTCTTCTTCGCCATTCAGCTTCTCTTTCTTCCCCAATTTCTATTCATCACAATGAAGAAATTCTCAGAACATATTCAATGCCCCGCAGAAGACAATGAAAAAATGTCAAGAGTTTATAAACATAGAGGAGTACAAAGAAATTGATGTTTAGGTAATCTTAGAGTTGTGAGAAACTGCAACATTTGGTTTTTAGATGTATAATAGAAAGCAAGAGATGGTTATACCACTTAGTTGTCAGATACACAGGAATATAAAACATAAAAAGAGCAAACGCAAGAATAGCAAACATAGCAAAAATTGGAATAACTCTAACACCAACTGTTATGGCAAAAAAAAAATACCTGAGAACAGTTTGTTGGAGACAAATGAGAACAAACCTAGATGCTTAGAAACAATTTGTTGGAGAAGATGTACAATCTGTTGAAGTAAAAAAACACCCTGTAAAAAAATAATTTTAAATGATAATCTTTTATGCAAAACCAAGTCCAGCATCTAAAATCGACAAATATTTATGAAACACTATGCAGGAAATTAACTACTTCACCGATATAAGTCGCAACTTTATTAATGTAGAAAGGATGAAACAACGAACAGACTCCGTCTCTCCAACTAGGATAAACATATCAATCTGCCTCAAATTTCTAACTCGAGGCTCCAATATCAAAGATTACATTTTTTTCCCACTTATATTATACAACTAATATGGATGTCTAATTAAAATTGATCCCATAAACAATGACCTTCATTTACAACATGTAGACCCAAATTATTTTTCTTTTCTTTTTTCCCACTGAGGTTATACAACTAATATGGTGTTTGATTAAAATTAACCCCATAAACAATGACCTTCATTTACAACATGTAAACCCAAAATAAAATTAAAAAGATGAAAAACCCAACAATTTCCAATAATAAACACAATATTATAACAAAGAGTTAACAATAACAAATGAGAACAGTTTGTTGGAGACAGTATTGGGTAAAAAAGAGAAAAAAAAAGGAGAATGGCCTCACAACCCACTACAGAGAGAGAAAGAGAGAGAATGGTGATTCACAACATTAGTTACCTTTGAAAAGTTTGAAATCGTCAATGCGAAGCGTGATTCACAGCAGCAGGAGAAGCATAGATTGACTTCATGAGAGAGAATCGATGTTTAGACAATGTTAGAAAGAGAATCAAAAATAGTTTGCTAGAAAGAGAGAGAGAGAGAGAGAGAGAGAGAGTACCTTGTATGAGAGTTGGAGAGTTGGGAGATGAAGAGTTGGAGAGATAAAGAGTTGGGAGAAATAAAGTCTCTGAGTTAAAACCAATAAGTCTTAAAGTTCAAACCAATAGACTTAACTACCCTTACCCTTTTATGTGTTTTGTCGAAACTACCCCTAAGCATATTAGTTGAACAAATCTCGTCCGTCGATCTCATTTTTCCCAGAAATCTCAGCCCCTCTTTATCTTTGAGACAATGGCAGACTTGTCTATTTGAAAAATACTATTGTGTAATGTAATATAGACTAGTTGTACCCGTGGCATACCACGGATGCACCCGTTGTATGATGACACGATGCATGCCTTCAGCAATACAACCATACCCGTAGTGACAATTCTAAAATATATAATACTCGTAGTCCGTTAAATCCCTGGTCTTTGTCAATTACACTTTGTAAGACATATCAACCTCATTTATGGTGCTTTCTTTTACTAAAATAAAATGTGTACACTGTTGATTAATCTAATAAACACATCTCCTTGTTTTCCCACAAATTTGAATACCCCTAATTAATGTGTACAAACAGGTGTTACTCCACCAATAACTAACCCTTCACTCGACCCATGTTCAAGGTTAAAATTATCACTGTCTACAAATAGTACAACACTTCCCCTTTAGTAATACATAGGATCTTTAATGATACTTTTTTGTATTATATATTGACTAATTTATAACATAAAGTATTGGATCTTAGGGGTTTGAACCGCCGTCACTTAAGATAATTGGAATTTCATTTCCAACCCCAAGCGCTCTAAATGTCAAATATTGTTTTGATAACAACTAAATACTAAAAATTTAATGTGCAAAAAAGATGTAATAAAAAAAGAGAAGAAAATAACTATCTTTTTCATGACATAGTGAGAAAAAAAAACATAAAGAATAACTTACCATTCCTTGAATAACTTGTCGCTCTATGTTTCCGGTTATAGCCGTTGGTTTCTGCTGGAGCAATGAAAAAACCCAAGAGTATTTATTTAAAACGATGCATCACAATCAAAGCTCGAAGATAATCCTAGAATAAAAATTTAAGGATAGACATGTTACAATTGAATGAATTAAGAAACATGACTACTGAAATAAGTCAGAGGACTACTTGTGGCAAGCCACGACTGCACTGGGTTGTATGATGACATGTTGTGTGCCTTCAGCACTACAACCCTAATGAGGTATGCCAAGCATAAATACCATTAGTGACAATTAAAAAAAAGTATACCTGTATTTCGCTAAATCCCGTGTTTTTGTCAATTATGCTTTCTAAGACATGTCAACTTCATTATGGCCTGCATGAAATTTGTGCACTATGATGATTGGCCCAGTAAATACGTCTCCCCGTGACTTTGAATACGCTTTTCATGATTTATTTCATGTTTGTTTTCCCATGAAACTGAATACCCTTAATTAATGTGTACAAATCGGTGTTACTCCACCAATAACTACCCCTTCACCCAACCTATGTTCAAGATTAAAAGTAGCACTGTCCATAAATAATGCAACACTTCTCCTTTCATGATATATGATCTTTAATGGTATTTTTCTATTATATACACACTAATTCATAACATAAAGTATTATGTTATTGGATTTTGAGGATTTGAACAGCCGCGACTTGAGATAATTGGAATTTCATTCCAACGCCAAACGCTCTACCATTTTTATTTTTATTTTTATTTTAGCGCTATACCATTTGAGCTAAAGATCAAATATTGTTTAATAACAATTAAATGCTAATAATCCAATATGCAAAAGTGTTAAATAAAAAAAGAGGGTGTTCAGATGGAACAATTTAATTTACTCAGCTAAAAGAGAGATCAGTCTGTCTTTGTATAAAAAACTCAATTCACAGAGAACAATTTAATTTACTCAGTTCTTTGTTTCATGCAAGAAAAGTATGTGAAACAAAAACCTGAGAAATCTTGGTTCTATTGTTGTTGGTGTGTTTTGAACATTGTGATCTTTACTTTTTGATGTGTTTCTGCAATGTATGACACAGTTATGAACATTCCTTTGGATTGAAGAGCATGGAGTCAAGAAAATTTGTTCGTAAAATTTCCGACACGATCCGTTCTCTGCTAGGATTAAAGGCACATTGTACTCCTACCTGGGCTGATTCTGTTTGTAAGATAGTCAAAGAATTACCCTATGAAGAACCATACAAAAATGGTTCTCAGGTAAGATGTCTTAGCTTTGAAACAACGGGTTCCTCTGAGAATATTCAAGGTACATTTCATTGTTTTCCCTACATTTGAAACCTTACCATAGATCTCTAAACTTAAACTGTTTTGGTTTACTTTGTTTTTCACAGATGATATTGTTGCCTTGTATGATCATCTAAACCGATTATACTTGCAGAGGAGGCAAGCTCTAAATGATTTTCTAGAGTTGAAAGGTTAGTCATGTTATTTTACTTTTAACAGATGATCAAATTAAATTATTCATTAGCGTCCCTATTGGAATTAGAACTTAACTTGATAATGTCCTCAACAAAGTAAATTTGCTTTTATAGATTTTTTCTTTTCATTTGTGATCTTAGCATTTAGAGGATAATATGAGATTGTATTTTCACTACCATTACTTTCATTACAGGTAATATTCGTGTATTATGTCGAATAAGGCCTATGGCGCCGAGGGAGGAAATATTTCTCCTTCAGGGATCTGTTGTAGCCGCAGATTCGAATAATGTTTTTCTGAAGCTCGGGGAAAGTAAGAGCAAGCGTTACAGCTTTGACATAGTTTTCCACCCGGGTTCATCACAAGTTTGTAAGAAAAAGAAATAGGACATAGTGAGAAAAAGAAATAGAAAAAATAACTTATCAAAATATCCAGGTAACATTCCAACTTGCAAGATCTCTACTTCTAAATACTGCATAAACTTTTGCTATCAGCATGTAACTAAGAACACACAAACAACAAATCAATATAACCCCAAATTTGTGGGAGTCAAATAAGTTCAATCATAGTATAATATAGCAAAATTAAAAAACTAAACAGAACCAAAGAATTGTAGATGATAATTCTGAAATTTACCGAAGAGGAAGAGGCGTAAGGCTGAATTATCGTGGTTGGAGAATTAGAAGAGATAATCTCTGAAATTTTATATGAGTTTCTCTTCTACCAATTTGCTAGGATATTACTGGAAGTGTTTTGTATAAACTGTCATTTTCCCAAATTGGCGTCAGCTAATTGAACAACCAATCTACTAATCGGAGCCAAGACTCGTACCTATAGCTGTAATTGATACACTCGAACACACAAATATAGACTCACATAATATGAAGATTTTACGTAGTCAATTCCCTTCCTAATGTCTTACTTGTGCTCCTCATTTATGTCATAGTTTCCAAAATAACCTCAATTAACTTCAAAGCCCTCATCCTATGAAATTATCTTAAAGTTATACTAATTACAGCTACAGTTTTCTCTCTCTATGTCTTCGAAAGCTTAATTACAGGGTCTGAACCGAACCATTACCCCATGCCTAAATTTGAACTAAAAATTGAAGCTTACCTCAAACTCCATTACCCTCCTTGATGTCATAGTTTCCAAAATAACCTCATTTAACTTCAGAACCCTCATCCTATGAAATTATCTTAAAGTTATACCAATTGCAGCTACAGTCTTCTCTCTCTACGTCTTCGAAAGCTTAATTGCAGGGTCTGAAATGAACCATTAACATATGCCTAAATTTGAACTAAACCAAAAAATTGAAGCTCACCTCAAACACCATTACAGTCTTCTTATCATCCTCAATCATCGAATCCCAATCTTTGTTTACCTTCTCCAAATCATAATTGTAAGAATGAGCGATTTCAAGCTTTTCCCCCAAATCAAACGCTAACAGTTTAAACCATCGATTATGAGCGTGAGATCAAAAACCCCGAGGAAAATCGTCAGAGGTTGAGCGAAATTACATAAAAAGAAAGAGAGAGAGAGAGAGAGAGAGAGAGTTGGTTTTGTTTAGAAGAAAGTATTTTTGTATCGGGGGAAGAGAACTAAAGTTTTTAGTCAGGATTGGGATCTTTAGTTTTTAATCTTAAAATCTAAATTTCCAAAACTGCCCATCCTTGTGCGATTTTCGAGGCACCAACAATAAATCGTGATAAAACTTAGGTATGACTTGTGGAAGTTCATAGGGTTCATCTGAAACTATACTTTCTATTTGTGATTTTCCTTCAAACTATATTGTGTAAATTGATTTACTTGACACTGTGCATATGGTATTTCTATATTTTTGCATGTTTTGTATTCCTTATAAAAATTCAGGCAACAACGATCCAAATCAATCAATATCTGAATAAACCACTTTAGCCCACACGTGGGGGATTATGGATCGGATCATAATATTCTTTTAACCAAAAAAAATCCTTATTCGTAAAAATCTTTTTTATAAAGTCCTTCCGCAACTTCAACTTCATTCCATCTCCTCATTATACTTCCCATTGATTAATCAGTACCTAATGCTAAATTCGTTGTTCCTCTTTTCTAGTAAACCTATTCCTAATTTCCGTGAATGCTTAACATCTAAGACAATGAATCATGTAAAACTCGCATAAACACTATAGTCTTAGAAGCATTAACAACCTAATTATGGTTTAAGCAAAGATAACCCTTTTAACAACAAAAATTATAATTAAAACCATTGTAGATAACTGATAAACCCTAGAAAATAATCGACAACTACATCACAAACCTGATAAACCCTTAAACCAATTCCCCTCAAATTAAAACAACATGCAAACGTATCAAACACAATAATTCGTGAAATATACGTACCACTTCCGAAGCTCTCCTCTTCTTCAACTTCATCATGAATCAATCACACTCAAAGCATTGCTGAAATGCACCAACGCCGATCGATTCTCGACTCCAATTGTATATCAAATTCCACCAAAACTATCAGAATCACTGTTCAAAGAGGCATGATTCTTCGTTGTTTGAAAGATCGGATCTTAGAGAGAGAGAGAGAGAGAGAGAGAGAGAGCTCGTACCAGATTGCTTGAAGAAAAATTTTTTTTTTTTTTTTTTTTTAAAGAAAAGTGGATTTTTTTTTTCGGGTTGGGGGATTTTAGTCGGGGAGAGGTATTTAGTTTTTTCTCTTAAAACTTAGATTTCCAAAACTACCCCTCCATGTGCCAATCTCGAGACATCCACGCTACATCTCAACCCCTCTTTGTCTCTAGACATAAGGCAGACTTGTCCAAAGTGGCAAAAACACCGCTCTGTTATAGTAAAGAGATACATATATAGAGATAACAATCAGTCATCATAAATGATTTGAGAAGGGATGAACCTCGTGATTTGTACGTTGTTGTTACCTTAGAAACTGAACCATTTAGTTGGAGACCGAGCTAATAGATCGGACTCCATCTAATGGAGCTTACACTATGCATGTTCCTTCTTAAAACAAGACATCTATGAGATGACATTAGAAGAAAACTACGACGGACCTATTCATCAAACACGTAAGAAGTTCAGATGATAACAGTCTTCTGCATTCAAATGTGTAAGGGAGAAGTCATTTTAGTTGATGGTGTCGAGTCAATATTTCGGTCAGGATTTCGGTGATATGAAGACCTCACATGCCAATAGAAAGACACGAGAAAATAGGGATAATTGAAGTTACATTTAGCAAGCTTAACATTAGCATTTCTCGTCAAACTTGTCGTTAAGTTATATTTTACAATCAAATACGCGTTCAGAAAATCCTTGCCCACAAACATAACTGAGTTTTCTGAACAAGTTTGAAAAGAAAAATACTTTCATAGTTTAGCCATCTTTAGCATTCTGTGCCTTACTTGAACAAAACTGTACATAACCTTTAAAACACTGTATTCATTCATCATACCTCGCGCTTCATAATTTACTTCCCCCACCCACGTCCACTTGTCCATTTGTAGGAACAACCTGAACATCAGTGAAGTCCCTAACCTTCAAACCTTTAGTTATGAAAATGGGCTTTTGATGGGCGAGTGGCACCTTCATCTGGTTAACTTCCTCCTCTAACATTTTAGTTGCTGTTGAATTAACAGGAGCAAATTGCATATCAGCACTCTAATTTCTTTTTCTGCTCGAGCTCTGCACACAATCTTTCATTTTCTGCTCGCAAGATCTTTAATTCTTCTTCGAATTTCTTATTGTGTGGGGCAGAACGAACACCTCCATGACCATGAAGTAATGCTTTCCCAAATCTATACGCTGGAGCACCACCTACACAAGTAGAAAGGAAGAAAAATAACTTGCAAGAAATAACAGCAGATCCAAAATAAAATTGATCATGACTGTTTTCAAGTCGGTGAGCTTCTAAGTGAAAAGTTGTTCACTATAACTGAGAAATCGTCATTATTTACCAAGGTTATGTTATTTGAGAACAATAAAAGATAATAACAAGTAGCTGCAAAAAAAGACTAGGCAAGTTTAAAATAGTGATTAATATATGCGAAAACCGTTTGAACATGATCACCATATTGAAACTTCCCAACCTGGTGAAATTGACGACGGGGTAATGGTGGAACTAAGATTTGACCTCGTATTCTAATCGAGGTTATGATTGGGAGAGGATGGTGTGTGATAGTAGGATGTTACGGTAAACAAGATTGAGTTGCCAAAACTTTCAAGGTTGAGTTTCACTTTTGGCATGAAGACCGGGATCATCTCATGGCATGAGAGGGGCCCTGAGAATGTGACAAAGATGAGGTACTACCATTTAAGTAAGAATATAAAGAACTACCATCAACTTTCTTCAGGAGTCAAATTATAATTTCTTCATCTCAGATATGGGGAAGTATGTGCTAAAGATTATGGCCGAGTAATTTCACCAAAATTGAAGGGCATGGTATCTATTCTTGGTGATCTGGAAAGTAGGTGAGCAAGCTAGAAGACCATTTGACCATGCATCCTCAATGTAGTTTTGATGTCTTGGTCCAACTAAATAATTTAATAGGTTAGCTATAGGGATTCAGCGAAGCAAAAGCAGACACATGAGGTCTAATTTTTAGCAGGAGTTGATCGATTCTAAATCCTATGTAATGATCCTTGCCGTGAATAGATGTATCAATATGGTAACAAGAGCATTGATAGCATTAAGATACTCAAGAACATCAATGTCTTTCTCAGTCATCACCTACAATAAATGCTCTAACGAAGCACACACTGAAATTATGACCAAGTAGCTAATCCCCCATAACTACCACCTTCCCTATTTGTTACTTTGCATGGTTCTGGCAAGTAGTAAATTTATGTGAAAAACATATATTCTCTATGATGTTGAAAATTTAAGTCAGAAGATAACGGGTGAAGATGGAGTTTGTCGAATCATCCATCAATGCTGAAACATCCATATTTGGTATTGGTTTCATTTCGTATCTAGAATAGGTGTTAGTACTATCTCGTGGTTATTCATCGTCAGAGAGTGCACGTGTAATGACTACAGCTGGACTGGCACTCAACAGGAACGTTGGTTTTGTACCTCTTCGCTCAAATACTCTTGCCCATTAGGATTTTACAAAATGAACAAAAGAAGTGTGTGTTTTGATGAAAATAGGTTTCTGCTCGAACAGACTTTTGTTTTGTTCGAATAGACCTGACAGAACCATCTCTATTCGAATAGACTTGTGTTTTGTTTGAATAGACTTGATCATGTTCGAAAAGACTCTTGTTTTGTTCGAACAAAACAATCAAAACCCACTCTGTTCGAATAGACTGTTGCTTTGTTCAAACAGAGCACGGGATTTTCAGTTTTCTTATAAAAGGCTTCTTTTTTATTTTCAATTCCACCTCTTCCAAAACCAATTTTAGGGCTTGAGAAATTTTTAGAGAAGAGGGAATTCAACGAGTGGTCCGAAGCGAGGAGTTGAGAGAACGAAATGCGTTGCGAGAACGAGGAATCGATAATTGTAAGAAGCTCAATTAGAAGAGAGGTAACCACGGGATGTGCTTATCGAGTATATAAGTGATTGAATTCTTGTAATTTTGTTTCAATAGTAAATTTTTAGCTGTAGGGCGATTCGGCAGCGACCTGTGGGTTTTTCTCCTCAGAAAGGTTTCCCATAGGGTTAAAATTGTTTGTCATTATGCTTTTAATTGTTTATTGCTTATCATATTAACTTGAGCTAGGTTAGAATTAGACCATTAGTTTCAAGGATTATTGAATCTTTCAATTTTGACCTACATTTAATCGAAATCGGTTAATCTCAAGTAGTAAGAAATTTCAAGTATTAATCCAAAAAAGAACTTTGAACGGAAAAAGAAGAGTCCCCAAGCTTATTAAACTTATCCAACTACCAGCAAATAGTTTAGCAAGTTGTATAATTTAATTTAACTTCTTGTTTTAAGTCTTTCTTAGGCTAGGTTTTTTATTTTTTATTTTATTATAGCCCCCGATACATGGCTGCAGCTAGAGGTTATGATCCCAAAAAAAAAGGGCCTTGAGGTTTTAGAGGGAGTACCCCAAACATTAGAGATTATTTCCCAACTCTGAGGAGAAGCTGCACATTAGATATCTTGAGGCTCCCTTTAAATCCACCAGGCTAAAAATACAAGATCGTCCTACCTCTTCAATTTTGACCTACATTTAATCGAAATCGGTTAATCTCAAGTAGTAAGAAATTTCAAGTATTAATCCAAAAAAGAACTTTGAACGGAAAAAGAAGAGTCCCCAAGCTTATTAAACTTATCCAACTACCAGCAAATAGTTTAGCAAGTTGTATAATTTAATTTAACTTCTTGTTTTAAGTCTTTCTTAGGCTAGGTTTTTTATTTTTTATTTTATTATAGCCCCCGATACATGGCTGCAGCTAGAGGTTATGATCCCAAAAAAAAAGGGCCTTGAGGTTTTAGAGGGAGTACCCCAAACACTAGAGATTATTTCCCAACTCTGAGGAGAAGCTGCACATTAGATATCTTGAGGCTCCCTTTAAATCCACCAGGCTAAAAATACAAGATCGTCCTACCTCTTGTGGAAAGCATGAAAATAGAATCAACTCGTGGAAAAAAAAAATTCTCTCGTTTGCAGGTAGGCTGGTGCTTATCAAAGCTGTTCTTAATAGCGTTCACCTCTACTGGATAAGTACCTTCATCCTTCCTAAAGGAGTTATCGAGCAAATTGAAAGCATCTTCTCAAATTTTCTTTTGCATGGGCATGATCACGAGAAAAAAAGAATCCCAATCTGCTGGAAATCAATTTGCCACTCAAAAGAGGAATGGGGTTTGGGTCTTAGAGGTCTGGAGAAGTGGAACAAGGCAGCTATAATGAAGTATACCATCAGATTGGCATGCGGGTGAACTGGGTTAAAAACCACCTTTGAAAGGAAGAAACCTTTGGAGCATCAAAACTCGCTAAAATTGTAGTTGGGCTTGGAGAACGATCCTGAATTCTAATGAAGAAGCTAGGAACTATGTGAAACATAGTATTAATGATGGTAAGAATACCTTGTTGTGGGAAGACACATGGCATGATTGAGGAATCTTAGTGGATCAATTCCCTAGCCACCTGCTCTGATAGTAACTATATTGCGGAAGTCATTAAACTAAATTCGAAACAAAACTCTCTCGTTTATTAATCTCTTTCAAGCTCTCTCTCTACAAATCACTCTTAAATCGCGTTAATTATCTCTAGAAGGCCAAAGCCTTTTCTCACAAAAACTCACCACCTCCTTAAACCCTAACTCCCCATCCCTATATAAAGGATGAGAATCCTTTATTCTCTCCTCAAATCAAGTTCCTAACAATTATCCTACTAATTAAATAACTAAACATAAAATAAATCTAAATTAGAGAAAGACTCTGCGAAGTGGAGAACGACCGTTTGTAGACGACCCCACGACCTATCAACTCTCCCTTGCTGCGAAAAATTCGACCACGAATTTAGGGTGAAGGATAGCCTTCCACCGGTTCTGTCATCACAATCTCCACGTCGTCCTCATCCCACATTTGTTGTACCATGTCCGTCATATGATCCCGAAATTTCTCTGTAAGCAACGCAACATGTTTTTTAGTGTTAGGACACTCACGCCTCATGTGACCAGTCTTACCGCACCCAAAACACTGGATTCCACTATTGTTCCCCATTGGACGTTCCCCTGCTGTCGAAGTAGGCGTCGGAGTCGTGAAAACTGACGTCGTAGCTGGGATTGATGTCCTGAATTTAGCCTCTGCACGTTTTGCCATTTCTACCGCCTCAGCTACTGAGTAAATGTTGACCATTGTCAACTCATCTTGTATCTTCTTAGTGAGCCCAGATTTGAAGTGGCTAACCTTTTGTGCCTCTGTCTCCGCAGTAGTTATCCGAGAGGAAAATAAGTAAAATTAATTTGCATATTCGTCAACATTTTTTAGTTTTTGTCTCAGTCCCTGCAAACGAGTAAAGCTGTCTTCCTCGTAAGAACGCAGAACAAAACGATTGACCAACTCTCTCCGCATTGAAGCCCAATCTGTAATGTACTCTTGACCCGAATTCCATCTCATTTTCTGAATATTGTCCCACCAGTTAAGCGCATACTCTGTTAGCTTTGTCTCTAGCAGCATTACTGATTTGGGGTCTCCGTATCGTTTGTACGTTAATATCCAATCAACTCGACTAAGCCATTCCATAAACCCGTCTGCATCAGCTTTCCCATCGAGCTCAGGTATATTCAGTTTAACATCTTGTCCAACGGTTCATATAGCAGTAATGACAGCTGAAGCAATCTGGTCGCCCTGATTAGTATCCTGAGAACGTTGACCCCCAATACCTGAATCACTGTGAAACCCATCACTGCGGATACGTGGAACATAGTTGTTAGTGCTGATTCCGCTCCCACGCCCACGTCGCTCATGAACCGGTATATATCGATCTGTAAAACCCCAATTAATTTCTCCGTTGTCACCCCAATACCCGTGTTCTTCTCTATCCGTTCTCACAAACCCAAACCCAGATTGTCGTTGATTCTGTGAGACAAACTCCCTCTGTGGTACGAACCCGGTTACTGTCGCCGAAGTATTATGTAGAGTATGAGGAGAATTCGACTCGTAGCCTAGCGGTGCCGTTTGGGGTATATTATCGCCCTTATTTTTTGTCGGCGGTGGCCTTAGTGCCGCTGTATTAAACGCTGTTGTTGGTTACGTTGTCGTTGGCGGTGCTGGAAAATCCCTATTACCTGATGCCACAATTGGTGTTGTTGTCGGCGCTGTCGTGGATACCGTTTCTGTTATCGGTAGTGTTATCGCAGCTGTAAGTAGAGGTGCCCTCATCGTTGGGTCTATGGACAAGGACGGAGTTATCGTCAGTAAGGTATTTACTGCCGTGGTCGACGACGTTGTAGAGGGACCCCTTTCTCCTTCTCCCCCGATCACAGTCTCTCTTTGGTATGGTGAAGGGAGATGTAATGATGATGGGTTTTCTTCATTTGGGTTTAAGTGAGTGGTGCCAGCCCGGCCCAGAAGTAAAGTTGGGTTTAAGTTAGGCAAATGGGCTTGGGCTGCAGAATATGAAGTCCCAACATGACCCACATGGGCTTGCCTTAAGTACCCCACACTTGTGCCTTGCATGCCACTGAACAGTGTGCCATGCCCAATGCCATCTGTGCCTGCCCCTGTGCCCTGCATGTTAGTAAACAATGTGTCGTGCATACGAGGAAAATTGGCCTCCCCCTCTCCGCGATTCTGGCGATTGTGGCCTATCCCCTCATGATCCAGAATGATCTGATCTGCCGGCCTTCCCTCCAATCGTCTAAGAATCATCGAGATTCCTTGAGCGGCGCCGGTGGTAACGTCATTGGTTGTCGGTGTTTGGCGGCGATCTCTTACGTGATTTTCTTCAATCTCGACGAAGCCCTCGTTATCGCGGAAGTCGACAAATTTGTTGACGCTTTCAACGTCGATTTCCAAAGAGGCGAAACTATTGGATTGTCGAGTACCGCGTTGTTCGTTATCCGAATCTGAAATTTCAGGGCGGATTTGGGGAAAAATTGTTTCTTTTCCGCGTCCAACAGCACGCAACGGTGTTGGGCTAGTTGGATTAATTCCTGCATTTCTACTATCGCACATAAACGCACCCATTGGTAGACCACGTCCTCTACCCCTTGTTACGCTTTCCACGTTGTCATGAACTCCCTCGCTTTGTTCTTTCTCAACACTAGGGTTCTTTGTGGAGAGGGTAAGAATCACCGCCATCATAGCGTCCATCTTGTTTACCATTAGAGTGTTAGCATCCTCGAGACTTGCTAGTCGCTCGCTTTGCGTTAGTTTCTTCGCGGCTTTCCTTCCTGAAGCTTTTCCCATTATAAATTGCTTTGAAAAGAAAAAAAATTCCAAGAATCTTATGGCTCTGAATACCAATTTGATAGTACATATATTGCATAAGCCATTAAACTAAATTCGAAACAAAACTCTCTCGTTTATTAATCTCTTTCAAGCTCTCTCTCTACAAATCACTCTTAAATAGCGCTAATTATCTCTAGAAGGCCAAAGCCTTTTCTCACAAAAACTCACCACTTCCTTAAACCCTAACTCCCCATCCCTATATAAAGGATGAGAATCCTTTATTCTCTCCTCAAATCAAGTTCCTAACAATTATCCTACTAATTAAATAACTAAACATAAAATAAATCTAAATTAGAGAAAGACTCTGCGACGTGGAGAACAACCGCTTGTAGAAGACCCCACGACCTATCATGCTCTATGATTCTTATCTCAACAAAAAAGCTAAACTGGGTAAGGTGATTGACTATGGCATATGGTGCATTCGAGATCACATTGCAGTGACCATATATGACATTGCTCTTTGCCTAAGATCTCTAAGGTAAGTGATACTACTAATCATATCATTTGAACTCCCTCTCTCAATGGGCCTTGCAACATGGCTGAAACAGTGAAGGCAATGAGGACTACTGCACAACACCCCCCCTTGGACTGCTATATGCTGGAGCACACTAGCTGTACGTCTGTACCTAGAACTTCCTTCACATCATGGCAACTCTTGAAAGGGCTCCTTAATACTCAGGATAAGCCAGACATATAGGGAATTCTCAATCAGTCCCTATCTGTACTTTGTAAAGCTGCCCTAGAAAACTTCAATCACGTATTCATGAAATGCATCTATGCAAACCCTATCTGGAAAAACTGTCTTGCCCAACGCTGCATAATAAATAAACTGGTAGTCTCAGTGATGAAGTGGAATGGCTATGCTCTATCAATTATGGAAGTCTAAAGAATTCCATAATCTACCCTATCCTCTCTTCCTATATCTATCATATCTGGCAAGAAAGAAATAAGAGAATCTTCAACAACCAATGCAAGCCGGTCAAGACTACCATTGCTGCAATCATACACCAGGTCAGAATTAGACTTTTTCCCAAAATTTCCAACCTTAAAGTTAATTTTCAAAACAGGGCCCTTAGTTACAATTACAAATGCAGACTCCAAACAACATTCTTTCTTCCTAAAACTATTATGCGCAGATGAATCCCTCCTCCTGCCCATGCTTTGCAGCCTAGTAATAATGGTACTTTGTGGTGAATGTAGTTTTCTCTATGTTGGGCAAGAAAATCCAGTGGGTTACAAGTGATCCAAAGTGAGGAGTTGCGAGAACGAAAGGCGTTCCGAGAACGAGGAATCGATAATTGTAAGAAACTCAATTAAAAGAGAGGTAACCACGGGATGTGATTATCGAGTCTATAAGTGATTAAATTCTTGTAATTTCGTTTCAATAGTAAATTTTAAGCTGTCGGGCGATTCGGCAGCAACCTGTGGGTTTTTCTCCTCAGAAAGGTTTCCCATAGGGTTAAAATTGTTTGTCATTATGCTTTTGATTGTTTATTGCTTATCATATTAACTTGAGCTAGGTTAGAATTAGACCATTAGTTTCAAGGATTATCGAAACTTTCAATTTTGACATACATTAATCGAAATCGGTTAATCTCAAGTAGTAAGAAATTTCAAGTGCTAATCCAAAAAAGAAATTTGAACGGAAGAAGAAGAGTCCCCAAGCTTATTAAACTTATCCAACTACCAGCAAATAGTTTTAGCAAGTTGTATAATTTAATTTAACTTCTTGTTTTAAGTCTTTCTTAGGCTAGGTTTTTTATTTTTTATTTTATTATAGCCCCCGATACATGGCTGCAGCTAGAGGTTATGATCCAAAAGAAAAAGGGCCTTGAGGTTTTAGAGGGAGCACCTCAAACACTAGAGATTACTTCCCAACTCTGAGGAGAAGCTGCACATTAGATATCTTGGGGCTCCCTTTAAATCCACCAGGCTAAAAATACAAGATCGTACTACCTCTTGTGGAAAGCATGAAAATAGAATCAACTCGTGAAAATAGAATCGACTTTGGCCCTGTTTGTTTGTTTGTTTCTAAGTTCGTTTTGAAGGGGATTTGATCCAAAGCAATGGATTATCTCGTGATGCGTATTTCGGAGACGACCTAATAGAAAGCCTATAAATAGAGAGTGTATGTTAAAGGCCTCTGTACTGTGAGAAAGAGTTAGAGAGAAAAAAGAGAGAAATCTAGGGTTTAGCTCTGGAGAGGTTTCTTGGGTTTTCTTTCTAGGGTTTCTTGCTGGAATTATTTGTAAGGGTAGAGGTGAGGTTTGAGTGATCTCTGGAACTTCTTGTAACCCTAGTGTGATAATATATTCATCGTGCTTGTCGGAGGTGGTTTTAATCATGTTTAGGGTTTCCACATAATTTAAACCTTGTGTATGTGTTTTATTACTTTGGATTGAATTCTCTGTGGTTAGTTTATAGATCTTTGGTTCTTGCTAAATTGTATTGTGCTTCCGCATTGCGATTTTCCCCCTCGATTTCCGAACAGATAAGGAAATCGGTTTCGTTCACTTTCAATCGAATCCCAAAAAACAATTCATTTCCTAAAAAATGGGGCTATGAGTGCCCGCTAGTTGGGGGAGAATTAATATATGGAATAAGTCAAAAGTGCTCATAGGCGGGTGCTTTCCTCTGAGAAGAATTGTGCAATAGGCACATTGACCAGCACCAGTTTAACGGGATATATAGATCATCGAGATCATGCACTAAAAGAGAACAATGAGTAGGGGGAATATAACTGAATGTTAGAGTGTCATAGACACTAGTTCCCGCGGTGGTAATCCTATACATATTGACCACACAGAATAAGAACTACATTTTGCTAGTCTATTTGCCATTGTCCGTGATCATTAGAAACATGAAAAAATTGGGTATGTACACATTCCTTGTATTCATAATCCCGCGAAAATTTCTAGTAATTTATCATAAAAGCGATTCATACGCTACAACTGAAACAATCATTTCTTCAAACATTTACAGACAAACCTGGGAACACAAACTTCAAGACCTCCTTGGTAGCTGGATGAGTAACAACCTCAGTCAACTTCTCCATTGTTTCAACACTTGGGATGTTCTCCTTCACTTTTTGCACTCCGTTTACACTAACGGCGCTAACACTACTCCAACCCAGATCATAAGAACTCTTGCAAACATTTCTAACTGGCGTTAGTAGATCCAGGGAGTTTCTTCTGATTATGTCTGTAGTTGAGTACACCGTTTGTACTCCCTTATCTTTAACGAAGTTAACGGCATTACAACCCAGATCGTAAGAACTCTTGCAAACATTGTTAATGGGTGTTATTAGATCAGGGGAGTTTATTTTGATTGTGCTCAAGGTTTCCCAAAACCCCATATCTCTCTCTCTCTCTCTCTCTCTCTCTCTCTCTCTCCCTCTTGACATTTTGTATTTCTTTTAGGTTTTTGGAATTTGCCCCCTCACTAAACTTTAAATATTAGCACTTGGATCCCCCTTTGTCCAATATTTAGTTCTGCCCCGAAACGACGCCGCTAGAAATGAGTTAAATCAGTTTGACTTCAACTTTTAACACGTTCTATCAAATTTGCCCCCACTTCACTCTCAACACTTACCTCGGTTTGAAAATTATGTGCCCTCCACGTGAGGGTAAAGTTGTAAGATCATGTCTAGGGTTGAAGTCAAACTGATTTGACTCGTGTTAAGACGTGTTTTGGAAGAAAGAATTGAATATTTGGGAAATTTGGGGTTCAAGTGTTAATATTTGACTTTAGTGTAGGGCAAAGTCCAAAAAACTCTATTATTTTAGTAAAATGGACTCGCTCCTTCAGATTTTCATGGGCCTAGTTAGATCGGTCCGGCCCTACAACTTTTTATATTGCGGGGAGGACCACCGGAGATGGCCACAATGATCACAGGAGGATCGGACGGACATGAAATTTGTGAATTGTTTGATAAAGTAATTTTCTTTGAACACCTCCAACAGCAAAGGCATAATGTTTTCGTCTAACAAGGAGTTACGATTTTTTCAACCGCACGCTGAACTGTTCAGCACCATCCCAAAAACGCCAAATCATTTGGTGAAACAATAAACAAATTAATTCATCAAAAATGCCAAATCATACGTCAACGTGCGCTGAAGAGTCCAATTTTTGTCATGCGTATTTAAAAGAAGGTGGACGCTCAACGGTTCAACGCCTATGCAGTATGCGAATATCCTTCACCTCCCCAAGTTCAAGATTCGCATGCTTCGGATAGGTATAGGGGTGAGTATGTTAAACTCCATACCTCTGTTGGAGAAGGTTTTTGTAATAGTATGTGAAAACCATAACAACATGAGGCATGCTCAATTGCCTCGTTCGTGTTTTCATCCATTGATTCGCACTCGGTTCACCACATAAAAGGTCTCATTTGGAGAGATTTCTCTAGTTACCTCTCTTTTGGAAGCAAGCCCATAGAAGACAAACAACGAAATTATGGGAAAAGTTTTTAACTGCGTAACTATCATAATAACACTTCTTATGGTTATTGGACTAGTAAACTGGAAAAGGGCTTCAACTGACCAGTGATTCGTGGTTGAAGATGTTAAATGCGAAAGGAGGAAGATGATTTAAGGTGTTTGGACAGGGAAACATTTTTATATTTGTGATATCTTTCGATTTACTTGATATGTATATATAGTCGTATTGTATGGAATAAATAAAATTAAATCGATAGGTGCTAATTATTTTAGAGCCGGGCAAAAGCAGCACACCAGGCTTGGCAATGTCTACTATGTAATCTGTCGAACCCGGAAATGTGCCTTCCACTACGAATCGAGCATATCAAGCATTTCTAAGGTAGATACTTGTGGCAAATGTAAATTAAGTAGTAAAGGTAGAATTTTATTTCAAATTACCTAAATTCGTAGGAAATAAACTTGACCGACCTTACAACACGATCAGAGATCGCGACAGTTTTTTTAAGGGCTAGCATATTCCAAGATCATAGACATAGCAGTCTCCGAATAAAGAACTTTAGGACCATTCTTGAATCGCAGAATAGCGCTTAAATTGGGCAAACGAAATGAAGTACTTTCTTCTGCTCCAGCATCATTCTTCGACTCAGCACCAGAGCTTATAGCACCTCCACTCGAAACCACCTTCGCACGGAGTTTTGCAGACTCAGCAGTCCAAATGTCAATCAACGCAGACATATTTGCTTCTCCTTTTCGGCTTCTCACAAAGAACAGTGCACTTGTAGTAATAATGTTGGGAGTGAGATGAGACTTGAGAATGTAAATATTTGATTTTGAGATGAAAATGAAAAGTCTCTTATGCAAATATAAATAAACCTTAAGACACCCACAACTTAAGAAGTACTGGGTGCACAAAACAATGGGTCTTATATATATATATATAAAACAACACGCTTAACCCACTGTTTTAAGTCGCGGCGGACTGGTTTTAACTTTAAAGCTAAAAGTATCTCCAGCAGCGGTTGGGTTGGCTCACACCTAAACCTACACTCAAACGCCTCCCAGCAATGAAATTTCGAGTGTGAGTTTTATTATGTGGCTGTGTCAGAACCCAATTGCGTGTGAGCTCCTCACACAAAAAAAAAACGAATTTGGCGTACTTTGGATTACTGCACGGACTAAATTGTACCGCCGCGTATAAATTTTTTATTATTAATGTGTGAGATGAGATGAATAGTTGTGTGGAGTAAAAAATACCGCGCAGACTAAAGATTACCGCCGCGGACTATATAATATCGTGCAGACTAAATAAATAAATAAAAGCTCACAGCCATGGCTGGGAAAGGGTTAGGTTTGGGTTGGGTTTTTGTGGGTATTCTGTCAAAGCCCACACCCAAACTCAAACCCATCACTGGAGATGCTCTAACAATTTTGCAATTTGAAAATTTTATGATATTCACCAAAACTTTCAAATTACGAATTCTTTGTTGAAATATGTAGTCCCACATCAGAGACACAGAGCCTTGAACCTCAAAATATAAGATCATGGGGCTACTCCTCTCATTGCCAATTGGTTTTGAAATGGACCATTCAATTCTAATATTCTTCCTAAAATACCATTGTTCACTAAAAAATAGGTTTACACGATTTTAAGTCTTTATGTTCCGGCCCTGGGAAGCATGCGATCAGGGAGACCAGGACGTAAAAGTAGATCCAAAAAATCACATCTTTATTTTGGTGTTTGAGTTCTCAAGGCCTACATGATTCAAAAGCTTAGGCTGTAAAGTGAAGAAGACCCCAACACCTAAAGAGATGTAAACAGCTACCAAATTAGTGTTCAGAGTTGGCATTCCAAGCAATAAAGCACCGCCCAAAAAAACCGTAAGAACAATCACACCAACTCGCGCCTTTACGATGCCGGTGAATTGGTACTTAAAAAAGCAAAATATTTTTCCAAGAGTCAAGAGATACCTTTTGATACAAGTTTTGTTTTGATGCCTTTCTTTGAGCACTGGTCCCAAAAATACTTGGAGTGAGAATTCTCCTACTTGTCACGTGACAACACCTAAAGTTCTTAGTAGTCTCTCACGTGAGAGAGAATCAATTTCTCTGACCTTAAATAGGGGTCGGCGGGTCGACCCACAACTAGGTGAGCATGTTGAAACCCGGAAACCAGATCCGGATACTAGGGTCCGTTTACAACGGTCTCTTTTATATGACCGTTAATAAACTCTCACTTTTTTGAAAATTTAAATATCCGATACAGCTACTCATTTCATGTTGTAGTGTTTGTTTGCTGAGATTCCTAACTCTACAAGAAAGATTAGTTTAATTTATGTTGAAGGAAACATTATTTCGCTAAATCCTCGGCCATGTTCTAAATAAAAAATGAAAAAATAAAGGAAGTTATTGTTTAATAGCGAGCGAGCTAATGCTCAGTGTCTCAATCTACCGTAACGAATTTCATTTTCTGCTCAAATTATCCTGTTCCATAGCTACAACAAAAAAAAAAAAAAAAACACTCAGTTAAATGGTGTGTTTTTTGTATTGCATAACTTTACAAAAACTTGGTTACTAACTTTCATTCAGCAATCATCATTCAAACAGTTTTAAGTGAAAAAAACAAACACGAAATGAGGCTCAAGCATACTTACGGATTCAAATTGATCTCTGAAAAGGCTTACGTTGACAAATTTAACTTGGGTAATGCCTATAAATTACAAGGAGTCCAATGGGGATGCAATCATTCACTCTACAGTGTCTAGGTCGGTTGAAGGCAGGTATGGTGGTGCTTTCAACCCACGCCTTCTCCACTTCTACTCAGTAGTAGTACATCATTTAAACCATCCACCATCCACCATCCACCATCCAACGGTCCACATTTCATCAATTAAAACGGCTATATATTTCATCATCTCTCTCTCACTTCACTAAATTACCTCTCTCCTCTCTCTTTGAAATTCGTCAACAATGGCGATTCTCTCCCAAACAAACACAAACACATGGGTTTTCTCTCTCAAGGTTCTACTAATCTCCACTGCAGTTTTCTCCCTTGGGGTGATCCTAAAGCTATCTGTTCCAGTAGTAATAGAGATTTTAGTCTCTGGGGTACCTCAGTTTTGGTCCTCCCTTCTCTCATGGCTCACTCCTCCTTATCTCTACGTGGTTCTCAACTGTATCATCATCACCATTGCTGCATCGTCAAGGTATCATCATCTCAAGATCGATGAACATGGGGTTGTTGACCATCATCAGACGGAGATCTTAGACCCATTGAAGATTACCTCAGTCTCTGATTTCGAGGTTTCCTCGGGATTCGAGTCGGTATTGATGAAGAATCCATTGGAGGTGGAGATACAGAGGAAGGTGGAGATTGTTGAAACTGGGGTTTTAGGATCAGATTTGAAGAAAGGGGTTGTTGGGGAAGGTGATTTGAGTGACGGGATTGACGAATTTGTGATTTCTAGGTCAAATTGGACTCCAAATCGAAGGGTTTTGAGGGAGATTTCGACGAGAGAGTCGTTTTTAATGGAGAAACCTCTGGTTTCTACTAGGTTTGGGCACAAGAAGACTGTCAAATCGAGCCCTGAAGGTATCAAAATCCTCTCCTCTCTCTCTCTCTCTCTCCATTTCGAATCGAGTTCTCTTGAGCTCCATTAATGGTGATTGATTGGTTGATTAACGTTTATGTTTCAGGTGCCAAACCATTGGGCGTCTCAAAACCAAAACGCCACGAAACACTTGAATCCACATGGAAGACGATCACGGACGGCCGTTCGATCCCCTTAACGCGTCATCTCAAGAAATCCGACACGTGGGAGACACACGGTCACCACAATCACCAAAATGTGGATCCGGAGAAACCGAAGATGAAGAAGTTAGAGACGCCATCGTTAACGCCGTCACCCGTTATGGGGAAACTTAAGAAGGAACCGTCACTGAGTCAGGACGAGTTGAATCGGCGAGTTGAAGCGTTTATTAATAAGTTTAATGAGGAGATGAGGTTGCAAAGACAAGAGTCGTTAAACCAATACAAAGAGATGGTGAATCGGAGGACTCAGTAGTAACTAAATTTATAAAGGCGGTGGGGGAGGAATAAATTAGAATTAGAATTAGAATTTTCTTCTTCATGAAAGTAACAATTATTGGTTTTGATTTGGGTTCTTACAACATTGAATGAAATATTTGAATAGAGTATCGAGGTTTTTTTTTTTTTTTTCACACTAGAGTTATACGGGCCACTCGCCAGACCGTCAATTCCCAACTAAATCTTCTAGTCTTGTGCAATTGGCGCACACTGCAAGACCGGACTCATTGGCACAAGGCCACTGGGACAACAACAGGTAGTTGATATCGAGGTGTGTTATTTGATTTTGGTATGTAGAAAGAAAAGAAAAAGAAAAATTGATGAATTAAATCAATAAATAGAATGATTGAATTGTCCGTTGCTGCCTCGATTTTTTTTTAACGTTTTATCACCACAGGTATTTAGTATTAAAACTAGGAAGTATTAGTAACTGGAAGTTCCATTTCAAAACCAATTGGCAATGAGAGGAGTAAACCCAATCTTATATTTTGAGGTGTTATATTTGATTTGCTCAATAGTCATCTATGGTGTAGTCTCATCTTTAGGTATGGAGGCCCGGACAATCCCCCCTAGGAACAATGCAGTCATGGTACATTTTTAAACCGGGGTAATCTTCAGCGGTTGTTTATGGAGGACATCAAGATAACAATAATTTCTTCAAGTGTTATTTGCAATGGTTCAATTTGGAGCAACCATTGTTGTTTATATTAATCTACAATGGGGAGAAGATTTTAAACTTGGAGTGCAAGTTTTGTCCAATTTGATTTCTAATAAAACATGAATGGAAGGCGCAGAAAACAGTTAAGAGCAGCCTAATCCTTCCCTTGGGTGTGGCAAAGATGCATTGCTAAACACAGGTTGAGATGGTGTTTGATAAGGTAGACTCTACCTAGACTATTTAGTATTGGTTTCAATTTCTGATTTGTTAGGTGTAGTCAAGATAACTGGCAAATTATATTTTTCATCCACAAAACCATTGATAGCAAAGTTTCCTATTTTTTCTTCCTCAATCCCCAGGGTTTCCTACTGACCACAAAGTAAAGATGGCTTTGAAACTCAAACCTGCATCTTCATCTTTTTAGATCCTCTTTCTTTTAAGCACCACATTTGGTGGTGATGGGTCACATTCATACTTTCTTTCTTTCTTTAAAGTTGGTATGGTATTTGGATTATTATGAGACTATGTGATGGGCACTACTGAATTTGCTTAACTAATAAGGACTGCTGTGACCAGACTTACCTTTCATGGGTGCATACAGCTCTGGGCATCGTAGGGACAAAGAACAAATGGACTTTGTAGGGACGGAGGAACAAACAGGCAGACCTAGATTCCAAGAGTGCGACTTGTAGGGACGGAGGAACAAACAGGCAGACCTAGATTCCAAGAGTGCGACTTAAAAGATCAGCATTTAAACAGAGTGCCATCTGCAAAATAGGGTGACCAAGGGCTGCGTTGCAGGTTCAATAATCCAAATTCCATTCCAAGAACAAAAAATGATATAAATTCCATTATTTGGTTGATCAATTATACGGCTCCAAAGTCAATATGTTAGAATTTTTCAAAACTTGTACTTCTTTTTGAGCCTTGAACCCATGACCTCTTGGTCATCTATTTTATGTGACTCCTATACTATAGCCTAAAGTTTAGTATCACATTGTTTATAAACAATAGATGAACTAAACATATAAAATAGTACTCATGTGACATGTGTGTAACATGTAACATAGAGAGAGTGTATAGTTGTGTGAGGATTTTATACCCTATACAAAAACAACTTTTCACCACCTTCTAAAAATACACAGAACACCACTCTCCTCTCTGTGTTAAATCTCTCTCTTCTTATACATTGTATGGTTGAACTTTTGAGTTGCTGCTGCTGTTCCAATCGATTCGGCTTCTTCCTGCCGTTCGAATCCTGTTACTACTTCCGATCAAGCTTGCTGCTGTTTGCCGTACTCCTTGCTAATACAACAAAACTACTCCTTGTTGTTACAAAAGAATTACTCCTTGCTGTTTGTAATACTTATTTCTTGCTACTGTTGTTGGTGTTTCTGAACGGAGTGATTCTAGTCGTTGATTCCAACTAGAATTATATTTGATGTTGTTGGTTACCGGTTCAGAGTACTGTTGCTGCAACAAATACACTTTGGGAAAGCTATTTACAGGTTTTTTACAAATTATTTCATCATTTTTAAAGAGTATTTTCTTTCTAGTAATATGGCTCTTACCTCAGAAGTGTTGAAGTTTGATTCCAACAAACTCTTTAAGTTTGATGGTCTCAACTTCAAGAGATGGAAGAACAAAATATTATTTTATCTCACACTTAAGGAAGTGGCTTATGTTATGGAACAAGAATGCCCAATTGAACCTCCCGTTCCCGTACCTGCGGTAAACCCTGACCTGATTGAAAATGAATATGACAAAACCTTAGAATCAATTTCGAACTGGACTGAGGCTGACTTCAAATGCCATAATTTCATTCTGAACGGTCTAGCAGACGAACTGTACGATTATTATTTACAGTCCGAAACTACAAAAACCGTTTGGGATGCATTACAGAGGAAGTATGATACGGAAGAGGTAGGCTCTAAAAAGTTTGCCATAAGCCGATATCTCAAGTTCACTATGGTCGACAATAAGCCAGTAATTTCCCAATCACATGAGTTGCAACGAATTGCACATGAGATCGTGTCCGAAGGGATACCTCTTGATGAATAATTTCAGGTTGCCGTGATGATTGACAAATTACCGTCTAATTGGAAAGATTATAAAAATATCCTGCGACACAAGTCAAAGGAACTTACCATGGAGAACTTGATTACTCGTCTTAGGGTTGAAGAAGAATCTAGAAAACAAGACCTGAAAGAGGAAATCTTTTTGGTTCAAGCCAAAGGGAAGGTCCATCTGAAACTTAAAGGGAAACCTTTAAAGGCTAAGAATTGTGGTAATCGGAACAGCCGTCTTAACGGTGGTAATCCGAATAACCGTCAGAATTATGGACACCAGAATTCTAAAGAAGGAACGAACCAACAAGCCCCACCATATAACGGAACAGGTTCTATTATGTGTTTCAACTGTAAAAAGCATGGACACATATTTAGAAACTGCCGGAACCGCAAACCTGTTGCCAGGTGAACGTTACCGAAGATCCCTTAGTGGCTATGATCACAAAGATCAACATGGTCAGTGGAACCGACGGGTGGTGGGCTGATTCGGGCGCTTCTAGGCATGTATGCTATGAACGCAATTGGTTCAAAACCTACAAGGAGACTGAAGACCAGAAGGTGCTACTTGGGGATTCCCATTACACCAAAGTCCTAGGCACAGGAGATGTTGAACTGGTATTTACCTCTGGAAGGACAATAAGTCTGAAGGATGTTATGCACACTCCTGAAATGAGAAAAAATCTTGTTTCTGGCTATCTTCTTAACAATGCAGGATTTCAGCAGACCATTGGGTCTGATCAGTACATTTTGACTAAAGGTAGGGTTTTTGTGGAAAAGGGTTTTGCTTGTAATGAAATGTTCAAGATGAGTATTTGAAATATAATAATCTGATTCTGCTTACTTGTTGTCTTCTTTTAATATTTGGCACTATAGACTATGCCATGATAATAAGAAGTTTGTACACATATGAGTAAGCTTGCCATGATCCTTAAAGTAGATTTTAATGATGTTGATTTATTTAAAGATAAGGTTCCATATTTACTGAGGGACAGTGGGGGTAGTAGCGGGGGTTCTCAACCTTCTACGGCTTCGACCCCTAATGTACCTCACTTAAAAGTTTTTAAAGCTGTTGATTCTCATGATACAGACCCAGAACTTCGTAGAGGTAAACGTTTAAAAATTGCTAAACATTTTAATTATGATTTGTCTATACTCATATTTTGGTTCTACACTTGATATTTTCTTTAGAAGCCAAAAATATGCTTAATATAATTTTGATATGAAGGTAGGTGAGGCTAGTATAATTTTAGGCATGAAGATCACACACATTGACACTGGTATTACTCTTGATCAATCTCATTATATTAAGAAAATCTTGAAGAAAGTACAAATATTTTGATCGTAGACCTGTTTGTACTCCTAGTGATCTACAAGTTAAACTATTAAAGAACTTGGGGGAGGCTGTGAGACAAAAAAGAATACGCAAGTATTATTGGTAGCCTTCGCTACGTTAAGAACTGTACTAGACCCGATATAGCTTATGTTGTAGGGGTTCTATGCAGATTTACAAGTAAACCAAGTTTGGCGCACTGGGGTGCTATTAATTGAGTTATGCGGTATCTGAAAAGGACTATGAACTTGGGTGTACATTATCAGAAGTTTTCCGCGGTCCTTGATGGATTTAGCGATGCAGATTGGAACTCATTTTCGGATGATTCCAAAGCCACCAGCGGATACGTGTTTAGTATAGCTGGCGGGCCGGTTTCTTGGAGATCCAAGAAGCAAACGATTCTAGCTCAGTCGACTATGGAGTCTGAGTTAGTAGCACTAGCTGCAGCTAGTGAGGAGGCAAGTTGGTTGAAAGACCTATTGTCTTATATTCCTTTATGGAGTAGACCTATACCGCCGATTATGATTTACTCAGATAGTACTGTTACTGTAGATTTTGTAAGATCGGAAAACAACTTGGCATATCCTTTGACGAAAGGACTGTCTCGTGACAAAGTTTAGAGTACATCCTTAGGGATGAGACTAAAGCCATTATAGAATCACAAATTGTGAGAACCCAACCTAAATGACTGGAGATCCCAAAAAATAGGTTCAATGGGAAAAATAAATTATTGTGATATAGAATCATGAAACTAAGAGCTTGTCACTCCAAAGTTAATCTCGTTGTACATACTGTATATATGCATGATATCTTGCAGCGACTGTGAGGCTGAGTTTCTTAAACTCTTAATGAGTTCTATATCTCATTCTTGAGTGGGGTGTCTAGCTACAAGAACACTCATAATAGACTCACCAAGGTGATTGTGAAAGTGCGGCCGCTTCTTATGAGAATTAGGCTAAATTCTCTAGAGCCTTCACCTATACTGGGATTAAGCACATGGCCGAAAAGTGCTGGCATTTAGATATTGCACCTGGCAGGGTTATATGTAGTTTTTCTCACTGTATAAAAGCGAATAATGAGTTCAAGACTCTGATCACTCATTATTCTTATATGTTGAAGATTGTCTACTATGTAAATGTTCAAGTCTAAGGACACCTTTACTTAAGTACATCCCTATAATCGAAACCATACTCTCGTTTCTCTTTTCATTCATCTATCCTTTTTTGGAAGTTTTTTAAAAGTGGGGGATTGTTGGAATTTTTCAAAACTTGTACCTCTTTTTGAGCCTTGAACCCATAACCTCTTGGTCATCTATTTTATGTGACTCCTATACTATAGCCTAAAGTTTAGTCCTACATTGTTTATAAACAATAGATGAACTAAACATATAAGGTAATACCCATGTGACATGTGTATAACATATCACAGAGAGTGTATAGTTGTGTGAGTGTGTGAGAGAATTTTATACCTTATACACACTTGGACCTCTCTCAGGTGCCCCGGTAGGCCGAGCCGGCTCGGGCTTGGATTTGGGATTGGGATTGGGCAATTGGCTCTTCTGACTCTGGAGGCCTTGGGGGCCCTTTGGGAATGGGTCTCCATAATCTTTTTAACAAAAAGTTCATTGGGCTTGGGCTTGGGCTTGGTTTATTCTTTAGTCTTGGTCTTCACTTTGTTTTCTCCACCTCTTGACGAGACCTAATCCTCAGGGACACCTCCCACACGTTTGAATAGAGAGAGAGAGCCGTTGGGCAAACTCTCTCTATAAAAACAACTCCTCACCACCTTCTAAAAATACACAGAACATCACTCTCCTCTTTGTGTTAAATCTCTCTCTTCTTATACATTGTACGGTTGAACTGAGGGTGCATATTTCATCTTTACGTAGACTTTCGGGATAACTGAAGCTGCTGTATCATGGAAGAGATCAGACCTTTGTTACCTTACCCGAGGTAGGTCAAAATACTCATTAAAGAGAGTGCGGCCCACGCCTCGAGCAATCACAATTCTACTCTCTCTCTCTGTTAACCGGCGGTGTTTACTGCTTGCTACTTTTTACCGGAGTTCATACCGTCCTACTGCTGCTATTTATTACCGAGAACAGACCTGAGTTCCTCCTCCTGTTCAGTTCTTACTGCTGCTCTGCCAGCCAATTTTGTCCACTGCTGTTTGCCGTAATCTGCCTGTTTGTGGCTGCTGTATTCTACTATCGCAATCAGACCTGAAGTTGTTGTATATCGCCGTTGTTACAACAAGTTACTGCTGTGTGATTACAACTGAGTTGCTGTTCTTCCTTGCCGCTGTTTACAACTGAGCTGCTGTTACAAATTACCGAAGTTTACCAAACCAGAACTGAGTTTCTATTGCTACTTATTGCGATACCTATCCAACTGTTTTTGCTGCTGAACCTGCATGTTATTCTTGTGTTAATACATTGCTATTTGCCGGAGTTTAACCAAGCTGCCTTTTGTTGCTACTGTTATACTACTTCTCAACTGCGGCTGCTTATAAATCAGTTGCTACTGCTGCCAGTTTTACGTTTTCAACTGCTGCTGCCTGTAACTCAGTTGCTGTTGTTGCCTGTTTATGTGTTGCTGTTGTTACCAAAATACATAGAGCTGAGTACTACAGTTGTGCCATTCGTTCTACAGTTCTGGGAAAGCGAATAACAGGTTCATAAGACTTAATATTTTACACAATATTACATTACTCTGTCAAATAATACCTAATAACGCTGGGTATCACAATCCGGTATCTACTGTCCACCATTTCCTCTTCTCCAATAGCTTAATATTTGAACTGGTCACGGTAAACTTGAGCAGGACTTGGAAGAAAGGTTGGAAGAAAACACTACAGAAATTCTAGCCCAGTTAGAGCATGCCTCCTTCCATTTTGTGTGTGTGTGTGTGGGGGGGGGGGGGGGAATTACTTCGAAAAGAGACTCAAAATGGATAACCTGACCAAATTGCTATAGTTCCTTCAGAGAATTCAACTTCAAATAATTTTCGATAATATTTTGCTGTGAGGAATCAGTAAAATAACCCATTCCCACATTTGCCCCCTCTTCTTGTCCTAACCTTTCCACTTCAAGTTGAACTTTATCAGATCCAACCCTATTTGGCTTCAAGAGGTTACATGCCACCTCGATCACATCTTCACCATGAGCAAGAGCCATGGCTTGTACCGACTGAAGACCTCCTCCACGACCACTTACGCGTCTGGCAATTCTGCGAACAGCAGCAATATCAGTGGAGAAGATGGGCACATTATAGTTATCAACCCACCTGGTAGCACCTACAACCACAACACCTTTGGCTTGATCTGCTCGAGATGGGCCTTCATCTGGAATCAGAGGCAATGTCTCTGACCCTGATCCTCCTACCCACTGGTTTCCTTCAGAATTAGGCTTGAAATAACCAAATTCTCTTCGGATTAAATCAAGCGTCCTTCCTTCTTGATTTGCTGCTCCATATAGGAATGTTGGGACTGCACCATGCTATAAATAAGTAAATATACAAGACAGCATACCAATCATATCTTTGCACGTCAATAAATAATTAAATTATAGCTTCTTGAAATATCAAGTGTTGGTAATGATAATTTTGCGGCCAAGAAGTTTAAGTGCTAACAAACACTACTACAAAGTACAAAAACCAAATTCATGTGAATATAAGTAAATGATACATAGAGAATTAGGGACCACCATCGTTACCTGTCAAAGCATAGATTTAACAATGACAGGCTTAATGTCAAAACAGTTTTTCAGATATCACCAAGGAAATGTCCTTTCTTTTAATATATCATGACAAGTTTGACATTTACATAATTTTAGTGTCAGTGTCATAGATATTTACTGGACACAAAATTTTAAATTATATTTTAGTGTCCCAAAACACAAATTATCCTCGATATGCCATGACAAGTTTGATATTTGCATAATTTTAGTGTCAGTGTCATAGATATTTACTGGACACACAAATTTAATAAAATATATTAGCATGATACATTATACAATGTAGTGATATAATTCAATAAGAAAATGATGTACAGGTTTCCAAATATTCTAGATATTTATGACGCATATATTGAAATTATCATGCCACATTTGTATCAGTGACTAGTACTTCCCACTAAAGGGCACTGTGAGCATATTAATTACTGTTTGGTCAAAGTTTTCTGTTCGTGTGGATTAACCTAATATTTACTATGCTTTTCGTATGAATTCCAAATTTAACAATGTAAGACTACAGAATACAAACCTTGAATACTGGAGCCTATCTCAGCTGCCACGGACTTCGCAAGGAACGCTACTTGATCCAGAGATGCTTGAGCCAGAGGGTGGAAACAGATATGATCAACAACCCCAAGACGAGGATGAGTACCACAATGTGATTCAAGATTGATTGCTTCAAAAGCAGCTTTGACCATTGAAACCACAGATTTTCTTAGGGGGCCGCCGGAGTCAGGTGATGGATTTGGAGCCAACTCAGAGACAAGAGTATAGCCTACACGGTTATAAGTTTTGTCCACAAACTTGTTGAGAAATGCTACTCCATGGCATATCTTGGCAGCACGCTCAATCGACTCAAGTGCTGCTCCATTTCGACTTTCAGATATGTAGATTTTGCAACAAGCTAGGGTCAACTTCAGCATTTCTTTATTTACAAGTATTTCAAAAACTGCAGGAAGAGATAGAGATTGGATAATAACAATGATCACAAATCTATGGGCAGCAGTCACTATGTTCCTTGGACCACACATTCATCCACTAAATTAGGGTCACATAAACAATCGGTTTTTCTAAAACAGAAGTCCATACACAGCCTCTGGGTAACATCTTGCAAAAACTGTCATGATTTTGACAATTAACTTGAACTAAACACTATCGGGTTGGAAGTGTCTGAATAGTTAATTAAATCTTTTCTAGAAAGATGTCTGAATAGCATATTTTCAAGAAGATGTATATGGACCGATACCCTAGACCTATGGACTTCGACATAAACTAACTAAGATAAAGTTATAGAGTTTCTATATTTAGATTTCTTTATATACATTATCTCATTTTTTCAAAAAGATGTGTCTGAATATCATATTTTTTAGGTAAATGTATATGAACCGAGACCCTGGATCTATGGAATTTGACATAAGTTAACTAAGATATAGTACAAAGGGTTTATGAAACAAGATTATCTCAACAATATAGTACATACGGCTTAGGAAATAAAATTATCGCAATCCATACATTATATATCTAGATTTCCTTATATAGATTATCCCATTCTAAACTTTAAATCTTAGATTTAATATCTCAAGGTTATTGCCATCAAAATTTTCTCGCACAAATTTTCCTCCAAATTCCCTCACCCCAGAATAATTAAATCGAAATTCTTTTCTCTTGGGTTTTTTTCACTCTAAATACTTCAACCAAGTTTTCTCTTAGTATCCCAACATATTCTTTCAACACAAAATTTTCTATGAATAGATCTTCTCTCCATAGAAATCTTTTAGTCAAAATTTTCTCTTTTCTAGAACATTCGGATTTCCTATACTAGCTTTCACTAAACCGAAAATTTTGTCTGCTATTTTATCTATAGATTCTTACGGTTCAAATTTTCTCTTACCCGTATTATCAAAGTATACATTTTTTGAGAATCTAGAGATAAACATCCATAATTACATGCAGGGAACACTCTATAAGCATGCACTCCATCTAGTTGTAATAAAATTGACTAATTCATATTTCGTGGACAATAATAACCAACAGATGTTAAAAGAAACATTATTTTCAAATAACGATTGATTAACATTTAGAAATAATAACAATATTCATACTAAATTACAGAAAATACTATGATCAGATTGAGTTCCATACCGTAAACAACGAGTTCACGGACACAGAAAATCTCCTCAAAATTCAATGTTGTTATATTCAGCTGCCTTTGGGTACCCGTCGTACTCTAATTTGACAGACAATGTAGCTGTAATAGCCCTGAATTTCAACCTCATACCATTCATTATCTCTTGAATACTCTCATTTTCCGGCTCTAAGATTGGGTACTTATCAATCAAAAGTTCCAACGTTTTTATACTCTTCTGAACCCTAGAAGAGAAACAACTTGGATTGACTAGAATTACAGAGTTCCATACATCAACACATCCACGATAAAAGCCTAATTCTTCCCCTACTTGGAACCCTACTTTCAAACCGACTTCTCTTGCTTCTTGCTTACCTGAGACCAAACCATCGTTATATCCCTCTTTGAAACCCTCTTGAAAATAAGTTTCTTCTAACTTTCCCGGATTACTAAAGATGTCATCTTCGAAATCTGGGGATTTTGAAGATTGAGATTCCATGATTTCAATAGCAAGGAATTGAAGGGAAAAAAAGGTAGGTTTTACCTTTGCACTTTAATTCGATAACACCGTTCACCCGTATGTTGGGATCCGACACTTACAAAATTGCTAGTATACTGCAACAAGGAGGGAAACAAAGATTTTCAGATTAATTTTCTCTAGCTCAAACTTCTTTCCAATACTAGACCTGCAAAAATAACATAAATCAATACCACTAGGGCGGAGCCAGAGTTTTATACTACAGGGTGCCGGGGCGGAGCCCCCAAAACAAAATGGGGGAGTTGAAGGGTATTTTAGTCTTTTTGTTTTACATTGGTAAAGAGAGAAAAATAACCACCCGAAAAGAGGGAAATTGGACTATACCTCCCAAATAAAATTGTATATTTAATCTTCCCACTTGAACCGGAAAGAATTGTGGTCTACCCCCTCTTTATTTTCTCCCGGTTCAACGAGTGGACTTGACTTAACAAGTTTAACTTGGTTTAAGTACCCAGAATACCCTTTATCACATTGAAAACGTAATGCCACGTGGCTTAACAACAACCATTAAAGTTTCAAATTAACGGCTCAGATTTTAAAGATTTCCCATTGTCGATCTAGTACCACGTAATCAGATCTGACAATCGTAACACCCTTGTAACAATCTTTCTTGGGGAGGGCAGGAGATTTAACTTATTTCCTCCTTTTTTTACTTTTCTCTCTCTCATTAACTTATCTCTCTCACAAACTTAACTCCATTGTCAAACCTTGTAATAGTTTTTACTTCTCTCCATCTCTCTCACACAAAAACCTATCTCCATCTCTCTTTCTCTTTCTTAGAACTCCATCTCTCTCACCTTTGCGTCGTTTTTCTCTCTCTCTAAACTTCACTTATCTCTCTGCTTTTGTATTGCATGCATTTCACACCGTTTCTCTGTTGTTGGTGTACCAAATAGTTTAAGGATCACTATAAAACTTCATCTCTCTCTAGTCCCTATGTGAGTATTTTAAAATGTTCTACATGATCTATTTGTTTTAAAAAAAATTAATTTATGAAGTTGGGATTTGGGATTTCGAAATTAGGGTTTTTGTTTTATATATTATGCTATTTAGGGTTACTTTGCTCAAAATTATATTGGGGTTTTTGAATTATATATTATGCTAGTTAGGGTTTTTTGATTTCTTAGTTTGGCTTGGTGTAAACTAATTAGGATTTAACATGTCATTGTAAAATTATTAAACATGGATGGTATTACGAAGAATTTGATCATATACATTGGTTGGTGTGTGTGTGGGGGGGGGGACTTGGCAGGATCCTTGGGAAATAATAGGGTACACTCATGAACTTTATGTAGGAAAGAAACAACATAGGTTTGACAATATAGATGGGGATAGGCTTTCTCTGATATGCCTTACTGAATATGTCTTTAATACATTGAGAACTATGAATGAGGATACACCCAAAGGTATAGTGGTTGATATTTATACTTTGTGGATGGGTGAACATTCACTATCAAAATAAAGGCTTTTGGCAACATACATATTTAGCTTTTAGCAACAAACTATGTCCCTCACAAGTTTACTACAGTAAAAATCCCTTGCAATTAGTCCATTGTCTGTTGCGATATAGTTTTTACAAAATTAGACCCCGATACTTTTCTTCACATCTCTTTTCCCAATTTCCCCGCTAAAACTTCCCTCTTTTTTTCAAAGATTTCCCCAAAAAAAATTCTTCTCTCCACGATTTGGGAATGAATATATTATGGATAACCTCCAATACTCCCATGTTTATCTTCCAATTTCCCTTTTCTCAGGACTCTTTATAATTTGTGGCATCGCGTTCGACAACTACAGCTTGGTTGGTGGTTCTCGCACTCATCGTCTACAATAAAAGGTATCTCTCTCTACCTTTCCTTTTTCTTCTCTAAGCAGCAATCAATTTCAGTTGATAATTGCTTTGTGGTGGTTCTTCAATTTTGGTAAAATACAAGTTAGGGTTCCAATCAAACTTATTTTCTGAAATTAGGGGTTTTGAGTAACCCAATTACTGTTTTCAAATTATATAGTTTTCATATTAGGATTTACTTTCATAGATTTATGTGTTAAGGGTTTGTTTCCATTAGATTTCGGTTTAAAGGTTTGCTTCTTTGAATTTTGGTTTACCTATAATCACTACTTCCTATAAGGCATTGTAGTTTGCTAAAATTAGAGTAGTCTCTACCTATCATAAAACCCCTAAGCTTCTCTCTTCCGGATTCTAACCTATGGGGAGTTCTCTGTACCACAACAATGTCTTGAGGCATAGCATTTGTGGGATTTGACTTGTTAACTTTTCTGATTGTTATCTCAGGCTCTCAGCCTTTTAGAAATTCCAGTACTATCTTTATTAACAGTTATTGCCACTACTTGTTTCCACACTGAATATTTTTTTGAACATTACTCTTTTGGAAACTCCTACATTAGGGTTTCGAGAGCTGACAAAATAAATCCTTTAGACTGCTGTATTACACTTTAATGACTGGATTTTGGAGGTTATGAACAAATCAGCCCAAATTCTGTGGGAAACTTGGGATTGATTTGAAGTTCTATGTGAACCATTAAAGGTTGATATTCATCTTTATTCTTTATGGAAACCCACTTTTAAGAGTCAAGGAAGGAATCCATTCGCATTGCTTATCAAAAGTTTTGCATTTAGTTCCAGATAATGTTTACATATTACCAGTCGTAAAAAAAGAATTTTCCATAACAGAGAAATTTTGAGTAGTAATCAACCTCCATAGAACCCCTTCCTCTTGTACCGTTATAGTCAATTTTCAATATTAGCATTGAGAATGGTTTGCGGTTTGACATCAAGATATTGTTTAATACGACGCTCTAGTCTCGAAGAAGCCACCACTTGACTAATATTGGCCTATTTATTTAGTCGAACTAGCTGTTGGTCTTGTTGCAACTTACTCATGTGTTAAAAGCATGCTTGCTCGGGTGCGCTTCTGTTCTGGGTCTGCCACCCAATCAGTGAAATATAGACCATGATGTCTGATGCTGGCCTATTGAGTATATAGTCCAGGAAGTTCAAGTAATAGTTATAGGCCTTACTCATGTCAACTTTGCAGAGATTTCCCAACTCCTCGACTGAGTTTTGATATATGAATTCTCTTTATGGACATCTGAATTGAGTTATTGACCTTAATGTCCAAAAAATTATATTGAGCAGTTGTCAACGATGTCCAAAGTAGGTCTTATTCATGTAAACGATTAAAAAAACTTCCAATTTCGCCTACTGGATTTCAGTGGCAAATATTATCTTTTTTTTCTTTGGAATGTAAGCATGTGTACTTAATGCAATTTTGAACTAGTTTCTAAATTATGGTTTTATTTATCAATTTCTTTTCAAGAATTTGTTTTCCTTTAAGTGGTACTCTTTCTTTTGGAATAATTCTGCCAAACAGCCCAGCAACTCATTAAGTCTTGAAGGAAGAATGTGGAGTTATAGCCACTTGGAGCCATCTATTCCTTGAATCGTTTTATCATTTTTCTATATAAAAGTGACTTTATTTGATATCAGGAATACCAAATAATTACAAATGGGAAGGCAGTTCAAAAGAGAACCAGCCAACAATCCCTGCACAAAACCTGAAATATTTTCTCATGAAGACCTCAATTTTATATAGGATTTGAGGTCTCCCTACATTTTGTTCAAAGGATCCCTCATTTACCTTAACTCCTTTCCTTTCCAGCCAGTTGATCAGAGCTAAAGTTATGTCTCTCCAGGTTGCTGAAATTATGTTTTGCGTTCTTAACCTTCCCCTTAATCGACAAACAAAACCCTAATTTGTGTTCATTGGAGGCAATGGTAGCCATTGATTCAAAACCCAAAATCACTCCCCTTCTATTATTTTTATCCATCTAGAGGGTATTGGTCAAGGTAAGAAAGATTTTTGAGCTAAAGTTGCATCATCAACAACATTCACAACATATATTTGTTGTGACATTTTTTGCCGAGGGGAGTCACCATATCTTTGCTTATGAGTTCACAGATGATCTTAACACCTTCAATAAGAGAAATGATTTTTATGCAAAAATCGGTAAGGCTTGGAAGCACATGAAATCTTTTGTATGGGCCTCCTAGGACGGGTAAGTTTACTATGATCGCAACAATCTCTAATCTCTTGAACTAAGATGTGTATGATCGATCTTGAGTTAACATCTATTAAAGACAATAGTGAGTCGAGGAAGTTGCTGTAAGACATCCAATAAAGCTATTAGTATAGTCAAGTATATTGATTGTTCTCTCAATCTTATTGGTCAACGGGGCAAATAATAAAGAGAAATATGTGAGTAAAAAAGCTAAAGAAGATAGTAAGGGTAAGGAAAGCAAAGTTACTTTTTCTGGGTTGCTCAACTTCATAGATGTATTGTGGTCCTCTTGCGGTGGAGAGCGACGTATAGTCGTTAGCACTAACTATGTGGAACAACTTGATCCACCTCTTATCTTGTATGGAAAACGTATGTAATTTTCCAGTATCAGAGATCCAATGATCTTTCCACACATCTATCTTCAAACCATGTTACGCTATAGTTGATTCTTTTTGAATTAAGATTTTCCTAAAAATTGAATTATGATTGTGTTGCTATATATGTGACCTATCAAAGTTCAAAAGATTGCATCTCTTTTTGATGCACTGGATACCATATCTGATCCTATGGACATCATTGAAGCCCAAAACCCAATTTCTATGGAATATGCAGGTCATATGTTTGAATTTCTACTCTATGCGTCAGACTATCCAGTCAAGGAAAATGGGAGCGTTCTTTCCATACCAAAGGTGCATGACAGAGTTCAAGTGTTTGTATCTTATGGAGACCATGGTAGCAGTCAAAAGTATGTTGGTACGATTGAAAGATTGTCAAATAAAGGGTAGAAGATGTATCACATATGTTTGAATTACGGGACATACATTTATGACAGGAAGATGGAAGCATTCTCCATGGGTGGAAGATGTATCCAATTTCCTTTCTGAACTTGAATATGCTGTTGACAATCAATCCCATAGTACAACTTCCAGATTCTAAAACTGCAAACACATTTTCTTATAAGAAAATTAAATGACACTCTAGGACCAGTTCAAAAATTCCAGAATTTTATGAAGGTCGCTTCACTATTGACACGATAAACCAAGTTAAGGACACATTCATATCATTCAGTGGATGGGGTAAAGGGGTCACATTCGTCAACAACTTTAATATAGGAAGATTTTGACCGTGTGGCTGGATTGAAAAGGGATGCCCATGCAACTTCAGACACAATGGTCTAGTTCACTGGTGAGGTGCTTTTTCGATGAAATATAGGACAAGCTTCTTTTGAAGAATCTGAAAATCAATGTCAATGTAACTTGGTCCAGGTAACTCGGCTGATTTTGTATGTAAGAATCTAAAAATCAATGTCGATGAAACAGATGCTATTAAGTACTATAGATGTGAAGTCTTCATTAAAGAGAAATGTGTAAATAATAATAGTTCATCAAGCGCTTCTATGTTTGGCAAATGCAGTTGCGGGGTATTGATGAATGATGGATAAATACTCTTGTACAGATGGTAAATCATTTGTTGAGGGGAGAATGTTTATTGTAACTGATAACTTGAAGGTTATACCACAATCCACAGAACCTTATTGGGCATTATTCAAAGATATTGGAATCAAAGAGGTGGGCTCTCGTGGAGAAAACTGTAAGCGTTGGCTCTAAAGAGATTTTGAGACTACTGCGACTTTCGATTCTCTCCACCATAGCTTTGACAGACATCTTACTACAGCATGGTGATGGTAGCTATGGTATCATTAATTTGAAGGGGTGTGAAGTGAAAGCTCAGACTGAAGAAAAGATCAGCTCTGATGCGAAGATAACTGTCAAGATTACCATTAGGAAGTCTAACAACAAAATATTACACTAGGCCAAAAATTGTAAATAATGACAATTTTGGAGGTAAATTTACGACTTGGTTGGTCTGTTGTAGCAATATGACTTCTATTAACAGTAGTTATTTTGGAACCACTCATTTTTTACTTTTCCCATCTTCTTTTCGACTCAAAAAAATTGACTACTCCTATAGTCGAGAAAGCCATTCAATTTTGACTTTAGAGACTGTCGGTTTCTCATTTTCTCCTTATGATACATTATCTCTCCACAATCCTACTAATTCCACCACACATCTCTCCACGATCTCAATCTCTCTCTTCTTTCCTCTGAGTTTCAACTCTCAACCTAAATCTCTAAATTCCTAATAACTCCAATCGAATCGAAATGAAAGAGTAATAATTCTTCTCACCAATTCTTTGAACTTCAGATGCAATTCTTCTCTTTGATTTCATCTAAATTGGGAAATCAACAAAATTGAGGAACCATTATCAACAAAATTGAGGAATCGAATTACAAGTTATATAACGGGTATGCTCTCTCCCTTTCAATCGAATTACAATCTTTTGTTGAAGTTCTTTCTTGTTAGAGTTCTTTCTTGTTGGAATAGAATTGTTGTTTGTTGGAGTTCTTTCTTGTTGAAATCGAAATATCGAATTGATGTTTGAATCAAATTGTTGTTTGTTAGAGTTCTTTCTTGTTGCTATTTTTTTCATGGTTTATGTTATCTTCCTCTTGGTAATGTTATGTTCTCTTCCTCTTGTTGTAATGCAAACATTTTTTCAGTGAACTATTCGAGTCAGAGCCTGAACACATAGAAAAAATAGATTTTTTGGTTACGTCAAGGTCTGATTTAGTTTATCTTAAAACGGATTCGGCAATTGTCGTTAGAGAAATATGGGTGCTTGAGGTTCGAGCAGCTTGTGGCAAGGTGGAAGACTTTTTTTTTATCCTGAATCTAGCGTACTTACTCTCAATTGCGTTTCATTAACATTTTTGATATGGCTGGTCTGAATCAGTACCTTGTATCTTGTGAGTTGGTTTTATCAATTATATTGTTATCTGCAGGACTTTGGAGGCCTGTTTGTTGAAGAATGTATATGTTTCTTTATCACCTATGGCCAAACAAAATTTAATGTTAAATTAAGATACATGTTGGACAAATTGTAGGAAACATTTTAAGTTATTTATGTTGTTTACTATGTCTATTTATACCTATGTCGTAAAAAATTAATAGTTATATATTGGGGACATTTCTGCATCAAAATATGGTCTGAATCAGTACCTTGTATCTTGTGTGTGTGTGTGTGCGTGTGCGAGTGTTTTTTGTTTCTTTTTTAAAATTAAGTGAGGCGGGGATGGGATTAGGTTTTGTAAAGTGGGGTGGATTCGGGAATCCCCGTTTAGCTTAAACGGGTATTGGGGTTGGGATGGGGGGTTGGAATCTAAGCAGGTTTATTATTACCCACCCCACCCCCTTTGTATATGATTATTCGAGGAAAGTAAAGCATCAATTTTCTCTTTCACTTTCTTTCTCCGCGCATTTCCTGTTTGTTACTTATTTCTTTCGTAGAAAAAAATAAATTGGCAGAATACAGGAATAGATATTAGATAATATTCCTGCTTAGTACTTGTGCATGATATTAGCTATGAATGCTAGATAACTTTATTTGAGACTAAAGAGATGGTTTTAGTGCGATCTCTATTTGTTAGAATATTTTCGAAGTAATAAGGACCTCTTAATAGCTCTCTGTTGTTCTTGTTGATGATAGGAATGGGTTATAGACAGTCCATTCATCATATCACCAAGAATCTCCTTCGAAGTGAGTGTGCGCCTTCTTGGTGGGTTGATGGCCTTGGGGTACACGATAACAGCCATTCTAAAAAGAAACAACCACGTTTTCTTTGATGATAAAGTATGTGTGAAAATTGACTTGTTAGAACAACTGAATCGTCATTATGTTCAGGTATTATATTCCAACTTACACCACCTATGCATTTATTTGATTTTCTGGAGCCGATATGCTTACGAATTCCTATATTTAGGTTTAACAAGCAGTCTATTTCCTACAACCATGTAATGATTCAGTATTGTACTGCAACTTAGTTTGAGATGTGGTGACTTTGTGATACAGTGTGCTTAACTGTTTATACTATAAAAACCTAGACAAATACTTCTTATTCTTCGAGGGACTTATCAGATATATCATAATTTGAGAGTCACAATCTTTGATGGAATACATCATATCAGAAGCTTTAAAATCCTCCCTTGTGTAATGTACAAGTTCAATATGATATTTCAAGTTAGTAATATGCATATGACTGTGTTTGTTTATATGGGTGAACAGTTACACTGTACAGTGGCTGTGCACATTTGCATATTCTAGTAATTTGTTGCAATATGAGGTTGAATGTTGGATCTGGATTACTAGAAACTCATACTTATAGTTAGAAGTTTCTCTGGCCTATGTTGGACTTGAAGGATACATGCATTTTAATTACTAGATTATAGTATATATTCTATATGGGAGCGAATCCGTGGACACTTAGCTTTGGGACACTCTTCTAGACACTCAACAATTAGTACCCATTTAAAGACGATTTATTTTTGTAACCGTATGGATATGATCTCTTTACTATTGAGATTATCCTCGTAAATTACTATCATTCCGATATTTCAGCATCATAATGTATAACTTTAAAATTTGGATATAATAAACAATTAAAAACGTCAACAATTTGTGGTACTTCAATTATTTTTTAATGTTGATAAAAATGTTGAAAGAGCTTCATTTTTTGTGAGAACGACCGTCATAACAAGGAGCTCATATCCATACGGTTAAAATTCCTTTAAGCATCTTTAAATGGGTCGTAATTGTTGAGTGTCTAGAAGATTATCCCAAAGTTGAGTACCCACGGATCCGCGCCCCCATTATATATAGTGACAACCTGTATGGGAATTTAGATATAGGTTTGTTGGATTGAATTTTGATTTGAATATGATAGATCAATAAGAAGAAGAAAGGAAGAGACCCAGAAGACGTGAGAACTAAGTTGGGTATGTGACTAGGAATAGGCAGAGATTAGATCAATAGTGTGAACGCCTCCTATTAGCTACATAAAAGCATAAAAAACCTTTATTCTCACCATTACCCCTTAAGTTAGAGTGAAGATATAGATGAAGCTAATCTTGACCATTTGTTTGTAATTTTTTTTATGTCCAACCACTTTGGTGAAAATTCCGGTTGCAAGGTGATGTTCAAATAATGGACATAAGCTACGGAGGCCATTCCAACTGAATCATCTCCTTGGTCAAAGGAGCATGAACCTCGTCTTTTATCGTCATTGATAAACTGAATCATAAATAAATGTTTATCACTGGATGATTAGCACAATAAAGAGGTATGCCAAGCTCAGAATGTAGGGAATGCAACCTTAACTACCCAGTAGCAACACCATATGTCATACTTTGATTCTTAACATCAACAGAAGAGGGGACAAACCTCTATTAATATGCAAGGTATAACTTCACTTGAGTCTATTAATATCAGATGTTGCAACTACATAACAGATGCAGACATGAAACCTCTATGGTAAGTTTGGGTAATGCCTGTATTTAGTATGAGAAACATACCTGGCATGTGGAGGATTGAGTGGTTTCTCGGGTGGGCGAGGCCAGACTTGAGGCAATGCTACATCTTTATGAGAAATATAAAGCCTCTGAAAGTAACTGGCTAAGTAGGCTACCTGAATGGCATTGTTATGCAAATGAAAATGCTTAAAAACTGCGTCCCGGCCAATAGAGTGGTAGATAGAAGCAGTCCAGAATCTGAACTCCATACTGAATCTTTTAGGAAACATGAAGGTAACGCGTAACTTAATAGCTTTATTAGATTGTTCTGTAATATTAATTCTTCTGATTTTACAAACTCTGATCGAAATTTATTCATTATATGTTTGGTTTTTTTGTGGTGCAGCAAAAGATAGTGCTAAAAGTGGATATGTACTATGACAAATGCAGAACCAAGGCATTGAAAGTGGCTGCAGTCGTAGAGGCTGAGTTACCCTCTCTTTTCTTTTGTTTACAAGATAATACAATTTAGATTACATCGCTTTTGGCCTTATAGTTCCATTAGACTGTAGTCCATCTCTTCAGTGTTTATGAGTTTTCTTCCTTTACAATCTTATCAAACTTTTAGGCAATTATTATCTATGGTCTATATGAATTTACAAGGAAAATAAGAACATCAGTGGCTCAAACCCAAACCTTGCAGTAGCAAAATTGAGTTTTTATGATCTATTTTCAGGTTCTGAGCCACAGTGATAGCAGGGGGAAAAGCTCTTCGACAGTTGTTAAAGGAGGTATGCGTATTGAGATATTTAATCTCTTACTGAGGAATACCAAAATAAATATTGACTAATCTTCTTTTTATTCTGCAACTTAACTAGGAAGGATACGCTCTCTAGTTCAGAGATGGGAAAAGAGAGAAACTCTAAACAATGAATCTTCGACCATCAGTAGATCCATCGACACAATACCTAAAATTAGTACACTATCCCATACATCGGTATGTCTATATTCACTTGTTTATGTCATTATGATTCTTGATATATCCTAGTGAACAATGTGTGGAAATTTACTACTCTAGAAGAAGTCCTTTCCATTTTTCTAGTAGATTTAAGGATCATGGCTAAGCTTTAACTTAAAAGAGCCGTTCGAAACATCTTACTCACCGTTCCTGTATCATTTAGTCGGTTTCAGTTGACTCGGATAGAGCGAGCATGTGCCATGGCAGGGCTGTTTTGTACTAAGGTTGATACCTGAACCAACAGCTATGGCTCTTCTATATGGACAACATCAACAACAGACAGTGCATGATAACATGGGGAGCGGAAGTGAGAATATAGCCATGATCTACAATATGGGTGCTGGTTATTGTGATGCTTGTGTAACAGCTACTACTGGAGGAGTTTCACATATCAAAGCCCTATCAGGTAGTCACATTGGAGGAGAAGATATTGTTCAGAACATAATGCATCATCTCTTGCCCAATATGGACAGTCTTTTCTTGAGCCACGAAAATAATGAGATGAAAGCAATGGGGTTGCTCAGAGTTGCAGCTCAAGATGCAGTCATAAAGCTTTCCACACAGGACATTGTCATGATGGACCTAAATTTGGAAACTGGCTTGAGAATATGTAAGGTCCTGGGGCAGCCTGAATTCGAGGAGGTTAACCAAAAAGTGTCCGAGAAATGTGAGAGCCTTGTAGAACAATGTGTGTTTGCTGTGAGAGTTGACGTAGAGGATATAAGCAATGTCATATTTGTGGATGGGTGCTCCAACATCCCCAAGGTAAAAAGCTTTGTTTTGGAGTTATGTAAAAAGATGAGGCGTATATGGGGATGGACCCTTTGGAAGTTGTGGTTTGTAGTGCTGCACTGGAAGGAGCAGTGGCTTCTGGAGTGAGTGATCCACTAGGAAGCCTGAACCTCTTAACAATACAAGTAACACCACAGAGTCTTGGCATTGAAGCTGATAGACATAATTTTGTGCCTATCATGCCTAGGAATATGACAATGCCAACAAGGAAAGAGATGTGGTTTACAACTACACGTGATAACCAAGCGGAGGCGCTATTTGTTTTTTATGAAGGGAAAGGGAAGAAAGTGGATGAAAACCGTATTCTGGGTTACTTTAAGATTATGGGAATACCGTCAGCACCAAAAGGGATTCCAGAGATTAGTGTCTTTATAGATTTAGATGCGTCTAACGTCTTGAGGGTATTCGCTGGAGCTGTTTCGCCACAGACCCATCAGCCTGTGATGCCATTTCTTGAAGTGATGATGCCAACAGTGGATGATGGACATGGATGGTGTGCAGAAGCTTTGGTAAAGATGTATGGATCAGATGTATGGATCGGCTTTGGACTTGTCTATTTTACAGAAGAAGATGCAGCAGTAAGTTGAAAGCTGCATGTTTCTACCTAGTCTTCTTCACACAGAAGATGTAAGATAATGTTACTGTTACCTGGAGGTTTACAAATATGAGATGTGTTCCCTTAAAAATATAACCCCACGATTGCTACTATTATATACATTGTCTTTTTATGCATCTTTATTGATAGAACTATAAGCTCTAAATGGCAAGATCTCTCATGAACTTGAGACAATCATGGTTCAAATCCATCTAGTTCTAATTGTAAGAGTATAGGAAAGACTCTTTAAGTAAACTAAAATTATTTAACAAAATTTTAAAATTTATAATTGCAAGAAGCGACTAAAATCATCGTCAATAATTGTATTTAATACTTTGACATTTTTATGTGACAGATAGCACGACTAGTTTGTATGTCAAAAAAATTTAGAATTACGACAAATTATGCGATTTTGGCCTCGTAAAATTGCGACGTATAAAACAACGGATAAATAAATCAGAAAATGAAACAAATACGACGAAAATAACGACTGATACTTGTGTCTTTTTTTTGCGACTCATAAAACAACTCATAAATGTGTCACAATTTTAACCAAAAATGATAGATATTACGACGTGGTTTACTGTCATAATATTACGACGCATATCAAGTCGGAAACATAAAACTACTGCAAAAAGAACGACTCTTTTTCCGACTAAAATGGAAGTCACTTTAGCAAAATAACGACTGACCAGACCCGTCGTTTTTTACTCGTTTTTTACTCGTTTTGGCCTAGTGTTATTTGCTGAAGCTGGGAAATACTTTGTGGACTTTTTATTCAGCATTCTCACACTTCCTCTTGGGTCTGTTGTAAAATTCTTGGAGCGAACTCCTAATCTTGGATGCATCTCTACACTGTACAAAAGTGTTGAGAGTTCTGAGTTTGATAGATTAATTACTTCATCTTGTCGCAAGAAAACTCTACTCTCTCCCATTATCGTACTGCGCCTTGGGTCTAATAACCGAATTCTAGACATCGGAGAAATCATTTATCTAGCATACAAGTATAAAGGTATTACTCAAAAAAACCAAGTAATTCGTTAGATAAGGTGACATCTTACGACTGTTGTGAATCCCAATCCCTTGGGTATATTCCTTAAGGTACCAGAAAAATTTATTGCTACTAATTATCTGATTGTGACACCATTTTCTTTCATATCGTCCTTATCCTTCCTTGAAAGAGAGAAGGTTCCAATGGATGATATAGAAGTTCGGGTTGTGAATGTTGGTCATGAAAAGGCTCTGAGGCTATTGGAGGCTTTTTTAACGTCTGGATCGCTTTTATCAAGTGCTTTTAACATCAAAAAAGTTGAACCAAAGAAGCCAAAGGAAGAAAAGCTTCGAGTCTCTAATAACCACCTAGGTGTCTATAATGTGAAATTCTCTTATATAAGCTTTCGCTTTGTTCTTTTATTTCGGATATGGATTCTAAAACTAATATTAATTAATCCAAGTTGTTCAATCTAAAAAAAAAACACCAAGGTATGTTACCCGCATTAAAAGGCCATTAGTGCAGCAGCTGAATCTGATTTAATCCACGCCATTTCCTACCCATTAAGGGGCAAAGGCCACTCCTTTAACAATAACAGTACACTCAGCCATAAAGCTAGACATAAGCCCCAACCCCATAGCCATATTCCAAATATCATTTGTGAAGACATCTCGAAACCATCTCGACTTCGCAACAACCTTCACCCTGATAGTCATTAGGTCTAGGAATTGGTTTCATTAGGTTCAATGGTCCTTTGTCTTTTTTTTCTTCTTTTTTTCTGCTAACATATGTTCTTATAAATCTTATTGGGCATTGGATTTCTGATTCCTGTGAGCAAGAAGATTAAGAAAGAAAGCTACCAGGAGGAGTTAGAAGAGCGCATAATATCTTTTATTGCATCATTATTTGGTAAGGCAAGTTCTTAGAACTTAGTATCTATAATTGCTAAATATTTTTTGCGTTCAGTAAGCATACTAATGGTAACTATGTCTACAAAAAGGCCTTCAAATTTTAGCCACCAAATTGATGCTTTAGTTTCCATACTTGACGTAGATTTAATTTGAATGGTTTATGCAAGAACTTTCTAGCATTCCGTTAATATTAGGCTTCAGCCTCATGTCAAACACAACGGATTATAAAAGACCAAAACACTCTTACTGTCAAGTTCCCACGCTAAACATGCTACATTTTGGTTATCTTTTAGTTGCTTAAAGTTTCCTTTCTCACACTTCTTGTGTATAGACATTCCCAAGGGATCTCAACTTCTCCCTTGATCACCATCAAAGTCCATTATGACCTTTGTTAAGGTCTAAAAGTAAAAAGTGATAGGCGAAGTGTCCATGTAGACAACTCTAAGCTACCAAATATATAAATAGGTAAAGTTTGAAAATTTAGACATCTGATCTTCAATGTCACAATGCTCACAAATATCATACCAAATTGATATCCTTGTTCTTATTTTTCTTTAATTTTTCTCTCTATACTTCTTTCGTCTTCTTCTTTACATTCCACAAGAAGTTTTGTAAGCTTCTAGCAGGCAATCTACGGGAACTAGGGAAACGACAAAAATGAGAATAGTGTAAATAATTGGAAAAGAAGAAAAGCAAATAAATAAATAAAGAAGATATATATAGAAAGGAAAAAATATATAATTTAAGATGAAGGAAGTTAAAGAAAGGATAAAATAAATAGTAATAAAACAAAGCAAAACTAAAGCAAACAATGACAAGAAAGAAAACAAAACAAAAAACCAATGGCCACACCTTCATTTTTCCGAGTTAAGTTTGATTTTGAGACAAAGACTTGGAATAACCATAGTTTAGGACTTTAGGTCACAAAAAGAGGTTTGATAAAGATAAAGGAGAAAAATCCTTTGTTTTCAGGCTTTTCTGTTTTAGGCAGCCACCTAGAGTATTCCGTGGCATAGCTAGCTTTGGGCTAAGCGATTACATAGGCTTGTTTAGCCAATACACCATGCCTATGAGACTGACATTTAAGGTCTTTTCACCTCGCTTTTGGCTTAAAGTTGCTAAGTTGGGATGCTTTAATTACGTAAACTAAGACTATACTAGATGCAAGTGTAATGGTTAGGGACTCGGCCTCATGATTTAAAGTTCTTCAGATCAAATATCCACCAACGAAGGCCACCCCCTGAAATTATTCAGATTTAAAGAGACGTGCAAAATTGTGGGGTTTGTAACTGGCCTAGGACCCAGGGGAGTGGTTGAGGGAGTAGGGACTAATTATAAAGCTGGTAAACCTTTGGTTCCCAAAAGAAAAAGAAATGAAAATTGGTGTAGTAAAATTTATGTTTTAGGTCGTGTGGGATGTTGACTGGTTCAACATACTACCACTGGGACAACCTTCTATTGTGATATTTTCTTACCTATTTTTCTATTTGATTTGAATAATTAGATTTTTAATCCCCATTAGTATGTACACACCCCAATTGTTCTTTTTTCCTTAATAGTCTTATATACTGATTGAGTTTTATTATAACCTGTTACAGATGGTATATTGAGGGGATCAAGAAGAGATAGGTTGTTAAGTAAGTTTGTAGAGAGTGAGTATGAAAAGATAGACTGCCTTATGGAACTCTTTACGAGGTAATATCACAAAAATTTCTTTTACACACGCTTTATCCGTCTGAAGCAGGAGTATAAATATATTTACTCATCTGGCCATTTCTAATCATTTGCAGGTATTCAGATAGAGTGAAAGCAGAGATTTGAGTTTGATGATTTAGAGGTACAGTTTTTTTTCTTTGTGAATCAGGGCCATTGCAAACTTAACGTCGTAATCGTGATAAAATGTGGTGTACTTACAAATTGATGAAGAGGAGAGATATAATAGAAAACTTGAACCTAGATTGCATAGTCTTCAAGTAAGCCTCCTTTGTTTCTTAATCTGGACTATTTAGTTAATTTTCTAATTCCTTCAAACTCTTTCGATGTAAAGTTAAAGTGGAGTGTAAAAGTAGAAGTAAAAATAGTCGAATGCGGTGGTGATCTGTGACTGGTTAGCTGGTTAGACTTAGAATTTACACGGAGGGTGGCTGGGTAATTTTTTCTTAAGGTTTTAAATATTTACTAAGGCAGCAAAAATTGTCAAAGAGAGATGTGAGAGATGTTCTCCAGGTAAATGTTCACTATATTTTCTTCATGCATCTTCATTTATGCTACAAGTTTTTCTCAATGAGCTTGTGATGTCTGTGACCCACGTGACCATCCTCGACTCTCGGCAAGTATCTGTTGGAATTGTTTCTCTTGCCCTTTATTAGCTTGGCTTTGTGTAGATGAGCTAGTAAAGGAGTTTCAAAATCATTCTTTATACCCCACCTACAGAACGCCCTCTTGTGGTCTTATATGGAAGTGTTTTTCAACTAATCCAAATGCTTGGCCACTTCTTTTGTAGAATAAGTTTATGAGAATCCCTCACAATGCCTTTTGGATCTTAGCCGCACCGCTTATTAAATAGGCAGGTACCCTTTGTTTATGCCTATTTATGCTTTGTCTATGCTCTGTCTGATTCTTTACTTGAAGCTAACACTGAGTTCTTTTATGATTCTTAGGTCATGGATGTTGTTGTTCAAGCTGCCCTTTAAGAGTATTATTATGTCTTTAATGGCAAAAGGAAGAGGGAAATACTTTGTACATCATAGGTATGTAGTTGCTACATACCTTCTCGAATATTGTAGCTTCACACTATATGCATAAAAGTTTACCTAGTTTAACAAGGATTTATTATTTGGCATTAATGCAGTTCGGATCGAGCATAATTGATCCATTCTCCATTACAAGGACGAAGAAGGCAAGTTAAATAGTTTTTTAGCTATTAGTTGTAGCCTAGTTAGAGATAGAGAATATGATACAATCTTCTCCATTAATTGTTGGATGAAGGTCTTAAGATATTAATAAAGTTACCTGAAAGTATTTTTTGTGTAATAATGCAAGTTTATGTGATATTTTTTGGTAATTTCATTGCTATTATTATTTTTTAATGAAAAAAGAATTTGCGGTGGACAATGGCAGCTGCCAAAGACATCTTATTAGCAACATAAAATAACTTTAGCAACATATTTTAAGTATTGCTATTGGCAGTGTTGCCAAAGCTGTTGCAACAGACAAAACCCGTTGCTAAAAGTCTAATAACGGTAATGGACTTTATATATCGCAAAAACATTACTTTCGGCAACAGACTTTATCTGTTGCAGCCCCATCCGCAACACCCCCTACGGCAGCACCTGTGCTACGGACATAGTCCATTGCGAAAGGGCTTTTGCAACGGATATAGTCCGTTGCTAAAACCTATTTTTTTGGTGGTGTTCTTCAGTTAAGAATGACAATGATTTATTAGATACGTAGAGCTATGGTGATGTGAAGTGTAATGGCCTAATTCTGTAAGCTCGAGATGGCTCAGAACTTGCTCTTACACCAATGTTCCTGTGATAAAAACTAATATAAAATAAGAAATGACACAGGTGATTTAGCTTGGAAAACCTTTGAATAGGTAAAAAAACTACGACCTCGAGTTGAGGGTTTTAGTAACAGTAACTTTTATTGCTTGAGGCTGATATCTTATTACAAGTGATCTCTCAAACTAATAATACTTGATCTTGTAAATAAGAAATTTGGTGTTGAAGAATCTAGAAGATCTAGTTTTCTTGGCGTTTTCTCGTATATTTTTTTATCCTTGGTTCTACTAGAAATTTTTCCTTATATAGGTCTTGCCCGCAGTTCGTTATCATACTGATACATGTTTTCTGAACAATATGAGAAGTGGTGGTTGATTGAGTAACTGTTGAGTTCGTGAGAGACAGGTGCCTTTAATTTGTTCATGCTTTTCTGTTTGTGCTCGGTCCACGTTCTTCACCAATTCGTGGGATAGGAGACACTGTTGACTGTTCATGTCACGTGTAAAATGCGTGAGTCTGATATGGAGGTAGTTTCAATTAGAAATAGTTTGAATTGGGTTAGATTGAGGGATAGGTCCCTATAATCGTAAAATATTTTTGTGATACTGCTGATGTATATTTTTTTAAAGAATTTTATGGTTTTCAAATTTTAAAAAATTACTATTTATAGTAACCTATAAAAATCTGTTTGATATGTGTATAAAAGATATGCAAATGATATACGTATATGTATGATGTATGTATAAAAGATAATGATAGAATACCTGGACCTGTATGTAGGTCGAGCGGGAGAAGCATTTGTGAAGAATCAAACCTCATCTTTGATTTGTAGTTAAGATGAGGACTTCCCCTGTGATAGAGGTGTCGACCTTTGGTCGTTCGGCTGAATCTGATAATGTAGAATCTGATGGGGAGAATGAAGTGGGAGTGGTTCAATTTCCCGATTTCCCTTGACAATTGATATCATACCCTCCGAACTTTGATGTATTTAGAGAGTTTTGTAAATCTAAGGCTCTCATAGGGGGAAGATGGTTGAATTTTGTAGAACATGCCGGTAGGCAGTTTAGAAGATGTATAATAGGATCTGGGGAGGAACATTCTGTTGGCTAATTTAGAGAAGGAGAAATTGGACAGGGGAATAGGCGAATCGATCTCTTTAGAGTACTATGATGGGAATGTCCAGGGCGACCTGGAAGAGGGTTTTCTGCGTTACCTGTCTCAGTTGGAGAATGGGTTGAGTCTGCCCCTAAACAATCTTGCAAAAAGGATAATGAACGTCATAGGGGCATATCTTGCCCAGTTGAATGGGAACATGTGAGAGGTAATAAATATTTGTGAAAGTTTGAATAAGTTGTGGGAGAAGAATAAGGTGGAGAGGAGAATATATCCTGAAGATGTTTTACAGTTTCATGGAGTGAGGAATTATTCTGCAAGTGGAGGGGCATATTTTTTTGCGAGCTCGTCTCGACCTCTTTTCTTCAATATGAATTCAGCAGGTCAAATGTGGAATGATAATATAATTTAGGTAAAAGGTAATTGCCATCAAAGAGATGGTGAAGAACCCATTGAACTTTTGTATAGAACTGTGAAGAAAAGTAAGTGTAATAACATATAATATTAAACTGCTAAAATTGAATGATGTTCTGTTATTGATAATGTGTTGTTGTTTGACAGGTTCTCAGTCGAAGGTGAAGAAGAAGAAGTCCCTGTTAGATACCGTTGCTCAGAAAGGGGTTAAACTCGAGGTAGTGTTGAAAGGCCTTGGTATTAATAGAAATAAATGAGCTAACAGCAGGTCTGAGAAAGTTTAGAAGTCTCAAATAACGAGACTAATGACAGGGGTTAGAAGCAACAAGAAGAGAGGAGTAGATGGAGAGAGACGAGTGGTTATGCCAAAGGCCTCTGTAGTAGATTATATAGATGTGTCGGAGTCTACCACGTTGAGCAAGTTAGCTCAGGTGTTTCCGAAGAAGAAGATGTTGAAGCGTGGCTCGACCTCTGGAACCACGGGGAGTGGTGAGGTCGAGGAAGAGGTAAAAAAGAGAAGGGTAGACCCTTCTATTAAACTGATTGGGGTGAAGGTCGCAGAGAATCGACCTGGTGAGGAAGACGAGTTAAAAGCTGTGGAGGATAGGGCGAGGCTTGTAGCTCGCAAGGGTGTGGATGAGATAAGCAAAGTGGTAAGTTTGATGATTTGAATGTTTTCTGAATTCTGTATAGTGATTCGAGCCTAAAATTTGTTTGATTTGTTTTTTGTAGGCTGCTCGTTTGATGAAGGGGATCTGCCTCGGGATGGAGGAGGAGAAAGTCGAGCTCGAGACTAAGAAGACAGAGCTCGAGAAGAAGGTAGCTCGATTAAAGTCTTATTTAGTTCGGAAGGGGAAGCGGCTAGCTTTTGTGAAGGCTGCACAAGAGGTGGAGATTATCGAGTTGACAAAAAAAAATCGCGGAAGAATCTGAATGAGGTAGTAGTCCAGCGTGATAGACTTGGGTGCCACCTCCTAAAAATAGGGTATTCCAAAGCTGAGGCGAATGACATTATGGAGGATACCTACGTTGAAGAGGAGGAGGATGAAGCTGATGGGGCTGGAGTTGTAAGTGGGTTGGATGGTATCTCTCCCCAAATTGAGCGAGATAACCAAGTACATGATATAGTAAACCCAAAGAATGAGAATGAGAATGAGAATGAGAAGGTAGTGTAAAATTGTTGATTATTTGGTTGTGTGAATATAAGAGATTTGTGAATTATAACTGTATGGATCAATGTAGGATAAATTTTTGTAAGTTAAGTGATGTTTGTAAACCTTGTTTGTAAGAACATAAGGATATGTGCCTCAAAATAAAAGAATTAGAGAATGAGCTCGCTAAATGATGGGTATGTAAAAATGCTCATTTTACCCTACTTATTTAAGAGTTCTAGACTTCATTTTATTGCTAAAAAGATTAATTATTAATTTATTATTGTTTCAGGTTATGTTAGATAAGAGTGTACAAAAAGGTGAATTTAAGTACTAAAGCTACAACTGTTGGAGAAGGCCACATATCTGAGCTATAACTCAGAGCATCTCCAATAGAAAACAAATCTCAAGAGCATATCAAGAGAATATTTGACATATTGAGAATATTTTATTATGACTAGGAAGATTTTATTGAGTATAATGAATATTTTACTGAAAATAGAATCTTCAAAAAAATAATAGCTATGGAGATGTGACAAGAAGACAGGTTTATATTCTCCCAAAAATTCTGTAACTTTTTGGAGAAGTTGCCAATATGTGATGATATTTTATGAAATTTTTTCAGATTTTTATATTGAGTATATATTTCTGAATAAATTCTAAAATTCGATTATATATTATTTGGCGAAAATACTCTTTTACTAAATATGTATCCCTCTCCTTCATCTATCAAAGGAGAGGTCTTGACCATGAATAATCATCCAATTTTGAGACCTTGAGAGTATTGCTTGGAGAGCTTGAGAGCATTGCTTAGAGAGCTTGAGAACATTGCTTAGGGAGCAAAGAGATTGAAGTTCTTGGAGTTGCTTGTAACCTTGGAGTATCTTTATTTTGTAAGTTCTAGTTCAATGTTAATTAAGTGTTTTTTTTTCCATTATCATCATGTCTTTCTTTTTACTAGTATGTTATATTTTAGGATTCATGTCTAGCTAAACCATCCTTTAGGGGAGGGGATGAAGCCATATTCAATATATACTTAATGTGATCAACTAAACGTAAATTGCTCATTTTGTTTTAACGCCAAACCATATTTATGTTAACAATTTTATTATTGGTTCATGATCAAATTGATATGAATCAAGTTTTATAAATGTTAATGTAGTTGATTTTAATTACACTATTATTATTAACATTGGATTGTGAATCAAAGATTAACGGAACGTATTTAGCTTGCTTTAACGTTTCGTATTTTTACATATAATTTCTCATCTAATGTATTTTGATAAATTTACTTCTTAAAAGATGGTAAATAGACATTTGGTCAAAATCATTATTTCTTCTAAGATAATTTATGTTTGTATTTACGTTGAGTATATATTTACGGTGAATCCCCGTTTCCCCTAGTCTTTAATTTATTTGTAACCCAAAAATCTCTTGAAACTTTATTTAGTTCTTTTATTTATTAGTTTGGTAGTTTGATTTTAAAATATTATCTAACGATTATTTGGCTTAGTGAACGACAAAACCCAAAACCCCTATATTTCACAACCCGATTTGATACGGTTATATCACTAAGGAGAAAAATGCCTCAGCATCCCTGTTGACTTCTCAAGTGGAGCTACAGGTTAGAAAAGAACAAGAGATATTTGACTTATATGCTGCATTACTCAAGAGCTACAAAGTAAAAATTAGAGCATAGAGACAGACCAAAAAATGTGTTAACAGTTTAGGGGCAATGACACTTAACTATGTATAGATGATATCAAAGTGTTGAAAAAGTTAGAATATAGAGAATGTGTACCTTAGAATTGGAAGTATATGTTATTGTTCATCGAAATGGGATCATACTTCGACCTTAAGTTTTGAAGCAGTTTCACACAGTAGATGTCAAAAAATAGAAATTTGCTAGATATAAGATTCATGTATATATTGATTTAGTGCTCTTGAATTAAACTTGATGTATTGTATCTGTGATGCGTAGGTCAAACTGGAGTCAGCTCCCTTGAGCGAAGAAGAGACACGCCAATATAACCAAGAGTTTACGACGAAGTTCGATAGAATGAGAGAGGCAAATGAAGATATGGAGGATCAACACGTAAATGTACATTTCAAGTTCGTCGAGGCAATACAAACTATTGATGACCTCACTCGGAAGATCGAGGAAAAGGATGTCAAAATTAGTAAGGGGCAAAAAGGGCTCGCAGAGGCGAAGGAAGAGACAACAAAGCTCAAAAGCCAGGATGATACGCTGATGGTAAAGAGTAAGGAGGCAGGCATGACTCGATATCGTATCCAGGATTTAAAAACGTCAGAGAAAGAGTTACCCCATTTTGTGGCCAGTCTAAAGGACCAAATGATCAGCAAAACGAACAAATAAGAGTAGAGTCGAGCTAATTTAGTGAGTACCAAGAGCGAACTGGAGCGATTGAAGAATAAAATGATTGAGAAAGATAGCGAGCTAAAGAGAGCTCAAGATGACCTATCTAACTTTGAAATTGTTATTGAGCAGTTGACTGTAATTTTACATGCTAAAGATATAGAGTTTCGATTTGTACAAAGAAAATGTGTTAAGTTGAATGAGAGAGTGGCACAATTGAAGACCGATTTGGCTCTAGCCAATTCGCGCGTTAAAAATACCGAGGCTGGAGAGCGCTCGAGGAAGAATAAAGGTGATGCCAGGGTCTCCATTGTTCAAGGGGATGTGGTTAGCTCGAATCAGAGAGCTGGAGGGAAATATAGCTCGTACTCAAGGTCACGTACAAAAAGGAAATGAGCGGTTAAGGAAGTGCCAAGGTAAGTTAGATGTTGCTCACATCAGGGAACAGGAGTTAGAGTGGGTGATTAGAGGTAATGATATTTTAATAAGGGAAAAAGATGAATTGCTAAAGAAATCTCCTATCGGGGGAGGCATAGATAGAGAGCTTGAGGAACTTTGTACTCAGGTGGCGGAATTGAGAACATGAACCAGGCTGAATCAGATAAAGTAGATGAGAAGGCGAGAGAGCATATAAATCTTATGTCCCGCGCAGATAGTCGTACGAAATGGCATGAAGCACGGTACAAGAAGTTGTAAGAGTGCCTTCAGAAAGTGAGAGTAAAATTTTCTAAGGTAGTTATGCCCGAAGTATTGCGCTTAGGGATGCTAATGGCAGTTATTGCCTATTTCGTAGAGGAAGTGAGAAGGCTCGAGTTAGAGAGGGATACCTTGCACGACTGTTTGTCGGATAGAGGATGTATTTGCAGAGCTGATGTAGATCGAGGAAACTATATGAACTCTATGGAAACGGAGTTAGGTTCCCGACCTTCTGAATTGGTAGAGCAAGGCAGGATTACTATAGCTGCCTGAACTCAAGATTTTATGGCTGATCGTCCTCCTATTGTAGGGGAAAGCGTAGCTGACCTCCCATCAGCAGAGAAGAATCTTTTATAGTGGCTGGATATGTAACCTGCAAAAGTATATGTCGCCGACATATTGAGAGAGGAAAAATAGTTTTACCTTTGCTTTATCTTATGCCTAGTAGAATTCTTTGATTGAAAACTAGTACTACCTTTATTTTAATTACAAAGTATGTATAGAGTTCGATTGAAAACTAGTTTTACCTTTGCTTTAATCAGTATAATTGTCGCAGCCATATTGAGAGATGAAAGCTAGTTTGACCTTTATTTTATCTTATATATGGTAGAGTTATTTGATTGAAAACTAGTATTACCTTTGTTTTAATGAGTTCGATTGATGATAAAGTATTGTTCGATGGATCTACTGATGGTCGGAGATTCATTGTTTAGAGTTTCTCTCATTTCCCATCTCTGAACTAGAGAGCGTATCCTTCCTAGCTAAGCTACAGAATAAAAAGAAGATTAGTCAATATTTATTTTGGTATTCCTCAGTAAGAGATTAAATATCTCAATACGCATACCTCCTTTAACAACTATCGAAGAGCTTTTCCCCCTGCTATCACTATGTGGCTCAGAACCTGAAAATAGATCATAAAAACTCAATTTTGCTACTGCAAGGTTTGGGTTTGAGCCACTGATGTTCTTATTTTCCTTGTAAATTCATATAGACCATAGATAATAATTGCCTAAAAGTTTGATAAGATTGTAAAGGAAGAAAACTCATAAACACTGAAGAGATGGACTACAGTCTAATGGAACTATAAGGCCAAAAGCGATGTAATCTAAATTGTATTATCTTGTAAACAAAAGAAAAGAGAGGGTAACTCAGCCTCTACGACTGCAGCCACTTTCAATGCCTTGGTTCTGCATTTGTCATAGTACATATCCACTTTTAGCACTATCTTTTGCTGCACCACAAAAAAACCAAACATATAATGAATAAATTTCGATCAGAGTTTGTAAAATCAGAAGAATTAATATTACAGAACAATCTAATAAAGCTATTAAGTTACGCGTTACCTTCATGTTTCCTAAAAGATTCAGTATGGAGTTCAGATTCTGGACTGCTTCTATCTACCACTCTATTGGCCGGGACGCAGTTTTTAAGCATTTTCATTTGCATAACAATGCCATTCAGGTAGCCTACTTAGCCAGTTACTTTCAGAGGCTTTATATTTCTCATAAAGATGTAGCATTGCCTCAAGTCTGGCCTCGCCCACCCGAGAAACCACTCAATCCTCCACATGCCAGGTATGTTTCTCATACTAAATACAGGCATTACCCAAACTTACCATAGAGGTTTCATGTCTGCATCTGTTATGTAGTTGCAACATCTGATATTAATAGACTCAAGTGAAGTTATACCTTGCATATTAATAGAGGTTTGTCCCCTCTTCTGTTGATGTTAAGAATCAAAGTATGACATATGGTGTTGCTACTGGGTAGTTAAGGTTGCATTCCCTACATTCTGAGCTTGGCATACCTCTTTATTGTGCTAATCATCCAGTGATAAACATTTATTTATGATTCAGTTTATCAATGACGATAAAAGACGAGGTTCATGCTCCTTTGACCAAGGAGATGATTCAGTTGGAATGGCCTCCGTAGCTTATGTCCATTATTTGAACATCACCTTGCAACCGGAATTTTCACCAAAGTGGTTGGACATAAAAAAAAATTACAAACAAATGGTCAAGATTAGCTTCATCTATATCTTCACTCTAACTTAAGGGGTAATGGTGAGAATAAAGGTTTTTTATGCTTTTATGTAGCTAATAGGAGGCGTTCACACTATTGATCTAATCTCTGCCTATTCCTAGTCACATACCCAACTTAGTTCTCACGTCTTCTGGGTCTCTTCCTTTCTTCTTCTTATTGATCTATCATATTCAAATCAAAATTCAATCCAACAAACCTATATCTAAATTCCCATACAGGTTGTCACTATATATAATGGGGGCGCGGATCCGTGGGTACTCAACTTTGGGATAATCTTCTAGACACTCAACAATTACGACCCATTTAAAGATGCTTAAAGGAATTTTAACCGTATGGATATGAGCTCCTTGTTATGACGGTCGTTCTCACAAAAAATGAAGCTCTTTCAACATTTTTATCAACATTAAAAAAATAATTGAAGTACCACAAATTGTTGACGTTTTTAATTGTTTATTATATCCAAATTTTAAAGTTATACATTATGATGCTGAAATATCGGAATGATAGTAATTTACGAGGATAATCTCAATAGTAAAGAGATCATATCCATACGGTTACAAAAATAAATCGTCTTTAAATGGGTACTAATTGTTGAGTGTCTAGAAGAGTGTCCCAAAGCTAAGTGTCCACGGATTCGCTCCCATATAGAATATATACTATAATCTAGTAATTAAAATGCATGTATCCTTCAAGTCCAACATAGGCCAGAGAAACTTCTAACTATAAGTATGAGTTTCTAGTAATCCAGATCCAACATTCAACCTCATATTGCAACAAATTACTAGAATATGCAAATGTGCACAGCCACTGTACAGTGTAACTGTTCACCCATATAAACAAACACAGTCATATGCATATTACTAACTTGAAATATCATATTGAACTTGTACATTACACAAGGGAGGATTTTAAAGCTTCTGATATGATGTATTCCATCAAAGATTGTGACTCTCAAATTATGATATATCTGATAAGTCCCTCGAAGAATAAGAAGTATTTGTCTAGGTTTTTATAGTATAAACAGTTAAGCACACTGTATCACAAAGTCACCACATCTCAAACTAAGTTGCAGTACAATACTGAATCATTACATGGTTGTAGGAAATAGACTGCTTGTTAAACCTAAATATAGGAATTCGTAAGCATATCGGCTCCAGAAAATCAAATAAATGCATAGGTGGTGTAAGTTGGAATATAATACCTGAACATAATGACGATTCAGTTGTTCTAACAAGTCAATTTTCACACATACTTTATCATCAAAGAAAACGTGGTTGTTTCTTTTTAGAATGGCTGTTATCGTGTACCCCAAGGCCATCAACCCACCAAGAAGGCGCACACTCACTTCGAAGGAGATTCTTGGTGATATGATGAATGGACTGTCTATAACCCATTCCTATCATCAACAAGAACAACAGAGAGCTATTAAGAGGTCCTTATTACTTCGAAAATATTCTAACAAATAGAGATCGCACTAAAACCATCTCTTTAGTCTCAAATAAAGTTATCTAGCATTCATAGCTAATATCATGCACAAGTACTAAGCAGGAATATTATCTAATATCTATTCCTGTATTCTGCCAATTTATTTTTTTCTACGAAAGAAATAAGTAACAAACAGGAAATGCGCGGAGAAAGAAAGTGAAAGAGAAAATTGATGCTTTACTTTCCTCGAATAATCATATACAAAGGGGGTGGGGTGGGTAATAATAAACCTGCTTAGATTCCAACCCCCCATCCCAACCCCAATACCCGTTTAAGCTAAACGGGGATTCCCGAATCCACCCCACTTTACAAAACCTAATCCCATCCCCGCCTCACTTAATTTTAAAAAAGAAACAAAAAACACTCGCACACGCACACACACACACAAGATACAAGGTACTGATTCAGACCATATTTTGATGCAGAAATGTCCCCAATATATAACTATTAATTTTTTACGACATAGGTATAAATAGACATAGTAAACAACATAAATAACTTAAAATGTTTACTACAATTTGTCCAACATGTATCTTAATTTAACATTAAATTTTGTTTGGCCATAGGTGATAAAGAAACATATACATTCTTCAACAAACAGGCCTCCAAAGTCCTGCAGATAACAATATAATTGATAAAACCAACTCACAAGATACAAGGTACTGATTCAGACCAGCCATATCAAAAATGTTAATGAAACGCAATTGAGAGTAAGTACGCTAGATTCAGGATAAAAAAAAGTCTTCCACCCTGCCACAAGCTGCTCGAACCTCAAGCACCCATATTTCTCTAACGACAATTGCCGAATCCGTTTTAAGATAAACTAAATCAGACCTTGACGTAACCAAAAAATCTATTTTTTCTGTGTGTTCAGGCTCTGACTCGAATAGTTCACTGAAAAAATGTTTGCATTACAACAAGAGGAAGAGAACATAACATTACCAAGAGGAAGAGAACATAAACCATGAAAAAAAATAGCAACAAGAAAGAACTCTAACAAACAACAATTTGATTCAAACATCAATTCGATATTTCGATTTCAACAAGAAAGAACTCCAACAAACAACAATTCGATTCCAACAAGAAGGTGTGTTACCCCCACCTTTAGTAAGGGGACCTGGTAGGCCAAAGAAGCAGAGAATTAAAGACAAAGATAAAGCACTTGGCAATGGTAGGAAATGTGGAAAATGTGCTCTGGGTCACATGAAGAAGACATGCAAAGGTCCTCCTTCCCAACCAAGTAGAACCATGACAAAACAAAGGAATAGGCTTGACACAAATAGTAACAGAGTTGAACATAGAAGAAATGCTGGTGGTCCCCCTCAAACACCAATTGTGAGAGGTAGAGGGAGAGACAATTCTTCTAGGGATGGTAGGGGAAGGGAAAATTTAAGCACTGAGTCTAGAACTGCTACGAGCACTGGGAGGGGCAATAATAAAAACATAGATATGGCAACAACTTCTACAAAAGGGAGATGTACTATTGCTAAAACTGGGAATAGTGTAACTGTTTATACTGGGAGGGGAGCAACTTCAAACAATGGAAGGGGCAATGGTACAAACATGGATAGGGGAGCAACTTCAAACACTGGGAAGGGTGCAATTTTAAACAATGGGAGGGCACCATTCCAACCTCCAAGACCAGCTACGTATGTTGCAACTTAGTTTTCTCAAACTACTTCAGTCACAAACCCTTACAAGAAGGCATACCAAGCTCTAATAAGGATTTTGAAGCCTTAGTCTTTGACTATTATATCTTATTTTATATGTTGCACTTTAGAGACAGTTAATTAAGTAATATAATTTTGGTATGTGCAATTTTTGTGTTTTGCATATTTTGGTATGTGAATTATGCAGTGTATGTTGAATGGTGTATAGTGAGTAGAATGTGTAAATTGCAGTTGTACAGGGTTTGGATATTGTTTCAAGTTTTACACTATTATGCAGGTTTAAAATGATGGTTGTTGTTTCTACAAGTTTGTACTTCACATTAAACACATTGCAGGTTTCAGTTTTTTTTGTTGATTGTCATTATTAATGTGTGTTTCATTGTGCTATGCAGGTTTTGTGATATGTGATTTGGAATAGTATTGAGAACCAATTAGGTTTGTGTTCTATCTCTTGTTTGCCATTTTCACTACATGTTTATCCATTTTTTTTCAGTATAATGTATAATGCATTCATTACGATTCAAAAGTGAATACATTCCCTACATTCAACAATTGAGCTAAGGGGGGGGGGGGGGGGTAGCGTTGGATTTTCCATCTATACCGACACTACTCTTCCAGTTCATGAACAGACATGTTAATAGGTCGTATAGGTACTATTAGTTATGCCCAATTGTTACACCAAGTTAAGGTTGGTAGGACCTAGCGTTACTCTTTATTAGGGTTTGAGGGTATAATGGGAAGACCACTCTAACCCTATCAGGTTAAATAGAGAGGAAGTTCCTCTTGGAGGCTACAACACAGAATACCATCTCATTGAGGTTTGCGGCCAATCCAAGGGAAAACTCCAATCAAGAGCAGGGGATTTTTCGAGAGTAGGAGAAGAGGTTAGTATAATCCACTTTATAGATTCAGTTATTAATCATAGTTAATTGTATGAGTTTCTAACAATTAGTGTCAAAGCTAGGATACAAATTACTATGGTTAAATAATTACTCTCAGAACTTGTTTCTCTGTACTTGTACTTTAATGGCTTTTGTTTCAGTACCTTATTGTTGTTCACTGTTCATGAGGAGAAAAGAGTTTTTTTAGGCTATATTCACCGAGTCTCTCTCTTTCAGTTTCTCACAAAATTATATCAACACTCCCCTAATAATAGGGTTCTTCTTCTCTCTCCCAAAATCAGATTTGATCTTTTCGGTGTAATTGGATTTGATATCCCAATCAGATTTGATCTCTTTGGTGAAATTGGATTTGATCTCCCAAAATCAAATTTGATCTTTTCGGTGCAATTGGATTTGATCTCCCAAATTAGATTTGATCTCTTCAGTGAAATTGGATTTGATCTCCCAAAACCCTTTGAAGAAGCCGAGCTCACTAGCAAAAGCTTGTGGTGTTGGGTTTCACAAGAGGAATTTCTGTGAAATTTGATATTGTTGATTAAGTTCCCAACTGTTAACAATTGTTCTCCATCCAGCTAGACATTAAAGTTTAATCTTTTGTTGCTGATTCGGTTCTCCATTGTTCTTTAAACCGTTTCTGTTGTTGTTATCGAAGTACCTATTAGATTAGGGTTTTAAGAGAGCAAGGCATGAGATTGGGGCAGTAATTGGGTTGTTATTGAGATTGGGGCAGTTTCTGTTTAGTGGTACCTCTGCTGGACTCATGAGTTCTACTAAAGGATTTGGTATTTACATTGTTTTATGGTATTATTTAGATAACTTATGAATCTGGGTATACGTAAGTATGAGGTAATGCTTATTACACCATATAAGTTTGGAGGTCAAATGTTTTTGGGGTGTAATTGCTGACTTTGATGGATTGGTGAATTGGAATAGGCAGATCATTTGATGGTATTTCCTTTATGAATACTACTTTCTTCGTTGATGGATAAACAATTTTTCGATATATATATATTTATTTATTTATTTATTTTTGTTAAAGAAGCTTGTTTGTTTTAGCATATAATTGTTTGTTATTTTTATTCTCTGTTAAAATAGGCGTTTGCATCGCGTTGCCATAGATGCTGATGGCTGTCCTATAACGGTACCTTGGAGTGGTGACACTTGGTGAAATTTCATAGTATTGTTTTTCTTCGAGATAATTGTTAGCATCATAAGCTAAGTTTATACCCAATTTTGATTTAGCAAGAGAAATATATGTACTTAAAATGGGTACCTGGACTATTGTATTTACAAATATATCCAAACTAAGTCCTTAAGGATTAGTGGGCTACTTCAGAAAATATTAAGGCACATTATAGTTTTTCTCAAATTCATTCTTGATTATATAATCATACACCAATTACCAATTACTATATCATATAAATTGGATAAAGAATTTTGGCATGAATCAAAATATATCATTAATGGATATAGGGCGTTGATGCCCAAGGATCTCCAATGGGGTTTAAGTGCGATCAAGTAATCGTTAGGAAGGCGGGATATAAAATGGGCAAATATACCCAAAAAAGTTTTGTACTTGGAGTTAAACGTTTCTCTTAATTTTGAGATTTTTTTTTTGTAAAGTCTCATTAAGACTATTTTGCACTAATTAAACTTGAAATAATTAGACCACCCAATGAAGGCTAAAAAAATTATAATTAATTAGTGGGTCAAGATAGGCTACACGGTATGGGGAGATGAGGATAACCCTCAACCCAAAGGTGAGGAAGTATCTTGAGTCAAACTGTAAGTGGCCAGTCTAGCCTTGAGCGCGAGTGATCACCAACTAGGGGGAAATATATGTCAAATCACCACCCAAAGGAGGGATTCGATAATATATTACTGTACCCGTAGAGTATAAATAAAATCAATACCTTAAATATAATATACACTTTGACTCGACCATCCTAACCCCATGTAAGATCGAGATTAAAGATATCAAGTAATAGATCTTTTAAAGATCAAGTTACACATGAATCACAAATTTTAATTTTTGCACGTCCTAAAATAAGTCATTGGTTCATGCAGCTATGGACCCTATGATCCAGAACCAACTGAATAATAGTGAGACCTTGACAGACTCTAACTACTCCAAGGAACTGTTAGATGTCATTAATAAATAGTTCGAGGGTTCCATCAAGGGAAGGCAGTACAGTAACTTATCTAAGCTTTTATCGCTAAAGTTTGATGGCAGTGGAAATGTGTGCTCGCACATTTATGTTAGCTTTGAATCAAATTTGGTTGATGTTCCCACCAACTCTTGGTGGTTAGATTATGGGGAAACTGTTCACATTTTGAATTCTCTACAGGGGTTCATCAGTAAGCGGGCGGCAAAGCTTGTGGAGCAGTTTTTCTCAGGAGAAGCTAGAAGCTTTCCTATTGAGTTCATTAGGATTTTTTGCTTGGTTTTAGACACGGGTGTTACTTTCGATTTGTCAGACACCTTTTATGTTTCTTAAATGAGACGATCTGTAGTTTCAGTTTCTCGGTTGCACTCTTACAGTTATTTTTTCAATTTTAGACATGGTCGTTTTGACATTATTCATCATGATTCCATTATTGGTTCTGGTTTGCTAGTTGATGGGTTATATCGTTTATCTCTTGATTATTTATTTAAGACCTCCCTATTATGTTTATCTGCTGAGGCTAATCTTTTATATACTTCTAAACGTTTTAAAGTTTCTGAGCAATCTTTGATATTTTGGCACAAATGACTGGGACATATTTCTAGAAAGAGGTTAAAGATTATGGTTTGAGATGGGGTTCTCGAGGTTTTAGACTTCTCAGATTTTCAGACTTGCGTCGATTGCATTCATTGAAAATTGACCAAGATCAGGAAATTTAAATCTACTCGTACCACCGACCTTTTACAGTTGATTTATATAGATATATGTAGACCTTTTCCCATTCTGTCCCGCGGTGGTCATCAATATTATATCACCTTCATTAATCATTCCTCTCGTTATACCTACATTTTTCTTATCCATCAGAAGTTTGACTCACTTGATGTATTCAAGACTTACCAGTTAGAGGTTGAGAAACAGTTAGATCAAAAGATTAAGGTTGTCCGATCAAATCGAGGAGGCGAGTATTATGGTAAGATCGATCAAGACGGTCAACATTCGAGACCATTTTATCAGTAATAAAGGATCAGGGTATTGTAGCCCAGTACACTACCCCTGGATCACCAGAGCAAAATAATGTTTGTGAATGCCGTAATCAAACTTTTCAGAATATGGTTCGCAGTATGTTATGTCGTACTAATTTACCTATGAATTTGTGGGGAGAGTGTTTACGTTATTCAATCTACATTCAGAATTGAGTTTCTTCTCGTTCTGTTCCTGTTAATCATTATCATCTTTGGAGTGGGAGAAATCCTAGTCTTAATCACTTATGTGTTTGGGATTTTTCGGCAGAGGTAGAATTGTTTAACCCGAATATCAGAAAGTTAGATTTGAGGACTGTTAGATGTTTCTTCATTGGTTTCCCAGAGAGATCGAAAGGTTTCAGGTTTTATTGTCCTTCTCGACCAATGGAGATTGTTGAGTGTGCTCAGGCTCATAGGTTATCTTTGAGGAGGGTTCTAAAACTCGAAGTCTAATTGTTATTCTAATCAGTGTTGCTATGCTTCTACATTTATTTGATATTGATACTGTGATGAGTATGATTCAAGATCCCGTCGTAGCACCAGTTTTCCCAAAGATTTTTCCTCCACCCGCTCCTGTCCAGTTTCCTGTCGTTCCACCTCCAGCCCAGCCTCTTGCTCCCACAAGGAGATTCCCTAGAGAGAGGCATTCAACCATTTCTTCAGGTTATCATATTTATTCAGTTAAAGGGAAATTATTTAATTTTGAGGATCCAGTATCTTTTAGTTCGGTTATGGCTAGTTGTTTTGTAGATCAGTGGCGTAATGCCATGACGGAGAAGATGGATTCTATGTCTCACAACTCTATACAGGAGTTGACACATTTCCCTGAAGGATCTAAGGCGGTTGAATACAAATAGATCTTTATATATACGTTAATCAGAGTGGAAGACATTTTACATTTATGGTTTTGTATGTCGGCGATATTTTACTCGCTAACAGTGACGTCCGACTTTTTTAGCAGACGAAAGCCTATGGCATGATATGTGTGAGACCAAACATCAATTTTGTTGTTGGGATATTAGGAAGGTACCAACAAAACCCTTCAATTATTCACTGGCAGGCAGCCAAGAAGGTTCTTCATCATTTAAAGAGGACAAGAGATTACAGATTGGTTTATAGGAGATGGGATGAGCTTATGGTTTTGGGCAACTGTGACTCAGATTTTGCTGGTGTTTCTTTGAGGATCGCTCTTTTATGTATGAGTAGTTATTGGTTTATTTTATTTACTGTTACTGCACTAGGATTCTTTATCCATGTGGGAGTTATTCCCGATTATTATTTTGGTCAACATTCAGATTTGATTTTGATTATTTAGCTACTATTATATTTGGATCCGTTATAATATGTGCACATATTCAGTTTAAATTATACAATTGCAAATAAAGTTTTAGATACGAGTGATTTCATCACATGACAGTTGTCTAAGTATCAAGTGCCTATAGAGAATACTAAAAGGTTTCTCAAGTTTGTTTAGACTGGATATAGGTAGGCTCCACATCCTTTGGCCTTCATTTCAGTATGAGTGATGGCCTTCGCATGATAGTTTTTCTAAGTATTGAAATGACATGTGCATGGTAAGCACATGTTGCAGGACACTAATTGAAATATACCAACACATCATTAAGGTATATATTTGTCATTCACACGCTTAACTCTTCCAGCAAAGAAATTATACTTGAAAGCTATTGAGGTTGCTAACCCGACGTCCACACTATGAATTAGGCATGTGCTCAAAGGCTTGACCAAAATTTTTCCGTGAACCGTGTTAGTCATCTTTTTAGTCGTAAAGTGGCAGTCAAGTTCGATATAGCATTGCCTTCGACAAATTATCATGTGTGATTTTAAAAAAACAAAGGATGGCCATCCGTTTTCATAAAAAACCGTGAATCAGGCTAAAAATATTTTTCTTAAATCGAGTTAGCGCCGGGTGGGAGATTATTGGATTTTGCATCTATACCGGCACTACTCTCCTGGTTCACGAGCATACATGTTAATAGGTTGTATAGGTGTTATTGGTTGTGCCCAATTGTTACACCATGTTAAGGTTGGTGGGACCTAGTGTTACTCTTTATTAGGGTTTAAGGGCATAATGGGAAGACCACTCTAACCCTATCAGATTAAATAGAGAGAAAGTCTCTCTTAGAGGCTACAACACAGAATACCATCCCATTAAGGTCTACAGCCAATCCAAGGGAAGACTTCAATCAAGAACGGGGGATTTTTAGAGAGTTAGAGAAGATATCAGTATAATCTATTTTACAGATTCAGTTATTGATCATAGTTAATTGTATGACCACAACTCTTTTTGGTTTGAGGCGGCAAGATTAAATATACAACTTTATTTGGGGGGTATAGTCAAATTTGCTCTTGTTATAATGTTATCCAATATCAATATACCTATAATTTGCACGGGTTACTTCAACACTATAGTGCCTCATGCTAGGACATTGGCTCGATCGAGGCATTTTCTATACCGAAAAGTAGTAGATCGTGTCTATGAGATTAAAAACCTAGGACCTTGATGGAGACTCAAAGTATTAGCTAGCATACTCATGCGACGGGCCTCCGAAAACTTGTCCTACCTCACTCATGCAAAGGGGCCCTAGGAACCACATTTGAACTGGTAACAGAGGATTTTTATTCCTCTGCCCAACCAATTGAGTTATCTCGGTGCCTGCCTCACTTAATAGGTCTAAGAAAATAGCTCCCATAGACATGGCCGATACGAAATTAAATAATTTTCTTCCTTTTTAATACATGGCCACTTCGTTAACCCAATTAAATAGCGAAGTGGCCATATGCTAGAGATAAACCAAATTACCAGGCATAGGCGTGGCCTTAAGACTCACTTGGTTGGTAAGTTAGGGTACTTCCAAAGCTCTTCTTTTCAAGGTAAGAAGATGGTTGTGAAAAACATAGCCTATGACCAAACATCATAACAAAGTGGCATATGTCTAGTGGCCAAAGCTAAGGAAGAAAGGGTAGCATGAGCTATTTAACATATCGGGTAACCTACAATGAGAAGAATAGGCAGGTAGTTAGTTAGCTCTTACCTGCCTCACGACAAAGAAGGGAACTTAAAGTAGGGCTGACAATTTAACCCGCCCCGCCCTGCCTTTAATGAGGCAGATTTGGTATGACTATAGCGGGTATGGGGCGGGTTTGGTTTTAAAAAAACCCCATTTATTTAATGGGGAGGGTCTAGTTTTAAGCTTAAATAAATGGGGCCCGTCACCCGACCCAGTTATACATGATATGACGTAAATACACTTACATACAAGTTAAACCTAATTCTAATTTCTGAACTCGGAACTCTGAAGAGTAGCTTGGCATTTCATCTCATTGCGGGAGAAAGGCTAACAATCTATAACGATGTAAATGATAAATCTCCAAAGTTTTAAGTTGTGAGGAACATCGAAGATACTTTATATTTTGTTGTGATGTTAAGTAATAACTTTAAGACTTAACTATGTTAATTTTTGTGAGAAACATGAAGTTCTTTCTAGTTTTGACTCATAATTATCCAATGTTTGTATTCTCTTATGTATGTTTGTTATCTTTTCTTGTGTCTGTGTGCACCTGATTTAGTTTTTTTTTTTTTTTTTTTTTTTTGTACAGGTGATTTATGATTTTTAAACGGGTATTGGGACGGGTTTGGTATAGGCAAATTTAATCGGGGCGGGTTTGGTTATTTCCCATTTAAGTTAAATGGTATTGGAGCAGGTTTGGGGATAGGATAATTTTGCGGAAATGGGGATGGTATTACTCCACCCACCCCAAACCCGACCCATTGCCGCCCTAACTCAAAGTAACATATGCCTTATCCACATAAAGAATGGAGAACAAATGAATATTATTTCTAGGCACTAGAATGAAATCGTTTCTTACCATAAGCTTGTAAAAATATGATATGGCTCAGTAAGCTAGAAAACAATCACTCCAACATATATTACCACTACAAAACCAAAAGATGATTTGGGTTCCCATTACGAACCCAGACACGAAGCTTGTGGTCTCAAAACTCGACAGGCCTACATAGACATTAGCGAAGGGACATCCTACCAAAAATACGACAAAGCTTCCCTTATAACAAAGGAGAATTGAAGCTACAGGACATTTATAATGTTGAGCCACACAGCGAAAACTAAACACCAATTCGATTCGAATAGTGATGAACAAACTAAACAAGTAAACACCAACAAATGAAAACACACAATTTATCGTGATTCAACAAATTGCAAGCGTCCACACCAATAGAGAGAGAGAGAGTTTTATTCGATGATTCAAGGTTACAATCACTCGCCAAACAAATTTATATCTTTCAAGATTTTCTCTAGAGTTGAACTCACTACAAACATTAACCTAAGAAATACTCTCTGTATCCCTTATATACTTGGGAGGATATTATATCAATTTGTACTCAAAACACAGATCACGAGGCAAGCCAACATCTTCATTTCAACCTTCTAAAATTAAGTTTACAATGTCTATTCGAACAGACTCCAAAGTCTATTCGAATAAATTCAATTTTGAGACTTTTATTCAAATAGACTGCATACAACTTTCTATTCGAATAGACTTCAAAATCTATTCGAATAAAGCCTGTTCTGCCTCTTCTGTTCGGACAGACACAAAGTCTATTCGAACAAAATACTCTTCGATCTTACAATTCTCCACCTCGGTGAAGATTTCTTCAAATCCAAGCCAAACTTTGTGAACAAACAAATCAAACCCTCTCTTACAAATATCCACAAGGACCCAAAAACAAACATTCCAGAGAACCAAATCGACTGCACCAAAATGATGGTTGCCTACATACCGTGGATCAAGTCACCCGTAGTTCCCAATATTCCCGTTAGGGGCCAAATCAATCCGTATAAAAGATTTGGACTAAGTCCAAACAATGGTTGAACTTAATCCCATAAATAGCTTTCGTAAACAAATCAGCCGGGTTATCATTCATGTGAATCTTCATCAACCGAATCTTACTTCTTCGTGCGTTAATAATGAACTTGATCTTTTGCCAAAAAATAGCACTCTGACTATCACAAAACACATCAAGATGCCCAAATCATGCAAAAGACCATTCATCCAAATAATTTTTTTAATCGCTTCAGTAACCAACATATACTTTGCTTCTGTAGTAGATAAGGCTATCGTAAACTGTATCGTAGATCTCCAACTAATTGGTCCTCCACCTGATGTAAAAACATACCCTGTAGTAGACCATCGTTTATCCAAATCAGCCATATAATCAGAATCCACATAACCCATACAAAACTGATCAATCAAATCATGCTTACGAAATTCCAAACCAATATCTACAGTACCTTTAATATACCGTAGAATCCATTTCACAACATGCCAATGATCTCTTCCCAGATCATGCATATATTTGCTAACCATACAACCTGCCTATGAAATATTTAGCGGTGTACATACCATTGCATACATCAAGCTACCAACTGCGCTAACATAATGAACTTGACTCATAATCTCGTTCCTCGACAGTTTTTGGAGATATAGTAGCTTTAAGCTTAAAATAAGGGGCAAGGGGCGTACTTATAGGTTTTGTGTTCCCATCAATACCAAATTTCTGAAGTACTTTCCTCATGTACGTCTTCTGAGAAAGATGCACCGTTACCTTCTCTCTATCTCTATGAATCTTCATACCAAGAATCTTCTTCGCATCACCCAGATCCTTCATTTAAAATTCTTCACCTATTTGTTTCTATAACTTGTCAATCTCATTTTTATGCTTACACGCAATAAGCATATCATTCACATACAAAAGCAAGTAAATAAAAGACCCGTCACGTAGCCTGCGTAAGTAAATGTAGTGGTCATAATGACTCTGTTTGTACTTTTGCCCAATCATAAACTGATCAAATTGTTTATACAATTGTCTTGGAGATTATTTCTAATCGTACAACGATCTCTTTAGTTTACACACATAATCTTCATTTCTAGCAACTTTAAATCTATTTGGCTGAGTCATATAGATCTTTTTTTTCAAATTCCCATGTAAGAACGACATTTTTATATCGAGTTATTGTAACTCCAAATCAAATTGTGCTACCAAGGCCAAATGGATATGAATGGAGGAGTGTTTTACTGTTAGAGAAAAAACTTCATTATAATCAATCCCCTCTTGTTGAGCATAGCCTTTGGCTACGAATCTTGCCTCGAAGCGTATATCATCATTTTGAGATCTTTGTTTCTTTGCATAGACTCACTTATTATAACCAATTGCTTTCTTTCCCTTAGGCAACTTTGAAAATTTCCAAGTTGTGTTCTTAAGAAGAGAATGTATTTCTTCCTTCATCGTTCCCTCCTATTTGTTTACATCGAAACCGTAAATAACTTCTTTATAAGTGGAATAAACATCTTCTTCAATGATCGGTAGTGCGTAGGCTACCATGGCCTTCGCCTTTGGAAGTACCATGTTCTTTACAAGCCATCTTGGCTTACTTACATTCCTGGATGGTTACTAGTTGTACTTGACTCCACAACGGGAGTCTCCTCATCTGTACTACCAAATACATCACTTTCGTCTGTGTCTTCATCATCTGGAACATGAACTAATGGCTTATCAACCATTGTCACACTGGTAGATGACACCCTCTTTGGTATAAAACTATCTGGATTATGTAAAGATGCATCAATCTCTACCCACTGCAAAATCTCATTTGTCATCTTCTCTTCGTGCTCATAGACATGTGACTTCATCATAGAAGTCTCATCAAAAGTGACATCCCTGCTAAGAATAATATTACACTCTTTTGTATTCCATATCTTATAACCTTTAACCTCATTCTTCTTACTCATAAAAATGGTTTTCCTTGCTCGAGGATTGATCTAACTTACTATCTTTGACATGATAGCATGTTAGACACCCAATAATACAAATAGTATCATAATCTGTAGTAGATTCTCCGGACCAAACTTCTATTGGTGTTTTACTTTCAATTGAGCCGAAGACAACCTATTAACAAGGTAGCATGCATATGTCAAAGCCTCAGCCCAAAATGCTTTGCCCAACCCATAATTAGACAACATACATTGTACCTTTTCCAGCAAAATGTGATTCATACGCACCGCCACCCCATTTTGTTGTGGTGTATCCCTAACGGTGAAATGTGTCACAAATCCCTCATTCTGACATACTTGCAAGAACGGACCACTTGTATACTCTCTACCATTATCTGAATGGAGTAATTTAATCTTTCTACTAGTTTGAGTTTCTATCACTTCTTCCACATTATGAATATTTATAGCACTTCATCCTTCCTTCTCATGGTATATATCCACATACACCTAGAAAAATCATCAGCAAATGACATAAAATAAAATTTACCTCCAAGTGATGTATTTTTTGAGGGTCCCCATATATCTGAATGAACATAGTCAAGGATTCTGCGAGTACAATAGATAGTCTTGCCAAACTTTACCCTTGTCTGCTTGCTTCTAACACAATACTCATAGAAATCTAACTTGCATGCCTTAGTACCTTTCAATAGCCCTTGATTCACAAGAACTCTCAAGGACTTCTCACCCATATGGGCTTAACATATATGTTATAGTCTAGTAGTATCTTTGGAAGTAGTTTCCCCACTTCTCGCAGTAAAAACATCCACAAAAATGGCTATACCATCTAAATAATACAAGTTGTTGCTTATTCTTTGACCTTTCAAAAATACCATTGCTCCCATAAGAACCTTCTGAACTCTATTTTCAGACATAATCTTGTAGCCTTTTGCCTCAAGTAAACTAGTTGAGATAATATTCTTCTTCATGGTCGGAATATACCAAACCTCTTCAATTTCTTGAACCAAACTATTATGCAACTTAAAATAAATAGTACTTATCCCCATTATACGATAGGAATAATCATTTCCCATCAACACAGCTCTACCTTCTAGCTTTTTAAAACTAGAAAAATAACCTCTTTTTTGAGACAAATATGATAGGTAGTACCCGAATCCATAATCCATTCTTAGGAATCAACAATAAATATACTAGATGATATAGTTAAAGAAAAGTCAGAATCATTACCATCATTTACGCCATGATCTTAAGCAACATTAACTGAAGAGCCAGCTTTCCCACCTTTCTTCTTTAAAAGTGTAAGATACTCATTCTTTCAATGTCTTATCTCACGATAAAATGCACATTTATTTTTACCCAAATTGCGATTAACACCGTGACCTCTCAACTTTGATCAAAAGTTCTTACCACTTAACTTCTTCTTATCCGTAGACCTCCTTCTTGCCATCAACACATTAGACATTGACTTGTTAGACTCACGTTTATCCATCTTTTTGTACTCATGATTCACCATCGCCGTTGTCATATCTGAATATTTCAAAGAACTCATCCCATAGGTAATCGTCGTTACGAAGTATTTGTACTCTTCAGGAAACGAGTTCAAGAACAATAGAGTTTTGTCCTCATCACCAACAACCTCTTATAGATTCACCAAGTCGGCAAGTAACTTAGTGAAATCGTTCAAATGCTCTGACATAGAAATTTCTTGTCTCATAGTGAAGTGATAAAACCTACTCTTCAAAAAGAGTCGATTTTGGATGTTCTTCACCAAATACTTTTCCTCAAGACTCTTCCAAATCCTTTTCGTCGAGGTTTTATTTATGACAATGTATTTTATGTCTTGAACTAGGCATGACCTAATTTGACCACATGCCCGTTTATTCATCTTCTTCCATACACTCTATTCAATCTTCTCGGGTTTGTCTTCCAGCACCTCATCCAAATCTTGTTGACTAAGCGCATCAAAAACTTTGCATCGCCACATGCCAAAATTATTTGTGCCATTAAATTTCTCAACTTTAATTTTGGCGTTGTTAAACATAACCGTCGTATTTTTCCTTTTAGGCGTCGTTGAGGAACTTAATGCTTCTTGTTAAACTTTACTTGTATTATTTGGTTCATCTTCAACCATTATTCCTCCAATTTTCATACCCTAATAAAATCGAAAACAAAACTAATTCGAGATAATACGTTACCTCAAATTACGCGAAACACCGAGGATAAAAACTCGCTCTGATACCAATTGTTGAGTTACACAACAAAAACCAAACATTAATTTAATTCGAATAACGATGAACAAACTAAATAAGTAAACACTAACAAGCAAAAACACATAATTTATCGTGGTTCGGCAAATTGCTTACATCCACACCAATAGAAAAAAAGTTTTATTCGATAATTCGATGTTATAATCACTCACCAACCAAATTTAGATCCCTCTAGGTTTTCTTTAGAGTTGAAATCACCAAAAAGAATAACCTAAGAAATACTCACTGTATCCCTTATATACTTAGGAGGTTATTACATCAATTTGGACTCAAAGTACGGAACACGAGGTAAGCCAGCGTCTTCACTTCAATCTTTTAAAACTGAATTTACAATGTCTATTTGAATAAACTTAGTTCTGAGACTTCAATTCATATAGACTTTGGGTCTATTCGAACAGACAACTTTCTATTCTAACAGACTTCAAAATCTATTCCAATAAAGCCTATTTTGCCACTTTTGTTCGGACAGACATAAAATATATTCGAACAAAACACTCTTCGATTCTACATATAACCCAACCCATAGTGAAGATCATAATGCAAGTGCGTACTTGGTGTGATTATAATATAAACTTCAGCAACAATCTACCCTAATAACATCCAAATACGTACAACATAGGTCGCATGTTGGTAATAACATATTACATAGAATCGTATTAGTGTAAGTATTCATAGCCTAATTGCAGAGAGTAGAATATCAAATCGTACCAACATGTAAAAATAAACTTCAGTGGAAGAGCAACTATTCATAATTGCAACAAGCCATTTCATGAAAAATGAACCTATGTTGGGTTGTTTGCTTATTGTTGGATTCAGAGTTTAGAGAGAAAGAGAGAGAGAGAGAGAGAGAGAGAGTATGTGGTACTAAAGACATACAACCACAAAATTTGGGGGCCTTTTGATATCTATCTAAGGCCAATCTATTGGGGCCTTGTTCTAGACCACAATATTTGGGGCTAAGACAATACCTATTGGGTCTATATTTAGGGGAAGGATTTTGAGACACTCAAGTCTCAAACACTCAAGTCTCACTCAATCACAACCACTCATCTAATAGAGATGAGTGGCTCTCAAAATTTGGGATTTCCTATAAGGGAAATGAGGTAGAAAATTAGGGGTCCTACCTGCCCCACTATCTCTAGCTGGCAGACATTTCCCTCTCTTTTCAAACCCATCCGTCACTCACATTTGAAATTTTGTCTCTCACTCTCTCTCTCTCCCACTCTCTCTCTCACTCTCCCTCACTCTCTCCAAATAAACCAAATTTCCTTCCAAACACATCTATATCAATGTCTCTCTCACTGTCATAAACAGTTCAAGTATCTCTCTCACTCTGTCTCCTTCACTCTCTCTGTCTCCCTTACTCTCTCACTCTCTCGTCATTAGAGACTGAGACTATCGTTCAAAGAGAAAGTACCCATTGAATTCAATCCATCGAAGATATTGTCAATTCATTTTGGAGCAGCAGAGGTTAGGAGCGGTTTAATATTATAATTCAACAACTTCAATGTAAATCCTATTATCATGTGAAATTGTTGTTTATTTTTCGTCTACCCCTTTGTATAATGCAATTTGGTATTGAAACGGTCAAATATTGTCGAATTCGTCAATATTTAACCTAAATAACTAAAATTAGACTTTAAATTTGAGTTATTAACATCTAGGATTGTCGAATTCGTAAATATTTGACCTAGATAACTCAAAGTACATTAAAGAATTGTTAAAATTGGGAATATTGAAGTGAGATTGAGTAATTAGCATTTAGGATTGTCGAATTCGACAATTTAGCAGTATAAATGCTGTTATGGTTACATAATATTGTCGAATTCGACAATTATAGAATTCTCATGGTTCACATCATTTTTTTATTATACTTGTTTATAAGTCTAAATTATCGAATTCGACAATAGTTATATTTAACTTGTAGCTATTGAAATAGAGTATTGTCAAATTTGACAATTTACCAAATACAATTGAACTTATGTTTACATAATATTGTACTCGACAATTACCAAGTACAATTATACTAATCCTTTAAGTAATAAATTGTATGCAGGTACACAATAAATGAGAAAGTGCCTCCGACCGCTTCCAATAGAAGAAAAAGAGAGTTGGCCAGAGAAGAAGATCTAGTTACATATAAGATAAAGAGAAAGACTATTGACCCAAGCACAGTTGTACCTCCAAACACTGCTGACAGTGCAAATGAGGGTGTTAGTGAAGGTGTGAATATTCCAACTGAGTCTGCCGTAGGTATAAATATTCCCCAGGGTTCAGAATTTGAGACTGAGTCTGCCCAAGCTGGTTTGGGAGCTCAACCACCGCTCCCAAATGTTTGCCCTAATTTTGATGAAAATATTCCTATTTTGGGGGGGTATTCTGAAGGTGAGGGGGCTACAAACAGCGACGACGTAGGCCCTAGAGATAAAAGCCTACTAAGGAGATTCAGGTTCCATAGAGCGAGGTCGATCGCGCTAGGGCAGGTATATTATTTAATGGAATCCCTTCTTTAATTATGTTATATTATTCTTATTATTTATGGTTACATTTTGTTGACATAATCACTATTATTGTTCAGGAGAAGCTTCCCATTCGTGTTCATCATCACCAGTCTACGTGAGACCTTAGAAAAGAATCGTAAGTGGTCCAAGATTTCGTAAAGTTGAAGGGTTTAGATAGAATTGGGGCCATATCTTATAATTATTACAACTCTGCCCTCATTTCTGCTTTTGTCAAGCGTTGGCAGCTCGAAACTAATATTTTCCACTTTAAATGGGGCGAGATGGCTCCAACACTGGATGATGTGGAGCAATTAATTGGGCTGCCTGCAGATAGTGATGCCACGGTCATTGGTGGTACTTGGGGATTCCCGGCGATTCTTGAGGTTTTCGAGAACAACCTCCTGCAGGATTTAAATACTTTCAAATCTTTGAAAGCTGGGGGTGCTGGGAATTCATTATCACTGAAGAAACTAAAAGAATACTATGCATACAAGTTAGAGAAGGTTCTCAATGACGGTACCGCTGCAGCTGCCAAGAAGAAGAAAGGGCTAACAGCAAGGCCTGTTGCTCGTGTATATATGTTGTATGTCCTTGAGTCTTTTCTATTTCCCACAAAAAAGGGAACAAACATCAGCGCACGCTACCTTGTCTTATTTTTCAAGGAAAAGGTGGCAAAGAAGTGGTCATGGGGATCAGCAGTTCTGGCCCATATGTATTATAATCTGGGTGCAGCATCACGAGCTGATGCGTGACAATTCGCATGCTGTACCACGCTACTCGAGGTGATTATGAACTTATTTATGTAACTGTTTTTTAGATATGGCTTCAACCTCTACTAATTTTATTTTGTTTATCTATATACATGTAGTCATAGATATTTGCACCTTTCCCAAAGCTTGGTGGGATCCCCAAGGAGATGGACTCTGATGCATACAAGCACTGTACTTGTTGGAAATAGAATGTATTTGTTATGGATAGATATGGTGGTACAGCTTTGCTTAATTTTAGGGAGGCATTGGACAACTACAAACTGGAGGATATAAGCTCATTACCCTTCTACACTGCTTCAAAATTGTCGAAATTGAAAATATTGATTAAGTATATCTACTAAGTAAATCTAATATTATCGAATTCGAAAATTATTCAATTTTCTTTGAAAGTGAATATACAATATTGTCAAAATGAACATGGTAAATTGTCGAAATCAACAATATCCCATCTCAAGTTAGTATATAAAATACTAAAGTAAATTGAATAATTATCGAATTCGACAATATTGATTAAGTATATCTATTAAGTATATATAATGTTGTCGATTTTGACAATTATTAAATTTCCTTTGAAAATGGTTATACAATATTATCGAAATGAACATGGTAAATTGTCAAATTCAACAATATTCCATCTTAACATTATCTGGTCCACTGCAATATTGTCGAATTCGACAATGTTGCTAAATCCTTCTCAGGCCTAGTGGAAAAAAATTCTTAACTTAATGGTGCATAATACATTTGATTTATTTTTCATGTAGGTTGTATGAGACCCATATAGAGATAAAAGGGATTCCCCACATGCATTCAAGAAGGTCACATTTTTCTATGGTGCATTAGCAAGTCCAGATCATGTTCAGCCCTACTACCCAAATAGGGTTGTGCGGCAGTTCAATCGAGAACAAGGCATCCCCACAAAGTGACTATTGACAGAGGTTTCCAACCTATGGAACGCAAAAGTGGCGAGAAAATTCAGCCCTAAGTATGAGTGGGTTGATTGCTTCTCTAGCCAAAAGTGGAAGGAGTTTGTTTTGAAGAAAGCTAATAGGGGGCGGAGGGTACGAGAGGGACCTCTAGTATGTATAGAGGCATACTTGGAGTGGTTTGCCTCTGTCTCGTGGACTACGATCTATCCCATTACTATTGACCTGGCTGTAGATGATTCTAGAATTCATTAAAGGAAGCCTGCCGGTGTCAATGAGCATGGTGACACCCCCGTGCACCAATATGAAGATATTGCTGAACAATATGATGCATCGGTTAGTACATGTTAACACTATTTTTATCTCTCTTCCCTTATATTATTTTCACTTCAAACTTTTTAGTGTCTAATATTTTGTTTACTTAAATTACCATTTTTGTAGCATTATGAGCACTCTAGTCTGTCTCCAAATATAAACCTAAATGACCATCTTCAGAAGCTCAAGGAGGATAAAGAAAATGAGTCTGAAGCCAATATAAATCTAAGAAAAGCCCTCAAAGAGAAGGTCAGACATACCTATCTTTAGTTGTGCATAATATTAGTTTTTATCTATAGTTATTAGTATAAGTAATTGTCGAGTTCGACAATTATTACAGTGTATGTGTAAGTGCAAAAAATGTAAATTGTCGAATTCGATAATTTTTTGACAATTTTCACAATTATTCTGAAATCATCTATATGTATTATTGTTAAACTTGACAATTACATAGTATTATTGTCGAGATCGACAAAAACATAGAAAGTAATCTAAATGTTTTATGTCAATTTAACCTCAGACAAGTGAATGTGATCTGCTTAAAGAAACTATTGAACAAATGAAGGCAGAGATTGAACTAAAACGTGTAGTTGACGAGCAATGTGTACTAGAGTTCGCAGATCTGCCAAGGCAGCTAGATACGAAGGTAAGGTCTTAGGCAGATGTCATTATTGTATCCATGGTTTGTTTTTGTCAAAATTCTGATTTTCCTTGTCAAATTTATGTTTGTAGATATTGGAGTGCAAAAATTTAGAGAAAAAAAATAAAAGTTTAGAGGCAGAGCTAAGATCAAAATCTGGCCTTGAAGACTGTAATCAAAGCTTATTTGTTAAGTTAAATAAAAAGGTAATGAGCTTAATACAAAGGTAATAGTGTTCAGTGTCTTTAACCCCTAATTACTTATAGTCTTCCATTAATCATTCTTGTATCTGGCATGATTATTTTGTCCCCAATGTGTACAGTGTAAAGAGATCGAGTCACTAAAAGCGGTCAATACAATTTTGATGGAGCAGATAGACATGCAACTTCCTCCAACTACAACTGTGAGTTTACCAAAATTCAATAATGTTTAATTATTTGTCACTTATTTCTAAGTCTTGTAACATTGTTCTTGTGCTCATGTTTTGAACAGCTTACGGTGCTGCAATCACATCAGACTGTGCCAGACACAACCCTAGCAAAGAAGTATGAGGACTTGTTGGCTGCACATGAGAATGTTAAGAAGAAGTTGATTGCGAAATAAGATTTTGTAAGTCATTCGAAATGAATGAAATTAATTGAAGTTAGTGAATTGGAGTTTGTGTTTGATAATAGTAAATTTAAGTTTCATTTTGTGTACGACTTTTTTATTTAGTGAATTTGAGCTGGTGTTTGATAATAGTGAATTAAAACTTAATTTTGTGTATAAATTTTTTAGTTAGTGGAATAGAGTTTGTGTTTGATTATCTAAAATCAGATGTAGTATTCATTTTGGATTTCATCCTCAATATCGGTTCACCCCTGCTCAAAATTAAATGTAGTACCCAAAATCACATTTAAATGAACTGCAGTAATATAGCTCATCTTCTTTATGTATTTGGAACAGATAATGATATGGACATCCAAGTATAAGAAAGAAATAGCGAGATATACAAAGGAAACTAACCATCTCGTAAACTCCCCCCCCCCCCATCCTTCTGAATTATATGGAATGTTAATTTCACTGTTTATTCTAATGTTGGATATTTTAATAGCGACAAAAGTTGGTTAATGCTGAAGAAAGGATGAAGTCTTTAGAAGCAAATAACAGTGAATGGGTATGTCCTATTCCTAACTCTTGTACATATTTGAGATTGCTCTGTGTAATGCATAGTTTTAAAATCATGTTATTGAAATCGAATATTGTTGAATTCGACAATTAGGAATTTTATTTCGAGTTGTGCATGGTAAATATTGTCGAATTTGACAATATAGATAATGTTCATGTACATACCAAGTGTATTTATCCTAATGTTGGAGTTTTTTTTTAGAATAAGAAACTAGTTAATTCAGAAGAGATGAAGAAGACTTTGGAAGTAGATAACAATGAATGGGTATGACATATTCCTAACTTTTGTACTTATTTGAGATTGCTCTGTTTAATGCATGGTTTGAAATCATAGTTATCGAATTCGACGATTACTATCTTCATATTGTCGAATTCGACAATATTGGTAATATATATATTTCCACTTGAACAATATATAATTGTTGAGTTCGACAATTATGGCACTGTAATTGGAATTATGGATACATAATATTGTCGAATTCGATAATATTGCTATAATATTACTGTCTGTTCTAATATGAGGACTTATTACAGGAGGTATGGCGTCAAACATTGAAGAAGGCACTCGCAAGTGAAGGGATGGGATACATGGGGGACCCAACCTTTGAAGAACTTTTTGAACAGAATGAAAGATTCTTCACAATAGCAATCTCAATGGCGGGACCTTGCTATAACAATCCCGTTTGCTAAAGGTTCTATCTGGGAATAATGTCGGGACCTTGCTGACCGGAATATTGTGTAACTCAAATGTCGTTGTAAGGTTTTTTGCTGCTTCTGGAAAGAATCTGTTAACCTTAATCCGATGCTGATTCCGTGAAGATACGAGTTTATGGTTATGGATATCCGTAAAACTTGTGACCACATATTTGCCTATTTTGGTATTCTAATTTATGTTCATTGTTACTTTACACCTACACTTATCAGATAATCTCCTGTTGCCAGCTACGTCACTACTCTCTGGATTCCCAAGGTTTTCTTTGAAAAGCCATTGCTCATACAACAAAAGTAGGTTCTATCTATATCATTCGATCTCGGACTCTTAGTAGAATTACGTATCTTGGCAGAGAAACCCTGCCCTCTTCCATATCGTTTATACCACAGACGTGCATCCTCTACAGTATTAAAATGTTGACCCTCGTATGGGGCTTCCATCGAAAATGGGTTTACAATACGTTTATTTTCACACCTTTCTGGGGACTCCTCACCAATAACTTTTGACCAATTTTCATCGACGGAGTCTTCCATTGTCGATCTGACTAAGAAGTTTACACATAAAAGAAATGATTGTGAGTTGTAAGTAAAGTAATTGATCAAAATATCACAAACCAAACACAATTCAAGTCCAATGCATGTTAATTTCATAATTACATCACATACTACAAAAGACATAATACAAAAATTAAACAATCACACACAAAAACCTGTTTGTATCATATAAAATTTATTCATCACTTGCTGAATACTACAACTACTTTATTATATGTACCTGCCAACAATATTACAACTAGAATACCTAATCAGCAAATCCGAAACTGCACCGACAGAACTGGAGCCTTCCTTCCTAACCAGTTCTCTGGCCCGGGCAACAAGAGTTGCTCTCCTCCCCATTGGATGTAGGATGACCGTCTGTAACTGACAATGTAAATGGAAATCCTCCCTTCATGATGCCACCTCAGCCTTGCACATTCCTTCCTAGCTCGCCTTACACGGCGGCAATGGTGGACCGTTCAAATTAACCGAACCAAAATAACGCAGTACCAGTTTGTCATACAACTGCTTAATACGACGAGAAATAGCCTCCAGACTACTCTAAAACCATGTCTTCACCATCTCCGTTGACTCTGTACAGTAATATTGTCGAGTTCGACAATTTAGTTACTGTGACTCAAACATTCATATAAAATATTGTCGAACTCAACAATTTAGTTACTGTACCTGAACGATTCATATGTAATATTGTCGAGTTCGACAATTCAGATATTGTGTCTCCAACAGTCATATATAATATTGTCAAGTTCGACAATTTAGTTACTATGTAATATTCTCGAGTTCGATAATTTAGTTACTGTGAATATTATATTCATATGCAATATTGCCGAGTTCGACAATTATAGTAGTGTATGTGAGGATCGCACTACTGATATTGTCGTATTCGATAATTATTTAGTCTTATTTCAGTGTTATGCAAATAATTTGACTAAATTGTCAAATTCGAATGAGACCCACCAGCAGGTAATCAATCAAAGAGAAATTGTACAGGAGATTATAGTCTTCTAACAAATTTCACAAGGATTAATTGGGGGGAATACCATTATTCTAACAAATTTTACAACATCCAAGTGTACTACTGGCGAGTAAGACTCAGAAAGTACCTGTCGAGTAAGTGTACTATCAGGAAGGGTGTCAGAGTTCTTTGGAGAGATCAATTTCACCTCTAATGGCAGAATCACTTCCCTTTCTCAACTGAAATCTCACCTCTAATGGCAGAAATTGCAAGCAAGATTGTGTGTTATGAGAAAGAAAGAGAGTGTGTGATATGAGAGAGAAAAAGTGTGCGATATGAGAAAGAGTGTGTGTGTGTGTGATATGAGAGAGATAGAGAGAGAAACTTGACTGATATGAGTGATGGGTTGTTTGAATTTGAAATTTCTTTTAAAAGAGAGGGAAATGTCTGCCAGCTAGAGAGAGTGGGGCAGGTAGGACCCCCTAATTTTTCACCTCATTTCCCTTATAGGAAATCCCAAATTTTGAGAGCCACTCATCTATATATTATATGAGTGGTTGTGATTGAGTGAGACTTGAGTGTTTGAGACTTGAGTGTCTATAAATCCTCTCCCCTCTATCTAAGGCCAACCTCTTTATCATTTATGCGACCACTGAGTTTGAGCTTCTTTCACCACCAGACATTCCTAGTGTATTTGAGTTAGTAGTGGAGATGTTCTGACAAGGTCAAGTACAACATAGGGGCATATTGAATTTCTCTAGTCGATACTTACAGCATCTCCAATATAAATGGGTGTGGGAATTGGAAAAAAATTGTGGCTAAAATTTTGTCACCTCATCAGAGAAAGAGGTTAAAAAAATAAAAATGAGTATGAGACTGTGCCTAGGGCAGGATAAAAAGTTACCAAAAGTATACATTATTTTATTGTAGGCGTCTATTGAAAAGCCACGCGCCTTTACAACAGGGCACCTGCAACGAGTTTTTCATAGAGTGCGAATTCTCATATTTTAACCCAAGAACCGAACCCGTTTGGGATCCAGGCCCGGATTACTCTGCAAGTTTCGTAGTAGTATACGATACGCGACAGCATCGTCATCTTTCAATTTCAACACGCAATCTCTCTCTCGCTCTGCAATTTCTTCATCTTCTCTGCAACAATCAAACCTCTCCTCCTCCAAAACCATCCAAAGCTATCTGTCTCTCTTCATCTCTGTAAGATCTCTCTCCTTCTCTCCAATTTCTCATTTCTCATTTAATTATGTTTAAAATCCATAAATATACCCGTAGTTTCACATGATCTACAACCCCTTTAACGATTTCTCTCCATAAATTAGGCTTTCTGATTCACCCTAAACAAAGGGTTTCAATCATATCTTCTCAAACGATCGAAAGTTTCGATCTTTATTAAAAACTAATAATACCCATGATCATGAAATTAGGGCTTTATTTCTGATTGGTAGCTTTTGTTTATGTGATTGCTATTTAGTGAGGGAGATCGTAGTTTTGCGCGTGCCCCATTGTCTTCTCCAGTATTTTAACTAACCCCAGTAAAAGAAAAGGGGAAATTTTTTGATACCCAACAATGGAGATGAAGATAGGGATTGATAAACGTGAGCGGGAGATGTATGATAGCTTCGCGGACTTGTATGCGATCATTAAGACTACGGAGAAGCTTGAGAAGATCTATGTGAGAGATACGATATCTTCGGAGGAGTATGAGCCAGAGTGCTTTAAGCTTATTGCGCAGTTTAAGACGTTGACGTCCACTTTGAAAGATACTGTTCCGAGCATTGAGAGGTTTTGTGATACGTATAAGATGGATTGCCCTTCGGCTTTACATCGGCTTATTACCTCTGGGGTGCCTGCTACTGTTGAGCATCGGGCTGCTAGAGCTGCGTCATCTACTACGTCTGCTGCTATTGTTGCAGAGTGTGTCCAGCACTTTATTACTGCAATGGATACATTGAAGTTGAATATGATTGCTATTGATCAAGTGCATCCGGTGCTTGCGGATTTATTGTCTTCGCTCAATAAGCTTAGTTTGTTGCCACCTGAGTTTGAGGGGAGGGTGAAGATGAAGGAATGGATCACGAGGCTGTCTAAGATGGGAGCTGCAGACGAGCTCACCGAGCAACAAGCCAGGCAGCTGCATTTTGACCTGGAGTCGTCTTATAATTTGTTCATGGCTGCCTTGCCCAGTGCCGGTTCCTGATCAATTTGGGTAAGCTTTGTAATAGATGCACATGATATTTTTATTTGATGCTTGGGTTGGTTTTGATTGTATGTTGTAATTACTGGAAAAACCTTGGTGATTGCATTGAAAATACCACTCGTTTTGTGACAGTTGTGGTTAAAAATGATTGTTTAAATTGTGTATTCTCAATTCTTAGTTTGTTTCTAATTATGAGAAGTTATTCTGAGTACAATGTTCTAAAAGTTGGTTTGCACTCTGTCCTATTTGCTTATGATAATTTATATTTACGTCTCTTGGTAGTTTATGGTAATGCAAGTTCCAAAGATGAGAGAGTTCCTCTTATTTATAGCAGTTTGTCTTGTCTAAAATTAGAGCAGAATTTTTTATTCGTATTTCTAGGTTATGGCCACTTCTTATAAATGAAGTGATTTCACTAATAAAACTGACGAGTGAAACTGAAAGGCAGGGATTACAAAGAACACTGAATAGGTCTATAAAGGATTTATCACAAATGGAAGAGGATGAACCATACATTTTAAGCACACACATGATAGAGTTCCGACTAAATATGAAATCCCCCAAAAGACGTTTCTCTGTTTCGAGCTTTTGTAAGCTGATGTATTTTGCTCTAGTTTATTAGGGAGTACCATACTGAGTATCTAATATAGTCCCACTATGGCAAACATGATTAAGCTTTGGTTTATGTATCAGCTTTCTTATTACTTGTCTGCTAGGGTCAAAACCAAATTATGGTTTCAAGTAGTGGTAACATTAAAATTTCAAATCACACAGTTTTCTCTAAGTGGAACAATATATGCTGACATTGAGGGTAGTCAGAAGTCTGCATGTTTACTTTCTTAACTATATTAAGTTTGACAGGATAACTGAAGCGGCTCCTGGTACTTGATGAGGAATTTCTTTCCCAGTATAGGATAACATTTCTACCTCCGAATTTGATCAGGAGCTTGAATCATATATTTTTGCTGTTCTACTTGGTTTAGTTGGAAGAGTTGGTTTTGACAATATAAAGAAAATTTAGTTCTGTTGAGATTGTCGAGGTAAGGAAATTTACTATCATCTCCAAGCAGCAGGTTCTTTTTATTTATCCCAAGTACAGTCATGCAAAGGCTACTGTTTGTGAAAGAGTAAGTTGATATTCTGGGTTTTTGGTGCTATGTTGGATATTCTTCCTCTGGTGTTTGCACATGACATGGCATTTTACGTTCCTTTAGCGATGTTACTGTAATATAGAGCTATTTTGGTGATTCTTTCTGGGTTCTGTGTATATCACAGCTTTATTCACAGTTGTAGATTGATGAAACTTTTTCATTTATTGAAAAAAAATACGCCCTCTTTACTGCTGAGATGGTTGAATTCAATGTTCAAACTTCAAACTTCAAACTTCAAACCGCAATTTGTTATTCTCTGTGGTGAAATGATTTTTGTTTACGCCGAAGGAACGCTATGAGCAATTATCCATCATCATGTTTAAGATCCTTGCCATGAGTGTCCATGATTTCCAAAATTATTCTGTAGCATCCCCTTGGTGACGTCATTTGTTGTTCCTGATTGTGCTGGAAACCTCTGAAAAGAATTCCAGAACCTGCAAATATTCATCATGCAGTTTTGGAGGATATATTGATAAGTAATCCATCAAAGTACTTTTGCAAATTCAAGAGTATTTTTTTCTGTAAGCACAGCTGTGAAGAGAAAAAAATAGTGAACTGAAAGGTTGGAATTCATGATGCAGCTTAGTCAACTCTTCTGTGTTGCTGTCCAAGGAGATCGACCACAAGGTACTTTCCCTATAAATCATGTTTCATCTGTCTATTGAGTAAACTATCATGCTACTAGTTTAAATAATTGTGAAGCATAACTCTAACTCTATGTTCAAATGGTCCTTACAAATATTTTTCTGTGAATGACATCTATTTATCGTTTCTGTGAATACGATGTACTAGTACTTTTAATTTCACGGAATTTGCACTTCAGTAGATACATTTTTATTAGTGGGATCTTGAAATCAGGTCCCTGGAATTACAATAGTTTTTCCTATTGGTAGTATTAAAAGTTTTACAAACACCATAAGAAATTGATTTTGTGTGGAAGCCTCACACCTTCGAAAACAGTGAATTTGAAACCCTAAATTAAGAGAGGCGGCGAGCTTTTTAGGGATTCTGGAGTTTTTTTTTTTTTTGAGAAAAGATGCCCATATGGATACCCCCCCCCCCCCCCCCCCCCCCCCCACAATAAAAAAGAAGACAATTAACAGAAGTTACATTTGGCATCTATACTCTAATTATGTGTTTCCACTGAAAAATGTCCCTATTTCATTGAAGAGCTCAAACATATTGCACTGCAAAGATATGTCTGATGGCGGTTTTTTCTTGCAAATCATCCTTTCTCTTAGTGTTACAGCTTAATGTTGACATGTAGTTAATGTTGCAGCCTATTAATCATCTGTAAACTTTAACAAGAGAATCTAACAAGCTGGTAATCATTCGGAGGTCATGATTTTTCCTTCTGTTCTATAGATAGTTATTCTTTACATGAAATTATTCTATGAAATTCAGGTTTATGTGTCAAAAAAAGAAGGAAGAAACTAAAAAAAAACTCGAAAATGAATTAGAGTAATGGTGTTTGCTCTTTTTGTTGTAGATCATCATTGGACAGTCCAATTTAGACCAAGTTGTTCCCTTAGTCTGAACTCTGAAGTAGTTCCAAATGTTTCTTACTTCACATCAGCATCATTTATATGCAATTTGGGTACAATTTCCCTTTGCTATTGTTCAATACCTTTTTAACAACTACGTTGAATATTACAGATGAAGAACATGTAGAATCTGCAGTCTTGCTGAAGCTCTTATTTTTTTACTTTCGCTCTCGTGGTATCAGGGAGGATACCAAGAAGATAGGGTCAAATATACATGAAGCAATCTCTCAAACTCCCATTTCCTACAAATGGTAATTGGTATGACTTTTATTAGAACTCTGATAAAATCTGTTGCATTTTGTGGACAAGGACACAAGTGAAAACCTCAGAGGAAGTCAGAAAACTTATTTTCTGAAGGGCCTTTTGTTGGAATTTCAAGTTTAGCTATTCGTTTTACCTTAAATGTTCAATGGATCTTAATACTATTGGTAGAACAAGAAAAATAACAAGTCCAAGACCCAGAATGATGGCCATACATGTCCACTTCCTTGAGTTTTTTTGGGTCTCCTTAGCACCTTGGAGCTGGTCCATCCCATAAGTAACAAACGAGCTAGCATGTGCCACTTGGCTTTCAAAGTCATTTAGTTGTTGCCCTTGAGCTTCCACTAGAGCAGCCATATCTGAGAACACCTGTTGAAGCTCGAGGAGATTCTTCTCAATCTCCTTTACAGCGTCATGGCGTTCTTGAATTTCTGAAATAGTATCTAAGATCTGCCCCCGCCCATGTTCTTGGATTGCTTTCTGTAGAAAGTTCTCACTCTCCCCACTTGATATCAAGTTCTCAATTGTCTCTTCGTTAGCTTTCTGACCTGTGATAGTGAAGTATCTCCGCTTCACCGTTTCCTTATACTCAGCATTCATATTTCCCCGCAGTTGCTGGAAATCATTCATAATGTCCTTGAGTTTCTTCCCTAGTGCACGTACCACCAAAGTCCTTGTTCGATCTGCAGAGCTACCCGGTCCACACCCTGGAAGTTTTCGATGGGCTACATTGGATCTTTCGAAAGCCTCAAGCTTCCCCTTGATAACTTTCACTCGCTTTAATACCTGTGTCATTTCTGCGTCCATCCTAGTTCGAAGCACTTTCACAGTCTTGGCATTTTGGGCACTCTTGCTCAACTCATTGAAGTTTTTGAGGTTTCTGTAGAGATTTTTTACAAATTTCATGTCATCCTTGACGTTTTTGACATCACTGAAGAATTTGTCGAGGTCTGTATCTGTACCAGCCTCCCTGTCATTCATATAGGCCTGCTGTTTCAAACCCGTGTATCTCTTGAACGAACTCGAGATAAGGTCATTCATCTTGATACTTATTCTGTCAAGTCTTCTTCAAATGCTTTACTTTGTGCTTTTGCCGCAGAAGAACTTAGAAAATGAGAAGGTCATATTTTGTTGGACTTATATTAGATATCTGTGCTTAATAAGTGATTAGGAGTAACCATCTCGCTAACCTCAATTTACCAAATTAAAAAGTGTAGTTTAGATCGACTTGGTCTGACTGTGATGAGGAAAACTACCTTAGAAGCTGTTACAAATTATTATCGTGTTGAGTCGCAAGCCGCGGAAGCCGAACTCCAACCCGATTTGGTTAGCAACAATCTAAAGAAATACACAATAACAGTCGCACACAAGGTTTAAGATGATTCGGCAATTGCCTACATCCACCGTACAATAGAGAGAGTTTATTCAAGATCCAATGTTACAATCTCACAAATCAATTAGAGGTTTTTCTCTCAAGAATTTCTCCAAAATGTCTCACAAGGGTTGGCTAAAAAAAAACCTAACTCATCCTTAAATACTTGGGAGAGGCACTTAGATTTCGAGGCAAACAAGAGGCTTCAATTCAATCTCAAAATTGAGTTTTACCGATGTCTGTTTGAACAAACCCCTTTTATTCGAACAAAAACTAAGGTCTTTTCGAAGAATCAAACTTCGGGGTGACTTTATTCGAACAGACGTTGAGTCTATTCAAACAGACTTTGTTCTGTTCGAACAGACGCAAAGTCTATTCGAACAGAAAACAGAGCAGCTTCACAATTCTCCAACTTGGTGAAAATTTCTCAACCAAACGAACCGAAATCTGAGCCGAACATAGCCACTAACCAAACGACCTGAAACCAACACCCTCTCTCACCAAATGTCCCAAAGGACCCAAGCACACAAACGACCCAAGGAAACAAACAAAAACGGAAGTCCCGAAGGACTAAAATCGACCAAATCGAATTAAGCATCTCAAATGACCAAATCCAAACCAAGCGTCCAAAATGACCTAATTGAACCAAGCGTCCCAAAGGACCTAATCAAACCAAACCCAATCGAACCAAGCCTCCCAAAGGACCCAATTAAACCAAACGTCCTAAGGGACTGAATCAAGCAAATGTCCCAAAAGGACCAAAACCAACCTAACGTCCTAAGGAACCAAAATCGACCAAACGTCCCAAATGACCAAATTGTTCCCAAAGAGCCAAAATCGAACTAGGCATCCCAAATGACCAAATCGACTGCACCAAATCAATGGGTGCCTACGTACTGTGGATCAAGTCGCCCGTAGTTCCCAAAGAATCCCCGTGAGGGGCCAAATTAATCTATAGGAAAAAGACGTATTGTTCCCTTATCTCTATCTCTATGAATCTCCATACCAAGAGTTTGTTTGTACCGTTGTCTTGGAGACCTCTTCAAACCATACAACAATTTCTTCATCAATTGACACACATCTTCATTTCTAGCAACAGTAAACCTACTCGGCTGAGTCGTATAGATCTCTTCCTTAAACTTCCCACCGTCTTAACATTAAGTTGCAATTTTAATTCAAATTCGCTATCAAAACCAATATGATACAACTGGAGAAGTATTTTACCATTAGACTTACCTTGAAGCGTAACATCATTTTGAGATCCTTGCTTCCTTTTGTAAACCCATTTACCACCAATCACCTTTTTTTCCTTAGACAATTTTGAAAGTTGCCAAGTTTCATTCTTGTGAAGAGAATACATCTCTTCCTTCCTTGCTCCCTCCCAATGTTTAGCCATGGAAGGAACATCCTCTTCAACGACCGGTAGTGCATAGGTTACCATGGCCTTCGCCTTTGAAAGTACCATATCCTTTGTAACCCAACTCTGTTTACTTCCATCCCCTTTTTGGTTTACTCGTTACGATTGATTCCACCACCGGAATCTCTTCATCGGTATTACCAAATGCTCCACCTTCATATGTGTCTTCATCATTTGGAACATGAACTAGTAGCTCATCACCCGTTGTCATACCGGTAGATGATACTCCCTTTAGTACGGAACTCTCTAGCCAATGTGAAGACGCATTAATCTCCACCCGTTGCAATACCTCGCTTGTCGTCTTCTCTATGTGCTCAGAGCTATGTGACTTCATCATAGAAGCCTCATCAAAAGTGACGTCTTCGCTCAGAATGATCTTTCGGTCTCTCGTCTCCCACAACTTGTAGCCTTTCGCACCCTTCTTCTTACCCAGAAAATGGCTTTCCTTGCTCGTAGATCCAACTTACCATCCTTAACATGATAGTATGTCGGACACCTAAATATACGAAAAGTATCATAATCAGTAGCAGGTTCTCCCGACCAAGCTTCTATTGGTGTTTTACCCTCAATTGCAGTCGAAAACAACCTATTAATGAGGTAGCATGCATATGTCAAAGCCTCAGCCCAAAATGCCTTGCCAAACCCATAATTGGACAACATACACCGCACCTTCTCAAACAAAGTACAGTTCATGCGCTCAGCTGCCCCATTTTGTTGCGATGTCTCTCTAACGGTGAAGTATCGAATGATCCCCTCATCTTGACATACTTGCAAGAATGGATCACTAGTGTACTCCCTACTATTATTCGAATAGAGCAACTTGATTTTTATGCCAGTCTAAGTCTCAATCAATTTCTTCCACCTGATAAAAATTTCTAGGACTTCATCTTCTTGGTGTACACCCATACACGCCTAGAAAAGTCATCCACAAAAGACGCAAAGTAATGTTTCCCCCCTAGCGATGCATTCTTGGAGGGTCCCCAAACATCAAATTGAACATAATTAAGGGTTTCACGAGTACGGTGGATAGCGGTACCAAACTTTACCTTTCTCTGCATGCCCATAACACAATGTTCACAAAAGTCTAATTTGCACACCATGGCACCTTTTAATAGCTCCTGGTTCGCGAAAACTCTCAAGGAATTTTCCTCCGCATGCGCCAAACATATATGCTATAGCCGAGTGGTATCTCTGGAAGTGGTCTTATCCCTTCCCGCGATAGCAACCTCACCAAGAACAGCTGTACCATCCAAATAGTACAAGTTGCTACTTCTTCTTTGGCCCTTTCATACAACCATGGCTCCCTTAAGAACCTTCTTCACCTCATTCTCAGACACAACCTTGCAGCCTTTCACTTCAAGTAAACCCGTCAAGATAATGTTCTTCCTCATCATCGGAATATATCTAACCTCATCAATCTCTTTAACCAACCCATTGTGCAACTTTAGACGAATGATACTTATCCCCATGATGCGACAATGATCATCGTTCCCCATCAAGACCGCTCCACCTTCTAGCTTCTTCAAACTATAAAAGCAACCCCTTTCGGGACAAATGTGATAAGTAGCACCTGAATTCAAAATCTATTATTTTAAATCAATAACGCATGTACTAGCTGATATAGTCAAAGAGAAATCATAATCATTACCTCCATTTGCCGTGTCTTGAGCAACATTTACCGAAGAGCCCGATTTCCTACCTTCCTTCTTCTTAAGAAGCGCGGGGCATTTATTTTTCCAATGACCCGTTTCCTTACAAAACGCATATTGGTCATTTCCCAAGTTGTTTTGGTTTTCACTGCGACCTTTCGACTTTGATCGATGGTTGTTACCACTCAACTTCTTTTGACTCCTCTAGTCATCAATACCTCGGATGTCGACTCCTCGGACTCACGTTTTTCCTTCCTCCGGTACTTATGGTTTACAACCGCCATAGTCACATCCAAGTATTACAATGAACTCTTCCCGTACGTTATCGTCATAACAAAATGCTCAAACTCTTCAGGAAGCGAGTTCAAGAACAAAAGTGTTTTGTCTTCATCGCCAACAATTTCCTCTAGATTTGCCAAGTCGGCTAATAACTTGGTGAAATCATTCAAGTGCAATGACATATAAATTATTTGTCTCATTGTAAAATGATAAAGCTTCTTCTTCAAATAGAATCAATTTTGGATGCTCTTCACCAAATACTTCTCCTCTAGAATCCTCCAAATTTCATTTGCCGAGGTTTCGTTCATTACAAGGTATTTTATATCTTGAGCAAGACACGAGCGGATTTGACCACAAGCCCTCTTGTTCATCTTCTTCCAAACACTCTTCTCTACCTCATCCGGTTTGTCCTCCAACACCTCATCTAAGTCTAGTTGACTTAGCGCATCAATAACCTCGCATCGCCACATGTCAAAGTTATTGGTGTCGTTGAATTTCTCAACTTCTATTTTTGCATTGTTAAACATCACCGTTGTATTACGTTTAGGCATCGAGGAACTAGGTTCCATTGAAGAACTAGTTTCATATCCTTTTACTATGGTTCTCCTAATTTTCATACACTAACCGAAATCGAAAACCTAAATGATCTTGAGATAAGTCGACATTACCTCAATTTTGCGCACCACCGAGGAACCAACCTCGCTCGGATACCAATTGTTGAGTCGCAAGCCGCAGAAGTCGAACTCCAACCCGATTTGGTTAGCAACAAACAAGCAACAATCTAAAGGAATACACAATAGCAATCACACACAAGGTTTAAGATGGTTCGGCAATTGTCTACATCTACCGTACAATAGAGAGAGAGTTTATTCAAGATCCAAGGTTACAATCTCACAAATCAATTAGAAGTTTTTCTCTCAAGAATTCATCTCCAAAAGATCTCACCAAAGGTTGGCTAAAAAAAAACCTTACTCTCCCTTATACTTGGAGAGGCACTTAGATTTCGAGGTAAACAATAGGCTTCAATTCAATCTCAAAATTAAGTTTTACCGATGTCTGTTCGAACATACCCCTTTTATTCGAACAAAAAACCGAGGTCTATTCGAAGAATCAAACATCGGGGTGACTTTATTCGAACAGACATTGAGTCTGTTCGAACATAAAACAGAGCAGCCTCACACTCTGTAGATAAGCTTATAGCATAGTAGTTGTTATGAACATAACGTATTTATTTACGTACACTTTGACGACCATCCCATAAGTTATCGTATATGTTTCTGCAGTTCTTAACTCAGGTAATTAGGAAATATATGAACTACTAGCCTTTAATGAAATACAGATAGTCTAAAGGTGCAAGGTGAAGCATGGTGTTTCGAACCACGACGAGGAGTACATGAGGTGTCAGCCTGATCCTCATTACAACAGTAAAGATATGGTTAAACTTTATCTGTTAAAGAAAAGTAATGTAACCAAAAATCGACCTTTTATAATGTAAACGTGAATTCACCGGTATAACATTAATTCTAGTATTCTCTGTTAAAAAAAATGTTGCGAACAAATCCCCTCTCAGTCCAACAAAATCTTGATGAGCAACTTTTAACAAGCACACGAATGCTGATGAGTTTAAGGAATACCAAGTAATTGTCCAAGTCATCCGTTCAGGGTTGTTCACATCTAGGAAGTAAGGAGGGGTTATATTACAATCACCTCTTGTAGACGCCGTTCTTGTTGTTGAGATTTCAGTTGAACTAGGCTGCATTTTAGACTCCTCTCTTTGACCTGACATTGAAAATCGGTAAAAATAATGGATCAACACACAGGATTTTGTATTTAAACATATCTTTGTAGTATTCATGCTCCTAGGTTATAAATCTGATTATATACCTCTAAAGTAGATACTATTTCTAGTAATTCGAAGCACTCTTCTAAGAACGATTTCTCTTGAGACACCACATCTGCTAGTTCCGAAAGTGACGAACCCGTCTCTTGAGCCTGTTAAATCAACACATCACTTCTAGTTATGGGGTTCATTCCTAGGAGCGTAACTGTTGAAAATGATACAAAGTTAAGAAAGTTGTACTTACCATGGGTGTTAAATCGGTTAGCATTGTTTGGATTGAAGCTGTAAGGTCTGATGGACGCCTTAGCGCAATCGAAGCTAATTGTGGATTCATCTGCAAGTTCTTTCACATGTGAGTTACAACTTACAGGTTAAAGTGATCAATCGCAGAAATTTGGTTACTTAGTTGTTGTTTTACCTTGGCTCCATCGATGAGGGGAACTCTGCAAACAACCGAATGCAAGCAGTCCTTCGTCTCAGAAACTGCAGAGAGATGTTGTCTTTCGAAGTCTCCCCAAGCTTCCAATGGTCTAAGCTGCAAACACATAATCACATATTAAACAATGCACCTCATACTTCTAAATATATGAAACCCTCAACACGTGTATCGTCTTAATTTAAAATCTTCATTGTGCCACTGTTCGTGTTACAAATAAATTATAATGTTCCAAAGATAAGATAAAAGCTCTTCAACTAACCTGAGATTCGAGTATGGTATTCAGCTTCAACTCAAGCTTTTCATTCTCAAATTGGGTGTGCATTTGCAGCATGGATGACTGTAACCTTGAAATTGTACCGGAAGTATTCAACAAGTTATTCTGCACATTGCGAACACAATTTACTAATTAAAACCGTGTTTATAAGAAGATTTACTCTACTCTTTCACGGGATAGATAAAAGTTTCAATATAAATGAAACAACATAAACTATATCGAGATGATATAATCAAAAATCATGCTTTGCCCATACCAATGTCCTAGTATATACATACCTCTACTTGGGTTGTTTTACTCTGATTCACGACATCGGCTCTGGCATTCACATATTGCCATTGAATCAACCTATTATGAAGCAGCCGAAGCTGATGCGAATTCTCTCCGCTCCCATGTCCTAATGGTGGTGATGAACAATTCGTAGACGATTTCTTACTTTTAAACAAATCCAAACCCAAATTAAACAAATTCCCGACACCCCCTTTAGCTTTAAGACTATTTGAGGGCCTCAAACTCGAAAACGACGTAATTGGTTTCCCCTTAGTGTCAACTAGTATTGGTGGTGACCCTGACCTCCCTGGAGACGACGCCCATTGCGACGTTAATGAGTTAGTCCTCTTAACACCATTTTTAGGTGGCAGATTGTTAATATTCGGAGAGTTGGTTGAACTATTTGAATCGTAAGAACTACGACGATCCTGAAGATATCTTGAAGAGACCTCGACCTCGACCCCAACCCCGACCCCGGATCTCCTAGAACTTGCTGTAGATGATAAGTACGATAAAGCCGAAGAAGAGAAGGAAGATTTCTTTTTTCGTACTTCACTTCCCGAGAATATATCGCTGCATTCAGAGTCAGAGCTGAGAGTATCAGCAAAAGAGTCTGATATTCGTCGTGATGATATTTGGCTTAGAGCGGTCTCATCAACCGAATGTCTTCCAGAAACTATCGTAGAACTAGACGACGAAGAACTTTTACCAGGAAACCTTAACTTTCCTGTAAACCTCATCGACCCTCCAATGGGACGATTCTCTTTCAAGTTGTTATCTTTCTCTTTATCAAACCTACTAAACTCTGTACAACTCCGTTGACGATTAAGAAACTGCGGCCCCGTTCCCGACTTATCATCGTTCTTCATAAAATCTTTTAATCTCTCATTACCCAAATGATCAGCTAGCGTACCCGTACCGGATGATTTCTTGCTCGAAGACGAAGAAGGCCAACGTAGTCCATGAATTATCCCGTTATCTTCCACATTAAGTTGTTTAGTCCCATTTTTCTTGATGGGTGAAAGAGTTTTACTAGGAGACGGGATCCCGCTATCGGTAGAAGACGTCGGGGAGAGGAACCGCGAGCTAACTTCGCGAGATTTCTTCCTTCGAAACTTTGGTGATTGATCAAAGGGTATTATTCTCTCATGCTCACTCTTCATGTTCATGTTTGTTTCACTATTAGTGATAATTGAGAGATTGTATTTTTTTTTTTGTTAAAGATTTTGAGAGAATTTAGGAGAAGAGATCAAAGAACTCAAATTATAGTTTGTTTGTTACATTCAAGAAAAATACTATTTTGTCTTGTAAAATGGCGGCATTTAGTTATCATGAGCCGGCATGGCTGAATTACGTAAATAGCCTTGTAATAGTTGGGAAATTTGGGAGACGCAAATTAAGATGGTAGGGGCTTTTTAGGGATGAAGTTGAAGACTTGGTATAACATAGAGGAAGTATTTGTGCCGGCAAATAAGGCATTTTTATGTGCCAAATGTAAAACAGTAGATCACTAGATAAGATTGCATGGTACCAACACCAAGTGAAAAACTATGGTATGTTTTTTTGGCAAACCAGGGGCGAGAGGCGATCGGGTTCACAATTCTATCGTTATTAGTTGACACCGGACTTATGTCATTATTGTTATATATGAATTTGACTCTCGATTATTAATTTGTAAGTGGTGCTTTTAATAGACAGTAGTGTGGTGTGAAAACCGTGCCTTTGTCCATTTGTACTTTGAGCATAGGAAGATTTTTGAAATTGCACATTTAGAGAAACTTGTTGAAACACAGTTGTGATGGACATTGAGGCTAAATTTGGTTCGCTGCAGCCTGCAAACGTTGATGCAAACGCAAGTAATTTGCATTTATAACCGCTTCTATGCGTTTGGTTCGATTTGCAATTACAATGTTGTGCCTTTAAAATACTTGTATGCGTTTAGTTCACTTTTGCAAAACAAACAACTTGCATTTCCATGCAAAAGCTTCTCTTTTTGCTTGCATGTGATTGCACTGGAAAAATCTTACAACAAAGTTTGCATTTAGGTTTTCTACTTGAGAAAATAAGAGAAAAATAAAGACTCTGCAATTAGTAGAACATAAGAGTTTTCTACTTGTGGATGCACCTAACCAAACATAAAATATTAATCTGCAATTAGTTGCACTCGCATTGCATTGCATTCCTGCCTTTATTGGAAAAAAATCTCTTTTATTGCATGCAAACACAAATGCATCGAATTTGCAATGCATCGTACTTGCAGCAAATTCAAACAGTGAAGGGAATTGCACAGTCGAATGAGAATATGATTTTTATGTGTGGGTGATTCAATATTTTAGAGCATCACAGTCTTCGTGAAAATGCCATCTTCAGAAGGTATTATCTTTTTGAGTATCATTGGCTCGATAAATAAAGATTGCCATACTTCAAATTTTACAACAGGACTGAGACTCTTTAACACTAGCAATCCAAAGGCAACAATACCATAGAACAATATCGTAGATTACCGATTTCCTAGCTGTGCTGAACTACATGCTTTTCTTCTTCCTATAACTTCAACCCCCTTTGAGGCTTCTCTTTCTCAACACATAAAGATCTATAGATATATATCTCTTCTCTGGGTTACAATTACGAAACATTTTCATTCTACCTCTTTCTCAGTGTGTGCAGAACACAACAGAAGGGTATTCCTACCTTAGCAGATAAATGACCCTGTCACAAGACCTATGAAATTGCTGATGTGGATGTCGGCGACAAAGTAGACAGAGTTGTAGGATGGTTTATGTCACAATCGGCCTGACTACCACTATTAGAATGTGTGACGCCTACCTCAATCTTCTCCCCTTTGTCAACACCTCCATCTCCATCACTAACTACTACTACTGGATCCATGTTCTTCTCTGAACATAAAACAGTCTGCTGCTTTAAATATATGTTAGTAGCTTCCCGTAGCAACCTTGAAAGGGTCCCAGGCTCGGAGACTTGTACCGCTTCACCCTCTCGATCCGGTTGGAAATTCAGGTCAATTCCCGCTTTTACCGCTTTTACCGGTGACAACGTGGTCTTTTTCATATCAGGACTTCTAGGTTTCTCTTCTAGATTCGGGTCTTGGTCATTGGGTATCTGGAAAAGTTGTAACTTCTGACTTGCAGCTTCTGCGTCTTTTTCTGATTGACGTTGTTTGAGCCGGAGTAAGAGGGACTGGTGCCGGCGTTTAACGGTTAAACAGGCATTGCATGTGCAGGTATCCTTGTGAGACTTACCACTTGGGGGCTGAATGCAGACAATGCATGCGCATCCGTGACGATGCCTGGGGTGCTTCGTGGTGGTCTGTGACGAAGAAGGGGCTCCACCTTCTCCTAAGATAGCAAGATCAGCAAGATTCTCAAGCCCCTCTAATGCTTCAACTGCATCTGCCCCCTTCTTTGCAGCAGCCTTTGTTTTCTTCCGAGCACCTTTGAGTCGAAAGAAAGGAAATCATGTCAAGTGTTACAGTGTTTGACAACACGTGCATTTCCTTTTTATGGATATATCACATATGGCCTTAAATATACGCAAAGATTTGGTGCATAGAAACTATATAAAGGTCAAGGTCAAGGTCAAGGTCAAGATCAAGATCAAGATCAGGATCATACTATACAATTTCCCAACTTACTTGATATAGGGTAGCACTGGTCAATTGTCCAACAATCAACAAAATTAAGTGGATATAAAAAAAACATTATGGTAAAACCATTTTTATATAGTAAATGATTCATTTGATCATATCATTTCATAATTGACCAAAAATTATTATTTTTTCCCTTTTTTTTTTTCTTCTTCCTAGAATTGAGATTGGATTGCTCTGATTATTACTATAAATGATTTGTTCCTAATTTTCACATTGGATTTCCTAAAACGTTAATAATTCTACCAATTTATAAGAACCAAAACCTTGCTGATAAAGTTTTATCCCGAATGTGTCACGATGCTGGAATATTAAAAACACCTAATATGGTTTCACGAAATGAGAGACACTAATGTGGTGCTCATACCAGCAGCATTAGGTAGGAGCAGTTCTTCAATTTGTTCATGGGTTACTTCCTGAGCTGATGAACAAGACGACCTAGCATAAAGAGATTGAAAAATGTCAAATTAACGAAACTAATGTATATCATGGATTCTATAAGGATAATCTCTCATAGAGAATAGTCAATTAAAGAGTTGAAGAACAAACATTCATAATGAGTTCTTTATGTATCAGTTTAAACAGGAATAAACACCGCAAATTATCTCCACAAAGAGTGGATCAAACCATCTAATCTTAAGAAGGTTGATGTACTCAATAATCATTCTGGACGTGAACAATAAATCCAAGTCCCACAAGCCGAAAGCCAAAGAGCTACATCATGGAGGGCAAAAAACCCAGTTAAAAATGAATCCTTGGGAACTCGTGTCACCTCATATCTGAAAAGCAAAAAAGTCCAATAAAGAGTGATCATCATGTAACAAGGAACTGGAGCAAAAAACATTGATGATGAAGCAATCTTGAAGGGTCCTTCATAAATGAAAAGAATGTATCATGTGCAAACTGCAAATGAGTAATCTCTGGAGCATCACTGTAAACTTTGAAATCTTTCAGTCAGATTAAACTCTCAAGTTTTCATGTCAATCTACTCAGTTTTCCTGTCAATCTACTCAGAGTTTCCCATCTCATGGAGAGAGTGGTCGCGAGTTCGAAACCCAGCACCGGGGGATATCCGCCAGGATTTATCCCGACTTAAAATGGAGCGTGCGGCTTGCGAAGGTACCGTGGCGAGCCCAAGGAGACTAGTTGGAGAATGGTGAAAAATGATGAACCAAACGAACTTTCAGATTTCAAAAAAAAAAACTCGGAGTTTTCCTTGTCATGATAAAAAGAAATGGCTACAAAATAATCAACTTGAGACTTGACCAGGAACCCATCCACAAACACAGACGTGAGCTAACAAAACACGCGTAAGAAGTTAAAACCCACTTCCTCCAATTATTGCCAAAAACATCCTTTTTAGGCATTAGTAAAGGAGCTCCACCTCACATGGTCATTTACATTCTGAAAATCCACCTAACATCACATCCGTGTATCCAATGACTTTTGAAAACAATGGACTCATTTGGGCTGAGTATCCTGCTTGATGCCTATCTCAATATGGGTTCCTTAAAATCTTTAAGTTGTATAATCCATGGCATGACCCATCCTCCTTGTGATGAATATATCCGATAATCTTGTACACCCCTTCAAGCAGACTTATAGTTCAGAAACTACTCAATAAAAGTAACTCAATGATTTTCGAATGAGTGATAAAAGTATTACTAAATCCCCATCCATAAGCGCGTTTTCCTGAAATTTCGCAAGCACTCCCATGATGTCCTCTGAAAGAATGTGACACCATTTGCGTAGAACTTAAAAAGAAAAGTGATCAGGCGCACCTCAATTTTCCCCAATGCATTGACATCGTCCGACCTCCTCAAACTCGCACTCAATTAAATCCAATAAATCAGTATTTGCATCATAAACCTGAAGGCCAGCAAGCCTTAATCTCCAAGGATGACGCTCTGAATGAAGTGCACAAACAAAGTAAACTATGTGCTCTGTGATCCTATCCTCATCATCTACCAATTTAACCTATTAAATTTTCTTCAAAAATAGACAATCACATGGAAGTAATTACTTGCTTAAGCAATTTCACTTAGGACCTCTACTACAATTAGAAGCATAGGGGAAAAAAATGAGCATTTGAATCTCCGCCTTCTTCTCCCACCCAAATCAGGACTCGTTGGCATCAACAGAGGCCATCTCCTCTTTGACAGGGATCTTCCTGGTACACTCCATTATCTGAAACTTCATTACCAACTTACTTACCGGACGGGTACCCACTTCACTTCCATTATTTTTCCCACTCAAGCTCCAGTCTTAGTTAGAAACTCTGTAATAGAATCACCAAAAAGGCTTTTGGCATAGGTAAATCTAGTAGTGGATTTGTAACAAGAATGTTCCAACTGGCATGCTATTTTTTTCTTATAAGGAAGTAAGAACAATTTATTGAGGATCTCAATGAAACTTTTCGTGATAGAAAGAATACATACTGCATAGAGGTAAAATAGTAGGAAAAAGCCTCAACAGGACGTGAAAAAACAATCGGGATCCGAGAGGCTCAAAGTCGTCGATCTCACTATGAGGTCATCAAATATACGAACTGGGAATGCCGCAATCCGATAATTCTTGCTTGTGCATCTATTTTACGCCAAGTGACCCTTATATAGAAGTACTCACGAACTTCTCATATTTTGTCCACTTATGTCCATCCTCCGTCCCGAATATGTAATCCCAATGTTAGGACTCGTTCCAATTTACACTACCTTTCACAATCTCTGCAATATATAGAGAGATAGATACACCTCCTCTAATAATCTCGACTCACATCATGTAGCGAAGGCTAATGCTCTCCACGTTGCAGACAACCATATTAATACCCTCTCTTAAAGGACATATCTGTTAAAAGATATATCTCTACAGTCCTACTCCATATGTAATATCTGGGAATATTAGGATGAGAAACATCCATCCCGCATACTAGCTCGATCCACATGCACTCCCCTTCTCTCTCAAATTTTCACATCCTCTTCCCTAGTCTCAAAAGTAGTATTATCAATAGCAGGATCAAAAAATTACAGTAACAGACCCTGAAGTAAGTCCCTAACAGGGTACACTCTGTGTCCCACAAACTCATAATAAGACTGACCGCACCCTGAGAAAAAGAAGTTATCCTCCTACCTTGCATATATGTGTATCACGAACCCACTGAAAAGCGTGCAACACATTTCAAAGGTTAAAAAAAAAAAAAAAAAAATCCTTCTGAAGCTAACAAATAGTGTGCTTATCGACTTCTCGATAGAATATTAAGAGAAATAAAATACAAACTATCCCAAAAAAACAATAGCAATAAAATCAAAACAGGCCTCATAAGTCATGAACCAGAGAGCATATAGGGAAAGTAGGTCTTGCTAAAATTAAAATATCAAGATTTTACTTTTACCTTTCGGAATCCGAGTTATCAAAACATGTCCATTTTGAGGGAAGAAGTGTCTCAACAGGCAATTTGCGCCACTTAGAACAGCTTTCGCACTGAACCAATTGAAGACTTTCACTGACACAGATAAAACACATTGGTTGGAAAACCATTTGCATATCGAATATCCAACTAAACGAAATATTAGATTCAGTAGTTATTATGAACTAATAACAAGGTAGTTAATGCGTGTTGCGATGCGATGCGATCATCGGCGAAAAGATACTACGAAGAATATAGCAATGCAATTGTGAATATCGCGATAAAGTAGGCAAAAATTGCATATATTCCTATTAAGTGGATATAAATCTATATATGCAACATATCTATTATTTTATAAAAAAATTTATAGAAATATTATCAAATGCAACTAAATAACTTAGAAGAATCAAAATGCAAATGAATAACTGAGATGTCCAAATATTCGAATTAACATTTATTTTTTGTGTGGAAATATAACCCTCACTATCATGAACATAACCAGAAAATCCAAAAATGCCAAGGTAACAAACTATCAACCCACCATTTTGGTGGAAATTTTGGCCTCTAGGTGTTTCATGTACTAAGTTTTACTCGTAATGAGTTAATTGAGTTTCTTGTTTCTCGTATTTCCTATCCTAATCTTGTTAAGAAGGTTATAGTTTTCATAATTGAATTGCATATTAAATAATTTAAATTTAGCAACTATATATATGTGTTTGTCGCACAATATATTTCCCGTTTTGAGCTTTCTATTGTGTTTTGACGCATTATAATATGTGGCACATTAGAAAATGTTATAATGTGTGACAGAAGGCGCCAATATGCAATGCATTTGTGACCAATCACACTTTAGAGACTGCAATGGAGATGCGATGCCATCCCAAATTGCATAGATCACATTTACCAAATGCAGTTACAATTTTCGCATTCAACTACCTTGACTAATAATGTCCTTCAGAGAGATATATTGGTTAGAAAAGATGTACACATATCCATGAGATAGTAGCCTTAACAGTTATTTATTGGATTAAGCCATAGAAGCAAAGCTAAGACAAACCCCAACAATAAGGAACCCGCAAATTAATAACCCGTATTTTTCTTAACCCTAAAATCCCTAATACAATTTAATTAATTATCTCCAAATAACCTAACTAAAACTAAAACCACTTTGATAAACTAAGGGGTCGCCAATTAAAAACCCTGATCCTAATTTGGAATATATATGTGAAAATAAAATAAATCAAAAATAAAAACAAAATAAATATTTTCTAAATCCGGCGAGCTTCTGGAGAGACCCTAGAAGAGCGAGGCGACGACCTGACACAAACTATCCTAACTTGGAAAAAGTTTGCCCACGGACTTCGATGTTGTTGGCTCCTTAATTATTGTTGCCATCTGCTTCAACCATCGGATTCTACCTCAGAACTTTCCATATCCAATTGATGTACCAATTATGTGGAATATCAAATCACCATCAAACTTGTTTAATCAAACTTCCTCTACGTGCCAAAATTAACAATTGCATACGCCTCATGTTGTAAGTGGAACCGCCTCACAATTGGAGTCGAATGTTCTTCTAATTGAATATCAAAAGGTGCCCAAAAATTATCAAACGACCCCCCTAGAAATCATTAACTTTTAACTCGTCTTCCTCAAAGTCGTCGAATATAGAAGTTGTGACCACATTAATAAAAGACTCTAAATACTAATAATCATTCGAGTACTCATAACATGCTAGGGGTAGACTTTCATCGTCAAAGTACAGTTGGTGGGCATCACGGCATTAAAAACATTGTTAAATATGAGATTTTTTTTTTGCTCTGATCGCTAAAAAGATGGAAAAATTCTCCTACCGTCATTTCCATCTTTTATAAAAATACATTAGCTTAGTCAACTAACTTCTCAATATGGTCCAATTCTTGTAGTTGGTGAGAGTTTAATTGCTATTGAATCTCTGAACGTATTCGACTGTGTTGCGCTAATACTTCAGAAAATACCAACTGCTTGAAGAAGTCAACAATTGTAACAACTTTAATATGAAATTGCAATCAGGAAATCAACAACTCAATGGATTTTCCCCATCAGATGGAAATCCTTAAAAAGAGCATCGCAAATGAAGAGAAATATTGAAGACGATATCGTGATGAACTATCCGATGCCAAGTTGATATGGCCAAGCTGCAGAAGCAAAGCTTTTAAAAAACCCTAGCAATGGAAGCCTAGAAGTTAATAAACCATATATTAACCCTCAAATTACTACTACAATCTAAATAAATTCTCTCCAAACAACCTAATTTAAAACCTAGGTACCCCTTTATAGACTATTACTAAGGGGTCCTTACATAACAGAAAACCCTGATCCTAATTTGGGATATTTCCCTTATTCATATAAAAAATAAAATGAAATAAATAATACATCTTCTAAACCAAGCAAGCCTCTAGAGAAAGAAGCCAAACGTAGAGCAAAGACCTAACACATCAGTTGTTATGATGTTTTAATTTGAATTCCTATTGAAGAAATCAAGAGAAAACATTTTATTACCACCCAAAACAATTAAAAAATACTCCTATTATATATAAAAATTAATCATTCTCGAAAATGAGCATATATTACAAGGAAACCCTAAGGAATGAACCAAGGTAATTAATGCGTGTTGCAATGTGATGTAATGTGATAACGAGCAAAAAAATCTAAATGTGGATAAAGCGAATATTACAACTCATTGCGAATATTGGGACACAGTAGGCAAAAATTGAATATAATCCTAATATACGTGCCTATAAATCTACTTATGCTATATATTCACTAAAAGAAAGATATAAAATTATTATTAAGCATAACTAACAAACTTAGGTAATTCAAAAAATCAAATGAATAACTAAGATATCTATATATACTAAATATCGACTAACAAACATAACTTGGAAAGCTAGTCCTCATTGCCAAGTAAAAACTAGCAAACCATAAGTAGGAAATTCAAATATGCTTTGTAGCAAACTATGGTGTTGCTTGCAATAAAATAATTGAGTGTCTCGTTTCTTGTATTTACTATTTTAATATTATTAAGAAGCTAATACTTTTCGTAATTGTATCGTATAATAGTATCGTATAACAGATCTGGCAATTATTATATTGTATATGATGGTAAGAAAAAATATTTATATGGATTTTTCGCGTAGTGTGAGCGTATACTCGTACAATATTTTCCTGCTTTCTATCGTGCAATTAATTTCTTGCATATGCTAAACAAATATCAATAAACAAATCAAGCTAGATACAATAATTATTCAATGAACAAATCAAAGTTGTTCATCTCGCTTGATTTGTTTCTTCAATGATCAAATCAAGCTTAAAAATAAATGCATTGACGTTTACAACTCAAAGTAGATACGAAAAGATAAAAAAGATGAAATAAAACTACTATGGGAAAGAAAGTAATACAATCAAAGTTCTGAAAGTGAAGAGATTTACCCCAAACGACTGGTGCAGAAGATAGTAGGTTTCCCAAGTACCGGTGCTTCCTGTTCGAATATATTAAATCAAAATTATGGCCAGAAGAAAATATATTAACAGCTATGCAAGCAGGTAAGGCAACTGAAATAAAACCATCTTTCTTCTCTTGGCATTTGAGTAGATTTCCTTCAATTTGTTTATCCAAACATCGCCAAATGAATGATCAAAGTACTTATTCATTTGCAACTTTTTCTATTGAGTATCATGAGGTATCCAAAAAACCATTGTTTGAATTCCCAATAATAGTAGAGAATGTTATAAATTACATGGGGCCCTAATCTACAGATTCCAAACAGTATTACTGTTAAAGTAACTCCATGTTATAACAATGTTCCTGGGCAGAATCTCTCTGGTTTCAGAAAAGTGCAATGGGGTTATGTTTAAGTACATTCATGACATAACACTACAGTAGTTATCAAAGCTTAGAACTTGAATACTTTTATCTCATCAATCTCTACCACACAGCAAAGTGCTATAATACTGTCATGATAAGTTTCAAGGGAAAAAGTACAACATGATGTAATAGGACAAATAAATAAATATAAAAACGCCTCTTATCTGAATTCTGAACTAGCAGCAGCATACCTCATATTCCTCAAATGCATGGCCTTCAATTAACATGAGATTAGGGAAAGTGTTAGGAGGTGGACGGAGCAGCCCTTGAGCTTCTTCCCATGTAAGCTTGAGCTCAACTAAGTCGTCAGTTTCTATAAGCAAACGTTTACTGTTCGAACCAAGGAAACTGCCTTTCCTCTTACTAGGAAGGAGTGAAGACTTGGGCCTCGCCACTTCGGTCTTACCAGGTTTAGACGATGTAATTGTTGGCTCTGTAGCAGTCATTGGGTCGATTGACAAATAACTATTTAGCTCCGCACCTCCCATTAAGGGGTAAATGGGGGTTGGAACAACTTCAGTAGGTTTAGATTTTTTATTAGTAACTTCCGCAAGTTTCATCACACCGATACCAGATTTGAATGTCTGGTTCCCCTGCTAACATAAACAATAGCAATATGATATCTGTTAGAAACACTTCCATCGGCCAGTTTCACATCCAACCCACAAAAATTTTATTCTAACAATTTCTCTTATTCTCGGTGACTATGAAAAAGGTAGGAACTTAAAGAATGAATATAAGTATATATATAACAAGCCAGTAAAATATGTTGCAAGTCCTTAGAGTTGTTATGCTACGACAATCTAATGAAGCAAGGGATATCTGAATAGGAATCTGCATATGCTTGCTAAATAGGTTAACGGTGAAGATCTTTGGATTAACATTGTAATGTAAATTTTCATTCCTTTAATCAATAGGGAGACACTTTCTATTTGGGAGTTGAGGCACATTTTTTTCCTTTGCTCATGTATGTATTTGAGTGATATGAGCCACGTGTTGCAGCATATTCTGTGGTGATAGAGGCCGTCAGTTTGACTATTGCAGTAGTGATATATCTTCGCTTATAAAAGAAGTCATTGCATGAAAAACTTACTCTCCAAAATGATTGAGAATTTAGAACTGAAAGCAAGAATAATCGCAAAATATATATCCATTAAACCAGTGTAATTGGGTATTTTCTATGCCAAACCTGGTCAGGTGGTTCATCCGAAGCCTTTCGGGATCCCATGACAAGCTTTCCTTCTGGATCCATCCGACTAAACGTTACTGAAGAAACACCAGATATCTCTCAGACCCAATAAAGAAACAAAAAGTATACAATGGAGAATTACATCTGGGGTACTACAGTTCCCGTAAGAAACAATATAGACATAGTAGACTCAAACTGCATCAAACATGTGAATAGAAATACCAAACAAACGAGTTAACAGTACCAGGGCAGACTACTACCAGTTACTTAAGAGACTCAAAACTATAAGTTATAGTCTAATCCAAAGATTAAAGGAAGAACAAGAGAGGGAATATAAAATCAATGTGTCCTCAGGCACTGTGCCCAAAAAATCATGCATGCACCTTGGCAATTGTATAGGTTATTACCTACAAAATTAACTTCAGTTTGGCAAACCCGAACCTTTGTCTGCTTACTATTAAAACTACCCTACTACAGCCTCTAGCAATCTCTTGCTTAGGTTTGTATCAGTGGCTTGCGAGCCCATGACATATTTGTTGTGGCACGTGATACAGTTGCCATAGTGTACTTGATACTAGTTGGATTTACCTAAATTTAGGTAAAAACTAGATCTTCTTGGATTATTTTTGCATCGAGGTGGCTTATATTATTGTTGGAAGTTGATCTCTTACTGGTTATTGATTTTATTGGAGATACCGGAGATAGGTTATTCGAGGATCAAGATTGTAATTGCTTATTTAAGGATTGAATGCAAAGTGAATTGGAATTGTGAGCAAGTGCTTTTACTATTTTAGGTTAATTTTGGTTAATTGTTAGGTCCCAGCGTGAGGAGTGTTAGAGTACATAGTTGGCATATCGTTTGATGCAGCGTATTCAGGTGCAGTCGGCTACAACCTATAGAGTATATAGTCTAAGTGACTTTTTACTCTCGGTGTAGCTTACTGTGCAAGTTACATCCATAGGGTCTTGGGTATATCTTTCTTTAAAAGTACATCTCTCATTGGGTAATGTACAAGTTAATATTGAGTAAATCGGTATCTAAATGTATATTTCTTAATCAGGAAATGCATCAGTCAACTCAGAATTTGATTCGTTGCCACCCTTGCAATAAAATAAGAACCAATAACTAAAAAAGAGCCAAAATTCCTCAAATACTCTTTCTTGATGAAGTGGGGTAGGTTACCTATGTCACCTGCTTGCAGTTGCATCTCTTGAATGCACGGAGTGACACCCTCTAAAACATACATTCTGCTGTTATTGTTGGGCCAAAATCGGTATTGGAATACCCATTCATTGCCTTTTATGTCCTGAACTTTAAGAGGCAATCCTTCTGGATGAGAAATTGCAGGTAAATAGGCCTGTTTTATGATAAATACACAACAATTCAATGACAGTAATGTTTCCATAGTCGTCGCATGAATTTAAATGAGAAAGAAAGAAGTTAAGAAAAAATAATTAAGGAAACTAAATTTTGGTACTTGCAAAAAAGAATCCAAAATGGCATGTGAAGTGTCATTTTTGAGTACCTAATTGTAATATATCATTTTTCACAATTCAAATGCGAACTGCATTTCAAATGTAGTTTATTCGCTGTGAACTTGCATGTAAACCAAAGTTTTTTCATGAAACAACGGAAAAGTCATTCCTAAAAATGGCATTCCAAATGTAGTAAAAGCTTTTTTTAGTAACTAATTATTAACCAGATTTTTCTTTAATAACATTGATAGAAACTAATATTGTGGAAGCGATCTCTACGAAAATAAAACTAAATTGAACTTTAATTAATTTCTCTCAATTGATCTCTCTAAAAAATACCTCTACTAATCTCATAAACTCTCTCAATACTCACCAAGAACTAAATTATCCTACTTTCCACAACTCTTCTTTAAAGGAAAGAGTATCTTTTATTTTCTACTATTAATTAGGCATTAACATATATCCTTCTTATTAAATAAAATAACTAAAATAAAGCATGAATAACTAAAATAAAGAGTGCACTCAAGAAGTGCGTGGAAACGACCCCTCCCCCTCGACCTATCAACTATCCCTTCTAAGAAGAGTTCGACCACGAACTCAGGCAAGAAAATCTTCACGTCATAAAACCAAAAGTGTAGGCTGAAAGGCTCGGGAAGGTGGCCACAAATTTTACAGTAACTTGCTAGTGTACTCATTAATCGTTGTAACACAACATCTTGAAGCTCATGTTGCCTTACTGTAATACCAATTGCCGACACTATACGTTGTACGTAGATTTGCCACAACTCTGGATCCACACAATTGAAAGAATGAACTAGAAACTCTATCCAATACGGGGCAACATACGGAACTATTGTCGGTACACGTTGCTGCAAAAACTTACTCCCTCCTAGTTCCCATATTTGTCCCTAGGGTTCGCCAAAACTAATTTCCCTCTCCTCACTCGTTTTGTGAGCCATCTCCCATTGTCCTCTTTCACGAATCTTCGCATCCAAACGTTGATCCTGAGACGTCGGGCATTGACCCTGTAAACCTTTTACATAAGTGACCACCGGAGCTGCAAGATCATATCCCTGCAACGTTGGTAGTCTCAGTGGGTTTCACCTGTTTCGAAAGGGTGGTTGCATACTTGGTGGAATCTGATCTATTTGTTGTTGTTGGCATAGTGGAGGTTGTGGCAGGCTTCAATCATATAGACCTTATGGTGATTGACATGGATGAAGTATATGTAACGATCGAGGTAGAAGAGTTTGGAGATGACCCCGTGGAAGAAGGTAGGGTAGTTGTGGCAAGCTTTGGGACCAAACTCGGGTTGACCAATGGCCTGGGCTGTCTCTTATGGGCTTGATGGTCTGGGCCTGATTGGTAGCTGGGCTTGAGCCCATGTCTGTTTGTGTTTTAATAAAGTGGGGTGGCGTGTGCAAGGCACATGACTTCATTGCTTTGTCACTCACCATACCTTTTGTACCTTGCTCCATGCCTTGTCCTGTGTCAAGCACGTGCCTCGAGCTCGTGACTCTCACGTGAGAGTTAACTGTTTCGCCCCCGACTCTCCTCCTCCGAATTCCCGACGTTGTAGATCGTTCTCTCTCGCCATCAAGCTCCTCAACGACTCCAACCACTCCTGCACTAATTTCGACCACTCCAGTGACTTTGATCTACCAAAAAACCTATCCCAATGAGTGTTTGGTTGATTTTGGCAACTTCATTTACCGGAGCCACTAGCGATTCTAGGTTTTCTACGTAAGTACGGGTGATTGTCAAAATCACGAGGTTAAAGGCCGGTGTTGTGACGAAGGATTCAATGAGATTCGATGGAGTAGGCTTGAAGATGAACCACTACAAGGAAACGAAGGAGACGAAAGATCACCGTTCGGTTGATGTTGTAGGTGGGGAAGGCAAAGACGCGTTGAATAGATCTCGATCAAAGTCCTACGAAAGGGTCGCGACTTTGATGCGAGAAGTTCACCCAATTGACGTTTTCGATCATCATGAAGTCCAGCCAAAGAAAACAAACACCACCCCAAACCCAATACCCCGAGTTTGAAAAATTGTGGATTCGAGAATAACCCAGAATGACACGAAGATATTTACAAAAAAATTGTTTACTAGAGTTGTTCCACAGGTCAACCGAACCATCGGGGATGGTTTTTGGGGTCGAGTTAGGCCGGAAAACGGCTATGTAAAGCAAGGGTTTTGACAAATTAGTGGGAGAGGAGTTGAAGAAGAAAAGGAGTTGCAACCTGTGCAAGGTACAAGTTATGGCATGCCATTTGGCAGGTGTGGCACGATGCTAGGCATGCCTAGAGGCACAATGGGCAGAGGCATACAGGGCACACAAGGCATGGGTAACAAAAGTAACGGTAGTGGCAGCGACATCAATGGCTTGGGCAAGGGAACACAAGGCCTGGGGAGCAACATTAATGGCATGTGCCTGGACAGCAACATTAATGGCATGGGCACCAAAGGCTTGGGCAGCAACAACAATGGCATGGGTAAGGGCGTCGAGGGTAAGGGGTTTGCACGTATAAGGCACATAGGCGCACCGGATTTGTACCAGATCCAAACCTTCAGCCCAATTGGGGAAGGCCTGAACCAGAGGAAGATCATGGGTTGTTCATCACTTACTGACCCTGGTACCAATTCACAAACGGACCTGAGCCGAGACCAACAGGCAAGGCATGTTCAGGTCCACTGCGAGCCATCTACCCTAAAGAAGAGACTCGCAATACGAACCCGGGTCACCATTACATTAATGTCTTGAGGGCTAATAACCCGACAGTTCCCCATCGAAAAATGGTCCCATTGCGGCAACTGGTCCTACAGAAAGCATGGACACCCCTAGGGTTTTCGTGGGTGATCCGAAGGTCCTCGTTCGACGCTGACTTTCACAGTGTCGTTCCTTGATTCTTTACCACATAAGTGAGAGGAAATTGATCCCACGTTAACAGGGAAGAGCATGGTTGTTGATTCGTTTTGGGTCGAGTTTGATGATCATCCATGTACAATTATAATTGAGTTTTTAGGGAATCCGGATAATGCTACTCATGGGATTTTCGACACGACAAATTTGGCATCAGAACGACATTCATTCTTTGAGGATTTTTTTACACCGACTGCTACAGTGATTTCTGCGTTGCTACAATAATTTTTACAATAACATGGAAAATATCAACGCAAGCATCAACCAAAAGATGGATGCGATCCTTCCCCTATTAAGGGACCTCACTAGTTCCAATGGGGATGGTAGATTTGCCGATGCCATTGAAGAAGAACTTGCGAGGACCGATGAATTGCTTAATATCAGCGTTGATAAATCGAGAGACGTTGACAAAAAATCGATCAACAAAGTTGTCAAAACAGTACCTAAAATCGTTGGGGTGAGTTTTCATGGTTTGGATTCGGCGAAGTGCTGGCCGCAGGTAACAGGGTGAAATTTTGCAATCCCTTACTACTAATTGTTTGGGATAAATCCCCAACCTTTGATGAGTCTCCAGAAGAGGTAATTACTTTAAAGTTTGTTGATCCGTTTTGGGATGAGTTTGAAGACCATCTAAGTCAGAGTTTTATTCACTATTTAGGACCTTTCGATGAAGTCAAGCACGGTATTTTTGGCGAAATAATAGTTTCTTTCTTTGCAGGCAAACAAAATGGGTACGGCAAGTACCGTGTGAGGATTTGTACATGTCCTATGCACAGGGTTACTCTTTTTACCTTTAAAATTTGTCAGACAAATTTTGAAAAGACAGAGAGAGTTGATGGATCACGCGGTCATTGCGATGCCCATGTAAGTGATCGGCTCTCCACCTCTCAAGACCACTCTATCTATTTTGGTTATTTTTATTTATTTATTTAATTACATTATAATTAAGAGAAGTCTCTTAATTAGAGTCTAGCTAGGGTTTCTATTTTTGCTATGTCTATTCTCTTATAAAAGAGAGCCTAAGCTTAGTTTATTTTGGTAGAGTTGGTTTGAGAGAAAAAGGCTTAGCCTTAGAGAAAGTGATGTAGAGTTTGGGGTAAAACTCATAAACCTTAGGTATTTTAACCTTTTTTTATGCGATTAATAGTGATTTAGTAAAAGCGGGTTTTAGTTTAAGATTAATTGTGATTGTTAGAAAGAGCTTCCGCAAACTAACCTACCCTACTCTCCACAATTCTTTATAGGAAAAGTATCATTTGTTCTCTCCTACTAATTAGGCATCAACATATATCCTTTTAATTAAATAAAATAACCAAAATAAAGCATTGACATTAATGGCTTGGGGTTGGCCCACTTCTGGGATTGGTTTAGATTCATCGCAATCTGAGTTAGGTGTGAGTTGTACGTGAGGAGAAACTCCATCTTCTCCTACTTTTCTCTCCTCAGTCGCAATTTTCTCTCCCCAAACAGGTCAAATCTGATGTGATGTGGTTCTGCCCATAGCTATGACCGGTAATAGTTCTAGCCCGATGTTTGTAGTTGCCGTAATCGGAGACACGAGCAGATTCGTTGCCGTTGCTGGTACTTAAGGAGAGGTGTGAAACTTGGGCCTGGTTGAGCTGGCTGGATTTGGCTGGACTTGGGCTCGGGACTTTGTGAAGTTGAGCTAGGCTTAGGTTCGCATACACAATTGAGTCTGCTGAAGCCCGGGCCTTGATCCTTTGCAGTAGGCCTGGATCAAAACATAAAAGGGGTGGTATGACAAGCACGTAACTTGTGTTTCTTCCATCCCTGACTCCTCCCTTTCGACCTCGCGTTCCCTGTGACCACAACGATCGTGAATCGTCGTTTTGTGATGTCCCTTCTCCACGGGGACTATCCCTGACGACTTCAAAAGTAATTTTGAGAACTCCTTTAATTGAATTTTTGACAATCTTCCTCAATCCAACACCGGCTTCGTTTTGCAAACCCCACGTTAACGCTTGGTTTGTAAACCATTTTTCGGCGACTCTACTACTCAAAATCCAGTAATTTCCTCTTCTTCAGATTCATCTTCAATAGAGTCGACAAATCTTCCGTCGCCATCGGAACTGACGAAGGCACTCAATAGGGCAATCATCACATCCATCTTTTGATCGATTCTCGTGTAAATCGTCTTCATCTTGTTGTGTTAAAAAATAAAAAATTCAAGGAACGAACTTTACTCTTGATACCAAATTTGATAGAAACTAATGTTGCAGAAGCGATCTCTACGAAAATAAAACTAAATTGAACTTTTATTAATCTCTCTCAATTGATCTCCCTAAAAAAAATACCTTTACTAATCTCAAACTCTCTCAATACTCACCAAGAACTAACTTACCCTACTCTCCACAACTCTTCTTTAAAGGAAAGTGTATCCTTTATTTTCTCCTACTAATTAGGCATTAACATGTATCCTTCTAATTAAATAAAATAACTCAAATAAAGCATGAATAGCTAAAATAGAGAGTGCACTCAAGAGGTGCACGGAAACAACCCCTCCCCCACGACCTATCAAACATGATTGAATTAAAGTTCGTTTTTGAAGAAAATCAATCTCTCTAAAATAAAAGTAAAAAAATTGGCAAATTTCATGTTGTAACTAGTAATTAGAAGTAACAGGTATGCGGATAATAAAGATCAATAGATCGGCAGTCAAGAAACAACATTTTTCATATGTTACGTCATTTAAGTACTTATCATTCATTTCCATTCACAAAACCCATCCAATCGCACAAGGAAGGAGTAAGGTCTCAAAGAGCTTTTCCAATATTTTTTCTAAGTGGCTTGCTCCACCATGTTTTGAAAAATGAAATAAAATCATGTTCATTTAAGAGACAAAAGATAAAGAAAATGATCCCACACCTATACACCGTAATCAGACAATGAAATAGTAACTGGTGAATGGGCTCTTCCGCGAAGAAGGTACAAAGGCTCAACATATGTACCTCTTCGTCTAAGTTGATTTCTAAGTTAACCTCCAATAAAAAGACAACTTAGGACGGAAAATCTTTTCTCCAAACCAAGCATCACGAAAAGTTTGTCCATTTTCATTTGTCTTCACACATCTGAATTCTACCTGAGAACTTTTTGAATCATAAAGCAAGATCATCTAACTCCATATCAAAATTACCTCTCAAGAAATAGAATTTCCAACTCGTCGTGTTCCCCTCCATTTCATAAAAGTCTTAATTCTCCCAAGTTTTAAATCACAAGTATTTAAAGAAAAGGACACACAAGAGCCAGTTGTCTTTAGTTACATCATACATTGTGCTAAAAAGTAATTTTATCCCTGCTCCCAATGTTAACTTCAATGCCTTCTTTAAACTTGTCTCATGTGCTGAAAATTGATCTAATAGCCCCACGCCATATGTAATGTTAGGCTTATTCAGGAGCCATACGTGTTCCTCAATCCCAGCCATAACACATCAATATCATTACAAATCTCCATAACCCCTTTCCAAGCAATTATGTATTCATCTATGTAAAAAAATCTAATCCCAATCTGCTAACTTCTTTTTCCATACAAAGTGTATCTTGTTTTGGTAGATGGAGCATAAAAGTTCCTTCGGTGCCATCCCAAAAGAAATTCCTAACAATCCTCTTAAACTTTGATGTCACATACATGGAGAAATTCCTTCGGTGTATCTTGTTAGGATAGAAAATAAAGTGGTAAACGTGACAACATACTCTTAGCAAGGATAAGACAACTTCTTTTAGATATCGTTCTTTTTCACAAGGCCAACTTCTTGTTGTTGAAACGTTCGATAACCGGATCTCAAATCTAAACACAACTTCAATATATCCCAAAAGGCATACCAAGATAGGTGGTAGGTAAGATTTTTGTTTCGCAATCCAAGTGGTTAAATTCCCAATGTCATGACTATTTTCATCCCCTTTAAGGCTCTTTTTCAAGTTTACACGTAAACCTGTACCCAACAAAAAGGTCAATAACATAAAGCAAAGATGTCTCCCTCTGATCATGCCCTTCGAAGAAAATGGTATAATTTGCGAATTGAAGGTGAGTAATCTATGGCGCCTCCGTATTAAACTCTTGCAGTAAGCCCAAGTTTATTACCCTATAAGTTAATCAGCTTTCGGCATCCCCTGCCACAATAGAGAAGAAATAAGATAAAGGGTTTGTCCTCCTTAAGCCTCCATCAACCGTAAACCATGAACTTTATTGTCGATATACAAACATATATCCAATTTCTCCATTTTTTACCAAATTCCATTCTCTTAAAAACATTTAGTATAAAAAAATCCACCTGGCATAAGCCTTCTCAAAAGCAATATTGCAAACCACCCTTAGAACTCCCTCCCTCAACCTAGAGTCTTGTAACTTATTACCAATAAGAACAGCTTCAAAGATCTATCTATTCGGGAGAAGAAGAAAAAAATCTCAAAACCACCTTCAATAAGAGAGATCCAGTTTTAAACTTGAGTGTTGAATTTAGGAATATTCATATTTGCAATCCAAATTTTTCAAATTGATAATTGATTTGGTAAAATTTGAAGCTTCCGCCATAATTCCTCCTTCGCCTTCATCTTAGTGCTGCTAATAAATTTTTCATTTCCAAAAGAGATATGACAATCGCCATGAAATGTAAAACAAATGTAAGTCAAGAAAGGTGGCTTAAGCACTTCTAGTTAAGAATAATGACAAACAGTGAGAAGAATGCTGTATGCTCTTGGCAAATCGAAGACTTCACAAGGTGATACTAAAAGGATATATTTCATTGATTAAAGCAACAGCAGAAATAGTCAAAGACATAATAGGGGCATCAATCGTCAGCTCTGATGCGGAAGACAATGTATCACGAACCAGAATTCTTCTTATTGATTCAGTCTCTAAGAGGAATAGGTATCGTCCAATTCAGGTTTGAACAAGTATTGTGCTATTTCAATTTCAAATGAAGATAACTCTGATACCGTTTAATTATGTATGATCTTATTTTACTTTTCTGATATCACGCTACCATGATAAATGGAAACTGATAGATAACTCTGATGATTATCCAAAAATTATGAAATGCAGAAGGATAGAAATTAAAAGACGTCATGGAATTAGAAAGTCAATAATCCAAAGGCATGATTGAAAGAGTAAAGGCTCACCTCTGCAGATTTCTTTGGCAGTACTAACCGCCCAATCCGGCCAGCATCACTTGCACTTAGGATCTTCTCAAACAAAGGCGTGATGACAGAAGTTGAGCTTAAGATAGAGTTAAGGCTTATAATGTACAGAAGAAAATATGATAGTTTCCTTGGTCAATTCATAAATATCAAAATAAACTACCAAAACAAGAAACAAAAAATTGATAATGGATACTTTCCAGAAATTAGTTGTAGCTCTTGATCTCTTCTCTTTGGCCAATATCGAGGAATTAGCTGATTCCGTACCTCAGAATCCCCTCGAGATTTTTCATTGTGCATTTGACTTTCTCTGGACGAATCTACCCCATTCTTCGAAGTGGAATAGAACTGTTCGGCTATTGGTGGCCGAGGAGTTTGGAGTTGTGATTGAGTTTTAGAAACCTTATCCAATCCAATTTTGTTAACAGGCGATGCATGAGATGTAGGCCGCAGAGAAAACTTAAGAGTTGACATCTCATGATTTGAAGTGGATGTTTGTACACATGAATTTGGATGGGGCTCATAGGTCGGTCCTGAAATAAGACTATTCAATCCAGGTTCAGCAATCTCCAGCATTCTTGTATCCACTAAACTATTCTCTAGATTCACTACTCTTTCAGAAGGATCTTGAAGTATCTTATCTTCATTGTCGACTCTAAACGGCATCCAGGGATGCAATCCAGATTTCCAAACATTGAGTGGTTGCCGCCATTGTTCAACCACTCCACTTGGATGAGGGCCAGGAGTCAAATTTCCCCTAGAGATGTCTCTAGGCCTATCAGAAACAGCCGAAAATAAAGCTGATGGTTGAATTTGATTGGAAGCCTGACAAATATATTTTGAAAAAATCAACATATGAGTTGGTGATCTGTTACTAATCAAGCTCAAAACAGCATAATAAATTTGGTATAGTTCAAGCTTGAGACAGCATTGAAGAAGCATCTCTTTCAAATCAAGAAACTATTTTTACAATGAACTTAGTAAGAAACATTTATTTGAGAGACAAGGAGACATACTGCTATGTGTTTATTAGCAAATGAAATTTTAATCATTTTACAAAGAAAAGTGACTTTGCTCGGTCTAGATGCACATAAAAACTCCTAAAGAAAATGAAGAGCATAGAAAAACGAGATATGGAAACTGGAGTCGGATTTCACAATACCATTTGGTAACAAACTCCTCAAACAAAATATACATGAGCTCCTTATATTTACTACTATAACAAAAGAATAACACCTTTAAAAGATTATGCCTTCGCCTTTTTGAAAATTCTCAAGTTTACCCCTCCATCATAGTTTTACACAAGAAATTGTTTTAATTCGGATATTAAAGTAAGAAAACAATTTATTCTAATTCAAATATTAAAGTAAAAAAGCGGAAACGCTAAAGAGCACACATGTCTTCACAAGCGTCACTCTTGAATGTTAGTTAAATATTATACAGCCATTACAAGCATTCTATGACTTTGGATAAACACTGTAGCAGCATCACACAATACATTTACATAAAAATAAAACTCTACCTAATAATTAGTACATTACCATATTTTTATTGCATGCAGACACACTACTAGTAATCAGAACTATAGTGACACTTGAAATAATAATAATAACGACTACTAATAAAAGAGACCATTAACTTCGAAAGAATAAAAGTCATCTTGTTTTCCTTCGATAACTATACTTTCACAACCCAAGTGCCCAGAGAAAAAGTAAAAGGGATATGTTCCCCCTTGAAGACAAGCCTTGCATTTGGAGAGGCCTCTAATAATGATGGGCAACATTCATTATAAACATAACGACACAACGACGCAGACCAAACTCGAGAAGACTACATACATTATGATGACGCCGCTAGAAGACATAACGAATGAAACAGTAGCAGACACCATTAGAGGATGCAGTGATGGCCATGGTTTCAGGGTGGAAGTGATCATAGGTTTGGCCCGAAAACCGGTTGAAGAAACGTGAACATTGGTCTCTCCACTCTTTATATTGTTATGGAAATGAAAAAGTGCAGGGTCTAAGATCTAAAATTTCAGCCTCCAATGCTTATGTGGTAAGGAAATACAATCCTCACTTAATGCATAGTCTAGTGGTTGCCTGCGACTATGTCACTCATTGTCAATTTATCTCTACCAAAGGGTTGCCCGCTGCCCTCAGCACCCCACTCGACATACCTTCAGCCCTCTACCGCTCCCAAAAAAATAATCCCCTTACCCAACGTGCCTTCAGCACTTGAACATACTATTTCGTACACTTAATATTCAACAAAAATACAATTTGAAAGATATCGGCAAGAACTATCCAAAAACAAGTGTTTTCATAAGTTAAGAGTACATGGTAAGAAGCATCATTATTTAATGTAGTGTGATACGCCATATCCTAACAGGTGTCCTAAGTCAATCGATGGATGAATCCAACATCTAAGTGGCGATATCCACATATGCTATATTGTTAATGGACCGATTCCAGATGGGCCTAGATAACCCAATCCACTAGATTTACTCGCATAACAAGTGTGGGTTCAGATTAGGCCACGTTTGTTACTACATAAAGGGAGTGGATCCGTGGACACTCATTTTTGGGACACTCTTCTAGACACTCATCTATTAGTAACACATAAGGATGATTAAAGCGATTATTTCTTTATGGATAATAGCTCCGCACCTTGAAGATCATCGTCACAGAAAATCAAGTTATTACACATTTTTTTCAATATTAAAAAAAGATTTGAAGTACAACAAATTGTACCCCTTTTCTAAATTTTAAAGTTGTACATTATGGTGTTGGAATGTTGGAATGACCAAATAATCTACAAGGGATGATCTCAATGGTAAAGAAATTGTATCCATACAAATAAATTTTCTTTAATCGTCTTTAAATGGTCCTAATGATTGAGTGTCTAAGGAGTATCCAGAAAAGGAGTGTCCACGGATCTTCTCCCCTACATAAAATCTCTACATATACATGTCGTACGGACCACCTTTACGGTATTAATATAAGTAGGTTATAAATATATAGAGGTAATACCTTAAACTCTATGGTAAAGTTGGGACCATGGATTTTTATTAATATAGATAGATTACTAACTTATGAAGGATAAAAATATGGAGGCTTTACTGTGTTTCAATAGATCCACTAGCGTCAATGAAAAAAATTATGTCGTGAACTTGGTCCAGTATATCATAAAGTATGATATCTCCAACTATATTACTCCTATTTTATTTTACATTTTGCTACCAGAGGTTCACCGAGTTTATAAATTGTCACTACATGCCCCAGTACTACTCTGGACCCGTCGCAGACCCCCACAGTCTGCATGTTTTGTTTGAGTCAAGATTATTACTCATGGGTGGCCAGTGTTGGGGGTGTTGAGATTCCAGGACCTCTGCTTCGTGAATCCTGATGTATGATCCCTCTTTTGTACAACCCCCATTGGTTACTTAAAATAGAATAACAAGAGAAAAATATCACTCGCTTGCCTTAATGAAGTTAGTCCTTGCACATGCCATGCAATCAATTCCTCCAGCATCCAGGAGAACAAATGCATGGGTCGAAACGATACATCCAGAGTGTAGCCTCTGCAAGGGAATTGTTACATTAGACAGCTCAACATAAATAGCTCCAAAAGTAAGGAACTAACCCAGATGTGACAAAAAATTATATTATGTCTTCATTCAGCTATTAAATACATTCAGAAAACAACATTTTTCTACTAACCTTTCGGCAAGATGCACAACTTCTCCAGCCATCATCATCTGCATGAAATGACTCACAGAATCTCCCTGTCTCGTAAACAAAACTGTAACAATATAGAAGTATAGTCACATATACAGAAACAATTTGATCAGAAAAGAAGCAAGCATTGCATATGTATTACCCAACATTACAACAACAAAAAAGAGAAGAAGGACAACTCAAAAGTCTCCAATTTTGATAAATACGCCCTAGAAAATGTAGTCATTAGTGAATTGAAATATTGTCGAGTGTTTTTACTTATTAAGTCGCCAGCTTACACTTTATCTCAAGTAAATAAGTTAGCAACACGAATCCATTGATCAAGCCATGCATGTACTCTACTATATAATGAAAGCGGGAAAAACCGTGGAAAAAAAAATGTGAAAGAGGATATTCCTAGTTTTGTTAAATAAATCAAATAGTTTTCCCACACCCAAAACCCCGGTATTCGAGCATTTGGGGTGCTTTTTCATCTCATTCGAAAAACCTCCCACGCTTCAAAACCAAAGAAAAAACTCCAAAATAACCATTTGGGGGTGCCTCTAATTAACTCAAAATACCAAACAAATCATTATAATTAATCAAACACCATACTTCCACAAAAACCTCCCTCCATACTTTCTTCCTCTAATTAAACTAATACATCGCATTTACCTAAAACAACCATAAACCCTTCCTCCCTAACGCTTTAAACAACAACAATCACCCATAATTGCCAAAAACAACAACAAATCATAATCAACAAAAATTAAAACATACGAAATCATGCAAAGAGATGAGAAGAAACTCTTACCCGCATCGGTCACAGAGCTCAACGTAATTCCCATTTCGAAGTCTCCACCCTCTTCTTGGTCTCTCCGGTACTGTTTCTTTACAGTAAGGGTTGAAGCAGATCTTTGTTGAAGATGATGAAGACGACGTCATTAGAGAGGGTTAGTAGAACCCCTAAAGAGGAGGGAGGGAGGGAGGGAGAGAGAGAGAAATGGAGATTTTAGTAATAATAAGAGAGAGAATCGTAAACACGACGGACGTGTGTTTGCTTTACTTAATTTTTGGCTTTCGGTTTTGTTTCTTATTGAGGAGGTCGAAGTCGTAGTCGTAGTCGTGGTCGTTGTCATAAACATTTTTGGATAAATGTTTTTTTTTATGTTGCTTCTTTTGCTATGTGATGATGAATAGTGTGTACGGTGTACCTTATCTAAAGTGAAGTTTAAGACTAATTTGCTCGTATGATGATATGGTGTCGCAAATGATGAAATCAGGGGAGAAAGAGAAGGTGATTTGAGTTTGATTCGAAACTCAAAAATAAAATTGATCCGCTTTTAATCAATTTATGTTTTCTATTTCAAATTAGAAAGTTGTCTTACATACAAAGAAAAAGAAAATTCCACAACCATTTTTGCTACATGGCAGCAAATTGCTAGAAGATTAGAGGTTGATTCGTTGATCCTCTCCGCTAAGGTGGAGAGGATTTCATTTCTATCATAACTGAAGATCATTGCAGATAATAATGTAAGTACACATACATTGCAATTACGCCAAAGGTCAAGCATGTATGTATGTCAAGATTAATAATCAACAAAAACAATAAGCAATTTGTCTGTAAGTAATACTCTGTCCTTTTTCCTTAAATTCATTTACGAGAAGAAGAAAAATATACAAAGAATACAATTATAGTGATATCTCTTGTAGTAAAACGTCCAATCAAATTTGAAATTTAAAGCAGAAATCTGAGCAAAATACCTCAGTCTGCTCTAAATCTAATCAATCGATGCCACCCATTCCAATGAAATATTTCATTCTTGCACATCCAACTTATATCAAACTATTCTAGATCCTTGCTGCCTGTTAGATGTGAAGTGTCTTCCCCCCTAGAACTTAATTGATGCTTGAATAGAGGAAATGTTGGTGGTTATGGATTTATGAGCATTGCGATTTCTAGAAAGATAGATTGATGCTTGAGAAAAACTCTACATATTTCTCAGTGGTAGAGGCGGTGGTAGAACGATGCTCATGAAAATTATACAGACCTCGCTTATATGGACTAATTTCCAGGGAGTAGGTAAGTCATTACTGACATTTGTATGATAACTCAATAAAAGAAAATCTAAATACTTAATATTTACAACTTGGGTATTAAAGAAATTTCAAATTATAGTTGTAGATAACATTCATACCAAAAGTTACAAGATCTTTTCATGAGACAGTCAAAATCATTAATTTAATGATGATATCTTTATTTTCTATTATCTTCATTTTTATACAAGTTTAGTACCTTGTTCTGTTTACCATATTAATTAAAAATATTCATTTCTTACAATAGAGATCGATTTTATTTAATTCATGAGATACTCAAAATTATTTACTTAATGATGATAGCTTTATCTTACATTCTATTCATTTTTTTATGAGTTTAGTGACTTTTTTACCATATTAATTAAAAGTATCCAATTAGAATAAAAATCGATTTTATTCATTTCATTAACGATTTATTTACTTTAATATATTATTGGCATTTATTATTATTTGATTTCTTAAAAAATTTACCCATATGTAGAGCTTACGATTTTCACATTGATACTTCTAAAAACATAAAGTTCTACTTCAAGTTCAGTTAATATTTCTGACGGAATCATCCAGGAAGGGAAGCATTTTTTACATGAACAAGGCTGTCTATTTTATATAAGTTTCACGGTGATGTGTTTAGATGCTGTGTTAGGTTTCAGTGTAATGTGTTTGGTACAAAATATAGCAATGAAATCACCTCATATATACGTCTTCAATCCTTGATGGTGCACACGGGAATGAAAATGGCTAGGGCTGGATACATCCCTGCTACATGTAGGAAAATGTCAAGGCCTAACACTATTCTTCCTGGATCCTTTTACATCGAGCAGAGAGGTCACTCTTAATATTCAAGAGGATAGTGTCACCTATTGGCAACTATTTGTTCTTTATAGTAACTACAGAAGAAAAATAAAACCTGCATGTGCTCTAATTTCTCCAAAATTTTAACAATACATAACATATAATTCATAGATTTTGGTTCAAGAGACTCTGATGTGAATCGTCGCCAAATAGTCGTTCTCACCGTTGACACCAGGGGCGGAGCCAGGATTTCATGTTTGTGTGTGTGTGTGTGTGGTGTGTGTGTGTGGGGGGGGGGGGGGGGGGGGGCGCGAAGGTAGTATGATGAATTATATTAGGGTATCGGGGCGGAGCCCTCAAAAAAAAAATTGGCCATTTAACGGTATTTTAAGCTTAAAAATTCAAATTATACAGACTCACTTCACTCGTAAAAAAAATTGAAGTTTTTTGCGGCAATGACATGATCAGCTTAAAGGTGAAAAAATTATCAAAATAAGTTTTTTATTTTGATGACATCAGGAATTGAACCTTAGGCTCTTGGATTATGAGTTCCTCACTTTACCAGTTGAACTAACTTTCGTTTATGTCATTAGAACAAAGAAAAATGTACATATATATATATATTTTAATTTTTATATACCTATATAGGTACTTTTTAACAAAATTCTTGGGGGGGGCGATTGCTCCCCCCGTAAATCCGCCCCTGATTGACACATTATCTTTATTTATGTTATTTTGATTCAAGCATCTCCATTGCTGGATATGCTAAGTAGATTTTAGGGACTTACTTGTTTAACCATAACAAAAGAAAAGTTTTTTCAATTTTAGTAGAATTCTATTTAGATTAGAATCTCTTGTGTTATTCTATAAAAGGGGAGGCCTAGGTTATTTGTTCTTCAGTTGTTTTTAGTAGTTATTTTGTTTATGAAAAGAAGTTGAGTTCTTCTCAAATAAACCCTAGTTGAGATCTAGTCATATTTAGTGTTAAATCAAATACGAATTAAGCTTCCGCATTCGTAGATTTACATTAATTGGCATCAGAGCCGCATTTACATCCCCGGTGTAACAAGTTTCAAAAGCAAAATGCCTCGTAGAAGACCCGCGGCGACAAAAACTACACTCGCTCAAGATGTAGGGAAATTGACGGAAAGACTCAATAGGCTTGTTAAGACTTTGGGTACGTGAGCCTTCATGCCCCCCTAATCAAACGACGATTTTACCGTCAATTTACAACGACTATCCTGAAGATTGGAGCACCACCGCAAAGACCGGTGAAACGGAAACCCCGTTTATACGTCTTCCCGTTGATAGCGACGCGAGATCGAAAACCCGTTGTTTGATACGGCGAACAAAGAGACGTCGACAGTCTTGGAAGGTCCGGTCAATGACCTACCATCACCGACAGTAAGTTCGCACCCGAAGGCAGCGCCGAACGGCGTCCAATTTTTTCCCGAATCCACGATAAAAAACACCGCCGCAATTTACGATATCGCGAGGATTCGCGATAAAGAAGATGTCGGAGTTCATTACGGGGTCTAGTGGGTATCCCTAATCAGAGCTTTGGCAGGTAGTTCAACTGCTAATGGTGGTTCGTCGCCGCCGATAACGAAGATTTCGATGCTGATTTTGGAAATGTTCTCGATGGAGGACTCGGGGAACTCCGGGGAAGCTTAAAAGCACATGAGCATGACCACTTTGCTTTATCTTCGAAGCAGACTCTTCAACAAACCCCACGATTTTTACTCCATACTTCAAAATTTGGCGGGAAAATATTAAGTAAACAACTGCACACACATGGGCAACACAAGCAAACAACAATTTGTGCAAAGCCAACTCCAACAGCTTTGGATGCTCAAAACCATGGTCCGACCCAGGTTCAAACCCAAGCCTAACATAGCCACATCATCAGGTTATGCTTCGAGCCAGCGAGTCGGCCTGAGCCACTCAAGCCGAAGCGAGTCAACCTAAGCCACTCAAGTCAAGCCGAACCAGCTCCAACTTAAGAAAACATCTCCAATAGTTTTGTTACCAATGGAGCTCCAGCTGTTCAAAATCAAACCAAGTCAAGTCAGTGCCAACAAAGCAGCTCCAGTAGTAGCTCTCAATCACCGTGCCACGCAACAATGGATTAAAGAGACATGCGCAACACGAGATGCAGATAAATCTTATCCAACATCTCTGTTCACACATGTTACAGTCCGATTTATCCCAACATTTGATTCGTATGAGGCAGATGATGGCCCTAGGCAAAGAATTATTTCGAATGTTGACCCGTTTTGGGAAAGCTTCGTAGCAGGTTTCAAGGAGCAGACCACAGTATTTTTCAACGTAGGGATGTTGGATGTTGGTGACAACATCGTACCTCCACACTTGTGTACAACTTTAGTTTACGGTAGATTTCGCGGTATAATTCAAAATTTGAAAACGGGTATGCCATATCATAAAGTTTCGCGTTCCGTGATGTTTCGAAAACTTGTCGATTTCGTGGTCGAAATCTTCCGCAGGAGGGGAGGAGGGATTTGATGTGAATCGTCATCTAATAGTCGTTCTCACCGTCAACGCATTATCTTTATTTATGATATTTTGATTCAAGCATCTCCATTGCTGGAAGTGCAAAGTAGATTTTAAGGGTTTGGTTGTTTAACCAACACAAAGTTAAAGAAGAAGTTTCCCCAATTTAAGTAGAATTCTATTTAGATTAGAATTAGGGTTGTTAATTTTAATCCCTCTTGTGTTCTATAAAAGGGAAGGTCTAGGTAACCCTAATTCTAATCCCCTTGTGTTCTATAAAAGAGAGTTTAGGTTATTTATTCTTCAGTAGTTAGTAGAGTTATTTTGTTTATGAAAGAGTTGAGTTTTCCTATAAATTAACCCTAGTAAATATCTGGTTCAAACTTAGTGTTAATCGAATACGAATTAAGCTTCCGCATTCGCAGATTTACATTAGACTCACTTATGTTACGACATTATATACGGTCACGGGCTTTGAGATTTATGTTACCTATAACCCCATCGCCATTGTAACAGCAATGCCTAGCACACCATTACTAATTACTGCAAAATTTTACCAATCTAGTACTTGGAACTAATGTTGATTAAACAGTTAAATCAACAGAAGTTTACTACATAAGAAACAATTAATAACACAACTTTGACTGAAATGAAAATTCCTTCCCAATTAATTACTCAATTCTCATTGGAAAAAAGAAACCCCGTGATCATCATGTATGCTCTCATATAACAAATAGATACCCTTTGGCTATACCAAGTACAAACAACAACTTTGTTTTCTTTGATATGTCTATACAGAAAATTCCGTCGAAAACCATGTATAGAATGAATACATTGACAAATACAATATACACGATACATGAAGACAAAATATCATGTAGGAGAGTAAAGTGTAGCCAAACCTTGATCTACAATGATATGCATTGGACCATAGGTCATCAGGTTGCTTTGCTCACACTTGTAAGTTCCCTCCCCTCTAGCCAGGACTTCCCCATCCGAGTCTATTATTCCCCCTTTTGCTGGTTCTCCTGTCCGCTGACCAGGCTCCAGAATAAATGCCTTCACCTGTATATTTTGTAGCCAAAGGAAAAATATAATGAGATTTGTACCAAAGTATTATAATAGGTTAATCCCTTTTTCTCGTTACAATCTAATTACTATCACTTTGGAAATTCTTCCGGATTATTAATTAAAGAATCCACCACCATGGTGAAGCTATAATGTTAGTTATATAAATTAAGTACCTTCAGATATAATACATGTGGTGATTTCACATGGCTTCCATCGTTCAGTTTGGTCATCATTGATAACACTGCTGACTTCGAAGAATCCCTCATTATGACTAAATCCAAATAACCGTCTGAGAACTGTATATCAACCAGAAGAAAAGGAAAAACAGGATGAAGGATCATTCGCTAATAGAAAGAATCGTGAAAAGATAATCTAAGTTGAGTGTCTTAATTCAGTTTTCCCACTTGATTTTAATAAATTGAGAATTAGCTGAAAAAAGACGTGAAATAAGACATACTGAGTGACATTGGTCATAGAGAACAATCGACAGATGACTTTTAGCAAAGATGATCACACCATTATGGAGATGATCCTCACCATATATCATCTAACCACATTGAATATGGAGTTTGCAAAAGAAAACCAACCTGGGCATTGGGTGCAGCCATCGTATCTTCACTTGCCCAAGGTACATTATGAAGCCAAACTGATACAAATGGTCCATTAATAGTTCTCCACTCCAATTCCTCCTTGTAGACCTTAGGTCCCTGATAACCATGCCGTGGAACCTTGACGGTATCCTCATGAATTTGACCATTAATGTCATTGGACCTTCCATTCTGGGCACTAGGTTCGCCATAATCTTCATACCCAGGTGCAGGTAGGAATAAAACACGTCCATTATATTTCCGTAGACGAAGTACTCGCAGAAGTCCCTGAAAGAAAAATTCACAAAAAATGTTGTCAAGCAAACAATGATGCTCTTACTATGATTTAAAAAAAATCCACATAAGCCTATATATTGGTAGTAGTCAAAACTAATCTGGCCAAAACTATATATATGCATTTGTATGAAAGTTATAGGAAGTACCTGTAATAATAAATAATAGGTAAAAGTGTAAATATGCTAAGTATACATACATAGAAGTCTAGGCGAAAGCTTCCCATCCATCGATATTTCTCAGACTCAATATCTATATCTGCCACAAGACCTGAAGAAAACAAATAATAATCCCATTATAAAGACTAGAGGATTATTAAGTTAAGCCTAACTCCCAGAGAGAAAAATGTAAACAAGTTTTTAAGTAAACTGATTTCTGAAAAATTCAGATGGAACAGAAAACAGCATATGCATATAATTCCCATAGATATAATTATTTTCCTTCTGTATCAGCAAAAATTCAAATACAGGAAGCATTTAGACGTACCCCATGCAAGCATTAAGACACTAAAAAATCTGATGTCCCCTTGAAAGATAGTAGAAACATCCAGAGAACGTTTATGACCTGAAAGTAATAGACACAGTTTGAGATATTTATATGTTCTGTAAATAAATGAGATCTTATAAATAAATAAATCGAAACAACTGGAGGGGAGTACAAGGCTAAGGTGGAGCCACCGCCAAGTACACACAATATAAAGGGACAAGATTAAAAATGGAAGGGAAAAGACTTAATAGGTTCACATGCTATGGGAAGTAGAAAAACAGACCATGATAAATAAGCATAAAAAGTAACCTCGAATAATTGCAAGCATAGCATTAGTCACAGAGCAAGGGTCACCTACTGAATCCATTAATGATTTTACCATGCCATTGCCTGTACCTGCATTCAAAGAATTGCATTTTCCAAGTCAAGGAGGTAGTATTTACTTTATAGTCATACAACAGCATACTAGAATCATCCCAAAAGAAAGAAAAGAGGAAAGGAAACAGGAGAACACAAAAAGTGTGTTGGTTCATGAAAAGCAAAGGAAAAAGAAAACCATTTTCCACGGAATTATTTTTTCGTGAAGATGGTAGAAGATAAAATCATAAAAAACTAATTTCCTTTGTTTAATTGGACATGCGAAAATGACAAAAAAATATTAAAATAAACTTAATTGCAAGAAATAATACATTTCAAGGACCGATTTATAGATTTACAATTTACAATTTAAGTCTGACTCTGAGTAATGCGTATAAAAGCTATCGTTTATGGTGGAGAATTGGCCCATAGGGTTCAAAACTTTAAAATGTCATGAAGGGGCGACTGACACCAACATCATCAACTGTTCAAGGCTGACCTTGAAATTTCAAGAAGCGAAATTATCTGTATTATCAGCTACCATAGCCCAAAACAGTCTAGCAGATTTCTTGTTCTCTACTGTGTAGAGAGTTTCTGTCTACATTTTTCTTTCTAAAGTTTCTGTATCTCAAGGACGATTTTTTTTCCATCTGAATTTTTTTTATCCAGATCTTCTCTCACGGTCTCACTAGATTTTCATAACCTTGACTTTAATCGTTCCATTACGCTTTGCTGTCTATAGAGGTTCTCTTCTTATTTCTTTATTTTTCAGATTTTCCTAAAGCTCCACTTTTTCTCGATATATTTTCTCTACTGGGTTTACATTGTTTTCCCGAATTTTATCTATCACAGTTACACTCCAGAGTTTCTTTTTCTCCAAAAAAAAATTTGGCCAGATTTGCTCTTTATTTTTGTAATTCTTTACCTTGCTCCATAATAAGGACTTTGCAGCTTTTCTGGTTGCTATAACTACATATGTTCCCTTTCTTTTCAATATGAGAGTATTACAGTTTCAGCAATAAAAGAAAATGTTGTTTCCACAGTGAGACCTGTGAACATCTTGTCTATCTTCAAGATTTTGGAAATGAGAGTTGTCTGCAAGGTATTTTTTATCCAGACTGCAAACTTACAAATAACTCTCACTGCTGATTTTTGAATTAAATTGGCACCTCTAATTGGGGGATAAGAAACTTTCTTTGATTTTCAGTTACTATGACTTCTTTTTTTCAAGGATAAGATAGATGGCCTTTTTGTCTCCACCTCTTTATTTTTGTATTTCTTTACCTTGCTCCATAATAAGGATCTTGCAGCTTTTCTGTTTGCAATAACTACATATGTTCCTATTCTTTTCAATATGAGAGTATTACAGTTTCAGCAATAAAAGAAAATGCTGTTTCCACAGTGAGACCTGTGAACATCTTGTCTATCTTCAAGATTTTGGAAATGAGAGTTATCTGCAAGGTATTTTTTATCCAGACTGCAAACTTAAAAATAACTCTCACTGCTGATTTTTGAATTAAATTGGCATCTCTAATTGGGGGATAAGAAACTTTCTTTGATTTTCAGTTACTATGACTTCTTTTTTTCAAGGATAAGATAGATGGTCCTTTTGTCTCCTCCTTACCATATGTCTCTACTTTAGTACTTTGTTCAATCAACACAAGTCATCTTCATGTAAAGTAACTGAAGACACTAAAAACTCAAGATAGTTATAGGCTATTTAATCCTCCAACACGTGTTTAAACACATGTTAGGGAAATTAACTATATGGGCAGGATTATTTTGGAGATAAAGCAAACACCTTAAAACAACCTACGGTAGAGAACAAACATCTACGAGCTGGGAAGCGGAGAATAGTGTCCAAGTGGCTTGGATTCATTTGATTTAAAAGGCTAGAGACCTCAGAAGAGAAAATGACTCCTAAAAAGCTAAGATGGAGATTAATAAACTAACCTGCTCCAACCATTCCAAGAGGCATTTTTATTGCAGACTCCCAATCATCTCTTTGTAGAAGTCCATTCACTACCTACTACACAATGCAAAGCTTGTTAGAAAGAGGAGATACCATAAACTAAACATAGCATTAGACCCTAAAACCAACAAAACAAAGAACAATCCCTTATGTACTGTGTGGTTGTGAAACACAAGACTTCTATGTTTAATGACAAGCTTTTTAGAATAAACTAAGAAGTATTATAATAGCACACGATACTGTTGGGTGTGCACTCGAACTAAGGATTGCCGAAGAAATCAGGAAATTGTCGAAGTCGTTCGAACGAGCTTCAAAGTCATTCGAACGAAATCTCTGTTTTTCGCGGTTTTGAATTTGATTCGTCAATCTTGTTCGAACGAGCTTGGATGTCGTTCGAACGAGATGTTATGTTTCTAGGGCTGGAGACCAATTATCGCAAAGTCGTTCGAACGAGCTTGGCATAGGTTTGTTGTTATTCTGAGACGTTGGGTTTGCCTCGAGATCCGTTCTACTTGTATTTTTTGTTCCCTAGTATATAAAAAGGACTTAGGTTATTTTGTTAGCCTATCTTGGTGAGTTTAATTCTAGAGAGAAGTTTAGAGCTTGAAGAGACTCCATTAAAGCTTGAGAAGCTTGAAAGATCATTGCAACCTATTTGATTAACATAGTAAATTGTTCGGGGAGTGGTTTTTTATCCGCAAGGGTTTTCCACTTCCATCCTCTCGGAAAATCTTCGTGTCTTTATATTGTTCTTTGTTGATTTACTACTTGAGTTGGCGATTTCTGCGTATCGTTCTTGTCAGGGAAGAGAGAGTAGCTACCTCGACAGATACGTTGTACAACAACACAAATTCTGAGAACCTTTCATGGTTAGAAAATTCAACCTCAAGTCTCTGAAGAAAGATGTACCTTGCGATATCTTTCTTTTACAAAATAGTCAAAAAAGGACTGGCTTTTACAATCAGCAAAAGAGAAGCTATAATCCAAAAAACACATTGACTATGCATAGCTCACCTCAACCAAAACACCATCTCCACTCACACAAACGATCCCATCGTAACTTGAGAGATCCAGCGAATGGGCAATTTCTTTCGCGTGAAGCTGATATTCAGTTTCTAAGAGATAATATATTAATAAACACCAGAGCCCAACTAAATACACCAAGCTCCACAAAATGACACAAAAGCCCATAAATAAAAATAAAGAAGGGCTTCGATAAACAGTTACCTTTCAATGTGAACTTGATGTTAGCAGCTAGAAGGAGCGGCTTGACTTCGTCATAGAAAATCTCGGTGGCAGAGTTCTTTCCCCCAAAAGGGTTCACGATGATGAGCAACCTTTTCGGACGATCTGCCAAAAGAAAAGAGTGCGACAAATAATGTAAACTAAGCCCAAACTGCTAAAAATGACAATATTGAGTAAATATTTCAGATAAGAGAATTATTTGAGTGCTAAAACTGAAAGCTTTCTTTGGATAAAAGAGGGGCTTGTAAAGATGAAAAAGAGATTGAATTTACTGGAGTAAATATTATTGATACTCAATCATGTATTTATACAGGGAGATTTCTAATCATTCCTACAAGTTAGGAATTAGTTACTACATTATAGATTGTCTAGCTATAAGTTAGGTATTACAATAGGAAAGCTAATATACACATATCATCTATTCTTAGTATGGAAGATATGGAAGTTTGACTTCCTAACACTCCCCCTCAAGTTGGAGAGTGGATATCCTGCAATCCCAACTTGTAAACCATTAGGAACAAAGATCTCTTTCCCCAAGGGCTTGGTCAAGACGTTTGCTAGCTGATGTGCAGAATTTACATATCTTGTAGTCACGGAACCATCTTGGATCTTGTCTCTAATGTAATGGCAATCCATCTCAATGTGCCTAGTTCGCTCATGAAAAACTAGGTTGGCTGCAATGTGTAAGGCAGCCTTGTTGTCGCAATATAGCAAGGCTGATTCATGATGTGAAAGTCCCAAGTCCCTCAATAGATATCGGAGCCATGTCCAACTCACAGCAGGCTCCCGTCATTGCACGGTATTCCGCCTCGGCGGAAGAGAGTGAAACTGTTTGCTGTCACTTCGACCTCCAAGATATCAATGAATGTCCAAGAAAGACACAATAACCCGTAGTAGATCTCCTAGTGAGTGGGCAACCTGCCCAATCCGAGTCACAGTAAGCCCTCAACTTGAAATTACTATTCGAAGAGAAGAATAGGCCTTGGTCAGGTGCACCTTTTAGATATCGGACAACCCGGAGAGTTGCCTCCATATGAAGTCTTCGGGGTTGGTGCATAAATCTATTCAAGACATGTACAACATATGTTATTTGGCCTCGAAACAGTCAAGTAAATTAATATGTCGACTAATCTTCTATACCGACCAGGATCTTTGAACAAGTCGCTCTTGTCCGATAATTTCAAGCCTCGTTCCATAGGAGCATCAATAGGGGTTGCGCCCAACAACCCTGCATCCTCAATGATTTCTGATGCATACTTACGTTGGGAAATAAAAATCCCATTCTTAGAAGCAGAAACCTCAATACCAAGAAAGTATTTCAAATCACCAAGATCTTTGAGATGAAAATGACTATGCATAAATTTTTTAGTTGCAGCAATGCTAACAGGATCATTTCCAATAATCAGAATATCATCAACATATATCAAGAGAGCAGTAAAGGACTTGCCTTGTTTTCTGGTGAACAGAGAATAATCGGCTCGAGATTGTACATAACCAGCGGAGCGAATAGCTTCTGAGAACTTGGCAAACCACTGGCGAGATGCTTATTTCAAACCGTACAATGACTTAAGAAGGCGACACATCAAGTTTTCCTCCCCCTGTCGCCGAAGCCCTGGCGGTGGAGACATATATATTTCTTCAGCTAAGTCGCCGTGAAGAAAAGCATTGTTGACGTCCATTTGATGAAGGGACCAGCCACGAGCTGCGGCCAACGCGAGCAAGCAGCGAACTGAGATGATCTTGGTAGTGGGGGAAAAGGTATCCTGATAATCGACACCTTCTAGCTGAGTGAGGCCCTTTGCAACCAATCGGGTTTTGTACCTCTCGATAGACCCATCTGAACGGTGTTTAATTTTATACACCCATCTGCAGCCAATAGGTGTCTTACCGGCCGGGAGTGGAGTGAGAGACCAAGTGTCGTTGGCTTGGAGAGCCTGCAATTCGGAACGCATTGCTTCCTGCCACTCAGGATGAACGGCGGCTTCCGAATAAGACCTGGGTTCCGTGACATTACTGATTTGAGCAACAAAAGATCGATATGCAGGCTTATATCTGTGATATGAAACATAATTGGCCAGTGGATAGCGTATACCTTTGGTCGGACCCGACATTAAGGAGGTCGATTGGTCGGAGTAAACGTTGGAGCATACATAATCGTTGAGCTTGGCCGACAGATCGGTTTGGCGGCTGGAGCGACAAAGCGGAGCGGGTTCGGGATCGGGTTCAGATGAGAAGAGAGGTGACTATGGAGACGGATTGGGGAGTGGGTTTGATGAAGATTCCGGCGCAGTGGATGGTGGTGATGGACTTTCAGAGACGAAGAGAGAGGATGGGTCGCAACGATCGATTGGGTCAGAAGAAGTCTTGGGGCGGCGCGCGTATGTGCGTAGAATGGTCGGACGATGAGAAGATGGTGGCTCCGGCGGAAGAGAAGAGGCAGGCACGGGTTGTGGATTTGGAGAAGGAGGCGCGACTGCATGATCGGGAGGTGATGTGTTTGGATGAGAAGTGTTTGGATTGGAATCAAAAGAATAAGTGGCATCGTGGGTGACAAGAGGAATTGGACCAGAATCTGTGTTTGAAGGAGAAAGAGCAGAATTGGACTTGACAGATGCATAAGGAAAAATATTTTCGTGAAATCTCACATCGCGGCTAGTGAAAACTTTTTTGATCGACAAATAGAATAATTTGTATGCCTTTTGACCGATGGGATAGCCTATAAAAATTGAGGTCATGGAACGATGGTCAAATTTGTGAGAAGTATGAACATTAGTAGCATAGGCTAAACAACCAAAGACACGGAGATGCGAAAAAGAAGGCGGTTTTGAGTAGAGAAGTTCAAAAAGAGTTTTGAAGGAGAGAACTGGAGAAGGGAGTCGATTGATGATGTGTACAGCAGTAAGAGCACACTCACCCCAAAATTGGGTAGGGAGTTGAGCTTGAAATTTCAAATCTCGAGCTACTTGTAAGATGTGACGATGCTTGCGTTCCACAACCCCATTTTGTTGAGGCGTGTAAACATAAGAATGCTGAAAAACGACACCATTTTCTTAGAAAAAAGAACGAAGTGAGATAAATTCCCCACCATTGTCACGTCGAAAAGTCTTAATGTGAGACTCAAATTGAGTGCGAACATAACTGAAGAAGCGTTTTAAAAGTGATTGTGCTTCATCTTTGTGTCGCATCAAGAAAATCTATGTGAAACGTGTATAATCATCAACAATAGTAAGAAAGTAATAAGCACCAGAAAGAGAAGAATGTCACAATGAATTATCTCAAAAGGTTTTATAGAAGAAATTACACTAGAACTAAAAGGTGAACGACTCTACTTAGCCAAAGGACATATAGGGCAAACATTATTGGACTGAACGAAAATTTTTAAATAGTTCTTGGCAATGAAACTTAAACGAGGAGGTGATACATGGCATAAGCGGTTATGCCAGAGATCGGTGGATGAGATGGTGAGATTGCAGGCTGGTCGGTTTGTGGGTGAGGAAGAGTTAGTCACGGATTTCTTCGTCGCTAGTGCCACCAAATAGTATAGTCCGTCACGTTGTTTACCCAAACCAATCATCCTCCTCGTAGCCAGATCCTGCAAAATACACCAATAAGGGAAAAAAGTTATTGAACAATTCAGGCCTCTCGTCAGACGACTAGACGACCGACTAACTGACATCAAATCAACTTTAAATGTAGGTACACAGCACATCATGCAAATAATAGACGGAATTAAGAGGCAATGATCCTTTTGCAATAATATTAGTTTTTTCTCCGCTAGGCAGTAGTACGGGAGGCAACGAGCAATTTTTATCTTTGCGGAAAAATAATTTAGATGATGAAGAAATATGATCCGTCGCCCCGCTATCAATGATCCAACTGCGGGAAGCGACTTTAGACAAACCTGGCTTGGTTGTAACATTTGCTTGAGAGCTAGATCCTTCATTTTTGTTGTCAAGGAGCGATAAGAGCTGCTTCAATTGAGCCTCCGAAATCCCAACAACTTGGTTTCCGTCTTCTTTAGAAAAGCCCTCGGACACATGATTAGCTGAAGGCTTGTTATTGTTGTTGAAGCGTCATTGCTCCCACTGTGGAGAATTGGGCCATTGGGTCCAAACTTTTCCTTACGATCGGAAATCCTGTGACCCATATGGGCGGTCAAATCGCTCGGACCTCCCTGTACCCGCCGATAGAACTGGTTTGCTGTTGTTGCTTTGAACCGCCATGGCGGCGCTGCCGCCAGAATCACTTGCAGCGTACGTTAAGCTCAGGAGACGCTACTTTTCTTCTTGAGAGACGGAGGAAAATGCTTGGCGAACTGAAGGAAGAGGATTCATCAGGAGGATTTGCCCGTGAATAGCACCGTAAGAATCATTCAATCCCATCATAAATTGCATCAATTTTTGTTGATCTTGTTGTGCCCCGTGTACTGCATCGCTATAGGAAGCTAGTTCATCCCATAGGCCCTTCAATTTTCTATAATAAGCAGAGACAGAGAGTTGTTCTTGTCGAAGACAGACAATATCTCGCTAAATCTGAAAGATGCGTGTATTGCTTTTAGAGAATCGTTCACGAAGATCTTCCCAAACTTCATGAGTAGTAGAGTAATATATCACACTGTCTGAAATTTCTGGACTGAGAGTGTTGACGATCCAAGAGTGGACCATATCATTACATCGAGACCAAGCCGCATAACCTTCAGGATCAGCTTCTTCTGAAGGGGATTTGATTGAGCCATTGACAAAACCTAATTTGTTTTTGGAATTTAAGGCCAGAGTCATAGCCCTTTTCCAAGTAGAATAATTGTCTCCATTCAAGGGTTTGGAAATCAAAACCAAACCCGGATGATCTGAATGAGTGAAATAGGGATTTAAGATAGTGTTAGGAACAACAATTTCCTTGCCAAGGACAGGAGGCGGTGGTGGTACTTCGTCATTGGCCATGATGGCTGAAAAGGAGAGATGTTACACGAGAGATTAGAGTGCAGTGATGGGTCAGGATCTTAGTCCTACTCTAACACCATGTAAAGATGAAAGAGAGATTGAATTTACTGGAGTAAATATTATTGATACTCAATCATGTATTTATACAGGGAGATTTCTAATCATTCCTACAAGTTAGGAATTAGTTACTACATTATAGATTGTCTAGCTATAAGTTAGGTATTACAATAGGAAAGCTAATATACACATATCATCTATTCTTAGTATGGAAGATATGGAAGTTTGACTTCCTAACAGGGTTGACAAATAGGGTATTTTTTTTTCAAGAAAGAACATAATGGCTGTTGTACCATTTTTTTTAAAGATAAATATTTATAATTTTCAAGATAAAGTATAATGGCTGTTGTGCTGAGCTTAACACGTGATCAGTGATAAAAATTAACGAAATTTGCGATGAACTAACAAATAACTAAGTCTATTCCAATTTTAAGGGCACGTATAATGAATGATCCACCATTTTTTATTAGAATCCAGATTTTGCATAAATTCGAGTTTACTTTATTATTTTCGCCTTTTAGTCGCATGAAAATCAAACCACTTATAAATCAAAACAGTCATTTTTTTATAAATGAAGAGATTACCCTACCCAAAAAAACCCACCAAAATCATTTAATTTTCTAGTTCGCATAAAGCGGGTTCCAGGTAAAGTACTTATTTATTTCTAACTTACTGTTACACCGCAAACAAGTCACTACAACTCAGCAAACCATTACAAACCTACTAACAATGTGTTTTGACATTTCATGAAACACCCATCCGTCCTAAAGTGCAATGGGGATGAAAATTATACTATAAGTAACATCAAACCACAATACTAACTAAATCTAACTGAATATCTGAATAGGTGTGAAATTAATTGAATATCTTATTCGAGTATAATACAGTGAGTGGTTGTAGTGTTCGTTTCTTTTTCTCAGTAGATGTTGTCCAAAATTGCCCATGTTATCTATTTAAAAATAAAAACATATTCCACAGTATTATTTTACAAAGCTCGTATATATATACTATTAAATCTCAATGGACAACTACTATAAAGATAACATAATAAAAAGTTAAAGAAAATAAAGAATTGGAAGATTAAAAATCAATGAATTATGGGGTTCAAAAGTTCATTAATGATGAATAAGTAAAAAACAATAAACTTGATTTAAAAAATGAAATAAAGTAACGAACATGAAATCAAAGATTTCCATAGGAAAGGGAGGAGGTGGGAGAAGAGATGAGTGAGGTTTGTTGAAGTAGTTATAGCTATAACTTTATTTTTTTGCATTAGGGCTAGAGGGTAAAGGGTGAGAATATTTATATTTTATCGAGGGCATTTGTGGAAGAAAAATTCAGTTAAATTACTTAAACCCAGTAAGGGGGGGGTGCTTGGACTAACTCCTTTTTGCCACTAATTAGACAAAATCACTAATTAGTGGCAAAAAACAAACACCAAAACACACAAATGCCATGTTTGTTTGTTATTAAGTGAGAAGAGCTGAGAAGAACATAGAAGATTGAGGTTAGAAGTTGTGAGGTTAGAAGTTGTGAGGTTAGAAGATTAAAAAAAAACTTGGATGCGTTTGGCTGAGGGTTTGAAGTTCTACTTAAAATCTTGACTTCTAACTTCAACATCTCACTAGTCTGTTTGGCTTAACCATATAATTTGACCACAAATTATGTTTCTCCACAAAAACATCAAAAACATATGTAAACTACATTTTCCTCTCTAATTCATCATATATTAATGCAACAACATAATTAAAATTGTGGATTAAGGCAAAAACAAAATTAAAACGTGCAAATTACATACCAAAATACCAAATATATAGAAGACATGGTTCAACATACCCACATAGAGAGAGAGAGAGATGGAGAAACAACCATTGTAAAGAGAGATAGAAATAGAGGTAGGAGAGAGAAAAAAAAAATAGGGATGAGGGGAAGAGAGAGAGGGGTGAAGGGAAGATAATGAGGTAGTAGAGATATATATAAAGAGAGAGGTAGAGGTATAAGAGAGAGAAAGAGAGAGAAAGAGAGAGAGAGAGAGAGAGAGGTGAGGGGAAGAGAAAGAGGCAGGAGATATATATATATAAAAGAGGCAGAGGTAGAGAGAGGGGGGTATGAGGGGGATAGAGAAAGAGGTAAGAGGGAGAGGTAGAGAGATAAGAGAGAGAGAGAGAGGAGGGAGAGAGAGGGGAGGGAGAAATAGAGAAAGAGGGGGAAAACGTTGGGGTGAGTTTTGATTTGGCTTATTGGGGTTTAGGATGGATTTTCATTTAGTTTTTTTGAGTTATTTTGTGTTGAAACCCCCAAAATACCCCCACTTAAACTAGTCTCGGGTGGAGAATGACCAAAACCACGGTATAGGGGGAAAATGTGTCGTTAAAGCCAAATTAGAAGTTTTTGAGGTTAGAAGTCAACCCAAAAAACTTCACGGGGGGTATAAAGTTTTGAGGCCAGAAATTTGGGAGAAGATTTAGAGACACTCACAAACCAAACACTAAAATCTCACTCAATTGAAACCACTCATCTCTATTAGATGAGTGGCTCTTATAATAGAGGATGTGAAAATTGGTAAATAGGTGAGATTAGGTGGATATTAGGTGTCACATTCTCTCTCTTAAAGTCTATCTCTCTCTCTTTACACACAACTTTAATTTGAAAAGAAACTTTCTCTATCTCTCTCTCTTCCAAACCCTTCTCAGATTTGTGTCTCAATATCACACTCCCCGTTTAATCTTCTCCTCAATAGCAATTGGGAACAATTTTGGGCTTTTGATTGAAGTTGTTTGAGAGATTTTATGAAGATTGGTGCGATTTTAGGGTTTTGAAGAGCATTGCCATCTTCTGAAATTAGGGTTTGTGGATCATCGATGTCGTTTGGAGTTTCACTCTCAAAGAATCATTGCTACCGTTTTGTGAATCTTTGAACTATATATATATATATATATCTCAAGAAGAAATCCTCGGCTTTGAAGTGTTTATCTCAAACGTCTTTGATCCATTGTGCATTCTGTGTATAACCAAATTTGGGTTTGCTATCCTTTCCCTCATTCTCCAATGTACTGGGGCGACATAATTTTTGAGCATGTGAAACTTGCATAATCTGAATTGTCGAACCCGACAATAATTGTCGAACCCGACAATTTCGAGTATGTGAAACTTGCATAATCCGAACTGTACCTGACAAAAATTGTCGATATGAACTGTACCCGGCAAAAATTGTCGATCTGAATTGTACCCGACAATAATTGTCAACAATAGATGTTTTGGATGATAATCTTCTTGTCGACAAAACAAGGTACTCGACAATAATCATAGAGTTAATCGACAATAATCATCCCTCTTTTATTGTATCATATTCTCGTTACATATGCATTCGATAATTTCGACACATAAAATTGTCCAAACTCTATTGATCGATAATTATTTTGGCACAAAAAAACATTAAAAAGAGGGGACCAACAACAACAATCTAGCACCATTGATTGGAGGGTGACTAACAACAAATCAAAGACTGCTAAAAGAAGATGATGATTCGAAAACACTCCATCTTCAAATCTGATTTCACTACTAAAATTCAAGAGAGTTCATAACCAACAACCAGTCTTCGATGGGAGAGATATAGAAAGAGCAGAGGGACATATCTGACTTGATTGAGGGTAAAATCAGCCACAGAACCAACCCATTTGAACTTAAAATTATTGGTTCTTGGGTGAGATCTAACGGGACTGAGAGAAAATTTGCCCCGTCTCGACTAAGACAGTGAGAGAGAGTGAGATTTTTCAATTTCTCAATTTTCGCTAATGTTCTTCACTATGAGAGAGAGAGTTTTTTGGTGAGAAGAAAGAGAGAGAGTTTTTTGGTGAGAAGAAAGAGAGAGAGAGAGAGAGTCAGATCTATTTTGAAAAGATTTTTGGTGAGAAAAAAGAGAGAGAGATATATATGACACATCATTTCCACATAATATTCTTGTTTCTCAATTTGTCACCTCCTCTATTATAAGAGCCACTCATCTAATAGAGATGAGTGGTTCATTTTGAGTGAGACTTGAGTGTCCCATTTTTTAGTGTCTCTAAATCCTTTCCCTGGAAATTTGGCCTTCTAGTTTACAAGATTTCTGGAGATTCTTCAAACTTGTATAATAATAAAAAACAAGTTAGGGTGAGAAGTTTTCAAACCATCTCACCTCTTCTCACCCTTGACCAAAAAACAAGTAGGGTCTAATTAGTGATCTTGTCTAATTGGTGGCAAAAACAAACACCCCCTAAGTCTTAAATTTTCAAATTATCAATTAATTGACGAGTAACAACCTACAGTCGGAATTACAACTTGATATTCATCTCTTTCAAACAAAATTTGTTTTTCTTCTACTACCATCATAAACTAAATGTTAGTTAATTTTCGCTACATTAACTCTTGAATTCTAAAATTAATCATAAATCCAAATCAACAAGTTTCATTATAAACTAATTGAATTCCCAATATTAAAATGACCCCAAAACCTCAAACCCTTCTACAATTACTAAAAAAAAAAACATTCGATAATCTCGATAAAAACTCACCGAAAGAATCAATACAATCCTGAAGTTTCTGGCACCAAACTCTCTGAGACTCTAATCCCAAAGGCTCAAACACAAAATCCTTCCTCACTCGAACCCCTTGACTTCCCCCACCACAGCAGTAGAATCCACTCTCTTTTTCTACAAGTGATTTAACCCTAATTATAGATCCCTCAGTTTCAAAACCCAAAACCTCCTTCTCCATCGTTAAGCACCGCTCTTTGGTGTTATCATCAGTCCAACGTAGCTTTCCATCAGAAGTGAGAGAGAGGGATGTTAGGGATTCGTTGATTTTAACTTGGGATGATACTGTTGGAGTTTCGAGCTCGAGCTCCATTTTTTTTTTTTTTTCAGTTGCAGAGAGAGAGAAAGAAAGAAGAGTTTGTTGCTTTTGCTTTTGGTTTGTTTTTTTGGTGGGTAGAGGTAAACTTGGTTGGCAAAGCATAGTTTTTAGTTTGGATGTACCAACATCAGAATAATGCTAGGTGGAAACTAGAAAGAATAATAGGCAGGAGAGGCGCGCGTATCAACGACATTAGATATGTAGTTGCCTATGGAGAATGAGTATAGAGAAAATCATAAGCTTGTTTATAGTAAACCCCTAGAGTATCGAATAGAGGAGATGTGGAAGAGGGGGGGGGGGGGGGGGGGGGGGGGGTGGAAGATGAGTGACACACGAATATACATTTTTTGTGATATGTTTGCTTTTGGCCATGCCTATCGTAAAACAAACACTTCCTACAGTTGTTTAAAAATCTAATATTTAACTAGTAATCCGGTGACGGAAGGGAAAACGACCACAAGACGATAGATGACGGAGAGAGATGGGAGTTTTGTTTGGGAAAGAGAAAGATGGGGAAGAGATGATGAAGAAGAAGAAGTAAGGAAATGGGTAAAGATTATGGGCAAAAGAAGAAGAAGAAGAAAGGAGAAGAGATGTGAAGAAGATGAAGAAGAAGCGATGACGGACAGAAAGACACATTTTGTGACACCTTTAACTTTTTGTTGTGCCTACTATAATACATTTCCTCCGGTCGTTTGATCATTGCACAACTAAAGTTGGAAATCACTCACTAGAAGTCTATAAAAAGAGATTACACAGAGAAAAATGCATGGCGACCGTGGGAAAGTAAAAGAGATTGTAAAAGTAAACTTTAAGCTTTATTTAGTTGGGTAAATAGCTTACCGGCAAATACTAGTTTATGGCATCTGTTGTTTTCCTTGTGCCAGGCGATAAAAACTCCTAACGGTCAGTTAAAAAAAAAAAAACTTTACACCGGTCTATTTGTGATGATAGGCTGACGATAACCTAAGGCAAGGCCACGGTTAACTTCGACGTTAAGATATCATTAGCATTGAAAACGGGTAACTACAAGAACATCATTAATGATGATGGTAATATATGTTAATATGTCCACAGGCGAAGTATGGAATAAGTTCCTTTGAATTAAAAAAAAATATAGCCAGCTAAATCATGTGAGTTGCAGCTTACACAAAGATTATGTAATCTGCCTTTGTAGTTTGAAGGACGGATCTGCCAATGTTGTTGTTTGTAGTTTGGACTTTGAAGTTGGAACAAAATAAAAATTCTCCCATGTCTAAGGCATAGTGTCTTACTAGTTATCTTCTATGGGCTTGCCGGAAGGTGAGCGGCGGAGTCTAGTGAGGAGCAATTTGGTATGATTTGGCCAAGTGTGGAACTGGTAAATCTATTCTTGGGGCTTAACTAACATAAATCTGTCCAACATCGAGTAAAGATGAAGTCCACACGAAGCTTCAGTTTTGATGGCCTAACTAATATAGTTCACAGTACATCAGAGATTTTGGTGCAAACACGGCAGATAAAAACATACAGTCCTCGTAATATTTTTGGTCTCTGGCGCTCACTCCAAAATATGTTAGAGCTTGCTAGACCATGGACTCCCATTTTAAAGGCACTGAAAGTGCTAGCTTGGATAAAGTGATAGATAGAAAAAGGTAAAATTTGTAAATAAGAAAGAAATCGGGTTGGTAATGAAATTACATAAACTTTGTAAGTTTTCTGCACTGCAAATATAAGAAGGAAATGGCACACTTAAGAAAACTGCAACTCTACTCATAAAGTTTTTTTGCAGATTGAGTTCTTGATGTTTTCTTCCCACTTTTTACCACTTTCTCCGCTGACTTTTCGCTTCTAGATATCGCCTTCTCCAAGGCTTTCATCTTCTTAATGCTTTTCGTTCTCCTCACTTGTACTCCCTTCTTGATTTTTCTGCCAAACAAAATAAAAATAAAGAGAAGGAATTCAGTGAATACCTAGGCATCCTCCCATGATAATTAGTAATTGTTGTGGTAATTGTTGTAATTGTGCATATAGGTTTGAACCCCATATTTAAGGAACATCTATAGACAAACTAATTACGGATTTATTCAAGCAAAGTTAACTTTTAGAAAAGAATTAGCTGTAAATGGAACCTACTGCTGACCTGTTGGCAACACCATGAAGGGCTGTTGAAGCTTTTGTTTCAGATGTATCCATTGCTGCACGTATTAAGAAAATCATGCATCATTCATTCAGAATACTAAATACATGCAAGACCATTTTTTTATTCAATAAAGTAAACATGAGGTAAGCACATATAATGCACGTCAACGTAATTTTTAATCTTACCTGCTTATCATTTTCTAAATTCTCTGTGGCGCATGTTTTTCCCTCTTTGCAAGTTCAAACTGGGGTGATTCCAGAACCAGGAATATATGAGAAACAAAGGAATTACATCCTAACAAACTGCTTGCCCCTAGCATCCTCATCTAGTTTGACACGCAGGTCTGATGGAAAGGAGCTAGCGGTTAAGACAGTCTCCCAAAAAGGTATGCCTATAGAAGCTAAATGACACATAGGTCTGTGGCCATGGTTAGACATTAAATTAAATAATTCACAAGCAGTAGCTGATCAATCACTGTTTAACAAGTTATGAATAGTTTGGAATGCCGGTAACTAAAATGTAATAGCAAGTGATGGATCTTTAATGGTTCGCGAGCCTACTAAAGAAATTAGGGAAATACAACTACATCACATTTTTATCGTGACAGAAGTGGCACTGATGAATGTGTAGTCAACAAGTAATATTCAGATCATATCAATGAGCTAATGTAACAAATTACATAAACGACTTGGAAACTAGAATACTATGCCATAGACAGAGTATATTTGACCACACATTGAATAATGATTAGTTGATTACTATGTCTCAAGTTACAAATTATGATAAACAAGATCAAACTCTATGATACTAGTGATTATGCATGAAGAAGGTGGTCCAGGAACATTTCATTAAAGGATGAAAGACACTGTTTGAGTGCTTGGTCTATGTGCATGTCTCCAACTCTTATCTACTGCAAGAAAAGGCTGTCAATGATATGAGCTTCAGCACAACCCAAAAGTGCCATGTTTCCCATTCAGCTACTTGACTCCCACCGCCCCACCATATAGCAGACATGAAAAAAAAAAAACCCATTTGTGATTTCTAGTAATTGAATGAAATCTATCACCAAGAGCATAACCATGTTAGTACACTTTCTGTTAATGATAGGACTAGATGCCATTAGTCAGGATTACTTTGGCAGTACATTCAAGAGTGGGATACAAGTTTGAGGGCTCTCTAGGAATGTAAGTCATGCCAGCGTCTTTTGTTTCCAGAGTATCAGGTCAGTTTTCGTAAGGGTTTTGAGATAGTATATGATTTTATTTGTTTGAAGGATAAAGTATCTGATCATAATAGAAGTACCAAAAGACCTCCCATCCATAAACTGCATATGATGACTAAATTGCACTAATCTTTTGTTTTTGCTTCTGAGAAGTAGAATGATGCTAAACTCACTAGACGAAGAAGCCTGCCACCTGCTCAAAGATGACTAGTATGTTCCAAAACAATCCAACCATGAAGCAGTGTATCAGAACATGATTAGTCTCTCCCACTCTCAAAATTTGCCCCTCGTATGTTTACCGAAGATCTCAAACCCCAAAGCAATATTTTCCCAAATTATCGCCTATCAGCCATCCCTGCGAATAGGAATAAGATAACAAAATTACTAGGAACCTCTATAACGTTGAGTAGGGAATACCACCTCTGACCCACATCCAGTGGATAGCCAATACATTTATTGGCCATACCCAACACTCCCTCGTTGCAAAATACCAGTACCTCGATCAGGCCCGGCCCTGACCTCGATCACCCCACCGCAACCTTAACTTGTCGAAAAACACCTTCAAAAGATTACCTGATACGCCTCTATGTCGTCTGAACTCTACAATTACTTTCTTCTCTTTAAAACCTAAGTAAGAGATTCTACTTGATCAGGCAAACCTTCCAACCTCAAACACTGATATACAACCTCCTCCCACTATAACCAATTAAAACCCATTTTGCATTGGGGATTTGGGATTACTTATCTATGCTACATAAATTTGGTTATAATTACACTATTTTGTTGTTTTAAAATTTACCAAGATCAACTTTGGGATTAATCTTTCTCATTCTAATTCTATGCTTAATGAAAGAAAGAAAAAAATATTAAAAAAATCAAACCTTGAGGAAGATCTGGTTTCTTTGGGGATGAGGTTTCCATTGCAGCAACACCATCCTTCTTGTTTTTCTTGTTTCGATTCTTTGCCATGCCTCTCCAACTTTCGAGCTCAGATGAAATTAGGGTTTCTTTCTCAACTTTTAGAAAATTTAGTTATTTGGTGTAGCCGGTAGTGGTGTTAGAGCATCCACAACAGCTTCCTTGACCTTAGGTAGGTAACAAATGACTTTTACAAACTCCTTTAAATTTTCATCCTCGCTATTTTTACCCTCTCTTTCCTCAACAATAGGGAGTGGAAAGGAAGTTTTGGGCAGCCACCTAAGCAACTTTATTTACGTAGAAAGTGGTTCTCCTATACTTGATCCTTAAAAAAGGAAGTTTGTTGGGGTAAAAATACAAATAGGGATTACACATCACCACCACTCCGTATATTTCAAGGGAGGCCGTTGTGGATGCTCTTAGAACTACTCTATTTTCTTTTGTTTGGCGTCGTAGCAAGGTTTCATAATTATTTATAATTCGGACCAACGTTGCACAGATTCAGCTATTATCAGACCGGGGTTGGGTTGAGATCTTGCAATCGAACCACAAATCAGCCTCGTAGGCGTTGACGTTTATTAGCCATTACCCCTCACATACATTTGAGAAAGAAAGAAAAATACATGTGTTCATTTGTTTTGCGGTTTGGAATCTTTGGATACAAAGCGAAGCCTATGTGATCGGACGAATTGACATCATTCATATATTGATACTTAATATATAGTTTGATTTTGGAGTTGATTGTTGTACAATAATGATAGACTAGTACTACACGTTGTTGGAAAAAAAAATGGTGGTTTTATCCTTAGTTTGAATGGTTGATATCTAAGTGATTTATTTTGTACCACATTGGGTATATAGGTTACACAACTCTAGATTATAAGCAAAAGTTTACTTATGAGTTGTAATGTATGTGATTTGAGTTGTCTCCAACAGACACATCTTTAGGTGTATCTTAAGGTGTGACCTTTGGTGAAGAGACACTAACATGAGGTGTGTCTTAAGGTGTGACCCTTGGTGAAGAGTTGCAAGGCACCAATATACTCTATATAACCCAACTTCGTTTCTATTGTTTAATAGGTTTTTACAATTTCCTTGAGTCTTCTTCATCCAATGAATAATAGTCGCAATCAAGGTTGGATTGATGGGTAGATTGAAGTATTTTCTTCTACTCGTGTCTGATCGTTGTATCCTGGGAGACAGGGGCCAATTATACCCTGCAAAGCACTATGGCAGGGGCGAATCTGTCTTAAGGAGATAGTGTGCATGCACTAGACTCGATCATATCTCGATAAGTGTTTTGATATCTTTCTAATCTCTTTAACTTATTTTTGATACTGTTGATTTTGAACACAAGATAGCAACACACGTGACTCGCTGGGATGATTATGTCGACGCGCCTTCAACGCTACATAATTATCCATTACCGCGCCTTCAGCGCTAAAAACTCTCAAATTCATTGACACGACACTTCTTTCATAATGCTATTTGACGCTACGTAATCATCCATGAACACGCCTTCCCCCTTATTAATGTTTCAAAACCTATTGTGAATATAAGTGCCCAAACTGCATCTCTCAAATTTATTGACGCGACACTTCCTTCATCCTGCTATTTGGCGCTTTCATGAACGCGCCTTCCCCCTTATTAATGTTTCAAAACCCATTGTGAATATAAGTGTCCAAACTGCATAGAACCACTAAACTGTTGGGAAACAGAGGGGGCAAATCGCACGCGGAAGCACAATACGATCAACAAGAACTCGAAGAGCCAACCCTAACCAAAGAGAATTCGAATAAAAGCAATAAAAACACAGCACAAGGTTTAATTAGGTGGAAACCCTAAACAGGATCAAAACTACCCCCGACAAGCACGACGAATTTATTATCACACTAAGGGTTACAAAAGATTACAAAGATCACTCAAACCTCACATCTACCTTTACAGATAATCCCAGCAAGAAACCCTAGAAAGAAAACCCAAGAAACCTCTCCAGAGCTAAACCCTAGATTTTTCTCATTTCTCTCTCTAACTCTTTCTTACAGTACAAAAGCCTTTTACATACACTCTCTATTTATAGACTTTCCATTAGGTCATCTCTGAAATACGCATCACGAGATAATCTATCGCTTTAGATCAAATCCTCTTCAAAACGAATTTAGAAACAAACAAACAGAGCCAAAGTCGTTCGAACGAGTCACGAAGTCGTTCGAACGAATCAGACAATCCCCTAGAATTTTGGCCCAAGCGTTATTTTCGTTCGAACTACTTCTCACTCGTTCGAACGACTTCCTCAGTTTTGAGCCGTATTCCTAACATAAACAATCGGGGGACATTATCCACGAAATAAAAAAATATTTATTTATTTATTTATGCAACAAACTCTAAGCTTGCCTTTGCACTTTTAAATATATTCTTCATCTTTCCTTTTTTTTCTAGTCATTTGGTATGGTCTCAATGCTTCACCAAGGGTCATGACTCTAAATCCCATACTTCTATTCTTCGTTAATGTAGTGTTTAGTTCTCCCTAGAGCTTTGCTTTCACTCACAGGTTTTGTGCGACCAACCGGAAAAAAGTTTTGTTGCCTCCACATGTAGTATCTTGGCTGACTAAAAACAAAATTGGTTTCTTCCTCCCCAACCCACAGTTGCACAATTTACAACCCCTACAATAAACCCAAACAACATTAAGGATCCAATAACAAAATAAGTCAAACTTAGATGAGTTACCTAAGCAAAGAAGATCCAAACAACATTGAGAACCAACAGTAAATCTAAATGAAGGATGTTACTTCTTTATGTTTAGAACTTTCGAAAACCATACACTTGAAAATTGAGATTGCAACCATTTATACTCTCTTGAACCACCACAAAGCCTATAATCATGACCGACTATTCTAACACCACAACTTCTTTCACCCCATTACACAACCGTTTATAAAACAGAAAAACTTACAAATCAGGGATATTTGGAAGGTGATATATGTGAAGTCCCAAATTGAAAGAATTCAATGCACCGAATTCTGCAAGTAAAACACAGGGAAGAAGTCAATTTTGAACTATTTAAGTTGAAAGAGATATAGGGAGAGAGAGAGAGAGAGAGTACATGTCTCTTGCAAGGTAACTCTTGCAAGATATCACCCTAGCTTGTCGAAGCGATTCAATGTCCTTATAAGCATAAACTCCAAACCTATCTGACCCTTCTTTGAAATCAACCCCGTAAGCTCAAACACTTCGAACATAGCCTATCTTATAGAAATCAGGGTCTGCAGGCTCCAACTACCAATGCAAAGTAAGCAACACAAATGAAATCCATTAGGTGGTGATGAAGATTAAGGGTGTGTTTGGTTTATACTTGTGCCCCAACCAACAAAATGTCTTAAATTTCCTTGTTAAGTATGACTCTGATAGGGTTCTATATAATGAGAAAATGCCAACCAAACAGACCCCAGAGCTTAATTTGATAAAATCGAGAAATGTATATACCTCTGAAGTTAATTTTTCCACAATTTGGAAGAGATGAAGCCAACAGCAAACCAAAGCAACAACAAGTATAACTGAAATAAGTAAAATCGAGATATTAAACCAACAACAATAGAAATAGCAAACCAAAGCAACAACAAGTATAGCTGAAATAAGTAAAATCAAAACCCTAGATGCTAGAGAGAGAGAGAAAAAGAAAGAAAGAAAGAGAAGTACCTTGGGAGGCGCTGATGGGAGAGACGTCTTTGGGAGAGATGAAGAGTCGGGCTTACTTGGGAGAGATAAAGAGAAAGAGTAAAACTTAATTACCCATTTCCGTGATTTGTCGAAATTGCCCCTAACTATGAGAGTAAAAGTAATATAGGCCGTCTATCTCTCTCTTTCCCACAAATCCCAGCCCTTCTTTATCTTTGAGACAATGACAAATTTGTCTATATGAAAAACATTGTTCTCTAATGTATAATAGAAGATGACAAAGGTTTGATGTGGAGTTGAGATTTGTCCTAATGCAAGATGTTTTGAGATGACGAATGGGATCAGTTGTTATCCGGACTAATAATTCCGGTGCACATGTAATCCAGTCATGCACACAGGCCTAGGTGTGGCAATGGATCGGATAAGAATGATAGATCATAGATTTGCTACTTTTAGCAATTCAAAAAACCCGAAAATTGTTCCATTGACAGCACAAATCCAGATTCCTCATTATGTCCCATTTGTGCTTGAATGGAGAATCGAAATAGTGGTCCATTTGCGCGTGATTACCTGAATGGAGAATATACAGTACGGTGGCCCCTCGGGTGGCTAGGAATCTTCAGTCCGAGATCTCACTTGCTCCTCGCGCAAGTCCAGATCACGGGGTGGCCCCAAACTAATTTTCTTAAACCATCTTTATTATTTAAACACGTTTAGGGTGGCCATTAAAAGTAATAATCACTCTCATCTTTAATGCACACAGTTGAACAAATCTTCACGTAATCTATAATTTGGCCTCAGCACCCTCTATCATTGACACAAAAACATTTGTTTTAGTCAGACTTTTTATCAAACAGTTTGAGTTTTCAGTGATTTTCAACTCTGGGTATCCAAGAATCAACTGTGAAACATCATCATTCTGCCATAGTTTTCGTAGTAAGAGTAAGTTATTATGTTTCTACTAATGGGGCTGTTTTAATCAACCCCATGTTTTCTTTTAATGCAATTTTAGTTCTTTCATGATAATACCAATGATGGAGTAATCTTTAGTTACTAGATTTGAGCTAGTTTGGGTATACAATAAAATGGTGAAAAAAAGAATATTGTTTTTGAGCAATGATGAAGAAAGTATGAAAAACTACTAAATATCGTAAGTTTGAGTTCAAAAGAGGGATAAAGTCAGGAATTTGTATACTCATGTCACAGAATTTTGATAAAATAAAGATTTAGAGAGTGATATGTAACGAACATTCGCTGTTAACCGTTATCTGCTTTCATTGTCGACGTTAAAGAGTACATAAACTTCCTTTTATGCTATCTACTGTTTCAAACATAAAGTGTATTTATTTTAACAATTTGATAATATCGCTTATTTAAGAATGATGAAGTCCTTCATATCTCAACTGATGGAACATTTTTGATGAAATTGTAGTTGACATGGAGATCTCTTTGGAACAAGAACCTGCTAAGGGAGGATGGAAATCGTCGATTTACATAATTGGTGCGTTCAATTTACTTGATAAAACTCTTGTAATTCTTGCATTCTGGTGGGCTTGATTTTACCATGTACAAGGTATATATATCCACGATTAAGTAGGTGTAAACTGTGTTGGGAAACGTCTTGACCTCTTCGATTTTAAAAGTTGTATGAGGCATACAGATCAAGACAGTTCGCCTTGCTGATGTAGTTCGCTGATAAGTACTGAAAATAGTGTACATATTCAGAAGAGGATTAACATCTAATAAAAGAGAAGCAAGAGAGAGTAGGACTATCCGAGTTTCTCTTATGTAACCTCTTACTTCTTTGGGCTAGTGAAATCTTTTCAGGTGCCTTTCATCCGTAAACTTAGTTATTACGGGTAGAACCACGTTAAAAGAGCCTTTGTATATTGTGACTTTACTTTACTTCTCGAAGTTGGCTTAAATATCATCTTCTAATTTGTGTTTCAGGTGTGGAAGTTGCAGAGCGTTTTGCTTTCTACGGTATAGCTGGGAATCTTATCACATATCTGACTAAAGTCTTACATGAGTCTATAGCCAAGGCAGCGAAGAATGTGAATATTTGGTTAGGTGTATCAGCAATCCTTCCTTTGTTAGGAGCATTCATCGCTGACGCATATGTCGGCCGTTTCAAGATAATTTTGTTTGCTTCCTTGATCTATATCTTGGTGTGTACTGTAGTATTGTCTTGTACTCATTTTTATTCATGGAGAAATGTTCGCTCTGGTCGTTTGATACTTCGAAGAAATTTATGATACAATTTTTAGGCTGGAATATACGCCTTATTTTAACTCTAGAACTAATTATCATATCGAATTGCAGGGATTAGTTATGTTAACACTCTCAGTTTCAGTTATCCCGTCAAGATTTCGTAAAACATCCTTCTTCTTGTCTCTTTATTTGGTCGCAATTGGAGAGGGGGGACACAAACCTTGTGTACAAACATTTGGAGCAGATCAATTTGATGAAGACAAGGCGGAGGAGAAGAAAGCCAAGAGTTCCTTTTTCAATTGGTGGTATTTCGGGATATGTGGAGGTGCTTCCTCAGCAATGTTGCTTGTATATTACGTCCAAGACTATGTTGGATGGCAGGCCGGGTTTGGAATTTCAGCAATTGCAATGGGCGTCGCACTTATTTTATTTTTATTGGGACGGAAATTATATAGACAAGAAATTCTACGTGGGAGTCCGCTTACTCGTATTGTGCAAGTTTTCATTGCAGCTAGTCGTAAGCAACATTTAGTTGGAGTAAATGATGGCAATCCAAATTCTTGTGAAGAAGGGGAAGATCCTATGCCCCGTATCCTTCCTCAAACCAAAGAGTTCAAGTAAGTCCATTCTCCAAATTTTCCTAAATCTTCTCTATAGATAAAATATTAATCCTGCATATAAAATATGAATTCGATCATCAACTATTTTAATCCTGCAGATAAAATATTAATCTCTATAGATAAAATTGTCTTTAAAGATATTACAACTATACCTATAGACTTTAGTCTAGAGTTACCAACATATAATAGTAAGTTTTCAAATTCGAGAAAATGTTTTAACCTTTTTCTAACCAGTACAACATTCTTTACTTCCAGTAACCTTGTAATTTACATGCCCGTAGATTTGTGGGGCACATTACAAAAGCATTCTTACTGTTTTGATACAGTTCCAATTTTATTTTTTTTCGTCTTCAATTTTCTTGGATTTCACTTGCAAATGTAGAAACCATTCTTGGTGATTGTCTCGTAGTTCCCATAATTTTTTAAGCAACTCTGATGTTGACATCTATGTTCTTAAAACCTCCAGATGTTTAAATAAGGCGGCTATTGTAGATGAGATAGATGCATCCAGTGTGACCAAAAACAACTGGAGACTTTGTTCTACAACTCAAGTAGAAGAAGCAAAACTTGTTCTTCGTTTAGTCCCCATATGGTTGAGTTGCTTAATGTATGCAGTAGTTTTTGCACAAGTAAGCACATTCTTTACTAAGCAAGGAAGCACAATGGACAGAAAGATCACCCACGACTTCCACGTTCCCGCAGCATCCCTTCAGGTGGTTACAGGGTTTGTCGTGATGCTCATTATACCTGTCTATGATCGTGTTATCGTTCCATTTATAAGAAAATTCACGGGATTCCAATCTGGGATAGCAATGCTTCAAAGGATCGGGATTGGGATATTCATCTCGATTATTGTAATGGTAGTAGCGGCTCTAGTAGAATCTAGAAGAGTTAGAGTTGCCAGAGACCACGGCCTCCTTGATCAACCAAACACGACCCTTCCAATGAGAATTTGGTGGTTGCTTCCACAATATGTGATCATTGGTATTGCAGATGTATTCACTATTGTTGGATTACAAGAGCTCTTCTACAGTCAAATGCCAGATGGTATGCGGAGCATTGGGTCTGCGGTCTATCTAAGCGTACTGGGTGTTGGAAGCTTTTTGAGCAGTGCCATTATATCTATCGTTGAGTCTGCTAGCTCAAGGTATGGGGATGAATGGCTTGGTAATAATCTCAATAAAGCTCACCTTGATGATTATTACTGGGTTTTGGCAGGATTGAGTACTTTATGGCTCGGTCTGTTTGTAGTTTTATCCAAAAGTTATGTGTACAAAAGTTGATGTTGCTGGTCTACTATAATTGCCAAATATGCTGGTATCAAAAACTCAGGATGCATATTATATCCACATTATGTTTATTTGATCCTCAAAGTTTCTAAAATGCCTATTGTGGAATGGATATTAATGCTCTTAGATGAGCCTTGGACGTAAGAGCATGAGCAGCAGGATAGGTATTGCTATATTAACGATCCAAATTTTGAAAAAATCCCATTTTCAGGCTAGCTATCGCTCAAATTACGCTAAGTTTAAGAAAATCAATGGCTATCTGTGGCGAGCCCGTTCAGGTCTGATAAATTATTAAAAAAATAATTTATTATTAAAAAATTGTTTGGTTTTTTTTTTATATCTTTAACTGCGCCAATTCGCAGTGTATATTTTTTTATATTTATTATTAAAAAAAATATTTAAAAATTTTGGGCGCCAATTGAATTGGCACACAAATTTATTTTCTTATATTATTTTTTATTTAAATATATATATATATATATATATATTAAAAACTGACATCCATCCCCACCCTAGAAAATAATTTTTTTTTTAGCTCTGGCTACAGGCCATATTTTCCCTGAATTTATGTCTAGGTGCTCGCTAACTTAGCGAGGCTGCTGTCCATGCTCTAAGCACTCTCTGTATGACTGTCTCTGACAAAATTTTGCCTGTAGTTTACATTCACACTGCTGCATAGATAAAATAACCTAACACAGAAAGGTGATAACAGAAGAAAGGAAAATTAATGCGTCTATTCTATTATTGCTGGCCGAAGTTGGAGCTCAGTGATCCAGGAGGATCTAGGGAAGAAGATACTTGGAAGACATGAGTGTTTTTTCGAATTTTGACCAAGTCGTTCGAACAAGATTTGGAGTCGTTCAAACGACTTGAGATCTATTCGAACAGACTTTTAAATCTGTTCGAACAAACAGACGTCTGAGGTGTTTTATTCGAATACAACTAAAGTCTATTCGAATACACTTTTCTGTTCGAACAAAGACTTGTTATGTTCGAACAGAGGCGCGATTCAGCCTATTTCTTTAGGCATTTAAAGGAATATTTGTCATATTTTGTAACTAGGAACTTGTAACTCTATAAAAGGGGCAAAGCTAGGCAAGATTAGATCATGTTAGATTAATCAAAGTTCTGAGAGAGAGACTTAGGGCTTGAGATGAATTTGATTGTAATCGATTATTTGAGCAATTGAAACTATAAAAGGGATTTTCCCAACCAATTGATGTGTTCTTCGTACTTTTTTGCTAATTAAGGTTTCTCTATTCGTATTGTAGATTAAGTGGTATCAGTTTTTAGTTACGATTTTCGGGGGTGATTGTGGTTTATGGTCTCTACATGTAACTGTCTCAAGCAAACGGAGGAGAAGCTAGTGAGTCCGTTGACGATTCACCGGAAATTTAACTCGAAGAAGAAGATCAATTTGGAGATGGGCGATTCCGAAGATCAACTCACGACTTTGGAAATGACAGTTTCTGACCTAACTATTAGTGTAGGGGAGTTGGTAGAACAATTGTGTCTCATGAATCTCGCAAAGGCTTTTGCTTCGGTGAAACGGCGAGGCCGCTCGAGGAAGAAAGGGGTTCTGAAAGTGGATGGAGATGAGGGTACTGCGGAGATAGATAACGATTCTAGTGATGCCAAATCCATCAAGGAGCGCTCGGGTATTGGTAAGTCAATGAATCTTATGCATAATCTTCGTATTGACTTTAAGATTAAAATTCTGGTATTCGATGGTTCAATCGATGCCAAGAAGTTGGATAATTGGTTAAATAGGTTAGAGACCTATTTTTTGTTTATGAATAATCCAATGCTCAGAAAATTTGTTTATCTACATTAAAATTCACAAGTCATTCACTAACGTGGTGGAAATCCTATTGGAAACGCCACAAAGTAGGAAGTTTGAGTTGGAAAGAATTCAAGGTTTTAGTGAGAAAGTAATTCTATCCAATTGGGTATGAACAAGAGCGATGGTACAAATAACACAATTTACGCCAAAAGTTTGGGTAATCCGTACAACAATTCACTACGGAGTTTCATAACCAAGAGTTGGTTTTGGATATCGATGTGGATGAGTATGAGGTATTCATGAAATATACGGGAGGTTTGTCGAAGTTCATTGGAAGAGAATTAAAGCTCTTTAATGTGGAAAATATCGAAGATGCTATCGTTAAAGCAATTGTTATTGAAGGCAAGTACTTGAAGAATGACAAGAAAGACGACAAGGGCAAGTCAAAGTATAAGTTTACTTAGAAGTATGATCAGAAAGGGGAGTCCAAAGGAGAGAGGTCTCCATCCAAGGGGAATTACTGTAGTCATTGTAAGGCTAATGGGCATTTATAAGATAAATGTTGGAAACTTCACCCAGAGCTTAGGCCGTAGGAGGAGAGGAGTAAAAAAAAGTAACGTGCACTAGCCGCAACGATTGTGGATCTTCCAGATTTAGATAAGCCAAATCTTAAGCTTACTATAATGTTCAAGCAACCTATAGTTATCGACGAGGCATATCGGGAAGAACTTTTTAATGTCAGCATTCAAGTGAAGCAGAGCTTAATCGAGGCCATCATTGATCCGAGAAGTCAAAAGAATTTAATTTCTGAGGCGGTGGTGAAGAAGATGGGTTTGGCTACTGTGGCTGATCCTAAGCCGTAAGGTTTGGGTCGGATTTAGAAAGACTCGGAGTTGAAGATCACTAAGCAGTGTATGTTCAAGTTTACGATTACTGAGAAGTATATTGACAAAGTGACATGTGAGGTAGTTCCGTTGGGCAAGTGTCAAGTCATCTTGGGTAACCCTTATCTTTGGGACCGAGATGCAATCCTTTACCGTAGAGCTCGCAAATATCGTTTTGTGAAGGAGGGGATAAAGTTTCATATCAATGGGTGCAAGTAATATATTACTACCACTAATTTAGTAATGACGACTCAGGCGAAGAGATTGGTTAATGCAAATGGTAAATTTATTTTGTTGTTGGTGCAACTGGTTTAAGAGGGTCCGTCGACTAAGGTGTTATCGACTTTGGCAATGTCTTCTAAGCAACAAACTGATATGGGGAAGTTACAAGAGGAGTATGAAGACTTTTTTTTGGGCATAGAAGGGATGCCGCATAAGAGGGATGCGAAGCATGATATCACCTTGGTGAATGGTAAGCCACTACCCAATATTCGATTATATCGAACTTCTGTCACAGAGTCTGATAAGATCAAGAAATAGGTACAGGAACTCCTAGAGCAAGGAGTTATTTATCCAAGTTGTTCACCTTTTAGCTTACCGGTGTTATTGGTACCGAAGAAGGATGGGTCTTGAAGGATGTGTGTAGATTATCGGGCGCTGAACAAGATTACTGTGAAGAATCGTTATCCGCTTCCACAGATTGACGAGCTTTTAGATGAGTTGCAGACGACTTAGTTTTTTACCAAGTTGGATCTTAAGTCGGGTTACCATCAAGTTAGAATTTGGGATGAAGATACTTGGAAGACAGCGTTCAAGATCAAACAAAGACTATTTAAGTGGTTGGTGATGCCCTTTGGGTTATGCAATGCTCCGACAACATTTATGCAGCTAATGAATGAGGTACTTTGTACTTTTATTGATAATTTCATGATTGTATATTTGGATGACATCTTAATATATAGTCGAACATAGGAGGAGAACAAAGTGCTTATCTACGCAGTCCAAGCTCAAGCAAGCGTGCCATATGAAGTGGATGTCGTACCTCCAGTAGTTTACCTTGATGATCAAATATAAGTAAGGAGTGGACAACAAAGTGGCTGATATGTTATCTCGACCCCCATTACCAACTATTTCTATTTTGTTGGTAGCTATGCAGATACAACCTATTCTTCCTTCTGACTACGTTATAGAGTATGACGACAATAAGGAGCTCAGTGTGATTCACGAGAAGTTGCTACAAGGCAAGACATGCGAGTATATTTTGAAGGATTGACTTACAAGGGCTGTCTACTATGTATTCCTGACGGTGGAGGCCGTTTGTATTAGATTTGAAAGGCACATTATTCTTGGGTGGCAGGTCATTTTGGGGTTGAGAAGACTATTTTAAATTTGCGGCGTTATGTCTATTGGCCGAAGATGTAGGTGGATGTGGCTCGTGTGGTTTATGGTTGCGTGCTATGCAAAACATTGAAACCTTCCATTCAGAAGATAGGACTGTACTTACCATTACCAGTTCCTAGCCGACCTTGGGAGAACATTTCGATGGATTTTATGGGTGATTTGTCCATGACCAGGTGTAAGAATGACTATTTGTTTGTGGTGGTAGATCTATTCAACAAGATGATTGTTCTTATTCCATGCTTGAAGACAGTCGCAGGGGAAGGAGCTGCGCGATTGTTTTTCAGAGACGTCTAGAGGTATTTTGGGCTCCCTTCTTCTATTATTTATGATTGGGATAACTACTTTTTAGGGCATTTTAAGAGATCGTTATGGGGAATGATGGACATTAGGTTGAACAGAAGCGCCGTTTTTCATCTGCAGGCTGACGGGCAAGCAGAAGTAGTTAATAACACTTTGGTATATTTACTACAGGGATTCTATTCTAAGCATCCTAAGACTTGGGATGAGAACTTACCGTATCTTCAGTTTGCGTTTAACCGGGCGATTCATGGTTCCACTTTGAAGTCTTCATTTGAATATTTTTTTGGGTACTTACCTCAAAGCTCTATTGATTTGGCTTTTAGTCTTGGCGACAAGACGGTATCAGGGAAGGAGGAAGAGGAACAGGTTAATACTTAATGTTTCATTAAGAGGATAAGCAAGGTTCATGAGGCAGTTGAAGCATAATTGAAGAAGACTCGAGCAAAATATAAGGCTTAATACGACAAACATCGGGTTGAGTGTACTTTTCAAGAGGGCGACCTAGTTTGGTTGCATTTGGGTAAGGAACGGCTTAAGGGGGAAAGAAAGAAGTTCAAACCTATCCGTTATGGTCCATTTTTGATACTCAAGAAGATTAGTGACAATATTTTCCAATTGGATTTGCCACCTATCATGAAGATGTATTCGGTGATTAATGCCGAGCATTTGAAGTTGTCTGAGCCGTCTCTTTTAGATGAAGACTCTACAATCGACACTCGCCTACCGTCAGTTGATGACTTATGGATGGAAAGAAAAGATTCATTGCAGGAGGATAGTATTATACAGAGGAAAGTTTATACTACAAGACGGGGTGGTATTGAGTCATTCCGAGTTGGGAAGAAGGGTCAGCTACCTAGTAAGTCGAAGTGGTACAACAGGAAAATGGGCATAACTGCATTCCCACATCTCCAACTCTAGCTTGAGCAGGAGTTCAAGGCTCCTAAAGGGGAGAGCCATGATCCAGGAGGATCTAAGGAAGAAAATACTTGGAAGACAAGAGTATTTTTTTGAATTTTGACCAAGTCGTTCAACAAGATTTGGAGTCGTTCGAATGACTTGAGGTCTATTCAAACAGACTTTTAAATTTGTTCGAACAAACATGCGTCTGAGGTGTTTTATTCGAATACAACTAAAGTCTATTCGAATATACTTTTCTGTTCGAATAAAGACTTGTTCTGTTCGAACAGAGGCGCGATTCAGCCTATTTCTTTAGGCGTTTAAAGGCATATTTCTCCTATTTTATAACTAGGAACTTGTGACCCTATAAAAGGGGCAAGGCTAGGCAATTTTAGATCATGTTAGATCAATCAAAGTTCTAAGAGAGAGTCTTAGGGCTTGAGATGAATTTGACTGTAATCGATTGTTTGAGCAATTAAAACTATAAAATGGATTTTCCCAACCAATTGGTGTGTTCTTCGTACTTTTATGCCAATTAGGGTTTCTCTATTTGTATTATGGATTACTTAGAAATGATTTGTTGTAACGAATTCGAAGGATAATTCAACGAGAGTTGATGAAAGGTAGATGAACAGTGGTGGGGGTGGGTACTGAAGAGAATTTACATCGGATCCAAGGAAGAAGATGATTGAATGTGTTGTTAAAGTGCTTCAAGTGTTAGTGTAGAACTGTAAGTGAGAGTTGGACCCAACATTTTGAAATATCATATGTGCAACTCTGCACTCTTCTTTTTTCCCTTTTATGTAATCATCACTAGTGCTTCTGTATATATTTGTTACCTCAAACACATTTACTCATGTTAAGCATTCGTGCTTATATAACAACTAACTTGATTTGTTTATATGCATTGAGTGAAGTTCCACTTTGTCTATATTGTCGTTTTCTGACAAAAAACCATAGGTTAGATATATGTTGTGGGTGACTCAAAAGTCGATGAAGATCGAAGATGTAGTATCCCTCTTCTCAAAGAATTTGATCATCGCACAAGTTACACTCGGCACAAAAGAGAATCCTCATACAAGGTAAATGAAGTGATTTTGAGTTTAAACAAAAGTTGTTTTTTTGGGAAAATAAAAAATATGAAGAAAAAAAACTTGATTTTCAAGTTCTGGATGCAAATCCGGATGGCTTCTTTACAACAAAATTAGGATGGAAATCCGGATTTGCTTATCACCCGACTTCCATCCGGATTTCACGATTTTCAATATTTTAAAATGTTAATATTTCTCGGGATTTATGTTTTGTTTTCATCCGATCCTTCACTTTATAAAAAAGGGTTTTGAAGAAAAAATTGAGCTCCCACATTGAAAAAAAATCTAGGTTTTTTCCATACTCTTGAAACTTCAAAATCCATATATCGAATCATTTGGTTATCTTCAAATTAAAGACCAATCTTTCGAAAAGGTAATCTATAGATTCTTGAGAGTGATATCAAAACTTCTTTTAAGTTTACAATCGAACATCGTGATTTGCGAAATTACGAATTCAAACCAAACATCAATTTTTTTATTATTCCGAGTGTGCATCGGTGGATTCCGAGTGTATGTGCCGGTGGACTCTGGTGTTTTTTCTAAGATGTAGGGTAATCTAAGAAGGTGGAGAAGACGCGAATTGCAATGGCTGAAGCTTGTGGACTTGAGTAGGTTAGCGGATTACATTGTGCGCTAGGTCTTGATAGCATACTTCTTTATTATAGAGGATTAGGTACCAGAGGTTTTCACCCATCCGTGGGTTTCCTTCAGTATATATTTTGTGCGTTTCATTTATTTTCTGCATTGTTTAATTCATATTGCTTATATTAGAATAGTTTTGAGCGAACAATTTTTAATTGATAACCTATTCACCCCTTCTTGGTTAATTGTCCAGATAGTATAAAATTTCATTGAGTGCGTCCATCACTAGGCATTGTAGAGTACGTCACCAAAATTGATCGCATATACATGCCAAATGTTGGTATTGGGTACTTGAAAGAAACATTGAAGATATTCATGGAGTCTTGTGTTGCTCTAGCTAGTCTAAATATGTATTCTTCTTTTCAGATATCAACATTCATAAAATGTGAATTTGTGTTATTTCATGGAATCATCATATTGTTTTCTCTCAAATGAGCAATTATGCACGCATTATCGAGCGTATAATTGCATTATTTTTGTGATTAAAGTTGGGGTCGAGTGTAAATATTTGATATATTACTTAATTTTGATTGTAAAGATATGTTGCTGGTTTTGCGTTTGAATATTATTTATTAATTCAAGTTTTGTAATGATTGTCTCCATTCTTGTGATATCTTATATTAGAAACAAAAATGGATCTATTTAGCAATGGTAAAATACACCAGACCAGTTTATCTCCTAATGGTTTATGCAGTTTGGTTTTCTTGAATTATTTTGGGGGAATGGTATTTATTATTTTTGACAATGCTTACTCATTTGTTGATGTAAAACACAAAAGAATCTATAACCATTATGTTGAAGAACCTGAAGAACGACATTTTTTAGTTTGATGTTCCAATTTGTATAAGTATAAATATAGAGGAAAAAGTTTTGATGGACTTTGTAAGTATTTGTCTTTGTGAACTTTGCTTAAGGAGTGTATTATGATTTTTTGTATGTGTTTTGTAATATTCTAATATAGCTCACTGAACTGGCTTAAAAACTATTGTATATATAATCTTGTAATTACCTAGATAGTGTTATTTGCATATACAAAAGGAACTTGATTGCTTGCTAAATGAGGACTATTATCATCACCCTTTTTTTACTAAGTGAAAAGCCAAAAAAGAGCTAATTGGTAGAAATCACTACCTAAAAACAGGTCTTGCTTCTGAAACTACTAGGCATTTTACACAACATCTTTCAATTTGTTGGCAGCATCGAAGAAATTCACGGCAGTAGGTTGGTTGTATCAATCATTAAACACAACCATATCCTTATTATTAAATTCGATACACTGAAGAAATAAAATATATTAAGTTGAAAGACATATCAAGTTTCAACACGGAGAAAACATACATAGAGGTAAGGTAATCCAGTTGCAGGCTTCAATGGACTACCAAATCCTTTATAACATTCCTATAATACCAATTGATCTAAATTGGCATATATAAAATGAACTTTATATTGTAATGACTGAATAATACATAATTAATAGCAACAACCAGAAACCTTGTTCAAACTCATTCAAAGTTCATAACAAAAATTATAGATTAATGGATAATTCTGAAAACATTAAAAATTTATTTCTCATTATTGAAATAAATGAATTAAATCATTTATCTTACTGAAATATAAAACAAAATATTATGAAAGCAAGGAATTTTAAAATAAAAGTCTTATTCTGAATTGATAATCTTAGAACTTAAAAGAACCTAATTTCGTATATCAAACTTAGTCTCTCACACCAATGATAATCAGAATAGAATTCTCTGTATAGAATTTCATGTCCTTTTTCTGTAGTTCTCTAGTCCTATTTATAGGTTTTATAATATGACCGTTTGTCGACCATTATTATTCTTAATGATGGACGTTACAATATGGATTTGATGAGTCATTGAACTGATTGTGAAACGATCTGAACCTTCTGTCTTGTAACGGCTTCATTAATGACGGAGTGCTTTGTTGAATCGAGCTGCTGATGTAGAGGCCGGGAATAATTAGTAAGCTTCTTTGTAGTTGTTCTATAATGTGCCATGTAATCATATGTTGATGAAATCGAGTAAATGTATGATGGTCAAAAAAGGGGATTGAGTTCGAGATCCAGAATAAGCCACTGCAACCGCCCCCTCTCAGCCAAGAGCACGAGAAGCATCAAGGGCGAGTGGTATTGTTTGATAAGCATCATTAATGTTGTAATAAATATCGGGGAATCATTTCTAATGTTTTTTTTATGAATATTTATTATGGCTGTTAGGTTCCCTATAACCAATAGATCTGGTCAAGATTGTTGTATGGGAATTCCTTCTGACGTTGGGAATTTGGAACGTTGTCTTTAATGGTAATTGTAGTATAAATAGTACTGTGGTTGGCTGTGTTAGTTGTTTTTTGCCAAGTACTTTTCTGATTTCATATTCTCTGCCAAAATTCTTTTCTGTAACTGTGTTGTGGAGAGGATGGTAACCACCATAAGGCAATCTCGCGAGGCGAGAGTTCTTGCTAAAGTGCAAGAGTTGCAGTTTTGGTATTTTATTACCCAGTCGCTGAATCTTCCTACGCTAATTCCGGTGCATCCTACCTATCATGGTATAACGTATGAAGAGGTGGAGGAGGCGGATGACGACTATTATCAAATGGTGCGCTTTCATTATATGGTGACATCGGGGGAAGGGTGCAGGAATGGGTTGCGTCTGCTGATGGAGGAGGTTGTTATAACTGAAGGTGAAGCGGCTGGCATTCATCCAAGGAAGTCTCGCTGGTACCCTTCTGGTGAGTGGGTTCTATAAAAAATAGAACCCTTCTTCTTTCTCTGCCACGCGGGGGTGGTGTGGGTTACGGTGGACGAGACGGTGGTGGTGGAGATTTTTCTTATGCACAATCATCGCCTCTTGTCGTGAAGAAGGTCTTTCTTTTGAAGGGTGGTTAAAAAACTGATACCTTAGCTTCCTTAGTTTCTTGTGGAAGTAAATGGTGTAAAGGATTGCCTGGGCCGTTCTTGCAGAAGAATGGTGTTGAAAATCAAAAAGTAATGTAACCCGTAAATTGATCTTTTAGGAATGTCTGGAAGACTTGTTATCTGTAAAACATTTTTCAAGTAATATTTGAGCTAATGAAAATATCTTGTTCTGTTTATTATGTTGCAATTCAAACTAGAAAAGATATGTTTAGTATACTTGATGTAATGTCTTCTCTGTGAAAGAGAACTAAAAAGAAGTGAGAATGGTAACTCGAATTGTTGATGGATGTGAAAGATAGTGAAAATAACATAAAAGAATTTTGGAGGTCAAAAAATATGTAGTGTGATAGGCATGTGTGTCGATCTAAAAGAGGTTCAGTGGTGCGAGTGACCAGACATCAAATTATGGTAGAATTGTTCTGAACAAATTGAACTGTAGTGAACTTGGTATGTATATCAGTAAAGATATTGGGAAGTGAGGTTGAAAAGGGAAGTTCGAAAATGTAATGAGGTCATTTGGTGAAATCAAACAAATAAGTAGCTAATATGAACTGGTTGTAGAATTTTTGAGCTGTTATCTTGGAATTGCGCCATAGTATTTAGTACAGTTATCATTTTCAATATGCGTACTTCCGCAGATTAGGTCGGTAGAGTTCCAACGAACTATGTCCTTTTTGTAATGGTCAAAGTATGTTGTTGGCATGCTATAAGTATCATTTCTTGGTTAAAGAGAATGTGTATTTTGTACTGCAATATCCTGGTGATTTGATAGTGTTCTGGAGAAGATGTTTCGATCTGTTTGGAAAATGCCTTGATATAGGAAGGTAAATGGCTATATGTGTTTGGTTGGAGCTACTTTTGGACGTACTTAAATATTCGGTTTGAGCTCCATCTTTGCGGATGTGTCATCTGTGCGAAGCATGTGAATAAGATCTGAGGATATACTTTGTAGAATGGAAAGCACTAGTTGTCAAAATATTCTCAAAATTCTACTGATATCCTTATTTTTAAAAATTTGTTCCCGTAAAATATATCTTCCCTTAAAATCTGTTGGGTAGGTGATATTAGTGGTGAAAACAGATCTCCATGTTGGCTATTTAAAATATTGATCCTTTGATGTTATGCCTTATATTCTTCTATAGTAAAAGTTTTTTGTTGGTTGATTGGGAGTTATCATGGTGTGGACACGTTCTCAGCGTGTTCATCATCTAACGAAAGGTAGGTTAAACATCAAGGTGGTTGAGCTCGTGAGCGGTACTTTCGTCTGCTGCCTTATAATATTATGTTACCTGAGTGGCCATTGTAGTTGGACAGTTTGGATGATGAAGGTAGGCGTACAGAGTATGATCGCTATTTCTGGTGTGATGTGTACCGTGAGTTACTACTGGATGCAACCCTGTGAGAAGAAGCTATTTACGACATCGCACGGGATAAACTGGTTGAAGAGGGCGAGAGGGCAGCATGAGGGGAAATAATTTTATTTGGTGCAGTAAATTATTCAGACTGCTTTAAATGTAACTATATGTGATTGTAAGCTCAAATTTTGATAGCTAAAAATGAATAAGTAATATGTTTGCAGTGTTCTGTTTTTGTTATCTGTTGAATGTAGAATAATTCAAATTGAATATGCAAACTAAAAAATAGGATCAATGTGTTTGTTAAACTGCTTATGTGACAGATACTGTGGATTATAGTTGTGCAAATAATTTTGAATTTTGAATATTTTGCTATTTATAGGAATGACGTATATTGGGTACGATCTTGGTTGAGTATAAAAGCAAGGTGATGGATCGTGTAGATTGTCTTGGGAAGGAGGGACAAAATTGCTTAATGGCTGAAGGCAGAGACTGACGTGATGACAACAAACATTATCATTGAAGTCATGATGATGCTGTGAGACAAAAAGACGTGCCTGTAGGGATGGCCGACACGTGTCTGAAAGAGCCGTTGTTTAAAAAACTAAGGGAAAGTATAAAAACTCGTCTCTCTCTCCCTCATAAATTATCTACAGTTATAGAAAGAGAGAAAAGTGGTGTAACCAGTGTTTCTAGAGAGAGAAGACGTTTGAGTTCTGAGTATAATTTCATAGAGAAAGCTTCATTTGGTAAAAGAGATTTGTTGGAGAAACGACAGATTCAGTCAATCTTTGTAAAAGGTGTGGGCAAAGTAGAAGATTGTGGGTCTTCTAGGACAGGTTAGTAGACTTTGTTCCTATGTTTTGATTGTAGTGAATGGAACTCTATATATGCGTTTGTTTGTCCATCGCCTTTGTATATGATTGATTTGGGGATGTTTAAATTTGGGAATGTAGGGGCTGAAAAATGATTGTATGCCAGTATTTAATGAATGTTTGCAAAAATATTTGGGTATGGTAACAAACGTCTAAAGAGAGAAGGAGAGGGAAAGTTAAAATTGATTTTCTGCTGTTTTGGTATGCTTTGAAAATAAATGCCTTGACTGGGTAAAATGTATAAGTGGGGTTTGTCTCTGCTGTGTGTGTGGTATATCATGTAATTATATAAGTGTTGAATCATAAAGATAGAAAAAATAATATAAGATTGTTTGTACCTATAGGTCCAGTATGCGTTCAAAAACCCTAAAGCTCACTAGTAAATTTATAGTGTCATCCAGTTCAGAAGAAACATCATTGTCAGGTAGGGAGGACGATTTTGGAAACATGGAGGAGATTGTAGATGGGAGATAAGTCACTGTAGGTGTAGGGACTAAAAGGCCCAGTAAAGAGAGTAATGCAGTAGAGGAAGATAATATAGGGGCGAAGGATAATACATTTTACATCTATCGTGAGGGAGTAGATGTAGGGAAAGAATATATGAAATTTAAAAAGAAGTTAAAAGGGGAGTGGGGAAATTATGTAATAGAGCAAGGCCTGTGGTTTAGGACTTTTGTACCAGGGAAAGGGGAAGAAGAAGTACATTATCAAGTGCCCAGTCTGGATTTGTGCAAGAGGGAAAAAGGAATTGGTGAAGATGTAGAGATTACGTATTATAATGGGTTGGGTATGGCAAGCCCGAATGATGGGTTTTTGTTCTATCTGAACCAGGTCGTATATGTTCTTAGGATTCATTTGCCATTTTTTTAGAAAGGGATTATGAATGCGTTGCAGTGCTGCCCTGCAAAATTAAATGGGAATATTTTTGAGATGATGAGGGTGTGTGAGGCACTGAATAAGAAGTGGAGAGAGGATGGAACTGTAAAGCAGTTCGTAGCAGCTAACGTGCTAAAATTTTACAAAATGAAGTATGTCAAAGCCCGTAGTAGTTGTTATCTATTTAATGACTCGATTAGGCCAAAGTATTTTTACTTTGAATCTGCTGGTAGATCGGGGAATGACCACCTTGTATGGGTAGGGGGCAATTGTATGCAGGTTCCAGATAAACAAGCGCTCATCCTGGACCATAAATATTTTAATCCGAGTAAGTAACGCCTGCTAATTTGACCGAATATCAGTTTGTCTTCGAGCTGTTAATCATTTTCTTGATTTTGTTTGTCAAGTCCTGATCCCAAATTCTTCCCTGATAACACGAGTTTGTTCGATTGTGTAGCCCTTGAACAGGTTGAGTTGAAGCAAGTACTCGGAGAGTTGAATATCCATAGGGATAAAAGAGTAAACTCAAGATTTCCCAAAGTTCAACGAGCTCATGAAAATTGAGCTATGGTTGAGAAGAAGAAAGTCTTCTTCTTCTAGGGGATTTGACTGTTATACCTCCACCTCTGCTAGGGTGCATGAGTGGGGTACGGAAGATCCGGAGACCGAAAAAGATAGTGCAAGAACCTTCTTTATCTACTGTGGGAGCAGTTGAAGGGAAAGAGGGTGACAAGCTGGCTGTTGTGTGTGTGGTGGAGCAACATTTGGTGAATGTGGTCGCTCCTCTGGAAGCAGAAAAGAGGTCGTTAAAATGGAAATAACATGAGTTCGAAGGTAAGGGCCAAACTCATGCTAAGGCTGTAGCCAAGCTGAGAGACATGGAATAAAGGTTTTTCAAGATGGCGGGGACCGAGCTGAAGCAGCTCGAAGGGATGTTTTAAGAGCAAACAACAAATGTACATACTGATATTCTCTATTTACTGTATTGTGATTGATATATGTATTACTGATCTCGTATATTGTATTGGCAGCTTTCGATGCTGGTAAAAGGGGCTATAAGTTTTATTAAGAAGAGAAACTAGAAGTTTGTAGAGCTTACTCTGAGGTTTGATGCTCAAAGAGCTCGAATGAAGGAGCTCGAGGAGGACCTCAAGAAGGAGAAAGAAAGCAAGGCTGAAGAGTTGAAGGCTTCTGAAGAGCTGTATGTGGTACTGTCTGAGCGCGAGGAGACTCTGACAAAAGCTTTTGCGGAGGTGAGGGATAATTAAAACAATATGATCCAATCCTACCATCATTTTGGGTTGACCGACCGATGCTGATATACATCTGGACCTAGCTGGCAGATTCCATGAGATAAGTTTTTTATTGGATGCGGAAGATGAACTGGTGGAAGATGTCGTTGCTCTATTGAATGTACCCCCCTTCAAACAATGCAAGTTCCAACTGTTGGCATTGAAGTGGAGCCTCCGTCTGAGGTAGAAACTAACAAGAACATTTAATACCATTGTGGTATCCTGCTTCGAACTATTTCATTATGTTTTGACCTTGCTGAGACTGTATTCTATATGCTTTGAAACTGTGAAGTTTGATAGCCATAAGTTTATTGTGCCCTGCTTGAATGTTTATTTGATAACATAAAATTTGTAATTTGTGTAGGAGATAGAGCTAGCGGTTGAGAAAAATTGTTTCCACTCTGGAGAGATCGTTGAGTAGAGCGAGGGACTCTATGACTCGTATTTAACATATATTATATAAAACTAAGTATGAGAGAAGGCAATTTAAATCAAATTTGAAGAAATTTTTTAAGGAATTATATGATCTACAGTATAGATACGCAAAAATAAAAATAGAGAGGGATGAGGTTTTAAGAAAAAAGGAGGAGAGAGGGGTGCTAGTACGAAAAATTAAAGACTTGATTTATTTTAATGACCCGAGTGATAAAGTCAGGTGTCAAAAGATTTTAGTAACTCTAACATTATATTTTGAGGCTGAAGTAGATAGCGAGTAGGGTTTAAAAGAGGCTTATGTAAAGCCCTTAAAGGAAAGGGGAATAGTACCAGACCCCGCTCGAGTTATATTTTTAGCTCAATAGCCTCGCAACCGCCATAATGTAGAGGTGAAAAGATTCTTAGCTCGAGCTGGTGTGTCTATCATATGGAGTGACACAGGTCCCTTACCTGATGCTCTTGGCTTTGTGTAGGATCGAAGAACAATGATGATTTTGTTTGTCAAAATAAGGAAAGAGACGATAGAGGTGCAAGGCAAATTAAAGGGTGAGTTAAAGGAGTTGCAAAACGTGCAGAAGCAAAGTACGGAGCAAAATACCTCAATGACAAATCAACTGATAAAAGAAATAACTGTTAGAAAGAAGGTAGAAGGGCAATTGAAAGAGGTGGGTATATTGCAGAAGGATACGCGTAAGCGTCTTCATAGATCAAATATGATGTTGAAAGAGCATTTGTATCCGTCGCGAGCAAAGGTCGTAACTCAAACAGACCATGAATGCCATATAAAAAGTGTATTTGAATTTTATGGAGGGGAGCTGGTGAGGGTAGAAAACAAATTTAGGAAGTATGTGATGGATTGTGAGAAAGACTTTAATGCAGAGAACGAAAAAGCTGAAAACATGTGGTTTACGAAGGATGAGGAGGAAAAAGTGTTGAAAAACTAGCTCCTAGACCGACACAAAATTTATCAGAAGAAGACGAGGAGGAGGTTGAGAGCCTGATACCTCAGTCACGACGAAAGAAGCGCTAGCAGGAAGTGGTATCCTTTATAGTACCTTTGGATGTGCAGGTAGATAGGCTAAAGAGACCGAGATATAAGGGGCAATCCTCTTATAGTTTGAGGGAGCGAAAGTAAATGTTGTTCAACACTTGCATATACATTAGATATCTGTACACTATTTTCTTGATAAATAAATATATTTTGTTTATGATAGATATGAATAGAGGTATAAATCGATCATAGACAAGTATTTTATTGCCGTAAGATTGATCATACACAACTATTGTGAGTGAAATTGTGAACTGTGATATGGAAACTGTTTCGATATCCGACCTATTATATATGTAAAAGTTAACTGTTGATGCAGGTGCAACTGGCAAAGGTTCAAAGTCAGTGTGAAGTGTTGCGTATTTTGAACAGAAAAATGAATGTTGATTTGAAGTTCCACCATGAAGCATTGAAAAATGTTGCTGAGTTAAATGTAAAAATGGAGGTGAGGGTGATTGAAGAACAAGGTACGGTGGGTCGTTTGACCGAACAAATAGAAAGAAGGGAGGCTGAACTGGCCATTGTGCGAGAAAAGTGGAGGAATTAAATGAGTTATCGAAAAAGTATTGGCTTAAAATAGGGAACTTAAATAGGACGCAAATCAAGTGTTGGAGTTAAATGTAATGGAGTATCAAACAGCAGTTGGTGAGCTGAATAGTTTGAAAAATAAATTGGAGGCAGATCTTGAGACAGCTGAACGAAATCTTAACACAGAGATTGGCCAAAGGGATCATAATCAGTTTCTTATAGAAGAATCATTGTCTATGTTTGAACAAATAGACAAATTTATGACGGTGATGGAAGCACGTAATAAAGCTTATGTTGAGGAAAAGCAAATGATGGAGGCACGCTGGAAAAATTTGGAAAGTTTGCTAGATGAAGCAACGGAAAAGATTGCAGAGCCTTTCGTGCCTGACAAGATTAAGCTCGAGGCAAGTGGCCTGTATGACTGAGAAATAACGGCGGTGCTCACCTTTTTTGTGTCCAAGTTTAAGAGACTTGAAGAAGAAAGGAACACGATTTATAAAAGCATGATCGCAAATGACGTACGATGCGATATGCAGTTAGTAAGAACTCAATACATAGACCGTGTTATGCCAAAAATTGGCGCTCTTACTAAGAGCAAGCTTGTTGAAAGAAAACAAATTGTTACTTTGAGGCTACCAAAACTAATACGTCTGCGACTTTCGGGGCATTGGGAAAGTTCGCGTGGCAATGCGGAGATTGATCTTAGTGATTGAGGAGGTGTTGGTATTAATGTGAAAAAAAGAATTACTTGTACTACATCACTTAAAATATAGTAGATAGAATGTTAAGGTAATGTGGTTTTGAAGTTCGTAATCTGTTAGTCAAATTGGGGAACCAATAGTCGACCTGTAATATGAATTATCTAGAGCAATAGTCGATCTGTAATGTAATAGAAGATGAAATTGTCTAAAATAATAAATAATATGTAATGTATTAGAAGATCAAATTGGATGAACCAATAATCGATATGTAATTGTAGAATGGGGTAAGCCCATTGGTGATATGTGATATTATAGACGTGCTCTGTATATGTGAGATAGTAAAAGTACTTATATGAGATAGTAGAAAAGTATGGTAATATAGGTTAGTCAAACACAAGTATTTTATTGATGTAAGAACGACATACACAAATATAAGAGATAGTAGAAGAGTACTGTATAAGATAGTAGAAGAGTACTCTGATGTAGGTCGGTCAAACACAAGTATTTTATTAATGTAAGAATGATGTACAATATTAGAAGAAATAGTAGAACAATACTGTATGAGATAGTAGAATAGTTCTGTGATGTAGGTCGGTCAAACACAAGTATTTCATCAGTGTAAGAGCGCATACAACAAATTTAAGAAATAGTAGAATGTAATCTGTAAGAGATAGCTATCTGCGATACAACTTTAACCTCTTTGTATTCCAAGGATTGGGGACTTGATCTCCATCGGATGTAATGAGGTCGTAAGAGCCAAGGCCGTTTTTGTCGATAACAATAAAAGGTCCTTCCCAATTTTCTACGAGTTTCCTAGCATTGAGTTACTTTCCGTGTTTTAGGATTTCTCGTAGGACGAGATCTATAATATCAAACTCTCTATGATGAACTCGTTTGTTATATGATTTTGCTAAAGTTTGATGGTACCTTCCCAAGTTCATGACTATTTTGTCTCTTGCTTCGTCGATCTAGTTCATGTTACACTCCAATTGGACCTCGTTTTCTTCATCAGTCATGGTATGATCACGTAATGGGTGATGATATTGAGTCGGGATGATGGCTTTAGTACCATAAGCTGACACAAACATTGTACATCCAGTCGATACTTGAGGTGCTATTCGGTATGCCCATAACACGTGTGGTAATTCTTGCACCCAATTACCTTTCTTTTCTGTCATGTATTTTTTTATTCCGTTGACAATAGTATGATTGGTGATTTTGGCTTGACTATTTCCTTGGGGGTAATACGGGTTTGAAGGAGAGTGGATGATGTTATGTTGATCGAGGAAGTCGACGACTTTTGAACCAACGAACTGTGCTACATTATCTATTCTGATGAGATGGGGGCATCTAAATCGTATGATAATATTTTCCCATATAAACTTGATGACTTCGTTTTCTCATGTTTGACTCAAAGGAACTGCTTCTACCCACTTGGTGAAGTACTTCGTTGCTACTAGGAGGTGCTTTCGTTTTCCTGGTTCAGTTAAGAATTTTCCCACGAGATCAAGGGCCATCTTTTAAATGTCCAGACAAATTTGTTATAGTAAAGTTCTAAAGCTGAAGCTCAAATTTTGGGCCCATGTTGTTGGCAGGTATCACACTTGCTGGCATATTCGATGGCTTAAGCTTTTATTTTAGGCCAAAAGACTCCTTAAGTAAGAGCTCGGTTTGCTAAAGATCATCCTGCTCATGAGCTCATTATCATCAAGCTGAACTCAAAGCAGTTAAAGATGATCATGGGGCCATGCTACACAGAGGAGAGGTATACTGGAAGGAACAATCGAGAATAAGATGGCTAGCCGATGGTGATCTCAACACTTCTTTCTTCCACAAAGTCACAAAGGTACACAGAAAATATTCATCTCTATCTAATTTTGTTCTTCTTGATGGATCCACTTATGAGGACATGAGTATCATCCATGACCATGCTATTGCCTACTGCAAAGATATTATGACTGCTACAAACACGAACTATGATAATGAGCTCATGGATTATATCCCTCACATTGTCACTGATGGAGAAAATGACATGCTGCTAGCCCAGCCCACATTGGAAGAAATAAAAACTAGCCTATAGAGTATTCCCACTGAGAGTTCTCCTGGATGTGATGGTTTCATATCTTAATTTTTTATCCGTGCATGGGACATAATCAAGGATGATCTTTATGGAGTCGTTAAGGAATTCTTCAATGGAGCCCCATTATCTAAATTCGACACCTCTTCCTTCATTATTCTTATCCCCAAGGTGGAAACACCCAAAGGATTAGCTGATTACAGACCCATCAGCTTATGCTCAGTAATTTACAAAGTATTCTCTAAAATCATCACTTCAAGGCTTGCATATGTGCTTCCTAATATCATTTAAGACAATCAAGGTGCTAATGTAAAGAGCAGGGACATTACAAACAGTATCAATTTAGCTCAAGAGATGGTAGGGGATCTCAATAAAAAGGTTAGAGGGTAGAATGTGATGGTGAAGGTAGACATGGCCAAAGCTTATGACAGACTTGACTAGGGTTTCTTGAAGGCTGTTTTAAAGAAGTTTGGGTTTAGTCAGAGTTGGATTGCCCTAATTTCATAATGTGTTGAACATTTTTGGTTTTTTTGTGGTGTTGCAAGGTGTATTTAAGGGCTACGTCAAATCTACCAGGGGATTAAGGCAAGGGGATCCCTTATCTCCAATGTTTTTTATCATTGCAGAAGAAGTTCTTACAAGGGTGTTAAGTAAGCGTTGGAAATAATTTAAGTCTTATGAACCTGTAAGTATAGCTTTCCCTTCTTGAAGTTGTAACAGCAAGATGTTATAGAAGTAAGGTATTTCAGCAACAGTAAAACAAGTACTCCGGCAATGAACAACAACAACTCAGATGTTAAACAACGGCAAGGGGCAACAACAACTCAGTTGTAAACAGCGACAAAGGACAACCGCAACTTAGTTGTAAACAAGCAGTAGTAACTTGTTGTAACAACAGCGATAAACAACAACCTCAGGTTTGATTAAAGTAGAGGAATACAGCAGCAACAAACAGGCAAATTCTGGCAAACAATAGTTATCAGAACTGGTTTATAAGAACAACAGTTATTATCAGAACAACGTTAGCGTTAGCAGCAGGAAGAACTGATCACAACAACACCGGCAGTTTCAGTCAAGCAGTTGAAGTTTGAGGAGGGAACTCAGCGCCTACAGCAACAGGAACAACACCGGCAGCGCAGTTTCTACTCCGACAAACAGGAGGTATCACCGGCAGCAGCACAATTTGTATTCCGGGCAAGCAGAAGCAGGAAGAACGGATTGTAGTTTCAGGCAGTAGCAAGAAAGAACGGATTGTATTTTTAGGCAGTAGCAAGAAAGAACCAACACCGGTACAGTGCCTACAACAAAGAGAGAGAGAGGTTGTGATTGCTCGAGGCGTGGGTCGCACTCTCTTTAAAGAGTATTTCGACCTACCTCGGGTAAGGTAACGAAGGTCTGATCACCCTTAGGTAACCGCACAAGAGAGAGAGAGAAAGTTTTAACACAGAGAAGAGTTGTGTTCTGTGTTATTTTTTAGAAGGTGGTGAGGAGTTGTTGAACTATTGTAGTTTCAGGCAGTAGCAAGAAAGAACGGATTGTATTTTTAGGCAGTAGCAAGAAAGAACCAACACCGGTACAGCGCCTACAACAAAAAGAGAGAGGTTGTGATTGCTCGAGGCGTGGGTCGCACTCTCTTTAAAGAGTATTTCGACCTACCTCGGGTAAGGTAACGAAGGTCTGATCACCCTTAGGTAACCGTAGAAGAGAGAGAGAAAAAGTTTTAACACAGAGAAGAGTTGTGTTCTTTGTTATTTTTTAGAAGGTGGTGAGGAGTTGTTGAACTTTTTGTTAAAAAGATTATGGATACCCAAGCCCAAAGGGCCAGACGAGCCGGCCCGCCTAAGAGAGGTCCAAGTGTGTATAGGGTATAAAATCCTCTCACACACTCATACAACTATACACTCTCTCTATGTCACATGTTACACACATGTCACATGGGTACTACTTTATATGTTTAGTTCCTCTATTGTTTATAAATAATGTGGGACTAAACTTTAGGCTATAGTATAGAAGTCACATAAAATAGATGACCAAGAGGTCATGGGTTCAAGGCTCAAAAGAGGTTCAAGTTTTGAAAAATTCCAACAGTAAGTGGTTCATGGAGGGCAGAATTGGGTATTATAGCACTTCTCCTAGATGCAGTCCTATTGCACACCTTCTTTATGCAGACGACTTCATAATCTTCCTGAATGGATCTCAATCTTCACTTAATGGTTTAATGTCGTTTTTACAAAGATACCAAAATTGCTCTGGTCAAAGCATAAACACTAACAAAAGTGGAGTACACCTACATCACAACACCAATTCAGCAGGACAACAAATTATTCAAAGAGTGTGCGGCTTTCAACTAAGAAAATTTTCCATTATTTATCTTGGAACACCTATAAGTTACGGCAGAATCTTGTGTGCCAATTTTGAGCAGCTTGTGAATAGAATACAATCCAAAGTTGAAGGATGGCAAGGACGATTACTTTCCAATGGGGGTAAATTAATTCTCATTAAACATGTTCTTGCCTCTATGCCTGTACATCTCATCTCTAGTATTCAGATTCCCCAAACTATTAAAAACAATATAGAAAGGATCTTTTCTAACTTCTTCTGGGGGAGTTTTGAAGGGAGGCCTAAGAAAAAGTGGATTGCCTGGGAGAAGATGTGTAGACCAACCTCGGAGAGTGGACTTGGAATAAGGCAATTAGGGGACATTCAAGTAAGTTTCTTACTCAAAAAGTGTTGGAATTTCTTGCATTCTAATTCCTTATGGGTTGTTTATATGAGACAGAAGTACACCAGAAATGGTGCCTTTATAATCACTGCAGCTTCTTCACAATTATGGAGGAAAATTCAACCCCTAATTCAAACTGTTCAAGCAAACACAAGCTGGGTGCTCAAGGAAGGGGACATTGACTTTTGGGAAGCTAACTGGACTGGAGAAGGAACAATGGAAGAACTCACTGACACTGAGGTTTCTCAACAGATCAAAGTCAAGGACATTATTCAAAGTAACGGAACATGAGACTGGAGCAAACTTCAACATAATATACCTGACAGTTGGAAACATATTCTCTCTCAAAGGTACGCTCTATCACAAGGCAATGACATTCCAGCTTGGGATCTTACTAATGATGGCAGATTTAGTACTAAATCAGCTTGGGAGTTTTGGAGAGAAGAATCACTAAACATTGCACAGATGAAATGAATTTGGCATGAAGCTATTCCTCCTAGAATTCAGTTGTTTGGGTGGAAATTGTGGAACAGAATTCTGCCAGTAGATGAGTTGATTAAAAAATATATTGTTCTTGCTTCCAAGTGTTGCTGTTGTGCAAATGGAAATGTTGAAGGGGCCGATCACCTTTTCGTTCATAACAACATAGCTACTCGGGTTTGGAACTACTTCAGCAAGGTAATTGAGATACACATCATCAAACGGCAGACATACAAGGCAAGAATGAATTCTTGGTTCAGTGCAGCTCAAAAACAGTATGTTGTAGGCACATTTATGGGTATTTTGCCTATATGTATTTTATGGGAGATATGGAGATCTAGATGTAGGAAAAAGTATGAAAATATTAGCATGGATGCAGAACGGATTATCGCTACTGTTTCAAAACTTATACAAGATATATGGCCCAAAATAAAAGAGCACAAGGTCAACAATTTCAGTGAGAAGCTTACCCTCCAGTTGCTGCATGTAATACCAAAGAAAACCACTCTCAAATTGATCAAAGTTGTGAAATGGACAAAGCCAAATTATGGGGTCTTTAAACTGAATACAGATGGCTCTGAAAATTATTTTAGGAAATGTGGGGCAGGAGGTGTGGTCAGAAACCATTCAGGTAATTTATGTCTTGCTTATTGTATCAGTCTCGGGCCTGGATCTAATATCACTGGAGAGTCGCATGGTCTGTTGCAGGGATTAAAGTATTGTTATGAACGCAGGTTTCACAATGTGATTGTTGAGACAGATTGTCAACTTCTTGCGAATTGGTACTACAAAAGAGGAAAAGTATCCATAAAACACAGTGCTATATGGGATGAAATTTTGAGGTTGGGGTCCTTGCTAATTATTTGCATTTTACACATATACAGGGAAGGTAATGGCACAACAAATGGCCTCACAAAATTGGGATACAGTCAACATAATGAATTCTATAGCAGGGTTATGGATCTTCCAAGGCACATTAGGGTTCTCTTTTTCATGGATAAAATAGAAGTTACAAACATTAGGCATTGATGTATCTTATAATAGGGGCTACGGTTGATGTCCTCCCCATGTAAAAAATGTCATTCAGAATATAAACATCAGTGGATTAAAAATAAAAAATAAAAAAATCTGGTCTTTATTTAATTTTAATTTTGTAATCACTTAGGTTCTTCTTCTTCTTTTTTTTGCTAATTTTTTAATGAATGCATAAGTGCACTTTAAGATTTTTATTATAAAAAAAAAAAAAAAAAATCATGTCGCATTGGATCCGCAAGTGCCTTCGTGTAAATTGTGCAGGAAGGCTTGGGCCTCCTTATCAGATAAACATTGAAGATAGAGTCCTGTAACAATTTTTTTGTAAAAGAGATTGTTATCAACGACGTATCGTTTAGCATTGTCTATCAAGCATTTTCTTTCATTAGCATCCTCGGGGAGTTTGCCATCAAATTTGTTGTTTGGCCTGATATATGTGAGGAAAGGTCATCTCCAGTCATCTTCGACCTCTTCGTCGCTCCCACTATTAATGGCATTTGAGCTGATAATGTTAATACAGGGGGTGGATACCACTTTGATCTTCAAATATCGGGCTTCTGTTTCGAGGACTCCAGCAAGATAGGCAAGATAATCAAAATATCTATTTTCTCTACGAGGCAAGTGTGCGATTGTAGCATTTTAAAATTTGCTCATTCTATCGGCTACTGATACGGCGTAGTCGATCATATTTCCATTTTTATGATATTTTTCTATATAATGGTTCACAATTAATAAGGAGTCTGTATAAATAGAGAATTCGGGCACACCAATCTCTAGTACCATATCCATTCCATGGATTAGTGTTTCGTATTCGGTCTTATTGTTGGTAGCTTCGAAGTTGAGTCGGATTGATTTCTCAATTCTGTCATTGGAAGGTGCCATAAGAACTATTTTGATGCCTGACCCAGCTTGTCCAGTAGAACTGTCAGTTAAAAGGCATTAACCTTTCTTTGATATCCAATCTGATTTCTCTGCAATCTGCTCCTTATTTATTACAACAATATCCTTTTCCCAATCAGGGTCGTCTACTAGAAAATCAACAATAAAATCTGCTACTGCTTGCCCTTTTTAGGAATGTCGTGGTTCAAAGCGTATATCATGCTCACCAAGAGTAACCGACCATTACTGAACTCGTCCGAATTTCTCTCATTTGGATAGAACTTCGCACAAGGGGTAATTTGTAATTACTCGAACTGAATGAGCTTGGAAATATTGTTTTAACTTCTACGATTTATAGGTGAGAACTAAAAGTAGCTTTTCAATCTTAGTGTACCGTGTTTCTGTTGGAGTGAGAGTCCTGCTGATAAAGTAGACGGGTTTTTCTATTTTTTCGTTGAGTCGGATGAGAATTGAGCTGAGTGATTTATTAGTAACTGCAAGATATACCGTAAGCTCTTCTCCTTCCTTGGGTGTACTAATTACTGGTGGTTTCCCCAAGTAGCATTTTAATTCTTAAAATGTTGCTTCACATTTTGTAGTCCACTTGATCTCGGGATCCTTTTGAGTTTTCCCTTTCTTCGTCCCTTCTCGTAGGAGGTCAAATAACCATCTACACCGATCTGAAGACTTGGAAACAAAACGATTTATTGCTGTTATTTTGCCGGCTATCCTTAGGACATCTTTTTTTGTCTTTGGGGAAGGCATGGATAACAAAGCGCGAATACAATCTGGGTCAACCTCGATACCTTTCTTGCTAATCAAGTATCCCAAAAATTTACCTGATTGGACTGCGAATTAACATTTATCAGGATTTCATAGGTCGTATTCAAATCTGCAAGATGGTTTTCCTTCTTAAGACTTTTACACAGCATATCGTCAATGTAAATTTCCATTGTTTTCCCAAGATGGTCTTTAAACATCTGAGTCATCAGTTTCTAATAAGTGACTCCGACGTTCTTGAGGCCAGAAAGCATTACTTTGTAGCAGTACAATCTATGTTCTGTGATGAAAGCTATTTTTTTATCTATGGGCAACAGGGGTATCTGATTGTACCCTGATGCGGCATCCATCATAGATAAGAGTTCGTGTCCCGCAGAAGAATTGAGCAAATGGTTGATGATTAGAAGGGAGAAACTATCTTTCGGAGTATGTTTATTTAGGTCTGTGAAATCCACGCATACTCTGATCTTACCATTTTACTTCGGGACTGCTACAATATTCGAAATCCATTAAAGGTAATTTATTTTTCAAATAAATCCAACTTCAATAAGTTTATCAATCTCTTTATTGACATCTTCTCGTAGCCTTGGTGCTAAGGTTCTCTATTTCTGTTTGACTGCCTCAGCCTTATCTTTTAAACTAAGCTTGTGGCAAACCAAATTTGGATCAATGTTGGGCATTTTATGAAATGTCCATGCGAAGACGTCACTGTTGTCTTTTAAAAGCTGAATAAGAGCATTGCGCTCTGTCATGAGAAAACGAGTCTCAATGTAGGTACCCCATTTGTCCCCACTGATTTCGACGCATTCTAAAATTTCTGCACATGGCAGCTGGTTCTTTGTAGTATTTTATAATTGTTATGAGATCCATTGTGCCGATGGTTCCGTCACAACGGTAACAGTATTTTCGCAAGCTCGAGCGAGTTTCGGGCTGCCTTTGATTTCGTAGATGTTTCCATTCCAATCGAACCATAACACCAAATGATAGGTCTATGGGATAGCTCGCATGTTATGCAGCCAACAATGTCCCATAATTCCTAAATAACGGGACTTTGTGTTTATCGCGTAAAACACAATGTAAACCGTCGTCGACCATGCGGTAATAGGAAGTATACTTTTTCCTACACATTCATCTTTAAACCCATTGAAGCCATTGATATCAATGTCACTAGGTTAAACTTTGTTGACCAGTACATCTGATAGATCGTACTTTAGAAGAGTAGTTCGATACTAGTGTCAGTATCTACCATCATTATATGTAGTACGACATTTCTCATTTTTAACATGATCACAAGTGCATCATGATGAGGAAAGTTGACGTGGCGAACGTCACAATTTTCGAAGGAGATCTCTGTTTGTTGAGAACTAGATGCGGGGAGTAACCGGGATTCTTATCGACCATGGAAAAATTATGGCATTCGCCGAAACGTCGTCTTTTGATTCTGATCAACCTGTTATTTGCGTGAGTCTCGATAAAATGGCTGAGGGTGATGAGGTATAAATGCTTTTCCTCTGCCGCTCCTTCTATCTATACGATCTCAGTATTAAGCTTGTAACTCTCACTATGTACTAATGCATTCCTCCTTCCGCAAAAATATACTCCAAAAGTCGATGTAAAGTAAAGCAATGTTTTGTGTTATGATGTCAGACTTCGTGGTGTATGTAATATGGTATGCTTTCGATGGGTTGAAGATACTAGGCATTATGGAATAATTTATCATTTTGAAGTGTGGTATATATGCTGGCTATTGTGACAGTTATCTTGGGAAAACATGGCTTTGGTAAGTTCCCACCTCTTCGAGGTTGATCGTCATTAGACTTGGCCGTTTTCTGTCTCCTCCGTAATATGTAGTACGACTGAAGTCTCGTTATGTGGATTGATTTATTGTTTTCAGGGTTGACTTCTGGGGCTTCTGTCTGCCGGCTATCATCTGTTTCAGATCGATATATCCATTTACTTTTTTGATCATATCTTCCAAGGTCGTAGGTTTTTTGAGAATAAGGTGTTCCTTCGCTCTTCCATCGATGAGCAAAGCGTTGGTGAATGCCAAAATAGTAATCTTCTAATCAAGTCGGTCGACCTTTTTGGCCAACTCTACGAACTTCTTTGTAAATGTCTCGAGCTTCTCTCCCGATATTTGTTTAAGACTAAACAAAGAATACATATTTTCCTCCTTATCTCTGTTGTACGAATAGTTCTTGACAAAGAGTTCTCAGAACTGTTCGAAAGTTTTAATAGACCCTTCTTGTAGTGAGTGGAACTATCGCAAAGGTTCACCCTGTAGGGTGGTAGGAAAGAGACGGCATATAATGTGGTTTGATGTGGAATCCAAGCCTAAAGCGCCCAGGAATTCTTAGACATGTTTCACAGGGCCAATTTCCCTGTACTTTCAGATTTTTGGGGCTTAAAAATTGGTGGGAACTTCGTCGTCTAATAGTTCCTAAGCAATAAGGATTTTATGTAGTCTGTTGTGGATGTCTTTGGCAGTTTGAATCTGATCTTTAAATAATTCTTTGATACGTTTTTCAATAAGTTACTGAGTCACGTATTGTCGAGCTGTGATGGTCTAGCGTAGAATACTTTATTCTCAAGGAATGTGGTCGCCACTTCCTTCACTTAGTCGTTCACGCGCTGGTATACAAACTTTTCTACGGGGTGGATCCTCAACTTGCCTGACTTTAGCGAGAATGCCATCAACTTCTTGGTTGACTCCTTGTATCTGTACAAGTTCAACCCCCGGCTGATTATGATTGGATTGAATATCACCTCCCAGGATATTGGCTCGGGGTCCTAGCCTATCTTAAACAAAAACTCGTGAGGTGGTTGCCAACACATCTTTGTTCTTCTGGGCTACAATTTGCTGTCCCTGCAGAACTTTCAATGCATTTCGCACATTCGCCAGCTGTTGTTCCAGAGCGGCTCATCTTTTTGTCTCGGAGTGTAGAATGGCCTGCAATTTTGCTAGTACGGTGCTTCCTTCTGTTGGGTCAATTGGTATGTTCTGGTCTAGAAGCGACATTCTATGAAGAGAGTATCAAATGTTTCTGAAAACTGTGGCTAAATGCTTCGTTCCCACATACGGAATCAAATATAAAAACCTAATTTTGTATATCAAACTTAGTCTCTCACACCAATGATAATCCAAAATGTTATTAAGAAATAAGCAGTCGTTAACACAAGGTTTAACATTGAAAAACCTCTGAATAGGTTAAAAACCATGACCTCTCTTGAGGATTTAGAAAAAAATGTATTATTGATGATTACTAGCTATTACAAAGAACGCTCTGAGTAGTTTTGTGTAGAGTTTTTTTAGTAGAATTCTCTGTATAAAATTTCATGTCCTCCTTTTGTAGTTCTTATAATATGACCATTTGTTGACTATTATTATTCTTAATGATGGACGTTATAATATGGATTTGATGAGTCATTGAACTGATTGTGTAATGGTTTGATCCTTTTATCTTGTAACGACTTTATTAATGACGGAGCACTTTGCTGAATCGAGCTGTTGATGTAGAGGTCGAAAATAATGTGTAGACTTTTTTGTAGTTGTTTCATAATGTGTCATGTAATCGTATGTTGATGAGGTCGAGTAAATGTATGATGGTCAAAGATGGGGCTTGAGTTCGAGATCCGGAATAAGCCACTATAGAACTTGTTTCATAAATAATTGATGCGTTGCTCTAATTTTACTATAGGTTCCTTCACTGTCAGAATCGTTCCCCATATGTGATTATTTTAGATCCTCCCCATTTTGTACTTTGTCCATCTTTTCTTTTTCTTCATCTTCTTTTTCCTTTTTGTTTCCATCTCCTTCTTGGTTTTCATTAATTTCTTCATGTTCTGGTTCATATTCATTAGTTTCTTCCATTTGTAGTCGCTTCAATTTCTTTTTGGAACAATTTCTTTCTAACTAATCTTGTAAATGTCAAAAGTTTGTCGTCCTCTAGATCGCTTATCTGCTAGAATTGTTCATCACCATTTTCCTGAATTTATATATAGTTAGTACGCAATATATTAATAATTTAGAAAAAAACAAATGTAACTATATATTACTATGTGTTGTTCGTAATTAGGAGGTAAATGTGTGATTGACTTTAGAGGAGTACTATTAATTTCTTCTACCTATAATTCAAAAAAAGGTAATATTTTAATAAGAGAATTGACTTTAGAGGAGTACTATTAATTTCTTCTACCTATAATTCAAAAAAAGGTAATATTTTAATAAGAGAATTCCATTACAATATGATACTATGTTGTTAATTGGGTGTACCTCATTGTCTTCTATAACTCTTTAAAGCTCCCATGTTTAACACTCAAGGCGACCTACAGATTGCTAAAATTTTGGGCATATATTCTAGATTTTACAAAGCCCCACAAATCCTCTCTTGCATTTGGATCCCTTCAGCCCCTGATGAGGTCAGAATTTGTTGTGATGGAACATCTCTGGAAAACCCAGAATTTGCAGGTTGTGATTTCGTCATTATAAGCAATCTTGGTGATATGTTGGCAGTTAATGTTAGAAACCTCTCTTCAGTTACTTTTTTTTTGCAGAATGTTCAACTATCATGGATGGGTTGCATCAAGCTCTCAATACGAAGCCATTAATTAATTAAAGTTTTCATTGTTTGTATTTGGCAGAAGCCACTAATGCGGGGTATATGTGATCAATACAAATGGTTCCTTAAGTGGAATGACATTAGTTATAGTTATAAGGTATCTCCTAAATCAGGGTTTATATAGTTCAAATCTATTTTAATTGTATAAAAAATGGGTATCAAACATAGTATCCCTAACTGAACATTAGTTATAGTGCCAATCGAAAAGATGTGGACATCATTACTAGTTAAGTGGAGCCTCCCTAGAAGGTTAAAAACCAGTTATACATGAATCTTGCAAAACCTGTGACCAACTAATAAGCCATACAATTTTGCATTTGCGTTTGTTCTATGACAAAAAACCAAACTGTATGCAATTTTTATTTTTATTTTGTTAAAATAACCTCTTTCTCTCCTAGAAGATCCATCAGAGTATAATTTAACATAACCTACAGGTGGTATAATCCATTTCACAATTTCAATCTAGTAATTTTTAGAGAGTTTGCACACCTGGTAATTTTAGAGTTTCCAAAGGTTTATTTGTAGGTCTACGTATCTGCTTCTCCATATCTATCAAGTAATTAAAGAGAGGGTGATGCCCATAGTGCCCATCTGTAATTGATTTGGAAAATTGGAAGCCTTGTTGCAGTAATGAAAAGGGCTATTGTTTTAGGACTAATTCATTATTTGTTTGGTTGCAGGTAAGAACATGGGTTAAAGACAGCTATTAAACCTTATTCATAGGTAAAAAAATCTTTGTAAAATGCCACAAATGAATAAGCTAATAATGATATTGATATTACTTAAATGATAATAATGAATATTTTGGGGGGAAAAGACGTAAAAAGAGAGTACTACACTCATACTACCTAAATTATACTAAAAGCATATGTAGCAGCTAGGTGAATTATGAAGTGGCAAGGAAAGATAGTGAATTCACCCTCTTTTCTCTCTTTTCTATCCACAACAGCTAGGTGGATTGGCCTATGTGGAAACCCAAAATCTACCTTTAAGGTACCACCCTGAAGGTAGATTTTTACTTTATTGATGCCCCTTACTTCTGAACTTCTAGACATAAAAACCAATTATATAATGACACTTGTCCAACTACTATTGGTTCTAATCCACAATCGAATTAAAAATTAACCTTGATGAAGAATTAACAATGAAACAAACGATTTGGCAGGATAATTTTCCAATAGAAAATTTTATTGCTTAATTGAATTGATTATAATTAATTACTCTTCAAACCCTAAGTTCTATATTAAAACCAATGCCTTGAATTCTTTTTAACTCAAGCTTTCTACAACGTGACATTTCTTATAAGACTTCTACCACGTGACTGCATGACTTGCGAATTTTTATGTCAAAAAACAAATTTTATAAGCATTCAAATATTCATATACTGAAAGGTGGGTCTCTAACATATCTAACCAGTTATCCAATTTCTCAGTATCGATTGACCCGTCGAATACTGAAATTTTAATTTTAAAATCAATACAAAGATTGTACAAAGGATTCATGAACTTACCAATAACCAATTTCTCTTCCACGGATTTGGCATCATTAGAATCTCTATCTTTCTCCTCGTTACTCTCATCCCTCTTCTCCTCCATAACTCCTTTTTTCTTCTTGCGCTCTTGTGCTTTCGTCGAAGTGAATACTTTAGTGAGGTCCACAAGATGTAATTGCTCTACTAACTCTCCTAGAGTAGTAGTTAGGTCAAAAACTTTAGTTTTAAGCTTTATGATTCGATATTCAGAATTGCTCATCTCTAAATTTGCCTTCTTCTTTGAATTAGGTTTTCTATGAATCGTTAACGAACTCATAAGGTTTTCATTCGCTTACTTGAGTCGGTCACGTGTAGAGACCACAAACCAACACTCCCGAGAATCATAATCCAAAATCTGATACCACTTAATCCGCAATCGACTTAAAGATTAACCTTGAAGAAGAATTAACAATGAAACAAACGATTTGGCTGAATAATTTCTCAATAAAAACTTTTATTGCTCAATTAGATTGATTGCACTGAATTACTCCTCAAACCCTAAGTTCTAGATTAAAACTTGGATGATTTTATATTGCCTAGCCTTGCCCTTTTATGAAGGTTTCAAGTTTTCTAGTTACAATATATGACTAAATTTCCCTTAAACATACAAAAAATAGAAGTAGTCGCGATAGTCGTTTGAACGACTTGGCAAAATAAGCCTAGAATATGAGATAGATAGAATCCTTCTTCCGGTCTTTTATCTCGTTCAAACTGCTACAAAGCTCGTTCAAACGATCTTGACAAATAAGCCTAGAATCAACGACAGATAGAATCTTTCTTATGGTTAAAGCTTGTTCGAACGACCTTGGCAAAATAAGCCTAGAATCAACAACAAAACCTTGGCTTGATTTTCCTTCTACCACATTCTAACGGCTCCAAGGCTTGTTCGAATGACATGACATCTTTTAAAAGGTTTAATGTCTAGATCCTCCTGGATTAGGTTCTCATGCCTCTCACTTCTGAACTGCTAGGCATATATACGCCCTAGATTAATTAATTTAGAGTAACTAGGTGGCATCATTTAATTGGATCTCATGCCTCTAACTTCTAAACTGCTAGGCATATTTAGACGTTAGATTTGTGACACGTGGCCACATCTCAATCATTGGTAGACCCGTGTAGTTCAAACTGCGGTAAGGAGAACTACCAAAATGCCCATTGAGCTTATGTTACAGTAAACTACCGAATTGCCAGGCTCACACAAAACTTAGAAGTCATACACTATGTCAATATTGATACCTAGACCACGAACAAGGAAATGGCGTGGCTCGAGCCCTCCAAGGATATAGAAGAATAAGTCAAGAATACCTGCCCTCACAAATTGGTAGTTACAGGAACGATCTTCCGAAACTTTGCCACTCTTCCCCTAATCTAGGAGAACATGCTACAAACAACCTTTGCGAGAAATTCTGCAAACTGATGAGTAGGAACATATAGAGTACAAATCTGTCCAAAAGTAAGCTTCTCATGTAGAAAGTAGCGATCAACCTCAATGTGTCTGGTACAATCATCATCCACCAAATTAGCCAAGATTACCAAAATATTGATAGTGGATTTGTTTTCACAATAGAGTGTCATTAGAAGAAAGATAGGTATCCAAATCATGGACTCGTGGTATGTTAGGTGGACTATAACGGTTACACTGTGGGTCCATCTATAATCCGCCTATAGGGAGCTCTCATAGAAGATGCTTAAGCCATATCAGCTCATACACACCTTAAGCCATGACCTATACTCGACTGCACTGGACCTAATACAATATTTGTTTTCTTACTCCCCTATGTAACCAAATTACTACCAATAGTGGTACAATACCTAAAAGGAATTGACAATGTAAGTCGAACCTGTATAGTCAATATCAGTCCAAGCCTCGACCCAAGAATGGCCCTGATCTCAAAATAATATCCCTCGTCCAGGATACCCCTTGAGATATTGGAACACAATAATAAGTACATGAAGATAGAGAAGATCCGGCTTGTGCATAGACCGTTTGAGAACTCCAATCCACCATTTTGACCCAACTCAAATAAGAAAAGGATACATAGTTTCGATAGATATTGAAAGTGAGAAGTGCAATCGTGGGTTTTGTTTGTTTAGCATGTAGATTGACAAACTAAGGGTCGTAGACTAGGAAGAACCAGAGTTTGTAAAAAGACTTTAATCTTATGAGAGATCTAGCCGAAAGTCTTGGGAGTATCTCGATGACAATTTCATGAGGAAAGACGACAGAAAAGTTGTTCTTGTCATATTCTTTACTCTGTATAAGAGCATCAGCAACATGATGGGTATAATAACGAGCCACATAGGCTTAAAATCAGAGAAAATCTGACATGTAGCAATTGGTAAAAAAATTATCTTTTCAAGGGTAGGGATGCGTTAAGCGCCAAGTTGGATAATATGTAAGTATTTTTTTATTTATTTAAAATAATAATATTAAAATGTTGTGCCGCACAATATTTTTATTTTTATTTTTATTTTTTAAATTAAAAAAAAAACCCTGTGCCAATTGAATTGGCACTATGCGCTGTGCCAACTCAATTAGCGCACAACATTTTTTATTAAATAAAAAATAAAAAAACATATTATACATACAAAAAACCAAATTAAACAAACATTAAATTGTGGGCCTCCTGGCAAACTTTGAACACCATAGCATCGCCACATATAGTTACTAATTTTGTGAATCGGAGTACAATTTGTGTGATGACGATTCTGAAAAAGAGGTCTTTACATAATTTGGATCGTTATATTAGCGATACCTAGCCTGCTGCTGATGCTCTAAGCCCATGATCATTGCTTACGTGCTTCTTCTTTGCCTCCACAACCTCATTCATGATGTGAAGGTTTCAATATTTTATTATGAGAATGAGTTATTAATCCCCCTTAGATTTGTGTTATATATACATACCTACGTACCAATTTCATATGATTTGTAGGTACATAATTTTCATAGTGTATGATTTAGAGGCAGCTTTCGCTAGCATCTAAAGCTGCTGCAACTTCGGAAGTAGTGCAAGTGGAGTCGAACCAGATCTTAGATACAATTCCATTGTACATAAGCAATTTAAGTAATATCAATATCATTATTAGCTTATTCATTTGTGGTATTTAACAACCATTAGAGAGATATATATTGAAGATTGATTTATAGATGGGGAAGAAAGTTTGATTTGTAGAGGGAAAAGGAGATAGAAATCGAAATTTGCCACGTTGATGGATAATATTGAAAGCTATTGGCCCAACGTTTCTGTAATATATTAAACGCTATTGTAAGGGACTGTTCCAAATCTTGAGCTCAAGCCCTAGCCTCAACCAACATACATTTACTCGACCTCGTCAACATAAGATAACGTGGCACATTTATGGTATATTATGAGGTAGTTACAAAGAAGAAAAGTCATTCATAGCGTTACACAACCGTTGCAGAGATTCATCAAAACCGGTTTGTAACATTCATCATTAAAAGGATATAATAATCATTAAAACGGTCATAATATAAGACCTATAAATAAGACTAAGGAAGAGCAGATGAGTGACACATTTTTCTATCTGTAAAGTCTGTACTAAACTATCCATAATAGTCATTGTAATAGGTAGTCACTTAATTAATTAAATCACTATTTCTAAATCCTTAAGAGAGGTCATGGTTTTTACCTATTCAGATGTTTCCACGCTAATTCTTGCGTGTTGGTGATTATTTGTTATTGCTAGCGTTCTGATCAAACTAAGTTCGAGATCCAAATTTAGGCCCTTACATTTGGTGCCATCTGTGGGAATGACAAGATTCACCACAAGTATCAAAACCAGTGGTTACTAATCAATCTCGCGATGAGAAATCTCAGTCAATAAACTCGACAGTCGACCACATTATCAAGCTCGTCGCCAACATTCTGTTCAAGCTTATCCTCAAACTCATTACTAGATTAAAGCTCAAGCCCAATACCATCTCTTTGGTGTAGTAAATTCTGCTCGAGCACATTATTAAGTCCTTCATCAGTCTTCAACTACGCTCCATGTTTGACTTCAATGTCAAACTCAATGCTCGACCTCATAATTAATCTTTTTAGAAGCTCTCAACTAGGCTTGATGATCAACCATATTATTAAGCTCTTCACCAGCTTTCAACTAAGCTCCGTGTTTGACCTCATTGTCAAATCTCGATGTTCAACCATATTAAAAGCTCTCTTTGCATGCTCTCAACTAAGTTTGATATTCGGCCTTAATGTCGAACTCAGTGTTCGAACTCATCATCAAACTCAATGCTTGATCTTATTATTAAGCTTTTTACCAGCTTTCAATTCAAGCTCGTTAACAAGATCGTATCCAATAAGGTACTCGAGGTCGAGGTACTCGTGGCAATTACAGCTTATTATCAAGCTCATATCCAATAAGGTTCTCGAGGTCGAGATATTCGAGTCAGTTACAAATTCATTTTCAAGAAGAATGTTTGAGCACAAAACTCACGCTCATCAACAGATAAAAGCTTATTACCAACTCGTTATCAAGCTCGATGCTCAAGTACATAACTTAAAGCTCGTCGTTAGGTCAGTAATTGGTTCATTTAATTTGATATAGAAGCCATTATTTGCTTCCTCCAACATACAAGCCCCAAGTATTAGATTCAGTCAATCGACTTAAATTATATTTGGGGGTGAGCTCGACCAACATATTGCATGTCAATAACTGGTTTATCCAATTTGACCAGCACATTACAGGTCAACAATTGGTTCATCCAATTCGACCAATACATTATAGATCAATTATTGATTCAACCAATTTGACTAACACATTAAAGGTCAACAATTTGTTCATCCAATTCGGCCAACACATTACAGGTTAGCAATTGGTTCATCCAATTCGACCAACACGTTACATGTCGATAACAGGTTCATCCAATTTGGCCAACATATTACAAGTAATCAATTGGTCTACCCAATTCGAGTTGTCAATAGACTTGAATCATGCTCGAGGACGACAATGAAATATTGTATTGCTTCTTACACTTATGCAAATCCCAAGCAATAGATTCAGTCAATCAAATCGTACTCAGGGGTGACCTCAAATTCCTGAAGGCAAGCATTGACGACATCCGTAATGACTACACCAAAATCAAGACAGAAACGCCATTAGGACAGACTTCTCAACCAAAACCACTTATGTTTTTAGTTGAGAGGGGGCGATTGTAAGGGCCTATTTCAAATCTCAAACTCAAGCCCTAGCTTCGACCAACATACATTTACTCGACCTCGTCAACATATGATAACGTGGTACATTTATGGTACATTATGAGGCAGCTACAAAGAAGAAAAATCATTCATGCCATTACACAATCGTTATAGAGAGTCATCAAAACTGGTTTGCAATATTCATCATTAAAAGGAGATAATGATTATTAAAATGGTCATAATATAAGACTTATAAATAAGACCAAGGAAGAACAGATGAGTGACATATTTTTCTACCGACAAAGTATGTACTAAACTATCCAGAATACTAGTTATAATAGATAGTCATTCAATCAATAAGATCACTACTTCTAAATCTTCAAGAGAGGTTGTGGTTTTTACCTATTCAGAGGTATCCACGTTAATTCTTGAGTGTTGGTGATTATTTGTTATTGCTAGTTTTCTGATCATATTTGGGGTGAGATACTAAGTTCGACATCCGAAATTAGGCTCTTACAACTATGGGGATTGGTGTTCATGTGGGGTTTGGGTAGGAAAAATTTTAGCTCTCTCCTGAGCCATCATTTTTAGACCTCTCACAACAAGTTAGGCAAACTAATAACAAGTTAAAAAAGAAAGTTAGGAAGAGAGAAAATCTTCCTTCGCCTCTACTTCCTTTCCATTAAAAAAATTCTTCTCTTTCTCTCCATTAAACAATTCTCCTCTTTCTCTCACACATTACTGAATATAAAAAAGATCCGGCCGAAACACGAATGGGATATTTAAAAGCATCTTCCTTACTATTTCTTCTATGCACATCATGTTGAATTAGGGTTTCCTATTGAAGAAAAATAAACAAAAATCGAAATCGTTCTCATAGAGTTTTCAGCTTTATCATTTAAAAGACAAAGCAACAAAAACTCTAATCCAAATAATAATGGAGTTTTTAATCTATTCTTGACTTCTTGCAGTTTGCATTGTACCACAATTATTTAAATCTCATTACAATGGTGTTTTTTATATTTTAGAAGCAATTGAGACGTTTACAGGGGTGTGATGAAGGTATATGCAGAGGAATTAAGATCTGAAGTGAGAATGAAAGAAAGAGCTGGAGATTTTCTCTCTTCCTATTTAACTTGCAATTAGTTTGCCTAGCTGTATTTGTCCACGTGTTAAAATATAAAGGGTGAGAGGTCTAGAAATGATGGCTCGGGAGAGAGCAATTTTTTTTTCTTTCGTTTGGGGGGTATTTATTCTCAAAAGCTTATACAAACATGAATTTTAACATAATATGGGAAACATGGGTGTGTTTGGTAGCCCCAAAAAGTGAGAAACGGAGTGGGAAAATACGAACTTAAATTTTTTTTCCTTACTTGGGTGTTTGGTAGTCCCAAAAATATGGGAAACATAATTTCTATGAGAAAATTAATAGCTCTAAAAGTGGGAAACAATTTTCACTCTCTCTCCCTTAGAAAATATGTTTCCCACTTAGAAATTAGTGGGACCCATGCTAGATTTTCTATAAAAATCTAAATATGAGATATTATGTATGATTCTTCTCGCCAAAAGAAACACAAAACTTAATTTTCCCACCAAAAGACCCTCTATATTTACCTCATCTTGTATGAAAAAATACTATATCTCTCTCACACAAACAAAGAAGCCTCCATCGGGTATGCTTCTTCTCACTTTTTACTTTTTACTTTTTTTATTTGTCATTTCTATGATTGAAGTACCATTGCCACCATTTTTTGTCATCATTAACTATATTAAATTATTGATGTTATCTTCACTTTTGTCTCTTTTGTTATCTTGAATTTAGTACTTATAATAATCGAGTTAAACTTTACTAGTACCTATTTTAGGTTTAAATTGTACATGTAGTTAATATGTTACAACTATAATGGAGTTAAACGTTGTTTTTGTCTATGATAAAATATTTATTATCTCTATGCGAAACCATTGAGAATATGGCAGGAGTTGGTATGTTTACTCAGTTCGATGCAATGAAACAATTCACGGTCAATAAGAGAATGACAACTGTGTTTTTACAAACTAAAGATGATCAAAAGTTGGCATGGTTGAACTATCATTTTGGAAGCGAGCAAGAATAGTTATTTTTTGAAATTTTAGAGTTAAACTATATTAATTATGTTTTTAGGTGCATGAATTTATTTTGAGTTTGGTTTTAGGATGTTTGGTTGAATAATATGTACTTTGTTTTTTAATAATGTTCGCTTGAATTACATTTAAGAATAATATTTATGTTTGTTTTTCGTATTTGTGTTTTTTTACGAAGTGGGAAATGGATAACCAAACACTACTGTAAAGAAAATGTGAGAAAATGGAAAATAGTTATATTGTTTCTCACTTGGCAACCAAATTGTGGAAACACTGAGAAATCTTAAATAAGAAACAATGAGAAAATTTAAAAGTGGAAATAGTTTCTCGGGGAAAAAAAAAGATTACCAAACACACCCAAAATTTCTCACAACCACATACCCAAATTGACTTAGTCTTTCTCTCTCAAGTTTAATTTTGATTATATGTGTTGTCATAACCTTTAAATTTTGAGTTGAGATATGACTATAAAGAAATAGAGACGAAGAAAGAGGACAAAAGGGCGACGACAAAAATATCAAGCGGTTCTAGTACTTCGCCGGAGTTTGAAGAACGGATTAGAGGAAAAAGAAAATCGTGGAGAGAGAGAGAGAGAGAGAGAGAAATCGTAGAGAAGAAGAAAAATCACATCGCGGGGAGAGGGAGAGAAATCCCTGAGAGAGTTTTTTTTTGTTATGATCCTAGTCCTTCGTAATTTAAGTTATATACCGAAGGGAGAACTCATGTACGCAGTGTTTAGTAAAAGAGGCGGTGAAGATAGAATAGCCTTTGAAAATATCATCTTCTCCTCTTCTACAATTTGGTTGCCAGTCCAACTTAGCACCCTTTTATATTTTAGAAAAACTGAGAAGATATCTTTGAAAAAACATCTCATTTGAATCAGATTTTTTTTTTCAAACAGTTTGAGTTTTCAGTAATTTTTAACTCTGGGTGTTCAAGAATCAACTCTGAAACATCACTCTGCCAAGATTTCATAGTAAGTTTTCATGTTTTGAGCAACCCCTTTTGTTTTTGTTTTTTTATGAGATTTGTGGTATTTGAAGATAATACTAATGATAGTTTTATTATGGGTGGTTCTTAGTTCTTAACACTAGTATGAAGTCTTTGTTGTTTAGCTGTGAATATGAGAGTAAGAGAATCTACTCAATCTCCCTAGTTTGAGTTCGGAACAGCGACATAGTCAGGAAATTATATAGTTATATATCCATGTCACCAAATTTTATCAAAATGGAGATCTAGAGAGTGCTATGTAAGGAACATTCCCCGTTAACCCGCTATATGCTTGTATCGTCGACATTAGTGATAAATGAAACTTCCTTCTATGTTATCTACTGTTTCAAACGTATACTGTATTTATTTTGTCAGGTTGATGTTATCATTTATTTAAGCATGATTAAGTCCTTGATATCTCAACAGATGGAACATTTTTGATGATATTGTAGTTGACATGGAGATCTCTCTGGAACAAGAACCGGCCAAGGGAGGATGAAAATTATCGATTTACATAATTGGTGTGTTCAATTTACTTGATAGAATTCTTTTGTAATTCTTGCATTCTGGTGGGAGCTTGATTTTGCCATGTACAATATCCACAAGTAACTAGGTGTAAACTGTGCTGGGAAACATATTGGCCTCTTCGATCTTAAGGCTGTATGGGGAATATAGATCAAGACAGTTCGCCTTCTTGTTTAGTACTTTACTTTGTGATAATACTCAAGGAATTGACTTAAATATCACATTCTAATTTGTGCCTCAGGTGTCGAAGTTGCAGAGCGTTTTGCTTTCTGCGGTATAGCTGGGAATCTTATCACATACCTGACTAAAGTCTTGCATGAGTCTATAGCCAAGGCAGCAAAGAATGTGAATGTTTGGTTAGATGTAACAGCAATCCTTCCTTTGTTAGGAGCTTTCATTGTTGACGCATATGTTGGCCGCTTCAAGACAATTTTGTTTGCTTCCTTGATCTATATCTTGGTGCGTACGGTAACGTTTTTTTGTACTCATTTTCATTCATGGAGAAATGCTCTGGTCATTTGATAATTCTGGATAAATTTATGACATAATTTTTTAGGCTGGAATATTCGCCCTATTTTAACTCTAGATCTAATTACCCTATCATATTGCAGGGATTAGTTAGTTATGTTAACACTCTCGGTTTCGGTTATCCCGTCAAGATTTCGTAAAACATCTTTCTTCTTGTCTCTTTATTTGGTCGCAATTGGAGAGGGGGGACACAAACCTTGTGTGCAAACATTTGGAGCGGATCAATTTGACGAGGACAGACCAGAGGAGAAGAAAGCCAAGAGTTCCTTTTTCAATTGGTAGTATTTCGGGATATGTGGAGGTGCTTCCTCAGCAATGTTGCTTGTATATTACGTCCAAGACGATGTTGGATGGCAGGCCGGCTTTGGAATTTCGGCAATTGCAATGGGTATCGCGCTTATTTTATTCTTATTAGGACGGAAATTATATAGACAAGAAGTTCCGCGTGGGAGTTCCCTAACTCGTATTGTGCAAGTTTTCATTGCAGCCAGTCGTAAGCAACATTTAGTTAAAGTAAATGCTGGCAATTCAAATTCTTGTGAAGAAGGGGAAGATCCTATGTACCCTATCCTTCCTCAAACCAAACAGTTCAAGTAAGTCCATTCTCCAAATTTTCCTAAATCATCTCTATGAACTCAATCATCAACTATTTTAATCCTATAGATAAAAATTGTCCTTAAAAGTATACAACTATACCTTTAGACTTAAGTCTAAAGTTACCAACTTATAATAGTAAGTTTTCAAATTCGAAAAAATGCCTTAACCTTTTTTTAACCAGTAATTTACTTCCAGTAATCTTGTAATCTGCACGCATGTAGATTTGTGGGGAGCATTACAAAAGCATTCTTACTGTTTTGATACAGTTCCAGATTTTTTCGTACGTCTTCTATATTCTTGAATTTCACTTGCAAATGTAGAGACCATTCTTGGTGATTGTCTCGTAGTTCCCATAATTTTTTAAGCGACTTTGTTATTAACATCTATGTTCTTAAAACCTTTAGATGTTTAAATAAGGCGGCTATCGCCAATGAGATAGATTTATCCAGTGAGACCAAAAACAACTGGAGACTTTGCTCTACAACTCAAGTAGAAGAAGCAAAACTCGTTCTTTGTTTAGTCCCCATATGGTTGAGTTGTTTAATGTATGCAGTTGTTTTTGCACAAATTAGCACATTCTTTACTAAGCAAGGGAAGCATAATGAACAGAAAGATCACCCACGACTTCCTTGTACCCACAGCATCTCTTCGGGTGGTTACAGGGTTGGTCGTGATGCTCATTATACCTGTCTATGATCGTGTTATCGTTCCATTTATAAGAAATTCACGGGATTCCAATCTGGGATAACAATCCTTCAAAGGATCGGGATTGGGATATGTTGAATATAGAATATACTAAATATATGATACTAAACATAGTCCCATATTGGGTATTAGTAGAATTAGCTTAATGATCATCTACTATATAAAGAGAGGTTATGATGTAATCTAATAAATCAATTCAAGAGTAATAAAATCTTCTCTTATTTATTTCTGCATGGCATCAGAGTGGGTTCGATAATTGAACCTGGTTCTTTCGAATTGAATTGAATTGAATTCCGCTGCGAATCTCGAATTGAAGCTCTTTATTTCTTTTGTTCTTCTCCATCGTATTATAGATTTCTGTCTGCTACAGTGAATTCTGGCATCTGCTACAGTGCTTTCCGTCGTCTGCTACAGTGATTTCGAGGCTGCTACAGTGATTTTTGGATCTATGCAAACGAAGATGAAATTTTGTGAGTCCGTTGACGATCTATCGTAGACCTAAATCGACGAAGAAGGACGATTTGGAGATTGGCGATTTAAACGATAGACTTACGATTTTGGAAATAACAGTTTCCAAGCTATCTGCTAATATGGAACAATTAACTGAACAATTGTGTCTCATAAACCTTGCAAAGGCTTCGACTTCAGTGAATGTTGCCTAGTCAGGCATGAAAACTAAAGGTAGTCTTTGAATAGTACTTGGATAATTGATACTGGTGCATCAGATCACATGGTAAACGACTCTAGCATATTATCATCCATTGCACCTTCAACCCAAACCTCTATATACACAGTAAATGGTGGTTCCTCTCCTGTAATTGAAGAAGGTTCTACTGACATATCTGAATCCCTGACATTAAACTTTGTTCTTATTATTCCTGCTATATAGTACAATATCTTGTATGTCAATAGGATCGCTGTTGCACTTACATGTGCCGTGACGTTTTGGCCTCAGTTATGTATTTTTCAGGACATAATGACTCGGCAGGTTCTTGGTTGTGGTGTTAGAAAATGTAATCTCTACTATTTGGACCTGATTAATAGTGGAAAACATATAATTCATCAGGTGAATAAAGTCAGAGGAATTGAAGAAGCAAAAACTAATGTGTAGTTATGGCATCGGCGACTAGGTCATCTCTCATTTTGGTATCTTCAGAAGTTAAATTCGTCGTTATTTTCGAATTGTAGTATTTCAGAGTTTAAGTGTGATATTTATAAACTCGTTAAGAGTCATCGTATTACATACTCTCCAAGTTTTACTAAAAGTTCAAAACCTTTTAGTATTATTTACTCTGATGTATGGGGTCCTGCACGTATTTCTTCATTATCTGGAGCTCATTATTTTGTGACTTTTATTGATGAGTGTACTCGTATGATGTGGGTATCCCTAATTACCCATAAAAGTGAAGTCTTTGAAGTATTAAAAAAAATTATCAGATGGTTTTGACCCAATTCCAAAAAAGGATACAAGTGTACCAATCTGATAATGTAGGAGAATTTACTAGTAATGATATGATAGAGTTCTTGACAAATAACGGCATTCGACATCAAACCTCTAATGTTTATACCCCACAACAAAATGGGCTAGCTGAACGAATGAATAGACAACTGTTAAAAGTTATTCGTGTATCTCTTTTTAGAATAAATATGTCATTGAATTATTGGGGAGAAGCGTTAAAATCTGTTGTTTACTTGATAAACTGCACACCATCTAGGGTCATTGAATTTCAGACCCCCTTCCAAAAACTTCATGATCTTATCACCATCCCTGCAATGCCAAACCTAGAATCATGTATTTTTGGATGTGTTGTCTTTGTTCATATACCTAAACATCAGCGAGGAAAATTGGATCATTGTGCTCGAAAGTGTGTGTTTCTTGGATATGTTGATTTTAAAAAGGGTTATCGTTGTTATGATCCTGTGGAAGGGAAGGTGTATATCTCTTTGGATGTTTCGTTTCGAGAATTGGAGGCATATTTTGTGAGATCTTCCCTCCAGGGGGAGAAACATAATGATGGTGAAGGAAAGTTCTCTATTATTGGGGATATGTTTCAGGATCTAGAGGATTTGACGAGTAATTTGAACAGATGTAGTAACCTAACTGATGATGAAAAGAAAAGTGAAGCAGAGCAGATGATAGAGGGAGATTAGAGTATTGAAGATGAACTTCATATGAATGGAGAGGATCAGATGACAGGGGGAGATCAAGCTGAAGTAGTAGAAGTTGTCCGTGACTCCAACATTCTAACACCATTTACCGAAGTACTGCCGAAGAATGTCGAACCTCAGGTATTACCTAATCCTAACATTGTTAATGATATTCAACCTAGACATTCAGAAAGGCCTACTAAAGGTATTCCAAAATCTACTTATGAACCAGATATCAATTCTAAAGCCAAATACCTAATTTTTGATTATGTGTCCACCCATAGGTTGGCTAAGTCGTTTATAAGTACTATGAATCAATTATCCTCTGTATCTATTCCTAGTAATTTCCAGGAAGCACTATCAGATCCACGATGGAAGAAAACTAGAAATGAAGAGATGAATGCATTACTGAAGAATTCTACTTGGGAACTTGTTGATAAACCCCACGGATATCGTATTGTTGGGTATCGTTGGATCTTTACTGTAAAGATGAATTCAGACGGAAGTATTAATAGGTATAAAGCCAGACTAGTTGCCAAAGGGTATACGCAGACGTATGGTGTGGATTACGAGGAGACCTTCGCCCTAGTGTCAAAGATAAACACTATTCGTGTACTCATTTCTCTTGCAGCCAATCAAGGTTGGCCATTACAACAGTTTGACGTGAAGAATGCATTTCTCAATGGAGACTTAGAAGAAGAAGTATACATGAAGATACCACCTGGAGTCACGAATTCTGAAGGAAGAAAAGTATGCAAATTAAAGAAGACATTGTACGGGTTAAAACAGTCGCCACGAGCTTGGTTTGGACGGTTTTCGAAGAACATGAAGACATTTGGATATAGACAAAGTAATTCTGATCATACCTTATTTATAAAATGGAAATCAGGCAAGCTTACCGCTCTTATTTTTTATGTTGATGATATGGTTGTTACTGGAAATGACTCAGTAAAAATTGAGGCACTAAAAAACTATTTGTCACGGGAATTTGAGATGAAGGATTTGGGACAGTTAAAATACTTCTTAAGCATTGAAGTTGCAAGATCAAGTCAATGTATTTTCATGTCTCAACGAAAGTATATATTAGACCTTCTTGCAGAAACTGGGATGTTTGATTGCAAACCGGTAGATACACCGATTGAAGCGAATCATCATTTGGGAATGTTTCCCGACCAAGTTCCATGTGATAAAGGAAGGTACCAACGATTAGTGGGAAGACTAACTTATTTCTCCCATACTCGATCGGATATTGCATATGCCATTAGCGTCGTAAGTCAATTCATGCATAATCCAAGTGAATAACATATGAAGGCGATCTTTCGAATACTAAGGTACTTAAAAAAATCTTCGGGAAAAGGTCTCCTATTCCGGAAAGGTGGTGTTATGGAAGTAATGGGATACACCGATGCAGATTGGGCAGGAGATATGACGAACAAGAGGTCAACCTCGGGCTATTTTACATTTGTATGTGGGAATTTGGTGACATTTAGAGCTAATAAGCAAAATGTTATTGCTAGATCAAGTGCAGAATCTGAGTTTCGGAGTATGGCTCATGGAGTATGGCTCATGGAGTATGTGAACTACTATAGATACGGAATATATTGAAGGATCTTGAATTTAAACTCATGAAAACTATCGATCTACACTGTGATAATAAAGCAGCGATTATGATTGCACACAATCCAATTCAACATGACCGTATGAAACATGTTGAAGTGGACCGATTCTTTATCAGAGAAAATATTGACAAATGATGCATATGTTTTCTATTCGTGAAGTCGGAAGATCAACTTGGAGATATTCTTACGAAAGAAGTTTGTGGGCGAATATTTAACGAAGTGATTGACAAGCTGGGCATGATTGACATCTATGCTCCATCTTGAGGGGGAGTGTTGAATATAGAATATACTAAATACTAAACATAGTCCCACATTGGGTACTAGTAGAATTAGTTTAATGATCCTCTACTATATAAAGAGAGGTTATGATGTAATCCAATAAATCAATTCAAGAGTAATAAAATCTTCTTTTATTTATTTCTACAGGATATTCATCTCGATTATTGTAATGGTAGTAGCGGCTCTAGTAGAATCTAGAAGAGTTAGAGTTGCTAGAGACTACGGCCTCCTTGATCAACCAAATACGACCCTTTCAATGAGAATTTGGTGGTTGCTTCCACAATATGTGATCATTGGTATTGCAGATGTATTCACTATTGTTGGATTGCAAGAGCTCTTCTACAGCCAAATGCCAGATGGTATGCGGAGCATTTTGTCTGCGGTTTATCTAAGCGTACTAGGTGTTGGAAGCTTTTTGAGCAGTGCCATTATATCTATCGTTGAGTCTGCTAGCTCAAGGTATGGGGACGAATGGTTAGATAATAATCTCAATAGAACTCACCTTGATAATTATTACTGGGTTTTGGCAGGGTTGAGTACTTTATGGCTCGGTCTGTTTGTAGTTTTATCCAAGGGTTTGTGTACAAAAGTTGATGTTGCTGGTCTACTACATTTGCCAAAAACTCAAGATACATATTATATCTCCATTATGTTTGTTTGATCCTTAAAGTTTATAAAATGCCAACTGTGGAAACTGGATATTAAAGCTCTTAGATGAGCCATGGACGTAAACATTCTCTGTATGACTGTTTCCGACCGAATGTTGCCTGTAGTTTACAATCACACTGCTTCATGGATAAAATAACCTATCACAGAAAGGTGACAACAGAAGAAACGAAAATAATTGCTTCTATTCTATTATTGCTGGTGAAAAGATATCTGAAGTTGGAGCTCAGAGAGGATTTGTTGCTACGGATTCAAATGATAATTCATTGGGAGTTAATGACAGGTAGATGAACATTGGTGGGGTTGGGTACTGAAGAGAAATGCAATGGGAGCCAGGGAATAACTGTGATTGAATCTGTTAAAAGTGCTTCAAGTGTTAGTGCAGAACTGCAAGTGAGGGTTGGACCCATCAATTTGAGATATCATGTGTGCACAGTGCACCTGTGTATTCTTCTTTTTTCTTTTTTATGTAATCATCACTAGTGCTTCTGTATATATTTGTTATACCTAAACACATTTACGCATGTTAAGCACTTATGATTTCGTACACTGTCATATAGCAACTAGCTTGATTTGTTTATATCCATTGAGTGTGTCCTTCGCTAGGCATTGTAGAGCATGTCACCAGAATTGATGGCATATGCATGTCAAATGCTGGGATTGGGTACTTGAAAGAAACAATGGCGATATTCGTGGAGTCTTGTGTTGCTCTAGCTAGTCTGAATCTGTGTTCTTTTGAGATATATATATGGTGAGGGATTCGCCTACACACCATTTTCCCTACACACCTCCTACACTCTCCTCACCACACACCAACCTGACGTGGAGTCTCACTCAACTCGTCACACACTCACTCCACTCAATCACTCTCTCTCTAAACCTCTCTCACTCCAAAATTCAAAATTTACTCTCTCTCCTGGTTTCCTTCCACTCCGACTTACTCAGTCTCTCTCGTAATCTCTTTCAATCTAAAATTGAAATTTGCATTGAAATTTCACTCTCTCTCTATTTAACTGCGGTTAAGGTACGATTCTTTCTCAGTTTATGTCCTATGGAAAAATTGTGTGAACGTGATGTTGGAACTGTGGTACAGAGGTAATTTTTCCGGGAACGTGAATTAATTTTGTTTCATTTAACAGGCTAGTGAACGACATCTACCAACAAACCCAACATCCCAACATCTACCAACAGGTTAGTGGTGTGTAAATTTCTTCTCTATAAATTTAAAATTTTTCATACACTACATAGTCGACATGTTATTGTCGAAATTGGATGATAAGATTGAAATTAACGAATAAATTGTTGCAAACTCAGTGCCTCGACGAAATTATTGTCGAATAAATATGAAATCGACAATAATATTGTCGAGAACCCTATAAATCGAAAAGAAATGTCGATTTAGAGGGTTGCCGACAATATTATTGTCGAAAACCTTCTAAATCGACATTTGGGTTGTCGACAATATTGCTTAGTGAAACCTGTGTATGTTACAGATATGGGGTTTATTGAATGAGTGTAATTTATTTCATAGGTGCTTTGGCGGGGAACATGATCTACGATAATGAAGTAATTCCCCTAGTCTCTCACCGTAATGAAGAGGTTGATGACCTATTTTGGTCCCAAGTAGTATTACGTATGGAAGCATTAGAAGCCACAAAACGAGAAAGGCAAGCACAAATAGATTTGTAGAAGAGCTGAAAACCAGCCGGGAGTGATCTTCCAAAGAATCTTATTGAAGGGAATATGTTTGGGATTCGGGACTTGTAGACTGTACTTAGTGATGTTGGGCTTGTTGGGGACTTATCGACTGTACTTAGTGATGTTGGGTTTGTTAGTGTAGTGTTTGTTTTGAACAATCTAATGACATATATGATGCACAACTATGACCTATAAAATCCTATGTAATTAAAGTTGTTATTATGTAAAATAATGTTTTTTTGTATTTATTTGTGGTTACTTGGCTGTCACTTTTGATTCCATATGTTCATTTGACTGTATGGATGTATAATGGGATTGTATCCAATAATTTCTCCTATATGACAGGATAATTATATGGAAAATTTGGTTGAACCAGAGTGGTCAAAGATCATCGGAGATGAATCACCAGCAAGGGTTACCAACGAAAGTACGTCGGGTATGGGTTCTGGAACACCTGATTGTTCCACCGATTCTTTGTTTGTGGATACGCCGTATAAAGGGTAAACTTTTAATACAGTGGGTGATGCAAGTTCCTTTTATGAGCAATATGGAAGGAAGCAATGGTTTTTCATAAAGAAGCGCAATTCTAAAAAGCGACCAAGATCCGAAGAGATAGGACGGGTAACATTTATTTGTGTGAGCAACGGTTTGTCAAAGAAAAATAAAACTTCTGATACAAGTGAACAAGATGGTAAAAAACGATCTTCTTACCAATGCGGGTGTAAGGCTACTTTGAATATCAATTGGAGAGAAAAATTTGGTAAATTTGTTGTTACCACTTTCTTAGATGTGCATAACCACCAGCTTGTGTCACCTCGCAACCACCACCGTATGAAGATTAATCGTTTCTTTCCTGAAGCTGCAAAAAACCTAACTGAGACTTTTGAGTTGCACAATATCTCAGTAAGCAAGGTGCTTGCTCTATTCCCATACAAGAGCTTCAACAAACGTGATTGTTACAACCACAAAGCCAAGGTTAATAAGGAACGTCTATCGAGCGGTGATGCGCAGGCTGCATTGGATTGGTTCAAGAAAAAGCAACTCGAAGATCCTATGTTCTACTTTGACATTCAGCTCGATGATGATGACAAAGCACTTTTTTTTTTGATAGATGGCCGATCCCGAATGGCGTATGAGGCTTTTGAGGATGTGGTGACTTTTGACACCATGTATAGGACAAACGTTTATAATATGTCATTTGCTCCATTCGCAGGAATAAACAACCACTACCAAACAATCCAACTCGGATGTGCTTTGTTGAGGAATGAGCAAGAGACCACCTTTACTTGGTTATTCTATACATGGCTAAAGGCGATGAGCAATAAACACCCCACAGCTATTATCACTGATCAAGACGCTGCAATGGGTGCTGCCATTCCCAAGGTTAGGCTCAATGTTATTATTACAGGAATTGACGAGTAAATTGTCAAAATCTAAAAAGTCGATAATATTATTGTCGAAAATCATGAAATCGACAATAATATTGTCGAAAATTATGAATTTGACAATTGTTATTGTCGAAAAACATGAAATCGACAATTGTTATTATCGAAAAACAGGAAATTGACAATTGTTATTGTTGAAAATCATGACCTCGACAATAAATTTGTCGAATTTATGGATTTCGATAATTTAATTTTCAAAAAAATTGGAGTCGACAATTTAATTGTCTGTCGCAAACCACGAAGTCGATAATAATCTCAACCAAAATCATGAAATCGACAATTTAAATTGTTGACAATTAGTGTTTTCTAATATCTGGATTTTCTTACAGGTGTTCCCAAACACCAAACATCGGCTCTGTTTATGGCACATCATACACAAGTTCCCTGAAAAAATTGGACATGTGTATCGAGATCTATCTACATTTAAAACTGATATAGATTCAATTATCCACAACACCTATGATCCTGCAGAGTTCGATAGAAGGTGGAATGAGCATATAAAGAAACATAATCTTGATGACAATAATTGGATGCAAGGGATATTTAATATAAGAGAAAGATGGATAGCTTTGTGAAATAGAGGTACTTTCTATGCTGGCATGAATACGACTGGCCGAAGTGAGTCGATAAATAATTTCTTCAATGGTTGGCTACTTCCTTCAACTGGTCTGTACAGTTTTGTAATGAAATATGCAACAGCTTTATTAGCACATTTGAAAGAGAGAAGGAAGAGAACTTCCAATCCCAACATAGATATCGGCAAGTTGGACCTCATCAGGCTTTACTAAAACATGCAGCAAAGATTTATACGAGGCAGATTTTCCATAAAGTTGAAGAACAATTCAATCAAACTGTTTATTTTATAGCAATAGAAAAGAGCATAGACTACAATGTTCGAGAAATACTTGTGAAGTCACATAGCGGACCGCCTAAAAGTTTTGAGTTGAAGATAGACTTTGCTAGCCTGACAGGCCATTGTGAATGTAAGTTGTTCGAGTATGTAGGTCTGCCATGCCGTCATCTTTTCAAGGTCTTCTCCAAATATGATGTTCTCCAAATTCTAGATACATTCATTCTGCCAAGGTAAAAGATTGGTACAAACAAATATTCCCAATCATACGACGAGAGTTTCTCAGATGGAGATAACTTGAGGAAACCCCTACGCCATAGCCATCTTTCACTTTGTGCATCATACCTTTTTGGGAGGGCATCAAAGAATAAAATAAATTTCGAATATGCAATTTCAAGGCTAGACGAGCTGGAGTTACACCTAGATGCGTACGATGCATCTCTCTCCCAACTCTCAGGTTTGGATCCTTCAATGTTAACTTTGTTTACTGAGACAGTGATGTCTTCAACTCCTATTTTAGACCCTCTTGTAGCACAAACCAAAGGCCGTGCAAAAGATGATCACAAGAAAGGTGGCCGATGGAAGGGCGGAATGGAGATATCTGCTGAAAAGAAGGAGAGGACATGCAAAGGGTGCAGAGTCTTTGACAGCCATGACAAACGAACTTGCGCACAACTGAAATTATTATTTCAAAAAGTAGAAGCTGGTGAGTAACCTAATACGAGAAATATGTATTTCCCACCAACTTGTACGATAACATATGTTGAATATGAGATTTTTAATTTATTTGCGTTTCATACGTAGGGGATGGCACAAGTGATGGAAGAAATGCACAATCAGACAACCATGGTGTTGGGAGTTGCTGAATCATGCACGTCTACATTATTGGGACTTTCCTTATTGTTGTACTTAAGTTTACATTTTTAGCAATATTAAGTTCGTTAAAGTAAGATGGAGGGAGCCTGAGTTGAATACTGTAACACTGCACTGATATCCCATGGATACCACACTGCACTGATAACAATGTTCTTAATATTGTTATAGTTTTAAATTACCCAACCCTACTATAAATATCGAATGTTTTAGTTGAGGAGGTTCACATTCCTTTCCCTTCTTCTTTCTTCCTTGTTTTGTTTGTTAAGATGGCTAGAACTAGGTCTCAAACTCGTGGTAAAGCATTCAACCGTTGTGTATGTGACAAGTATAACGAGTTGGTGCAACGATACTTTGGTTTGAAGACTGTCAACGATCCAACCTTGTATCCTTTTGAGGTGTATTATTTGGATTTGAGCGAGGAGGAGGCAAAGGTGTATAGGGAAGACTATCTCTACCATTGTCAGTTGCAGTCCGTGATTGTGACTCCGTGGGAATGTGTGGTTAGTCTAATCAACCGGGCCAAGATGATGGTGAGGGAAGAAGATGTGCTTGCGACGAGGAACCACGTGTAATGTTTTCCCTGGTGGTTGTTTCAGCTGTAACTAGTTGTCCCCCTGGTTGTAACTAGTGTGTTTTTTTCCCTTTTTCGTCACTCTATTAATTACTATTATCATTCGTGGGAATACCAATTGTTATTGTGTTTCGTAGAGTAATTACTTCGACAATTAATTGTAACTAGTAGCTTCAAACTGGCAATTTTTTCTCTCGAACATTTTATATATTCGACAATTAATTGTCGAGTTCAACATGAATTCAACAATTAAGTATCGATTTAACATTGAATTCGATAATTAACTGTCGAATTAATGTTGAACTCGATAATTAATTGTCGAATTCATGTTGAAATTGACAATTAATTGTCGAAATCAATGTTGAACTCGACAATTAATTGTCAAATTCAATGTTAAATCGACACTTAATTGTCGAATTCATGTTGAACTCGATAATTAATTGTCGATTTCAACATTAATTCGACAATTCCATCTGTCCACTGCACCATGAACTTCACAATGGGACCCCTCGACAATTACAAATGTTCTTCAAATTATGTTCAGTAGTTACAAAAAAAATATACATAGATTTATGCGAACGAAAATTGTACATCATAAAAAAAAACATATAAATATGTATAACATTCAAGAAGCCAAATCGTTTGTGCTGAAATCTCGTGGATTAACGTTGTTGTCTTTCATCAACTTCATTCAAGCTTGGTTTGGCTCATCGAAATAGGTCTTAACAGTTTGCTTCATATAATCATTTGGAATCTCCATTTGCACATGCGCCCATCATAGTGTAGAAACTGGAAGAATAGGTGATAGATACTTGGTCTTCAATTTTACAAAGTTTTTATCAGATGTCATCCCAACCCACCAATACTTTGAGCTATTGGCAAGAATGTTTTTAAACCTCTCAAATTTGCTAATCTTGTTGTTTGCTTTGGGCCATAACATGGATAAAAATGTTAGGACCTCCTTGTTGCTGATGAAGATCACCACCTTCTCGTAATGTGTCGCCAACAAATGACCCATATACAAATATTCCACAAACACACCACTAAAGTTAAACGCCCGTAGCAAAGTATCATAACGTCTCTCTCCCAAATCATTATAAGCTATATCCAATGTTTGACTGAAGACGCTCTTCCAATAAGAGGGTTTCTTTGTCATCAAGGTACACAAAGACTGCTTCACATTCAAGAACTTCAATTAGCTCTGATATACATACGACGCAGCAACCCTAAACGTTGTGTTCCTATCCCTTTCAACATCGCGTATATCCAGTTGGAACCAATTAAATGGTTGAAACAAAGTACGTATTAGTTTGGTTTTATCATCAATTTTGTTCAACCTTGATTCAATCATCTCGTTATACTCCCCCCCCCCCTTCTAAGGTCAAGTCATCCTGATATTCCCCTTTTGAGCCCTCTTGAGCAATAGCTAAAAGTTTAGTAAACTGCCGACCTAGTCTCTCCCATGTCGGGTCCTCAGGATCTCGAAAATCTCCTTTCCTTTTTTCAATGGCACATTTTAGTGCCGTGTACCACATTTCCTGTATCGCAAAAACAACTACAAGAGCATAGTTAGAAATTAAAATAAAGTAATTTAAAATCAAAGTACAAGCGATGGATGACAAAGGTGCACACACCAACTCATCGTTGCTAGTTTGAAGATTGAATCTCATCTCTTCTGATATCGTCAGTTTGGTTTCCTAAATAGTATAGGACCCGTTTTAAGAGACATTATTAATATTTGGTAAAAACAAAATTGAAGTCACACGATAACTTACAAGCATGTTGGTTTCGTAAATATATTTGGCGTACCACCTATTATGAGTAGCCTTCACCTATCAAACATGGGTTTATATATACATAAACAGTTAAAACACACAAAATCAGAGTACAAAAGACTTGTCAGAGATAGAATCTTGAAATTGCCGACAATTAATTGTCGACAACCATCACTATTGACAATAATATTGCCGAGACCTACAAGGTTCGGCAAAATAATTGTCGACATATACCTTTTTCGACAATTTTGTAATTTGAAAAGATTTTACCAATTTTGATATTGTCGATTATCAAAATTGTCGACAACTTACATTATTGTCGATTTCGACAATAATATGTCCAAATAATAATAAAAAAACATACAAACAACTACACAATACGCATGACAGACAATAATAGTTACTCATTTATAAAATAATTGGAAAATATTTAAAAGACATATATAAAAAAATCCAATGGTATAAAAAATTTCCTCTAACAAAAAATGAATTGTTCTCCAAAAATCCATTCACATAGAAACTCTCATCTAAATCAACTTACATTCATATCTCTCTCACTCAACTTCCTCTGTACTTCTTCGTATTTTACGGCTATCTCGTCGTACTTTTGCTTCCAATCTTCGGCTCTTACGACATTTACCTCTGAGTGTGGAACCAAATTTAGATGCATATAAAAAGAACGATAATCATGAAACAAATAATAAATAACATATTTGTTTTGATGTACTATATTTGCCTTCATTTATATAATATTTCCTACTCACCGCTAAGGGTTGTGGTTGCAGATTTGCAACTTCGTCCATCAACTTTTCATTAATAGAAGCCAGGCTCTCACACTCATCCAACTGTTATCAATCATAAATGAGTACTTCCCAATAAATGAATAATCGTTAATAAACATGTTTGTCATTGGCATTAATAGTAGGGACCTTCATAGTACTTATTTTCTTTTGTAATTGTACGTTCAAATCTGTAAGCGTATTTTTCATCGAAGAAACATCTTTTGACAACTTCTTATTAGTTTCCTTCAGTGAATTGCACTCCAGGTTCTAATAACAAACATGTATGGCATCTATGAACAACACATAAATGAGGGAATGGTAAAACATGGTGAACTAAGGGAAAACAAACTACGAATACCTTGTCATTCAACTTCTTTTCTGTTTTGCTGAAGTCTTTCTCCCATATCGAGTTGACCACTTGCTTCACCTGAAGGTCGGCTTGCAAGTTGTCATTTGACTCTTTCAATCTTTCACATTCATCTGTCTGTATTGTCAAAGCAAAATTAATTTAAGTGACTAACAAATTTTCATTGAGTAAGGACAAATTGTCGATTTTATAAGTAATCGACAATTAAGTAGCATGTTTATTGTCGACTTTTTTAGTATCGACAATAAATCAGAATAAATTGTCAATTTTTTCTTATAATCGACAATTAACGATTATAAATTGTCGATTTTAGTTAAAGTCGACAATAAATGATTTCCAATTGTCGAATATCCTTATAATCAACAAAAATTGACTATAATGCATTTGAACTTCAGTTAAAAACAACTTGCATTGAATGTGAGTACTAGTATGGCAATATTAATTAAAAGCTAAGGAGAGTCTATGCCTACCTTCAACTTGATAGCTTAAAGCAATTTTGATTATGTCACCTCCTTCTCTAACTTCAAGTTGGAGATCTCTTCTTCCAAACGACAGATGATATCTTCATTTTGGCCCTGAACCTGTAAAGAGTATAAGCATATTAGAGGATGAAACAACAAATTTACAACTCCAAGGGGCAAACACTATAACAACAATACTCACATGTTCACGTTACAAAAAACTACCACCAACAGGACTCCCAACACCACCACCCCCAACAGGACTCTCAACACCACCACCACCACCATCATCGCCATCGCCCAATATCCTCCCATCATCATTTTTGTCAAGATTAGCAGCAGTAGGGAAAAGTTTGGTGATTGAAACTCCTTTGAACCATTCAAAGAATCCTTCAACACAGGCAGGGATTCTATCATGTACTTTTCTCCCCCTTGTTGTAATTAAAGAGTCCTTCCATTTCCCTCCAAAGAATAGATCCTCCCATTCATACTTAGGTTTGTATGCGCATAGTTGAATAGCAAAACGCAAACCGTTACCCTCGAGACAAATGGGGTTCCTAGGCACATATTGCCTTCGGTTGAACTAGCGCTGTACTCTGTCAGGATAGTACGCCTCAATGTGTTCAGGACTACGAATAAACCTGGTAAAACTAACAACTTTCTTGAATAGATGTCTTTCTGTTCTCTTCTCCAAGTACGGGTCCCAGACGACCTACAACGCGATAGGAAAATAAAATTAATTTCTACAGATTTCTACTAAGTGAGATAACATTATTGTCGACGCAAAGAGGATCGACCGTAAATAAGTGATTAATTGTCGATTATTCATATAATCGACAATAAATGATTGATTAATTCTCGATTATATAATTGCTCAACAATATAGTACATAAGAAATTGTCGAAAATCCTAGAATCGACAATTACTGAATAATAATTTGTCGATAAGTTTTAATTTTCTACAATTTCAATTGAACTATAAATTCTTGACAATTTCTAACAATAAATAACTAGGAAATTAATCCAACAAAGCTAAAGGGAACTTACATCCTCAAGCTTATAGTTGTCCGACCTTCTCTAAATGTCTTCAATGCTTTTTCCCCAGATCTTTCGCTTATCGTTCTACTCCAAGACCACCTTGTACAATACTCAGGAGCACGGGAATCATTTAGTTTTTAAATTCTAGGGAGTTTTGGAAAGTGCTCGAATATCCAGGACTGTAACAATTAAAAAACCTTCAATTACAATGTAAAGAAAGCAACAGACCATCAACAAAACAAAAAAATGTATGCATACACTCACCTCTAGTAATGTAGTACAGCATGCAAGAGCTTTAGCATTCACTCTCGAAGAAGCGCCTAAGCTGTAATACAGGTGGGCCAAGGTCGCAACTCCCCATGACCATATAATATATGAGTTCTTGGACTCAAAAAAATTTAGATACTTTGGCGATACATCAGTCCCTTTCTTTGTAGGGAAAAGAAAGGCTCCTAAAATATATAACATGTACGCTTTGGCAACTGCTCGAGAAGACAATCTCGGGGGTTTAGAGGAAGAAGATGCCTCTGCTGCTGCATTTGTTCCAACCTTGGAGGCGAAGAAATCGACCATCTTCACCAGTGAAAGAGATATGCCTGCACCTCCAGCCTTGAGATCAAGGTAAACTTGATCACTCTCGTAAAGACAGTCTCTAAAAACTTGTTGGACATTAGTTGCTCCCCACTTCCCCTGAACAACTGTCATATCACCGCCAACTCTCAACCCAATTAATCTCTACACATCTTCCAACGTGATAGTAATCTTGCCCCATTTGAAATGAAAATTGTTGGTCTCTGGATGCCAATGCTTGGCGAAAGCTGTAATCAATGTTGCGTTGTAGTGTGTGTATGAAATGGTTCCAATTCTGCCAAGCCCTTGCAGTTCCACCAAAATTTGGACCTTCTCCACCTCCTTCCCAATGTCCCAAGTAGAACTGTGGTGAAACACACGTAGACAGTCGAGGTCCTATAAACACAATATAATATAATCCATTAATGAAATCATTGTCTAAAAATAATTCAAAGGAACATGGGAACATTGTAGGAATTGAGATGAAGACTAAAATAATTGGGTACTAAAACATGGGATTACCTGTCCAAGAGCTAGAGCTTTCGCTCTGTGTATTTGGAAGTTCATCAATAAACTGGTGTCCATGGGGCCATATTCGTTTGCCTCTGACTCACTTGAGTCATCGTTATTGTCATCCTGGATACCTTCTTCGTCAGTGGTTCTTGACTTCTTGTACCCTGTTCTTGGACCTCAACTGCAGGGTTTAGAAAAGGTTCATACTGCGGAGTATCTCTCGCAGGAGATGCTGCATTGGGATAGAAATAATCTGTACTAGAAACATACGCTTGCGAATCACCTCCACTTGTTGAAGGACTTTCAGCAACCTAAACTTCTTGAGGTGTGACTGCCACCTGAGGGACACTTAAATTTTTTTGAGAGAGTGAGAGACAGTCTGTGAGTGAGAGTGAGAGTGAGTTGCGGGAGTGAGTCACGGAGAGCAGTTTTTTTAAAAAAAATTTATTCACGTCATACCATTTTTCCCTCTTAAAAATAATTGAGTGGGACGCCACGTCAAATTGGTGTGTGGTGAGGAGAGAGTGTAGGAGGTGTGTAGGCGAATCCCTCCCCTATATATATTGCAAGGTAAGCTGGGGTTAGGCAGACCCCATGACCAGCTTTATAAATGGAACAGGATTACATTCAAACGTCTTCAACACCCCCGACATCCTTATCTAAGTGCATATGCAATTTAGTAGGGAAGGAGCCAGGGTTAAGCACAATTTCTCCTAACACATCATTGTAAGAGCATCTATATTAGAGTAGCCATTTTTCCTTAAAATCATATTTGAAGAATAAAATATAACAAAATTGCCACATTAGACTATCCATTTAAAAGCCAAATATGCTAAAAGTCTCTTGAGTAGCCATATTTGATGACCTTGATCGGTAGCCAAAGTCAAAACTCAAGTGGAGAACTAGAATAATTATGGCTATTCTAATGTAACAAACCCCTTAAATTTGACTTTAAGGAGAATGTAAATATGGTTTGGCTAACAAAATTTGGTGAAACAAATGCTCTAAGAGGGCAAAAAATTTGCCCCAAAAACTACACTCTCTATATTTGTGTTGGATGTTAAAGCTATCCAGCATGCATGCTGCTTTTCTCTCTAATATTAATATATTTGCAATGCCAAGGTGGTTCAATGTCATCTTTGATATAGTTGACCATGAGGGTTGAGTCAGTGTCCACCATGAGAGGTTCATGTGACCTTGCTCCACTGCAATGCTGAGACCTTTGCTGATAGCCTTCATTTCATGCATGATGATATTAGAGGATTCTTTTGAGATATCATCATTCATGTAATGTGAATCTGTGTTCTTCTTTCATGGAATCATTATATTCTTTTCTCTCAATTATGTTTATGTTAGATGTTTATTGTCACCAACACTTGCTCATGATTTCATACACTGTAAGTGGGTTAGTTAATTTTCTTACATATTTTTTGAGTTAATTTGCTATATTGCTAATCATAGTAGAACATGCCATCGCTACTTGCCCCCTCAAGAATCAAGTAATTGAAGAATATATTGTTGTATCCGAATCATTACAAGTTAAGAAATTGGCACAAATTACACTTCATCTCATCGCCCCAACAAGGCAACAACTACTAAACCATTGGTGCAGCAATCATATCTCAAGTAGGCTAGACACTTCTCAAACGCACCAGCTCGGACTGGGTGTCACAACACCTCGACTCTTCTCTACATGTAACAATATCGAAATACCCGACACCAGCCGTACAAGTGGCATCCTCTTAATCTTGGTTGAAATCTTATCTACATCTTAATTTGCTAAACCTATGCTCAAATATAGTGTGTACCTAATTGTTATTTCCACCAAATATAGGAGTCATTTCCTAATTTCCCTCCCAATTTAAAATCGCCCCCAGGTGTCCCTCTCCTTCTCTCTCTATCTCTCCTACTTTGTTCTTGGTCAGATTTTAAGGTTGTTGTTTTTCCATTTTATTTAATTTTCAAATAAATATTTTCCCCGTTTTTTCAGATCTATCTTCTTCTATACTAATGGGACCTGTTTGGCAATTTTAAATTTCTGACAAAGCAAAAATACACCAAACCAAAACTTTGCTTTGCAGAGGCGTTTCCTTTAATATCTCATAAGTACAGCTCCGTTTCCAACATTAATTCTCCCTCTCTCTCCAAGACTCAAGAACAACCTCATTCAAATGTGATCACATCTCAAATTTCAGGTTTTTTTTTTAATTTTTTTTGAATTAATTTGAAGTAGTTTTAGTGTTGGAACAATTGGGTTTGGAGGAATCAACGTTAGGGTTTGTGTGAATTGTCGTGTTTGATTGCTTTATTGAAAGGGAGATGGGAATGCGAATTATAGTTATTTAAACGAATTTGGAGGTTGTGATTAGGGGCTTCTTAGATTGGGAATCATGTTTTCGCCTCCGAATCTCACTACTCGGAGCTCGTTGGAGACAATGTTGGATTCGATTAGGCAAAGAGACGAGAAACCCAAGGATATTCCGCCTGCATTGCCTGCTCGGCCGACTTCCAAGGCGCGATTGCCGTCTGGAAGAAAATCGTTGCCCAAGAACTTTAGTTTTAGAGACGAATTGGGTAGCGAAAAAGTACATGTTTGTTCGAAAGAGAACGAGGGGAAAAAGAGGGAGAGGAGTTTTGTTAATGATGAGAATTTGGGATGTAGAAGTTGCGGTAAAAAGAATATAAAAACGGGGTTTGTTTCACCAGCCGAATCGCCTTATGATAGAAAGGTAGAAGAGAAGAATTCTGCTGAGAATTTTGGTGAAAATGGCTTTTGCGATCTTAAGCCTGATCGGAGTGACAATCTGAGTTTGGTTGTGAAGAAGAAGGTACATGTTTTGTGTGTGTTTTTTTAATAGAAGTTTCTTACGTAAAATTTGCACTGTTATTTGCACCTATGCCATGTTTCTTCCAGGTTACCAGAGCCATGTTAGAGATCCATAATTCATGAAGACATGAAGTAACTAGAGTCTAGAGTCTAGAGTCTAGAGTCCTTAATTTATATCGTTAACACTTTATTTAAGCAACACTGCAATAATGCAACACTATTCATAATTACTTAAATGTTATCCATGTATATGACCTTAGAATAATAGTGGCTGATTGTGTAGTGTAGTTAAACACAAGTTCGTGAGATTGAACAATCACTAGAGATAGTGGCCATGAGGCCCATGACATCATTTATGCTCCCAACTGTGACGGTGGTCGTTTGTTCATTGCTTGGAAATGAAGTATAGAGATCAGTGAAGGAACTAGTCAGTGTCTTAGGGATGCAATTGCCAGGATGGGTGGCTGGATTACTCGTAATTAAACAGAACATTTAATGTCTATTCCAAACAAAAACGCACACTATAATACCATCTAATCTCTAAGAGCATCTCCAACAGATGCTGTATCTGATTACGGATCAGTAACATTTTGCAAAAGTTCACTCCAACAGGGTATCCGGTTCCGGAATCGAACCCAGATACCCCTCCAAAGTATACCAATCCGAAATTTGGAGAGGGGTATGTGGATACCTGTATTTGGTGTTGGGTGCTGAATGGTTATGTGCCCCCCAAGTTAGATTTAAATTTCCCTCCTCTTTTTTAACTATTATTTCTCTCTCTCTCTCTCTCTCTCTCATCCATTCATCTACCTTTTTGAACTGAAACTCTTAAAACTGTTGGAGTAAAACGGTATGCTATTACGCAATACCTGTATCTGTTACGGATACTGATCTGTTGGAAATGCTCTAATCTACGAGATAATAGCGTGGCCGGTGCCCGGAGTTATTGGCCATACCCCTTAAGTATTAGAACGGAAGGAGTGATGGCAAAAATGTCTGTCAGCTTAAGCAATGCATTTATTATGTCAATTAAATTAGTGAAAGAATTGGTTACCAAATGACTGTTCATAATTAAATTAGTGAAAGAATTGGTTACCAAATGACTGTTCATAATTAAGATCCCCTTAATTCCGAAGAGTTCAATGAGTTTTATGAAAACCCGGAGGTTTATGTAACTAGGACTCTAAACTCTAATAATTAATGATTTTTGTTTCTTCCATGGTCTTCTTCCTTAAAGTGTTTCATTTGATACATAATGTTCCAGAAACTCCAGGTTTGGTGTCAGTCAAATGGTCAATGGAACTCTGGGACGATAGAATCAACTTCTGAAGAGAATGCCGTCGTTATGTTTCGGAATAGCAGTGTGGGGTTTTGTTTTCTGTCTATCATTTCACATGTCTAATCTCATGCTTTAAACTAGATTTGCTACGAACCCTTACATATTGTTATTTTATCAGGTTTTGACAGTCCCCACGGGCCATTTCGTACCTGCAAACCCGGATATGCTTGATGGCATTGATGATCTTATACAACTAAGTTACTTGAATGAGCCATCTGTTCTTCACAACCTCCAACATAGATATTGTCATGATAAGATATATGTAAGTGCAGTCTATGCATTTTATACATATCTTTTGGTATGTTCCAAACGATTTTTAGGTTCCCACTGCATAACTCCTTTTGCTGATTCTTGTGTTTCTCTCTCTAGACTAAAGCAGGGCCCATTTTGGTTGCAGTCAATCCATTTAAGGATGTTGAAAGTTTCGGAGATGAACTAATCTCAGCTTATAGGAAGAATCTTACTGGCTGTCCTCATGTTTATTCTGTCGCAGAGACGGCCTTCAGTGGGATGATGAGAGGTGAACATAAACATACATTGTTATGGGAATTTTTGTCTATGACACTGACTGTTTCCAGTTATTTGGAGACACCCTCTTATGTTTAGGTGTCATTTTGTGGTACCCCCCCTATGTTCAATAATAAGAGATACCTCTTTATGGTAACATTTGGTGGACGAATTGAGATCGATTACCAACTAATACTGTGTGTATGTACCGTTATAAAGTGGCAGATATTTGTCTCTACGCCTGATCACTAGGCTCTCGATGGTAAGGTATGGTCCTGAAGCTCTCTTTTTGGTTGCTCATGCTATCTTTTAGGATTGGAACCATATTTGCAGCAACACGGGTAATGGTCTTATTATTGAACGCCTAGGGGGTATTGCAAAACGACTCCAAAATATTGGGGATTGGTATTATATAACCATGCTTTGTATTATATAACCATGCTTTCCTTCTTTCGGAAGTATTTCTGGTTTTCATTTTCCCATTTGTGGATGCTACAGATAAAGTAAATCAATCCATTATCATCAAGTAAGTTGAAGTATCAAATCAATCTCCTTGAATTGTTTTCATGGTTGTCTATTTTATCTCTGGGCTTTAAGGTTTCTAGAAAGTATATAAATTTAGTCTGAAATATTTTTGATAATGCAGTGGTGAAACCGGATCTGGGAAAACTGAAACTGCAAAGATTGCACTGAAATACTTGGTTGCAGTTGGGGGTCACAGTGGGCCATGGCATAAAATCCTTCAGACCAATTTTATACTGGAAGCATTTGGTAACGCCAAAACTGCAAGGAATGACAACTCTAGCCGATTCGTAAGTTCTTATACTCATGACGGAAAATGCCCATAGTCTACTGTTTTAAAAAGAAAATTTATTTGTAAACCTGATATTTCTTTTATTAATAAAGAAGCTAACATGTTAATATTTGAAGATGAACCTATACTGCATATGCAATGTCATTTTGTATACCCTTTTGATATGCTATTTAACACATTTAAAACCCGAAGTTGTGTGCTTAAATAAAAATGCCGTCTGTGATGCATGTTATCACATAAAATGATATTTGAAATATAGTTATCTTTGAAACTGTAGAATTCAGTTAAGGGAACAACTTAAGTGACTGAGAGGGGTTCTCATCACTTATACTCTTAGATACATAATAGAAAACCCCAGAAGAGGTAATAAAGAAAATTGCAAAGATAATAAAAGAAAAATATAGTAATAGCCCTGCTAACACTCCCCTTAAGCTGGAGCATGGATATCGTATATGCCTAGATTGGACAAAACATCGGAAAATGCTACTAACGACCTTTGTGAGAAATTCTGCAAACTGATGAGTAGGAACATATAGAGTACGAATCTGTCCAAAAGTAAGCTTCTCATGTAGAAAGTAGCGATCAACCTCAATGTGTCTGGTGCAATCATGTTGCACCAGATTAGCCAAGATTACCCAAATATTGATAGTGGATTTGTTTTCACAATAGAGCGTCATTAGAAGAAAAATAGGTATCCGAATCATGGACTCATGGTATGTTAGGTGGACTATAACGGTCACACTGTGGGTCCATCTATAATCCGCCTATAGGGAGCTCTCATAGAAGATGCTTAAGCCATATCAGCTCATACACACCTTAAGCCATGACCTATACTCGACTGCACTGGACCTAATACAATATTTTTTTTCTTACTCCGCTATGTAACCAAATTACCACCAATAGTGGTACAATACCTAAAGGGAATTGACGATATGTCGAACCTGCATAGTCAGTATCAGTCCAAGCCTCGACCCAAGAATGGCCCTGATCTCAAAATAATATCCCTCGTCCAGGACACCCCTTGAGATATTGGAGCACAATAATAAGTACATGAAGATAGGGAAGATCCGGCTTGTGCATAGACCGTTTGAGAACTCCAACCGCCTATGTAATATCAACTCCAACCGCATATGCAATATCAGGACGAGTAAGAGAGAGGTAGAGGAGTTTCCTAAGAAGCCGTTGATAATGTCCAATGCCATCCACTAACCCCCCCTCGCAGTTGGCCATGTGATGATTCTGTTTAAGAGGTGTCTCAGCATGAGGACACAAGCAAAGAAAAGATCAATAATATACTTTCTCTGAGAGATAAAAATGCCGGAACAAGAACGCACAACTTCAATCCCAAGGAAGTAACGCAAGGAACTGAGATCCTTCACTAGAAGCGAGTACTGAGATAGGATTTCAGGTTACTAATACGCTAAATATCATCTCCTGTAATAACAAAATCGTTGATAGACAAACAATGCAACAATCTTCCCACTAGAATGTCGAATGTTGAAGAAATAAGGTGTGGTCCCCACTACTCAGAACATATCCAAAGTCCATCATAATGACACCAAAGTTAATCATGACAGAAACTTCATTCAGAAAATTATTAATCGCATTTATGGCATTTTCAAACCCCATTTCAGTTAAAAAAGAAAAAATCAAGCGACTTATTTTCTTTTTTGTGAATTAGCTAGGATTCAATATCTAAAATATCAATTTAGTTGACATTTATCCTCATTGCCTTCAGGGAAAGCTAGTTGAAGTTAATTATAGCACAACTGGGAAAATTTGTGGGACAAAGATTGAAACATGTAAGGCTATCTGAGTTTCTGTTTTTCTTTGTATGAGAACTATCTACAATTAAGGCTGATTTTGGACCTGTCAACTAACTTGATCTATTTCTACTGTGTATATCACCTATTTTAACCTGCCTCGAAATGTTGTGGACAGTTCTGCTTGAGAAGGTATTCACATCCCTTTTGAACTTTGTTTGAATCCTTCATTTTGCCTTTATTTTATTGTGCTAAACCTGAAGAATGTCGTGACTACTGTGAGCAGTCAAGAGTTGTTCAGCTAGCTAAGGGAGAAAGATCATACCATATATTTTATCAACTTTGTGCTGGCGCTCCATCAACTCTTAAAGGTTATCATCCCATTCTTGCTACATCTATGGAAGTTTATTATATCATTTCTCCTTGAGCTATCTTCTCTATAAGAAGCCAACCATCCTCTTTTATTTATGATGGGGATAAAATGTTTTTAACTTCGGTAGTGTGGGTCTTAACTTTTATGAGAACCTCTTCTAGTATAAAGATTGTTTTTGGACTCTTGGTAGGTATTTCCATTGCACTCTAAGTAGTCGTTTGTAATGCTTGGCAGAGAGGTTGAACCTGAAGCCAGCTGGAGAATACAACTATCTAAAACAGAGTGGTTGTGCATTGATTGATGATATCGATGATGCTCAAAGATTTGATTTGTTGATGGTAACTTGATAAATAAATTCTACACTTTCTCGCATCATTAAAATTTCTCTTATTTGAAAATACTTTCTGTTTTTATACTTTTCACTGACGGTAATTTGTTTCGTGTTTTTTTTGTTTGACCAGAAAACATTAGATAGTGTTCAAATTCACAAAGAAGATCAAGATAATGCATTCTCTATGATTTCTGCGATATTATGGCTGGGAAATATTTCTTTTGAAGTTATTGACAATGAAAATCATGTTGAAGTCGTCATAGATGAAGGTACCACTTCTATATCTAAATGATAAAAGATGACATGGATTGCCATTTTGCTGGACTAGTAATTAAATGTTTATTCAACATGGTTCAGCTGTCACAAATTCTGCCAAGTTAATGGGTTGCGATGTTCAGAAACTTAGCTTAACTTTATCGACTCGTCAAGTCCAAGCTGGCCCTGATACTATAGTCCTGCCTCTAACTTATCCACAGGTTTGTTAACTACGCACATCCACAGTTTTTTTTTTGTCCTCTCTTGATATTTTTCATGTATACAAGATATCCTTAAGTGATGTTTATTTCTTCAGGCAATTGATTCAAGGGACGAGTTGGCAAAGTTCATCTATGCTAGCTTGTTTGACTGGTTGGTTGGAAAAATTAACAAGTCACTTGGAGAAGGCAGCCGACAATCAAGGAGATCCATTAGTATCCTCGATATCTTTGGGTTTGAATCATTTCAGGCAAGCATTTCGTGTTTAATTTCTTTATGTATGTTTTCTTGATTGTAATATGCTTTACATCTGATGCTTTTGTTTACGTTTACTTCAGAAGAACGGCCTTGAACAGTTGTGTGTAAATTATGCAAATGAGAGACTCCAGCAACACTTTAATCGACACCTATTTAAACTTGAACAAGAGGTGAGCTTCAAGTATCTATCCTTGAAAATTGCAGCTCCTTTATTATTCATGTTTTTTTGGCTCAAAGGGTATTTCGAAGAGCATCTTGTTTAAGTATGATGGTATAAGTTAAAATTAACACCTACCCATCTCTTTCTCTCTCTCTCTCTCTCTCTCTCTCTCTTCATTTGGGCAGTGATGCAGCTTTTGAGAGACAAGCCTTTATAAATGATGTATACATCCTAGTGATTACCCGTGTACACAACACTCCTCGTGAAAGAAATCTCTGAATCGGCATGCTTGTACCTCCAATACTACACTACACGTTAAACTTGACCTACATGGTCTAATTGTATTTCTGACATCTCTAATCCCAATCAAATGGGTGCCTTTAGCATTCTTATCTCCGCCAAGCTAGTGCCTACAGCATTCCATTCAATTGTTCGCCTTTAAGTACTTATTCTTGAATCTCACCTACATAGAACAGTGGCTTTTGATATTTACACCCTTCTTTATCTTACTTCGAATGATTTCATTGATAATCCATGACAATATTTTCTTTCTTCCTATAAAATATCGTGACTAAGTCATTTATTTGCGCTCTACTAATCTTTTGTGAGGTAATTAATCGGCCAACATATAATCATAGTTGCAGTGTTCGTAAGGGTAGGTGGCGCACTCAATCCCGCCTCATGTAATGTGGCCGGAAATCAGCATATTCTACTATTACGGAGTTGGTGTAAGTTTATGGGAGGTTTGACCTGGAACTATGAAACTTTTAGAAAATGAAAAGAGAAGCATGCATGTACTCATAATTTACATACTTTCAAATAGATGGTAGAATAGTAAGGTTGTAAAAGAAAAGTATGTAAGAGCTAAAACAACTATCTTATCCATATCAAAGGTCATAACGTATCAGTTGACAGATATAAAAGCAAATGCATCTACTCGAAGATGAAAAAATAGATGCCGTATTAACTTTTTCTTCCCCTTACTCCTGCAAAGTTCTGACAGGGATCTAGATCAATGTGATTCCTCATATAGCTGGAGCACTGGGCCACACTTTGGCCGTATATCATTAGTTGCTATATTCAAATTATACTGATTGAACTACTTATGTTATGGTTAATACCGGAATATCACGATTTTTATTTTCTCACTCTCTCTCTCTCTCCCTCTCTCGATGTATTATGCCACCCTCTCGATATTTAAGGTCAAGGCTGAAAGTTTTGGTTTCATTGAATACCCTATAGTAATGGCCTATTGTTGGGAATATATTACAGGAGTACAGAAAAAATGGGATTGATTGCAGACAAGTTGATTTTGAAGACAATCAAGAGTGCCTAAATCTGTTTGAGAAGGTGCATTTTTCTTCTGTTTTTATTTGGCCAGTTCTAGGTTTACGTTTATCCTCTGTAGCAGCTAACTATTCTATAATTATATGCTTAATATATTGCTTTATTGATGATGTGGATACAAAATATTGTTAGGAATTGAAGTTACCAGTGTTACCATTTCTTAGTTTTAGTTGAGTTTTTGCTGCAGTCTGTCATATTCTGAATTTTGACTACCCTTATTTAAGCAGAAACCATTTGGGCTATTCTCTTTGTTGGACAAGGAGTCGTCGTCTTCCTCCAAAGCTACAGATTTGACTTTGGCCAGTAAGCTTGAGCAGCACTTGAAAGCTAATCCTTGTTTCAAACAGGAGACAGATAGGAATTTCAGTGTTTGTCATTATGCTGGAAAGGTTAGTTATAGTAGCACCTCAGCTTTTAAGGAGTGTTAGCACTATTTGTTCTTTAGTTGGACTTTTTTTTTTTTTTTTTTGGAATCCGGAAGTTTCTTTAGTTGAACTTCAACTTGCCCTTCTTTAAATTAGATTAATTCTGCTTACAGATTTGCTATCTCGTCCTGTAAAAATATGAAGGGACATCGATATAGAGCCATTTTCTTTTCTTGAGGCATGAAATGGTGCTGGTTACAACTTACATCCACAGTTTAAAAAAAACATATTGAGGCTTACTCCTCCAAACTGCCTCACCGCGTCATGAAGATTTTCGTACTAAGGTGTAAGCCTCGGCACTTACTGAGGCTTGTATCTAAAAATCAAATTTGTAGCAAATACCATTCAGGGTGGGGTTTATTAACAATCTCTACGAAATGCCCTCTTTTGTTTTGTGTAAGGCAAGAGCAAATTTTATAAAGAATCAATGAAATGTGCAAGGAGAGATGAAGGAAAATTGAATAATAAAAAAAAAAAAATGGGTGACCAAGGCCACCCAACACGTAGTGCCAAAAACTTGAAATTGAATCCATTCAAGGCCACTTCATGTCTGTAGTAGAGGCCTCTAATACGATATTTACACGATGCACAAGATACTACAATTAGATACCATTATACCACAAGACATGTTCTTAATACAGACCCCTTTCTAATATTAGAAAGAGATGCTTTAAATCTAATACTCGGATAAAATAAAAAGATAACCATCAAGGATTTTGAAATGTACAAAATCTATAAAAAGGAAAATGAAAATAAAAATTGGCCTGGTCCGATCCGAGACGACTCTGAAAATCTTAGGTGATCTTGGCCGAGCTGGAATGATCCTGGCCGATCCCAGAACTTTTTGAGATTTTACCAAGATCGTACAAGGTTAGGCCGATCCGGGACTTAACTTTGTACGAATTAATACATGGAAAAACATTCAAGACAGGAAAAAACCACGAGCGAGGATGAACGAGTGGTTTAACTACTAAAGGATGTTTCATTTACTCAAGTTCTTTGCAACATCTCAGAACGCTTATATTGGTTTCACACTCTCAAAAGGATGTGATTTTTTTTGCTCTCACAAGCTTGTAAACTCACAATATCAGGGTTCATTTATAAGAGTACAATAGATGTATCTTTTGTTGAGATATATAGTCCCACTTTGGGTACTCAAGCCTTACACCTCAATAATATAGGATCCTGGGGCTACTCCTCTCATTTCCAATTGGTTTTGAGATGGACCTTCCAGTTCTAATATGTAGGTGCAAGGCTCTATGTGTCTAATGTGGGACTATATATCTCAACATCTTTCTGTAGCATTTTGTTTCGTTGCTCTGTCATTTTGCTAATAAGAAAGTTCTTTGTTAGGTTCTATATTCCACTAGTGATTTTTTGGAGAAGAATAGAGACCCACAGCCCTCCAACCCCATCCAGCTTCTCTCCTCATGCACATTTCAGCTACCTCAGCTATTTGCCTCCAGCATGTTTTATCCATTACAAATGCCCAGTGTTGGGTTAAAATTCAAGGTAAACATTTTACCTTCTAAATCGGTGGAATTTGTATTTTTACTACTGTTTTATTTATTACTCCTGAAACTTACGAATTATGTGAGACTCTTGTAACGATTAACCAATGTCAAATAATTTTCAAAACTTGTTTTTTGTTTTTGGAAAGCATTACTTTGAAGAAACTAACAATACTAAGCATCAACTTTGCCGAGTAAAGCAGAATTGTTTCTTTAACAACTTGAACAAATCCAGACGTATTAGGCATTAATTTCTTGAAGTCAAAATGGATAACTATTTCCTTGAATACTTGAGCAAAACTAGATGTGCTTGTTCTTAGGTACATTCTATATTCTGAAATGAAGAATGATTGAGTTAATCTATCTTTGAGAAGCATTTCATTGAGACATCACATCTAATTCTGTTTTCTGTTTGTAGGATCAACTCTTCAAATTGATGCAGCAACTTGAAGCCACTACACCCCTCTTTATTCGTTGTATAAAGCCCAATGATAAAAAGATTCCTGGTATATTTGACAATGAACTTGTACTGCAGCAACTCAAATGTTGTGGAGTCTTGGAGTTTGTCAGAATCTCAAGATCCAGTTATCCAACTCGAGTTACTCATCAACAATTTGCTAGAAGGTATTAATTTGATGCATCCTAATAGGCTACTTCTATTTTTATCTCTCTCTCATTTGATATATAAAGAAGTTTCATTAACCAAAGCACCATGGTTGAAAAGGCCGGCTGAATGGTTGGCAAGGAGATAGGTAGTGCTTTACTATATGACCATGTGCAAGATGTGCCCAATGAGATCATGGGATCTTCTTCCGCATTGTGACCCATAATAATGCCTCTTATTCCTGGTTCTGTTGTATACTTCTTTCAGGTATGGTTTCCTACTTCAGGAGAATGTTAAAACCGAGGATCATTTAAGTATTTCAGTCGCCATTCTTCAGAAGTTCAATGTTCATCCATATATGTATCAAGTTGGATATACAAAGTTATTTTTCAGAACAGAACAGGTATTACTTTTTTCTTCTATATTGTTTTAATAAAAGGATAGATATACTTCCTTGCGCTACTTCCATTGTAGACGTGACTACCTTTTTCGAAGTTTGTTATGCATCGTATGTTGCTAATAGCATCTCCAATAGCCCGGTGTGTGCGTGTGGGTGGGAAGAGCCACCCTAGGCCTTAAATCCCTTTTCGATAGTGATAGGTTGTGGGGTTGTCTCCACGCACGCACGTCGGGTTGTTTCCACGCATTTTACCCGGCCACTCTCTATTTTAGTAATTATGCTTTATTCTATTTAGTAATTCCTATTAGGAGTCTGAGTAGAGTTTTCTATTCTAAATTGTGTTTCTTAATTGCTTTCTAATTGTGATGAGCCTCCTTATGCCTATAAAAGGAAAGGAGAGTTCCTTTAGTTTTATTTGTTAATGCTAGTTTTAGTGAGAGAAAGGCTTAGCCTTAGGTAGAGACATTTAGTTTATTTTCAGTCTTTAAATCAATCAAAGTAGTTGTATTTTTGTTAATCACTTCCACGTTAGTAGTTTTCTATCAATTGGTACCTGAGCAAAGTTCGTTCGGTGGGAATTTCCTCTCTCCTACGAGGTGGCAATACAATCACCACAACTTTCTTACAGTCACCTAAAACTTCTATTGTAGCAAAACATCGGTGTCAATATACTATTGAAGATGCTCACACTAATACTGACCGCACTAACTAAAACTTTCTTACAGTCACACTAATGTTGAATTTGTTTCCTCTCTTTTTGTTAATCGCTTCCGCGTTAGTAGTTTTCTATTAATTGGTACCAGAGCGAAGTTCATTTGGTGGGGTTTTTTATTATTATTAATTGTTACAGTGATTTCTGCATCGCCACAGTAATTTTGGTATCTGCTACAATGATTTCTGCGTTGCTACAGTAATTTCTGCGTCAGAGCTATGCTTAATCCTAGGTTTGAGATGTATGTAGAAGCAATCATAAGGATTGCGAAGCTTGAGGCGGGTATTGTAACGGAGGATTCGATGAGATTCGATGGAGTAGGCTTGAAGATGAACCACTACAGGTGACGACGAAGAAGGAGGGTCACCGTGCGATTGATGTTGTAGGTGGGGAAGACGGAGACGTGTTGAAAAATTCTCGATCAAAGTCCCACGATAGGACCGCGACCTTGATGCGAGAAATTCACCCGATTGACGATTTCGATCATTATGAAGTCCAACCTGAGTATAACAAATTGAGGAGTGGGGTTTCGCCAATTTGTTCGGCAGCGACGACAAACCGACTTTCGCGATTGAAAAACTTCTTGATTTTTGGCATAGAAGATATAAGGGAAGGGACAGCAGGTACGTCGCAAACAGAAGACACCGGAGTAGTTGACAATAGTATCAACGACATTGGGCAGAGTTTCGATGTTGTAAGATTGTTAATCGGAGAGAGGGATCGACCCAAGTCGCCGAAGGCTCGTGGGAGAGAATCTTCGATGGGTACAACAAATTGGGTCAGCGAAGTCGTTGATTATACTATTGAAAGCTTCGGAGTTGTTCCGATGGCGAATAAAACCATCAAAGAGTGTTTTTCAGGTCGAAGTACGCCGGAAAACGAAGGTCCAAAGCTGGTTTTTGGCAGACTATCGGAAGAAGAGTTAAGGAAGAGGAGGCTCACGTTCAAGTCATGTTTGGCGGGCACGAGTCTGGCAGGGCACGACCTGCGTACCGATAGGCATGCCTAGGGGTACCAAAGTTACAAATTTTGGCAGGGCAATTGGTATTCATGGCACGCCTTTGGGCATGCCACAGAGCAAACAAGGCACGGACAAGGACACGAATTACGTGCTTGGCGCACAGCTGGGCTGGCCATTAGTAGCTCCACGTGCCTCACATGTGCTTGGTACTTTAATCCCATGCCCAAAGTGAGGAACCAGATCCAGGCTCAAGCAAGCCCAATTGGGACTGCAAACCCATACCCAGTTCAACTCAAAGCATGCCCTAACTTACACATATTCGGGTCTTCTCCGACATCAAATATAACCAAGCTTCGGTGAACCCAACGCCCAACAAGATCATGATCGAAGTTCTGACAGCGGCAACACCAGCAGCGACAGAGAGTCTAGTTGTGTCTCCGATTGTGGCAACCCCAACAACCAACAAAAACAGATTGATTGGTAAGTCAGTTTCAAACCGACTCACGAGTTCAACAACAGATCCGGCGTATCCAACCTTGAAACAGGTAGGGAGAATTTGTGTAATATGTTGACCTGTTTTGGAGCGAGTCCGACAACCAATCCCAGACGGCGATGTATAGTTTTTTGGGGATTCTAGATAAGCATAGAGATTTTGGCACAACAAAGTTTAATCGTTTCGGAGGCAAACCAAATGGGTACGGGAAGTACCGTGGAAGAATTTGTAGTTGTTGTATGCTCAGGGTTACTCCTTTTGTCTTCAAAATTCGTGGATGGATTTTTTCAAAGACGGGGAGAGTTGATAGGTAATGGGGTCGTCTCCACGCACGCACGTTGGGTTGTTTCCACGCATTTCACCCGACCACTCTCTATTTTAGTAATTATGCTTTATTCTATTTAGCAATTCCTATTAGGAGTCTGATTAGGGTTTTCTATTCTAAATTGTATTTCCTAATTGCTTTCTAATTGTGATGAGCCTCCTTATGCCTATAAAAAAAGAGCTCCTCTAGCTTTATTTGTTAATGTTAGTTTTAGTGAGAGAAAGGCTTAGCCTTAGGTAGAGACATTTATTTATTTTCAGTCTTTAAATCAATCAAAATAGTTGTCTTTTTGTTAATCACTTCTGCGTTAGTAGTTTTCCGAAGTTCGTTCGGTGGGGATTTTTTTTATTGATATCTATAGTAATTTTGGTATCTGCTACAGTGATTTCAAAAGGCCTAATTTTTTTTCTATGTTGAATTTATTTCCTCTCTCCTACGAGGTGGCAATACAATCACCACAACTTTCTTACAGTCACCTAAAACTTCTATTGTAGCAAAACATCGGTGTCAATATATTATTGGAGATGCTCACGACCGCACTAACTAAAACTCACTACCTACACCCGCACCTGCCAAAAACTATTGGAGATGCTCTAACAATGTCTATTTCTTGAGTAACTATCAACTAAAAAGGGTAGAAGCTCAAAAAGGCAAAAATCTTTTACCCGTGTCACAAACTTGATAGATTTGAACCATGATGAACATCATATTTAAGACTTGCTTGGGGGTTTTCAGCAGGGGAACATGCTGAGAGATTGTAAAGGAATATTCTTCATCTCCTTTTGCTCAAAGTATTTCCAAATTATGGCATTAGCCTCTGAGATTTAAAAACACTGTTTCTTTCCTCGTATAATCTGCATAGTTATGTACCAGGTACCTAAATCAACGCTCCCCTTGTAATTTTTTTTTTACTGGAAGCTATAACATATTAAATATTCATACTATGTTCTGCCTTGTTATGTAAAATACCCAAATGTGTTCAAAACGTTTTTTTAACGATCTATTAACTCATTGTTTTTAAAAGAAAATTCTATTTTCAAAACTGTAATAATTAACTTAAAATCTACAATACAAAGCACTAAATTGAAGAGATAATTTCATTTTTATTCGCCATATCTTTCTATATCAAATGAGTTTCTCTTTTAGCATGGTTTCTAATGTTCTATTTTTCATGTCTGTTGGTTTCGTAGATTGCTGCACTGGAAGATGCAAGAAGTAAAACGCTGCAAGGCATACTTGAGATTCAAAAATGCTTCCGTGGTTACCAAGCTCGTTGCCGTTTCTATGAGCTGAAGAGAAATGCGATCACATTGCAATCATGTAAGTATATAAATACATTTTTGCTGTTTGTTTTTTATTCAGAAAACTCCTTTGTTGTTTATCCTATGGTAGTGGAAAAGTTAAAGTTCAATTGGGATTGGGCATAAAAAATAATTAGGCGAAAGTTTATTTGCTTATAAAATAATAAGTGAGAAGGATTATTTATTTATTTAGTACAAGTGTTAAAAACTAAGATTGCAGAATGAATTAACGAATAATCAATCTCCTTTTATTCCATAAAACTACTACTACAAGCTCTCTTTTTAATTTTCTCTAATTCTCCTACGGTTCTTCCCTTTTTCTCAAAATTCAACACCTTTCTCCTACCCTAGGATCTCTCATATATAGGAGATCTCCACCTTTCTCTACACTCCCTAACAAAAAGGAAACTACTAGAGTAATCCTATTTTAGAGGATTCTCTAGGACAAAATATAATAACATGAAATAAACTAAAATAGGAAACGAAATAGAGACCGGTCACTAAACCGTGCGCCTAGGTCGTGGGCATGACGACCCACGACCTATCAACTCTCCTCTCCTTTGAAGAATTCGTCCACGAATTCAAGGGGAAGGAAGATCAACTGCTACAATTTCTGCGTCACCATAATCGTCGCTGAATAATTGCTCCAGTGCCTCATCTATATGATCATGTAGTTGTTGTGACACAAACGTCATTTGTTTCCTTGGATTAGGACATTCACGCCTCATGTGCCCTATTTTCCCACAATTATAGCAAATAGCCGTGCTAGCAGTACCCGCTGGTTTGACCCCTCCTATAGTGGTGGTAGGAGTTGTGGACGTTGTTGCTGTAGTAGGTGTTGTAAATGTCGGGTATCCTTATGGCTTTAGCTTAGCCTCAACTTTACGAGCCATCTCTACTATCTCTGATAAAGAAGACTGGAGAAAATAATATCATCTCGTCTTGAATGCCCTTCGTAAGACCCAAACGAAAGAGACGAACCCTTTGTGGTTCTGACTCAGATAACACAACACGTGACGATAACATGTAAAAGTCACTAGCGTAATCATCCACAAACTGACTCCGACCCTGACATAAGGTTTGAAGCTTAACAAAACTCTCCTCGTAAGTGCTCGGGATAAAACGAGCCATCATTTCGCCCCTCATAACCTCCCAATCTGTGATGTAATCATAACTGTTGGATACCTGTAACTGTTGAATGTTTTCCCACCAATTTAGTGTGTATCCTGTCAGCTTTGTCTCTACGAGTGTCACTGCCCTCTGTCCAGTGCACTTCTTTCAACAAACATCTTATCAACCCTATTTAACCAATCTATAAAGCCATCCGCATCTGATTTCCCATCAAAATTTGGCACGTTAATCTTCACGTCAGAGTTCAAATTCTGGAACGCAGAAATAATGGCGTTCGCGACCTGACTCTCTGGGTTGCCCTGGCAGCCATACTCCTGAGTACCATATTGTGGTTGATGTCCATACCTAGTATCCCTAATACCCGCAGTTGGTTGATAGTTGTCCGTGTGAGAACGTGTTCCGAAGTTATTTGGAACGTTACCGCGACTTCAACCCTTCCTATCATGGAAACCGTACTTGTCTCCGAATCCCCTATGTTCGGGATCATCCTATTGCCTATGATCACCTGCAAATCCGTTCCCACTAGTCCACTTTCTCTATTGGTTACTCTACCCGGAATAGCAAGGTCCTTGCGGAGGTGTTGGTGGTCTCTGTAGCCTTGGAGGAACATAGGGTGTTGCCCCCACATTAAGTTGTCCTCCCGAACATTGTTCGTTACTCCTTCAATCTCCACTAACATTCCCCGTATATCCGTTACTATTTCTGTCAGTACTACGTAACCCCATTCCAACTTCTCTGTGCGGACCCTGTGATTCAAAACCCCTCGTGTTGGTGGATGCTGTCGGTGTGGTCTGGTGGTTGTTAGAGGCCGGAGGCACTGTCGGCGGTACAGTTGTGTTCATCGTAATTGAGGGTACTATCGGAGTCATCGTTGTTGCACCCGTTGGAGTTGGCAATGCGGTGTCTGTTGTTGTCATCGATGCGGGGAGTATCGTTTGGGTCACCGATGTCTTTCTCTCTCCACTTTGCACCATTGTTGATGCCGAGCTTATGTGGGGAAGATGGGTCCATGATGGAGAAAGGTTATGGCCCGAATCCATGAAGTGCCCCAGCAGTTGACGTGCCCACGTGTGGCATGTCGGCAAAAAAATACCCTTGCCCTGGCACGCTCGTGCCTTGTGCCCGACATGCCTTGACTCATGCTAGCTCTGCCATATCCCGTGCCTTGCTTAATGCCCTCTGTTCCTTGTCCGTGCCTACTGATATCCATGCAAGACGTGTTGTGCCTCTGAGTTGGCATGCCCTGGGTGTCACCTAGGGCGTACACAAAACCCGTGAACCCGAGAAACCGACCCGGATCGGCCAGTTCGGTTCGGGTTTGAAGAGCAGCCTGGTCGGTTCCGATTTTTACTTTAAAGACCCGGTCACAACCGGTTCGGATTCGGCTAAGGGCCTCAAATTTGAGAACAGACCCGACCCGATCCGATTTAGATATTATCGTTTCTCTCACTAATGTACTCCTCTCTCTCTCCTCCCTCTATTGATTCAAAAATCACCCCTCCCTTCCTCCTTACTGACAATGGAGAAACATTTAGGGAATCACTTAGCCTGTGATTCAAAGGTTTGCGAGACGAGGCGGAGTGAAGAGAATCAGTGATCTCATCTATGAGGAAACCAGAGATGAAGATGGTTTTGGTAGGAGGGTAAGGGTGTTCAAAGGGGAGATGTGGGTCTGATCTGATCGGTGTTATCAAGTTGAACGATCTCGATGTGATTAGGGAACTGTTCAAGAAAGAAGCGATGGCGAGACGGTACTTCTTATCACGACGGACACTCCAATTCATGGAGTAGATGTGCCATGGTACTTCGTAAGTATAGATCTCGGATCGCTTTTGTTGAAGATGAGAGTGAACCCTTCAGGCGTACAGTTATCGAAACCATTGAAAAGGTGGTTGTGAACTTGGGTGCTTCTATCGATGCCAGATTGGAAGAGCTTTTGATTGATGGTATCTTCATATCTTGTATGCTTCCCAAGAACGGACTAGTGATGATGCCAATGTGATGTTAAATGGATTTGGAGCTATGGTGAATGCTCTTGGTTTTTTGTGTGTGGGAATTTTGGGCTTTTAAAGAAAAAATTAAGTTTTATTAAAAATAAAAAAAAACGAGTTAGGACCCGGCTCTACCCGACTTAGTCTGGCTCGGTTCCGGTTTGGGTTTGGGACTAGTTCGGCTCGAGTCCAGGTTCAGAAATATGTAACCCGGTTAGGATCCGGCCCAGGACAGAACCTGAGCCGACCCGTGAACAACCCTAGCGATGCCTCGATACGTGCCTGACATGCCCGTGCCCTTCTCCCCGATTCCCTGGTTCTTTTTACTGTTTGGGTCGTTCCTCTCTAGGGCTGACAATTTAACCCGCCCTGCCCTTAATGAGGCGGGTTTGGTATGACTATAGCGAGTATGGGGCGGACTTGGTTTAAAAAAAAAACCATTTATTTATTGGGGCGGGTCTAGTTTTAGGCTTAAATAAACGGGGCCCCGTCACCTGACCCAGTTATACATGATATGACGTGAATACCCTTATGAGTTTAACCTAATTTTGAAGTTTGAACTCAAGTTTCAAGACATAACATGTTACTTCCTTCCTCCTCTCTTCCTTCCTTCATTTCAACCTCCATCAGTGATCTGTGATCAGTCTGTACCAAATTCATTTCAACCTTCATTTCTATTTGAATCATTTCAATCTCTACACCCGTATAACATCCTCCAAATTCAAGGTTACGAAGATTGGAAGTTTATCATTAGGAAGTTTACGAAGATTGGAACAACAATTAAGTCTTCGATCTGTGATCAGTCTTAATCATTTCATAATTCAACCTCTACATCAGTGATCTGTGATAATAACCTTCATTTCAAACTAACCATTTTCCCCATGTCATTGGGAAGTTTACGAAGATTGGATAGATTACCGACTGTTTCAGGAAGTCTATGAAGCTTGGAACGACGTTTGCAAATTAGAGAGATCACTAATCGATTCAGGTAACTCCAACAATCCAGAACCTTGAGCTTCAAGGTGCCCCAATACACAACATCCTACATTCGAGATCTCATGCAAGTCCTCCTTATTTGTGTCTGTTGACTGCTCTATTTTCTATTCGAATAGACTTAGGGTCTGTTCGAACAGACTTTGGGTCTATTTGAACATAAGACTCAGGAGGAAGTTTGTTCGAATAGAAAATGGGCTTTGTTCGAATAAAAGACTCAGGAGGAAGTTTGTTCGAATAGAAAATTGAGTCTGTTCGAACAGACTATTTGTCTGTTCGAACAAACATTGGGGATCCCTACTTAGGATAAACGGGTGTTAAATGGGTGTTGGGGCGGGTTTGGTATAGGCAAATTTAAACGGGGCGGATTTGGGTATTCCCCATTTAAGTTAAATGGTATTGGGGTGGGTTTGGGGGTAGGGTAATTTGGCGGGTATGGGGATGGTATTACTCCACCCGCCCCAAACCCGACCCATTGCCAGCCCTATTCCTCTCGCGGCTTTTGGTGGCAACCGAGAGCTTTCAACTGTCAACCACCTGATTTGATTGGGATCTTTCCCTCAAGTCGGAGCGTATCGCCAAACCATCCCCGATCGCGGGTTCGTCGCTCGGAGTTCGTGTCGTATCTCGGAGATTTCGGGGATCGGCGAAACCCTCAACATCCTTTGCGTCCGCGAACTTGTCGTTATTCTCTACATCAATACTCTGACCTTCAAACGAATTGAAAACATGGGTCCTTTCCCCTTCTAACTCGAACTTCTCTACGTGATCTCGGGAAAAAATTGCTTCCTTCCTTCTACCCTACTACTTGCAACGGCATCGGATTCATAGGATTGATGCCCGCTAGTCGCCCGTCGCCCGTCGCCCGTCGGGCATTAATGAGCCCATTGGAAGACCTTTTCCTCTTCCTTTACTTGAACCTCCCTCGCTACCGTCAACTTCGTCACCCACAACTTCGGATAAAGCTACTCTTGCCAGACTTGCCATCACCGCCACCAACATCGCTTCAATTTGTTTTACCATAACCTTGTTGGAAGCCGTTAACTCTGTGATAGATTCTGTTGAGATATATAGTTCCATATCAAGTACTCAAGCCTTGTACTTCAATAATATAAGATCCTGGGGCTAATCCTCTCATAGCCAATTAGTTTTGAGAGGATTAGCCCCAGGATCTTATATTATTGAAGTGCAAGGCTTGAATACCTGATGTGGAACTATATATCTCAACAGATTCCTCTACCGATTTCAAACGCTCTCCTTGTGTGAGTTTGATCGGTTTCTTCGGTGCCCTTACCCATCTTTGTAAAAAAAAATCCACCAAGTTTGACCTAGCTGAGGTACCAATTTGTTAAAAACTAAGATTGCAGAAGGGAATTAACGAATAAACGATCTCTTTTTATTCCATAAAACTACTACTACAAGCTCTCCTTTTAATTCTCTTTAGTTCTCTTAGGGTTCTTCCCTTTCTCTCAAAACTCAACACCTTTTTCCTACCCTAGGATCTCCCATATATAAGAGATCTCCACCTTTCTCTACACTCCCCAACAAAAAGGAAACTACTAGAGTAATCTTATTTTAGAGGATTCTCTAGGACAAAATATAATAACATAAAATAAACTAAAATAGGAAACGAAATAGAGACCAATCACTAAACCGTGCGCCTAGGTCGTGGGCGTGACGACCCATGACCTATCAACAAGTATTATCTTTTATCATCATTTTTTTTTTTCTGAATGAAATATGAATAAGTCGAAGTATTAGACGTGTATAATTTACCCTTTAGCAAAGTCTCCAAGTATTATATACCATTGCTAACACATAATTCATACATTTTCTGATAAACCATAGATTGCAGGTATTAAACTTGAGTTATACGTTATTGTACTGACTAGGGCTCCGCTTGGTATTCCGGAAATTGCTCCGGGAATAAAGAATTTCGTAAATTTCTTTTAATCTAGCTGCTGTCAACCATTAGATCCAGCTGTTGACAGCTCAGCTTGATGATCTAATGGTCAGCAGTTGCTAGAATTTTCCCATCGTTAATGTTTACGGGATACCAAGCGGAGCCTAGGTGTATGACTATGTTGAATTTATGTCAGTTGCATATTTATCCCGTGCAGTTATCCGTGGTGCAAAGGCACAGAATGAGTATCAATCTTTGATAAAGAGGTGGAGAGCAGCTTTGCTAATCCAGAAATATATGAAGCAGAAGATTGCTAGAAGACTCTATGGTCGCCGTACTTCAGTTACACAAGCACTCTCCCAAAACATGCGAAATATGGAAAATTTAAGTTTTAATAGCACAACTGCTGATGGAGAACCATATGAAAATACCCCAGAACTAAAGGTACCATTCTGCTGTGCTCCTACTATATTGGTGGAAATCTTGGCCACTGCATATACTTGTGTGATGACCCTTAGGTATTGTATCTGGTAATGTTAGTCTTATGGTGCGTTTATCTGGAAAAATTATAAAACCATCCTCTCGTGTTGCAAAAACTGTTGTAATCCTTTCGAAAGGCTTAAAAAATTTCAGCATCATCTACAACGCTGTAAATTTGCAAATAAAATAAAATAAAATATATGCTCTTTATTTCTGGTGCAACTCAATTCTTATAACTGTTTCACCGCAAAAACAATCAACTTTTATTCTATACTTGGAAGTTTCATTCTTTCCTGTATATTTCCCCAGCATATGATCAATGTACAACTCTTGGTATAATAATATATGGTACGTTAGTTATATTTACACTCTTATTTGTGTATGTATTTGTACACCGCTAACTTAGACGTATACAAGGTACGTTAGGTTTTTTGTCATATATTTAGGTATTTATGGGTCTAAGATAAATTCCTCTCTGAAAGTTCATTCTGTTTCTTGTGAAGGATTCAAAGCAGGAGCTTGTTCAGGTTCCTTCTTCAGTTTTAGTTGAGCTTCATAGACGAGTCAAGAACATGGAAGCAGCCCTAGGGCAAAAGGATGAGGAGAATCTTGTACTAAAGCAACAACTTAAACTCTTTGAGACCAGATGGTCGGAGTACGAGGCAAAGATGAAATCCATGGAGGAGATGTGGCAAAGACAGACAGAATCTTTGCAGGTGAGATGCTTTCATATTTTTCTTTTTTCCATAATATTAGGTTTTCTGGTCAGAAAAAATACGAGTTAAAGAAGTTATGATTTATGATTAGTTTGGGATCATTAACTCTTGAATACCATCGACGTTCCCTTTAGATAATGTCTGATGAGACTATAAGATTTTGACGAAAAAGCTCCGTATGGTACTATATCCATGTCTGGTACCTCAACTTAAGTTTAATGTAAAATCTGCAGCACAACCGTGTCAGCAATATCCCTTGTGTATCATTATTAAAAACATTTTCTGCTTTGAATTATTTTCGTGAAACCCCCATCCGAAGTAACACTTACTGGAAATTACAAGTGGGACGTGTATCCATAATAATGTCGATGCTATTTAAATTTCTTGTGGAGTTTTACTTCTATGTTATAAGGAAATCATCCTCCAACTAAATACATGCTGACTCACTGGTTTATTAATCAATTTTGTAGGGCCAGGGTTCTCATGTGGGACATGAATCATGTATTGTGTTGTATTGTAAAGGGGTCTTTTGGACACGTCTCTAAACTCTCTAGTCACTACCTCTCCGAAAATGCTAAACTCTCTACTCACTACCTTTTCAAAAGTGCTACTGACTAATACCTCTCGGGATAGACATAATTTTGTTTGTGTAATAATTTACTATTGACTTAAAAAATGAATTACTGCTTCCGTGACCATGACAATGCAGATTTCAGTAGCTAAACTTTTGGCCCACCTCTAGTTGCCAATTTCAAAATCCTTCTAGGTCTTTTTCCTTTTTCATGCATATTATTCTTTTCATTGCCTATCGTTGTTAGTCACAAACTGATTCTTATGGTATATCCAGACATCTTCTGAATTTGGTAATTTCCACATAGTTTTCCTACATGGTTTTAGCACATCTTTGTTGCCTGTTGGACTCCCATACTAAGTCCCATACGCTGAAAATTGTAATTTGTTGTAATATTTCAGATAAGCGTAGCTGCAGCAAAGAAAAGCCTTGCAGTGGATGAGACCATAGTCCAACCTGGAAGACCCGATGCATTCCCCATGCCTCACAGTTATGATTCCGAGGAGGCAACATCTGTTGGGACCACAACCCCTGAAAGTATTACACCACCTAAGTTACGCAGTCGCCCTTCCAATGTTACACAGGGTCGAGATTCAAATGAAGCTTTCAATGCAGTTAGTCTCGTGGTTAAGGAGCTTGATCAGAGGAAACAGACGTTCGAAGATGAAGCCAGATTCCTATCTGAAGGTAGATTAGGTCATCCAACTTCCACAATGAATCCCGACGAAGAGTACCGGAAGTTGAAACATAGATTTGAGGCGTGGAAGAAAGATTACAAAGTTAGATTACGAGAGACAAAGATGAAAATTCATAAATTTGGGAGTGCAGATCTTGATAAGTCTCGTAAGTCATGGTGGGGAATGAAGAGCATGAAAAGGTCGTAAAGATTTGGATTTCAATTTTCAATGATATTCATTGGCTTCTTGAGTGGATGAAGTATGGTCTTCTGTGAGCCCGTGTATCCGGAAAACAGAAAAGAAAGGGACGGTTGAAGCGAAAATGTATCAAGGGTTGCAAAAAGGAAGTCCTTTCAACTATTTATGACAGTAATTCCGCTCTAGTAAAAAAAGTTAAGACCTTCAGAGACAGGAAAACGCGACCAGCTCGTCTAGTGGGTTGTTGTTTATCGCCCAAGGTAGAAATCATGGGTATATATTATGTGTATCATGATAACACTCTGTGGCGGCAGTAGACACAGGCATTTGTTTACGTCTCTAGAGATGTTAAAAGGAAAAATTCTCAGATGTGTGCTTGTAGTGCTCCATGCGTATCTATTTTTCTTCTTCTACTTGTATGGGCGGGATAAAATGCTTCACCTGTACAATATAGCTAAACATTATATAGAGTATAGGTCTGGTATATCCATGAAAATTTGTTATCCTTAATGAATCAATACATATAATTTGAAACAGACTATGAATATAAAAAAAATGTTTATTTTCATGTGTTGCCTTGCTTCCCTACAAAATTTTGAATCTTTAACGATGTTTAGTGACTAATTTGTGACAAATATTCTGTACAATGTATAAGGTGTCTTTCGTGATATCATCCCCTGATTCCTTAGTATTATGAAACTTCACTTGTTTTGGGCTAATCTCGAATCTCTAGAAGTGCGGGTACTAGTGGAATATTCTTCAAATAACTCAGATTTCGGAGTTGGTAGTTTAGTCCTTACTAATGCGCATTAACCGCTTAGATAAATGAGCACGAAGATACCAAAAGATCAACTTTTAATCATGGATTTAGATACAAATGAGACTCACTCTTCCAATCCTACTTAGATAATTTACACAAGATTTTGATATCATTCACAGGAAAAAAGGGGAACACATATGTGTGACTTAAGCTCCGGGAGCGAACTTAGTGGCGTAAACCCAAGCATTGTTTGCGACAGGGTTGTCTAGGTGATCAAATAGGTTCTCAAGTGGCCCCTTTCCAGTAACAATAGCTTGTACAAAGAACCCAAACATGGAGAACATAGCGAGCCGACCGTTCTTGATTTCCTTCACCTTAAGCTCAGCAAAAGTGGTGGGGTCATCGGCAAGGCCTAATGGGTCGAAGTATGTACCACCGGGGTAAAGGTTGTTACCCTCTCCGACTCCGGGAAGCCCGTTGATACGGAAACCTTCAACAAGGCCCATCAATACAATTTGGAAGCCTAGTATGGCCAAAATGCTTTGGGCGTGGACGAGGTTTGGGTTGCCCAAGTAGTCTAGCCCGCCATCGGTGAAAATTTGGGATCCTGCTTTGAACCATACTGGTTCTTTGAAGTCTACCTTGACCCATTTCTCTAAAACTTCTGGGGTAATGCAGCCGAGGGCACCGAGCATTGCCCAACGTCCGTGGATCACCTGTTCACCAACAAGTTATACGTTTAAAAGAGTGTCGCATGAGAAATTATATACTATCAAAAATGCATCTAATTATTACCTCAAGAGCCCTGTTCTTGGCGAAGGCCTCTGGATCAGCAGATAGTCCAGCAGTGTCCCACCCGTAGTCACCGGGAAATTCTCCGTTAAGGTATGATGGTGTCTGAGCAGAGAATGGTCCCAAATACTTCACTCTGTCTGGGCCGTACCATAAATCGTTCGTCTGCAAAAAAATAAAAAAGAAAAAATCAAAACAAAACTAGACCACTAAATAAAGAAAAACTTGAATTTTCTCCTGGGGCGTATAAGCATGTCTATTTTTTCTCTGAAAGAAATGTGTACAAATATTAATAGGCCTAAGATAGGCACATACCATGGTGAATTTTGGGGCTCCCATGGAGACGATGTCTCTCATCGAGGTGACATTGGAGGCGCGGTTTTGGCCTAAGAATGGGGAAGGCCTAAGGACAGTGCTGGTGCTAGCTGAGGCTGCCATTGCTAGTTTGTTTGAACTTTCTGAAAGGTTCAGTTATTCTCTGTTGTGAGCTATGATACTCTAATAAGTGAGAGTGAGGTTTGTATTTGTAATGGGAGAAAAATTAAAAGTGTGGTTAGAAAATATGTGGTGGTGAGAAGTCGTGATTGAGAATTGTTTTGGGTTGTATGAGAACCAATGAGAAGAGGTTATTGGATTTGGTAACATCTCCATCTCATATCTTTCTATCCACATTTTATCTTTTTCTAGACCAAGGTTTTTCAATTTGCAAAGTAATGCCATATATGAATTTGTGGTATTTTGGCTAAATATATTAGAGCATATACAGGGTGGGTGAATTCCCCCAAATCCACCCCACATCAGTTCAAGGCTAAAACAAGGTGAATATTATTCATTGCAGTTCAGAACTGCGGGGCACAGAGGACAACCGAGATATGTCCACGTGTCACAAATTCAATGTCTAAACATGCCTAAAAGTGTGGGGAATGAGAACCAATTAAATGATGTCACATAGTTGTTTTGAATTAATTAATTTAGGAATTATATATGCCCCGCAGTTTTGAACTGCAGGGCCTCTTAAATCTTGACAAGTGTCATAATGTAATTTGTTATTGATGCCACGTGTCCACCCAAAATCCACTTTGAGGGTGGACCACCTTCAGGGTGGATATTTTACTTTATTAATGCCACACAGTTTAGAATTAGCTACTGTAGGTGGATTTGAGCTAAAACAAGGTGAATTTATAGATTCACCTTGCCATGTCATCCACCTAACTATTGCATATGCTCTTATGAATTCGTAAAAAAATTCTGAAATAACACGACATTTATAAGAATATATGAAAATGCACAAAATACAGCTAAATCTTCACTGCAAAGAAAAGTATCATCCGGTTTGAAGGCTTTTGTTCTAGCCGAAACCATGAAAATTTGCCTACTTCCGCAAAATGATCTAGAGACCCCAAAATGGTTTAAAAACCAAAACAGCTACTTCCTAGTTCCTGCTCAATGGAAATTTCAGCTTTGAATAATTAAATGGATAATTTTGAATTTTTGGAGAATTACAAAAACTCACAAAAATCGCCGTTGCCGGGGATCGAACCCGGGTCACCCGCGTGACAGGCGGGAATACTTACCACTATACTACAACGACCTTATTGTTAAAACTCTATGTATTTCTATATTTAAAATAAAAGAAGCTTCTAAGCTTATTTGAAAATACATGTGAAACAGAGGCTTGCCAATCAAATTGAAGATACTATATCGCATGCTTCATTTAAATTTGAATGAGCTGCACATGTGTGGTTTGCATCTCCCTTCACTTTGTATACTTTACATCCTAATTTTAATTTTTACAGAGTTCGATCAAAAGCCTGTATATATCTGCACCCTCTAAGCAAGAAGCTATCCATTCTATATCTATTCTTCAGCATGCACTTGATACAGTTTCTTCTCATACTACTACCCAAACAATTTTAAAAGATGCTTGCTGTTAATCACCTGTCACTGTTTTAGCACAGTTACAAAGCAGACATCAGATTTTTTGACAGATGCTTCTTGGCATTCAAATTCTAATACCAGTAGATTGGACTTTATTCTTCTCAACTCTATTAATATTGTTCTACTAGCAGGGGCCATCTGTTTCAAGTGTCGAAAAAAAGATGCCTCTCCTGGGCCATTTCATCTCTAGCAGCTCTGCATCAGCATCTGATTTTTATATCTTTTTATTTTTTATTTTTTATGTGGCTAGTCAGGCTAGAGGTTTAAACTTTGTGGCACATGAACTTGTAGCTTTAGAAGTAAACTCTAATATTTTGTATTCTAGTAATGGCATCCCAGCGTGGTGCAAAACCGTGTGAACCACCTGTAATTTTTTGAATTTTGTGTATGCAAAAAAACAACACCAACAACAACGCAACTCCCTTAAGCCCTTAGTCCGCCCTGGCCTGGCCCAACCCCGACCCTTACAAATTAGGGCTTCAACCCTACTTTAAATATCTAAAAGCTGGGCTGACTCGTCCCTTACAACTGGTAAGGTAGAGTCATAGTCTAATGTTTCTATCTCTTAGCCTGACCTTTTCACACTTAATCTAGCCTTCATTAAATCCGCCCGCAACACTGTAGATAAGTAAGACATATACCCTTCTCATGCTTTTCATTATATATAAAAAATTGATTAGTGTTTTTGTCAAAATATATGAATAATATTATATAATTTTAATATGATGATGCCTATTTTTTGTATTTAAAATTATGTTTAATAAAATCATTAAAGTTGGCCCGTCCTGGCTAGACCCAAAATCCAACCCTTAGTCCGGCCCTGAACCCTAATACTAAGGGCAATGGGTGGGTAATGGTTGATATTGTAGCCAAAGGGCAGGCAAGGGTGGCTAGCCTTTAACAGAGTTGAGGGTCGGGTTGGCCCGTTTATAAGGGTCCGGGTTGACCCTAGCCCGGCCCATTTCACACCCCTATCATCTAGCAATAAAATGCGCATGAGCATGACTTTTGCAAAGTGCTATACACATGGGCAAAGCACGGGCCAGGGTCAGTCAAACCTCCTTTTTGTAGCAAAATGAAAATGGATATATCTTTGTTAAAATACATGATTTAAATTGCTCTGTTAGAGTAAATTTTTGGTTAAACACGGCAAAAGTAATAGTTCCGTTGCCGGGACTTGAACCCGGGTCTCTCGGGTGAGAGCCGAGTATCCTAACCAACTAGACTACAACGGAAAGATGTATGCTTTTTCTTTACCAAACATTATAACAAATTTGTTTTGGACCAATGGAATTCAGGAAGAGCATATTTTGCACATTCCATGAAAAATTAATAATTATAGTGAAAAAAATAAGACATAGTAAACAATAACACTAGTATAATATTTCAGAAAATGATATCAACACTATAAACATCAGTAATTTACAGACCCTATAGTATCAGACAAATAGCCCTAACAGAAGTTAACACAAACATTTCTCATTTATGCTGCGAATAACATTGCTAATATATCTGCAAAAAGAAGATTTATATGCCAGCATTATCCATGCACCCTATCTGTTGTTATCATGGTAAATCTGTCTAATGCAGGTTGACTGAAGCTATCGGTATATAAATCTCAATTGCCCCTCTCAAAAATTATACCTGCCATAGGAAAAATGATAGGAATGAGCAATATGTGAAACATACAGAATTAATTACACCATAGACCGATAAAAGGTCAAAGGATGTGCAAAAAATAAAACTACAGATGACATGAACATTGCAAAGTGAAATAAAAAATGCGGGGCTCATCAGTCTAATTTTACCCATGAAAAATGATAAGATACCATTAGTCCAAGTGATAAACTTACTAAAAAAGGTTTGTGCAAGGCTGTTGTTTTCCATGCAATCATAAACTAGAACTCCATGTAATCGTAAACTTCAATGGTCTCTATCTCACTTCTTCTCTTTGTTGCAACTGCAGTTTTCTCGTTATCTAATGCTCTAGCTATATACCCAGTGATACTATAGTTTCAAAGCTAATTGTTAGTGGCAAATTATACTGTCACTAATAATTAGCTTTGAAACTATCGTACCATTGAAGTTTTACCTATTGTTTTGTGTGAAAGAGAAGAGTGCATGTCATTTGCCTTGTTTTCTCTTATTTCCTTCCTTTTATAGCCACAGCAAGATGTTTGTTTGCCTTTCTTTTTTTGCGAAGAGTTTTTAACTTCTTGGAAGGCTCCACGAGCAATATATATAATATAAATGTCATAAGCTACGGGTCCTTAGCTTTTATATGCATTTTTGCTCTTTGTCGGCAAACAAGTCGATTTTATAATAAGAGAAATAGTTGGACTTTTTTCTTCTTGCAAAGCAAGTTTGAAAGCAGACCCCTGGAGTTCATTTGCATTTAGCATATATTCCAAACACTATTACACAAAGTCACAAACTTCAAACGATTTCAGATTCGTACAAACTAGGCCTGTTTTCGGATCGGAAATAGAGGGGGTCGGAATTTTTCCGATTTTTTTCAGAACTATAAAATCTATTCCAATCCAATTTTTTTCGGAACTGTAAAAATAAATCCGAATTCGGAAATTTCGAAATTCTGACTATATCGGAATCAATTCGAAATCAATTTAAGAATAAATTTCGGAATAACAGAGTTCTCACTTCTTCAAGTCAAACTATAATAACAGAGTTCTCACTTCTCCAAGAATCAAAGATTCAAAATTGAAGCCAGAGGAGAACTGAAGTCAGAGATGAGATTTAACTTTTCTTCTTCACTACGAATTAAAATCGAGGCAGTGGAGAATGAAGAATGGAGAATGGAGATTTAACTTAAGAGTATAGAGAGTGGAGGCGGTAAAGATTTAACTTAAGAGTGGAGGGCAGTGGAGAATAGAGGAGAAGAGGCGGTGGAGAATGCCCTAGGTTAAGAATATTAAGGTCTAATGTTTTATGTTTTAATTCGAATTATTTGGAATTAAATCGGATTAGAGGGATATTCGGAATATTTTTCAGAATAATCGGATCGGAGGGTATTCGGAATAATCGGATCGGATGGTTTTCGGAATAATCGGATCGGAAAATTCAGAATTTCGGAATTGCACACAGCTATCCGATTCCGATCCGATTTTTTTCGGAAAAATTCGGAAATCGGAATTGCAAAATATGGTTTCAAAATCGAAAAATATTGAATCGGAAATCGGAAGTTCGGACAAAAGTTGCAGTCCTATTACAAACAGATAAGTAGGAAGTCGGTATATTTTTACGCTTTCCCTTTATTTTATGCAAAGAAGAAATAGATAGACCAGGCCTAGTGGGTATAGAAGAGGTAACAGAGTTCACCAAGTTTGTTATCTCCTCAGGCACATAGCTAACAAAAGAGGAGAAGTGGGCACCCTGGGCGGCTAAAGCATGTGGCCCAAAATTACATAAACGACCAATAGAGAGCTTGTTTGTACCCTATTACGGGGAAGTAGGTCCAATTACTGTTATAAATAGAGAGGTGGAAGCATACCAGAAATCCCTGACATTCTTACAGTAAAAAGGCGCATGCGTGATGGTTTCATTTTCTTCCCCACACCGCAGGCAGAAAGTGTCCCATGTCTCTTCATCAATCATCATGACACAAGGTCACCTTTGTTGGGATTCCGTCCTGCATAGCTTTCCAAATAACGCTGCAACTTAGGTAATGAAGTACCACATTTCAGATAGTTATAGATATGGCAAAAATCAAGCTAGAAGTAGAGAAAAGGGTTGCATGTGATGGCGAAAACAGTGGAAGTGAGACAAATAAAGAAAAGTAGAGAGAACATTGCAAAGGGAAATACAAAATCTGGGGCTCGTCAATCTAAAGTACTAATACCAACACATAAAAACTCACAATTACTTCATTAGAAAATTTTGATAAGAGTTCTGAGCACAATAGAGTGGCTTAATCTGCGGAAAAATATATATAGTAGCTAAGAAAATAACCAAAAAGTACAAAGAACTCTAAGAAATAATAATTTCGGCTACTGGAGAGGCTCTACGAAAAGATAACAGCTTCAGGGTAAGGATGTACTTGAGGTAGAATTCGCACTCCCGCAATTGAACAAAACAATTCTTCTTGGATATAAATATAATCATCTTCTCCAACTTTGTCGAGTTGTTTAATAAGAACCTTACAAATTCTAATTCGTTGTCATGAGACTCAAATAGTTCTTCCCCCACATCTTGTTCGCTAACCTCTGCAAGTTTGTATCGTTCACGAAAAAACTCGTTAATCTCAATAGTCTTGATATTTTGCAGAGAAGGAAATTCAAGGTCCTTATCCTTCCAATATTCACTTTCGACGTAATCACATTGGCTCTCAAAGTCGAAGCCACGTAGTTCTTCTCTCTCAGAACCTAAAAACTGACAATTAAACAAAGTGGCGTTGTTAGTAACTTTTCTTCTACAATTTCAACTGAACATTACAGGAAAAAAAATGGTGCAACATTCATTACCTCACAAGTGTCCCTCGTGAAGTCAATCTTGACGATAAGTTTTTCAAGATCAAGACAGCTCCTCAACAAATACACAATTCCTGGAAGCTCATATAGTTCAAATCCAGTCCGCAGCTCCAAACATGTGACTTTCAGAGAAAGAGGGGCAACCCTTGGCACCTCAAAAGCAGTAAGAGCCTGCGAATATTATACACAAGGTAAATGGTGCATGATTAAAAATTTTGCTTAGTCACGTTTCTTTCTAAGATCCTAATTACGCTTGTTCGGTTTTTATCAGCTCTAATACAAAAATATAAGCTTGATAAGAAGAACGAATCCTTACCTGAATAAAGATACTGGATATGGTAAGATTCTTGACATGACGCAGATCTTCAAGAAGTTTCCGAAAAATATGGTAAGTTACAAAATCAGTCAATTCACTGTCAAAGTCGTTACTATCAAAAGCTGACACTCGTAAGGGACGATAGATTTAAAACATTATATCCTGATCTAGATGTTGTCATTTGGAACTTCAGTGACAAAATATTCGGAGCATTAACCTCGATTTCATATAGAGTGTCACTTGTTTCTTCTATCACAAGAGTCTTCAAATTTCTATTCTCAATACAAATGCTAAGATCGGCATACTTGTTGCAACTTTCAACCGTTAAATCTTCAAGGAGTGGACATCCAGAAGTAAGACAATTAATCGCATCTTTGGGCATTTGAATTTGTCCAAAGTGTTTTTAGTGACGCCAAACAAATGGTAGCGGGTAAGTTAAGATCACAATAATGTAATAACAACACCTTCAAAAACGGCAACAAAACAGCGAATCCGGAATCTTGTAAAGTATAGGATCAGCCTCTTCCTCAGTCCACCAAGCAAGGTCCTCAAAATCAAACTCAACCACAAAACGTTCCACCGCAAACTTTATCCACGCATCAATTTGTTCATCACTAGTATGATTACTATCAAAATGAAAACGGAATTTCTCAATCTTGGGAGCCACATGAAGAGACAATGATTTGTCAACAAACGCTGCGAAATCTATACCCCTTCTTTCATGGAAATCCATACGAGGGATATACGTCCATAAGTATCTCCATCGCTTCGATAACATACTTGTCCTACGCATATTATACATGTCCAGTAATGACAATATACTAAAAAGCAATGACTCGGGTAAATTACTTATGAAATCACTCTTTTCGACAATATCTTCTTCTATCTCCATAGATAATCACAACTATAGAAACACCCAAACCTAAAAATGGATGATATCGAATTAATTCCTTGGCTTTTTGATGATATAATCAAAGCATTGCTGTGGAGATTAAAATTAGAAAACACACTTAATGAAATGAAGCAATAACTTAAGCAGGAATGTGTGGGTTTTGTGAATTGATACTAATTGATTCTAAATTAAAAAAAATATAAATCTGGGGGTTCTTGATTTGGTACGTACCTTTAATTTCAATTTATCAAAATGCTAATAGGAATCCGTAACTCTGTTTTGAGGGACAGAGGGAGTAAATTAAAAACTGTACTATGCTCCATTCTATGTTTATACTTTTTGAGTAGTGCTAACGTACGTGCACCAGTTATTTAGGTGGCTCGGTAGGGTTGCAATGGGTCTGGTAGTTCAGCAATACCTACAGAAAGTCCCCCTAAACTCGCCCCGTTCAAAATTTATTATATGAATGTGACCTATTTTGATGTGTGCATCCTTCATAGGATCGTTTACTCACCGTACCATCTATGTTTATTTAATGTTTTATATGTTTTGTATTTTAGTCTTTAGCTTAAGCCTTGTTGGAGAGGCCCAGGTTATTAGCAGTTTCCCAGTTTAATTAGAATTTTATTTTAATTAGAATTTGGAACTCCTAATTTTAACCCACCTTGTGTTATATAAAAGGGGAGGTCTAAGTTATTTGTTTTTTAATTAGTTAATTCAGTCATTCAGAATAAGAGTTATGTTCCTTACGAACCTAATTTCGTTTATTAAAACTGGTGTTATTCTTGATTATTAGCTTCCGCATAATCAGTTTACATCAAATTGGTGTCAGAGCGAGCAAGATTTTGCGGATTTTTTTACCGACTGCTACAGTGATTTCGAGGACTGCTACAATGTTTTCGATTATTGCTACAGTGATTTTCGGGAATTGCTACATTACTTTCGTGCTGCTACAATGTTTTCGGTTAATGCTACAGTAATTTCTGCAGTAAAATTCATAATGGCGTCAATAAAGAATTGATTTTCTGTCAAATTTGTACTAGAGCTACGTGAGATCTAAGTGTAGTCAATTTCAAGAGCAAAGATGCCTCATGGAAGAACCGCGACGTAGAAACCTACTTTAGCTCAAGATGTAGTAAGGATAGAGGATAAGTTTGATAAGCTTATCGAGGATAAGTTTGATAAACTTATCGAGGCTTTGGGTAGATGAGCCTTTCCCCCCCTCCCCCAACCACCTCCGTTGGGCGTAACCGAAGATCTCTCTATAGGGGGAAGCGTCGCCGCGAGGAGCGACGATCTCAATAACCCGTTTGCAAGTCTTGGAGTTGAAACCGAGGCTTCTAACGCTTTGGGAATCGAAACCCGAACCATCGCCAAATCAGCAATGCAGATTTCGTTATGGGTTCCAATCGACAACCAAACAAGCGGCTCGCACGAAGAGATGACCCAACAACAGTGGAATATGCTTCCCGTCAAGATTATAAACTCAAATGATGATTGGTTTCTACAATTTGAACCAATCGATATGCCGATCAGAAAGTTTAAAGAGAGTGAGGAGTGGGGCTACGACTATTCATTCGGCATCAACGACGAACCCACTTCTTCGATTGAAGAAGAGTTTGTTATCGAAGCCAAAAGTTGTGATGTTGAGGAAATAGGGTACAACCCAAGGCTAACGAGCCGGCCACGACAACCACCGACCAACCATGAGGTTTCCGCCTAGAGACGACTCTGGAATACAACCAACAAGGACTGCCGACGTCGACATCAGTCCCGACAGTGGCCGGTACCACAACTTATCATTCAGGAAAGACAACTCCAACAGTACGTGCAGTGCACATGTTTCATGAACAACAACCAGCTCCAGTAGTGCGTACGGTCAAAAGGCCGAGCCAAGTCGAACAAAATAGTGCATCTTCGGCGGTAATCAACATGCTACTCAGCAGTGGATTCAAGAGATACGTATGAATCACAAAATGCAGGTCAGCATCATCCAACAGTTCCAATCACTTATGTTACAGTCTGGGGCATCCAAATATTTGATATGTATAAGGGAGATGATGGCCCAATACGAAGAATTATGTACGTATGTTGATCTGTTTTGGGAAGGTTTTGTAGCAGGTGTGAGGAGCGGACTACAGTAATTTCTCAGTTTTTTATTTTTGACGTTGATGGACGTAGGGTTGTCGGTGACGACATCGTACCCCCGCTCTTAGGTACAATCTCTAGGTACGGAAAATTCCACAGAAGATTTCAAGATTTCCAAAAGAGTTTCACCGTACAAATTTCGTGCGCGTTCTACAGAATGAAGACGAAGAGACTGGGATGCACATACGTGCATGAGTCCTCTAGAGCACCACCCCCTTGATTTCGTGGACGAAATCTTCTCAGACGGAGGGTTTGATGTGGCACATCCCTCATATGATCGTTTACCCACCATACCATCTATGTTTATTTAATGTTTTTAATGTTTTGTATTTTAGTCTTTAGCTTAAGTCTTGTTGGAGAGGCCTAGCCTAGGTTATTAGCAGTTTCTCAGTTTAATTAGAATTTTATTTCAATTAGAATTAGGAACTCCTAATTCTAACCCACCTTGTGTTCTATAAAATGGGAGGTCTAGGTTATTTGTTTTTTAATTAGTTAATTCAATTATTCAGAACAAAGAGTTCTAGTTAATAAAATTAGGGTTCCTCACGAACCTAATTTCGTTTATTAAAACTGGTGTTATTCTTGATTATTGTCTTCCGCGTAATCAGTTTACATCATATTTACTTACTTAAAAAACTTTTTTTTTTTTTTTGGAGGCCCACAGGTGAAAGAGATGGAAAACAGAAATTTAAGTATAAAAAACACATATACTAAAAAAAAAATAAAAAAAAATACACTTTTTCTTTAGAAGTCCTATAGGTATAGATAGTAAAGGCCCAAAACATATGTTTCGATCGCTTTGGGCAATCCTCGGCCCTGCAAAAAGGGAATCACCAAACTCCGCTGTTATCATACCAAACTCGCTAAGTTAAAATGTATGAATGTGTGTACCAAAAAAAAAAAAAAAGCAGATACAGACTCGGCACTTGAACCTTTAGGTCTCCCAGGTGAGCTCAGAGCTGAGTGTCCTAACCAACTAGATTTTAATTGAACGCTATGAATGTTTGCCCTGTTAGAACATGAAATAAAGGCAAATGCAAGTCAGTGAGGCTCTATTTCCTCCAACAGTACCTGACTAAGATTTTTTTAATAGGCGCCCAACACTTGGGCGCCTGTTTTATTTTTTGTATCAGGTGCTTAAGACTTGGGCGCCCAATTTGAATTTTTGTGAAAAAAAACAATTAGGCGCCCGATTAGAAAAAAAACAGGCGCCCAATCGCGACATAAAAAGGCAAGGCTGAGTCTTGGAATCCAAGGCTCAACCTTACTTTTTGAGACTCAAATCCAAGTCACTGCACCGTTGGAGGTTAAAAATCCTATGTGGCACCTTGAATTCTAAGGTAATGAGGCACTTTAGGAGATGCTCTTAGAATCTTAAGATAATTCTATACATTTACTGTTGTCAGTGCCATCTCTTAACAAAATTTCAGCCAGTTACTCTTAAGATATATGTTAATTAGGAGGATGGAAGACATGGAAGTTTTGCAGAGCTTCCGAGTCTAGGGAGAATGATATCTATGTGGAGCAGCAAGCTAGGAGGAATTGTTGAAAGCAGCGTTGCTAAAATCAACTAACTGATATCAATGAAACTCATCAAGATCCATTCAGCTTTGAATCGAGAGAGATCACTGAAGAAGCTAGTTTGCCTTAGTATAAAGTTGCTTTGAGAACAAGAGCCAAATAAGGCAAGGAAAATAGGCTGCACCATCAGACCAACATGAATGTCCAATTGGAGATAGCGATCAAATTATTCTAGAAAAGTTGAGTTTTGCCTCTGCATTCTCCCTAGCAACTTACACTACAAAAGCAGTACTACACAATTACACATCTGATACTACATACTTGTAAAAAACGAATCATTGGTAAGTGAAATAAGAAATGCAAGTCTCCTCAATCTATAGTAATAACAATTAACATATTCATTGCAAAACTTCGATATAGTATCAAATAAAATAAAGCACCTCATCCCGCTTGCAAATATAATGACTAAAAAAAAATCTAACAAAAAACTATAAGATTTCTCTTCTAAGAAATAATAATTTTGGCATCTGGAGAGGCTCTAGGAAAAATTAACAGCTTCTGGGAAAGCATGAACTTCAGGTAGAAATGGCACTCCCGGAATTGAACAAAACAATTCTTCTTGGCTATGCATATAACCATCTTCTCTAACTTTGCTGAGTTGTTTAGTAAGAACCTAACAAATTCTATTTCATTCTCATGCGACTCAAACAATTCTTCCACCACATCTTGCTCACTAACCTCTGCTAGTATGTATCGTTGACGAAGAAAGTTGTTAATCTCAACAGTCCTGACATTTTGCAGAGAAGAGAATTCATGTTCTGTATCCTTCCAATATGTCTTTTCATCGTACTCACATTGTGTCACAAAGTCAAAACCACGTTGTGTTTCCTTTTCTAAATCATAAAACTGTCAATTAAACCATGAGGCTGTTAATAACTTATTGAATACAAAACCTAGCCAACACTAAAGAAAGAAGGTGGAACATTCATTACCTCAAAAGTGTTCTTCGTGAATTCAATAGTAATGATAAGTTTTTCAAGATCAAGACAGCTTTTCAACAAGTATGCAATCCCTGGGAGCTCATAATGTTCAAACCCAGTCCGCAGCTCCAAACATGTGACTTTGAGAGATAGAGGAGCAACCTTTGGCATCTCAAAAGCAGTAAGAACCTATGAATGGTAAACAAAAGATAAATGGTGCATTATTCGAGATATGTACATAGTCAACGGTTTGCTTAATACCTAATAATGCTTGCTCCATTTTCAATTACAAAAATATAAACTTGCAAAGAGGAACTAGTCCTTACCTGAATGAAGGTACTTGTCATAGTAAGATTTTTGACATGACTGAGATCTTCAAGAAGCTTTCGAAACATATGGTAAGTTGCAAAATGGATCAAGTCGGTCGCAAAAATTTTAGTGTCAAAGCTGAGATTTACAAGAGAAGATAGATTCAATACAAGGTAACATGTCCTTGGTGTTGTCATTAGGAAACTTAGCGACAATATATTTGGAGCATAAACCTCTATTTCATTTTCACAATAGCAAATCTCACTAGTTTCTTCTATCACCAATGTCTTCAAATTTATATTGTCAATATAAATGCTAAGGTCATCAAACTTGTTGCAACTTAAAAGAGATAAATCTTCAAGGTGTGGACATCCAGAAGTAAGACACTTAATCGCATCTTTGGGTATTTGAATTTGATCCAAAGTAAGGGTTCTTAGCGCTGTGAAACAAATGGTAGCAGGTAAGTTAAGCTCACAGTATTTCACCGACAACACCTTCAAAGATTGACAACTAAACAATGACGACGGAAGTTTGAAAAGCTCATCCTCATCCTCATCCTCATCCTCATCTTCATCACCCAACCGAAGAAGACCATCCAAATGCAACTCAACAACTAAACGTTCTACCGCAAACTTTATCCACGAATCAGCCTCATCATTACTAATATAATTCCCATCGAAACTAAGACTGAATTTCTCAATATTGGGAGCCACATGAAGTGACAATGTATTCTCCATAAAGCTTTGGAAATATATGTCATCTTTTTCATAGAACTTCATAGAAGTGATAAACGTCCACACATATTTCCATCGTTTCGACAACACACTCGTCATCCGCACATCATACATGTCCAGTAATGACAATATATGAAGAAGTAACGAATCGGGTAAATTACTTAAAAAATCGCCCTTTTCGACCATTTGTTCTTTCATTTTCAGATATAATCACATCTACAGAAACATCCAAACCTCAAAATATACAAACCATTGTTTAAATATCAATTCCTCATCTAAAAAAACAAACAAACAAACATATAACTAAGGTGTCAACTTTGATTTCATTTCCTGCTATTTTGAGATGTTAGGGTTTCTTAATAGATAGTAATTAATAGTAAATTGAAGTAAATAATAACACAAATTTGGGACTAACCTTTGAATTATATCGACCAAAAATGCTAACGAATTGTTGCATTATTTTTGACATTTGAGAACACCAACTCAATATCAACCAAATAGTTTTATTTTTTTTAGTTTCACACGCGTGGTTAGATATGTACGCGTGTGGTCCTTTTACCTCAGCTGAGCAAGTGCATGCCGGCAACACAAGAGCACCGGATCTACGCCTGACTAGTTTATTTTAGAGCATTGAGACATTCGTTAACAACGTTGTGATGTTTGAAAGGTTTTATTTGTCTCATTTCGTGTTTGTGGAGTCTCGTGGTTGCCTCAGTCGAAGACATTGACAAAATGAAGATCACTGGACAGAAGGTAAGTAGAACTCACTGATAAAGTGAGGGGCTTTTATATAATTGTCGTTCGAACGAGTTGACATGTCTCCTGGAAATTTGGCCCATAGGTGATTTTTGTTCGAACGAGTTTTCTTGTCGTTCGAACGAGTTAACATGTCCCCTAGAATTTTGGCCCATAGACAATTGTCGTTCGAATGAGACTTCTTGTCGTTCGAACGACTTGTCAACTTTCTAGGGTTTTGGACCAAATTAGACATAAGTCGTTCGAACGACATTAAGTCTCGTTCGAACGACTCTCGAGGGAAATTGGGTTACTATTTAAACAAACTCTGTTTCTTTTTCTCTCTCGGTCTTTGTTTTTGAAAAACGTTTATTTTTTCGAAAAGCTCCAAACTCTTTTATCAGAGAGTGTGAATTTAATATCAATCAACCCTCTTTTAATCCTGAGAGTGATGTTGAGTTAGTTTTACAATACGTCATACATATTATTCAAGAACAATTCTTGGTGTGAGATCAAGTAGGGTTGTTGCGAGAATAAAATAAGACTTGGTATGAGATCAAGAAGGGTTATTACGAGAACAGAAGAAGATTATTGGTGTGAGATCAAGAAGGGTTGTTGCGAGAATAGAAGAAGATTGAGTGTGAAACTTTAGTCAGAAGAGAGATAATCATGAGACTAGGTTATCAAGTTTGTAAGTGTAATTCAGATTAAACTCTTTTTGATTAGTAGATTTTTAGTTGTCGATTTCATTGACAATGACCTGTGGTTTTTCTCCCGTGTAAGGAGTTTCCACAGGGTGAACAATTTGCACGTGTCTTTTAATTCCTTGTCTCTATTTTTGATTGTTTATGTTTAATCCCAGATCATTGATTGATAGAAATTGTTCTAAAAAATTTAATGAATTTCAATTGGTATCAGAGTAGAATCGCTTATAGTCTTTATATCCTCAGCGGTGATCCTATTTATGTGCTTGCTTAATTTAATGAATTATAAAAAATTTGGAGGTCTTATAAATCGTCTACCACTCTTTGATGACACGAACTTCCCTTATTGGAAGGTTCGAATGATTGCCTTCTTGCAATCCATGGGAGAAGATGTCTGGATCGCCATTGAAGATGGATGGGTGTCCCCGACTGTTATGCGGGGTTAACCAGCAATTGCTGTAGAAGTTTCTAAACCTATAAATCAATGGACCAAGGAAGAAAAAGAAATATATGGGTATAATTCTAAAGGTCTTAATGCTATATTTAATGGGCTGAGCCAAAGTGAGTATAAACACATATCCGCGTGTACCACTTCGAAAGGAGTTTGGGACATCTTGATGCGCTCTCACGAAGGTGATAATACGGTTAAAGAAAGTAAACTGCAAATGCTCACATCTCAATTTGAAAATATCAGGATGAGTGAGGATGAGTCATTTAATGAGTTTTATGCCAGACTTAGCGACATTGTCAATAACAGTTCTTCTTTAGGAACTGGATACACTGATGTTCAAATAGTACGTAAAATTCTAAGATCTCTTCTTAAGAGTTTTATATCCAGACGTGATGATATAGAGGAAGCTCAAAATCTTAAAACCATGAAACCTGACACATTTGTTAGAAAATTACGTACATTTGAAATTGAAATGGAAATAGAAAACCCTAAGAAGAATTAGAGTGTGACATTTAAGTCTTCCTCCAACTCTTCGTCTTCTCAAGGAACTAAAGATGTTGACAACTATTGTGTCTCTGACAATGATGAAGAACTTTACTTTGACTCTCAGATTGCTCTTATAAGTCAACAATTTAGAAAACTTTTGAAAAAGAGGCAATTTGAGAAATAAGGGCAAAATGTGAATTACAAGTCTCGTCCTCATGACCGTGTTAAGTCTTATGGCAAACAAACTAACTCAAGTACTCATTCTCACAATGACTCTGATCAAGATCTTAATAAGGTTGAATGTTATAGATGTCACAAGTATGGTCACTATGCTCACAGCTGTCTCACTAAGAGTTCTAATAGTAATCATAAGGCCATGAATATTAAAGTAACTTAGGATGATGATAATGATGAATTTGATGATCATCCCCAAGAATATGAAAATGGTAACTATTGTGCATTTCCTAGTATAATAAACTTTAGTAATAATTATTCTGACCATTTTGAACTAGAAAACTTTACAGAAGATCAGAGTGATTATGAAAGTGATAATAGTGAAGAACCCAAGATTAAAGAATTGCATTCTCAACTTATTTCTCAGCTTGAGAAACTTAAGAAAGAGAAAAATGCTTTTATTGTCAAACTTGATATGTGTGAAAAAGAAAAACATACTGCTGTGGGGAAATTAAAATTGACTGAAACTGAACTTGAGAAGCTTAAACTTGACTTGACTTTCACTAAGAAAAAACTTAAAGTTTTTCTCCATGGAGCAAATAATATTGACAAAATGCTAAGTATGAGCAAAAATGGTACTGACAAAAAGAGACTTGGATTTGATGAACAAAATGCTAAGTCTACACCTCAAATCACCAAGTTTGTCAAAGCTACTCCAGTGCCATCTTTGCCGAAACAAAGTGTTACTAATGCTCCTCATAGGCAGACTAAGCAACCTTTTGTCTTTCATGTATTTTATTGTGAGGCTTGTGGTCGAAAGGGTCATCTTGCTCCTTATTATAGATATATTCCTCAATTCCGTGGTAAGAATAATCTATATTTGGAAAGAGTGAAATCCTTTTGATCATATGCCCAATCATTTGCTAACTCTTTTTTTGTCCAAAAGTCTTTTAATGGTTTCAGGAATATGACTCAAACGACAGAAGAACGAAAGAAAGTAAAATCTGTTTGGGTTCAGAAAAAAGACCTTCTACCATAATTTCGGTCTAATATTATAGTGATGGCTCTAAATGCATTTAATTATACACAGTGGTATGTAGATAGCTATACTCTTGGCACATGATAATGGATGCTACACGTCTGAATAATGTCACAAATATTCAAGGAGGTGATGTTACTTTTGGAGGAGGAATGAGTGGAAAGATTGTGGGAAAAATGAGTGTAGAGGGAATTGGGTGCCCGACAGTCGATAATGTACTCTATGTCAAAGGACTCACTACAAATCTTCTGAGTGTGAGTTACTTATGTGATGCGGATAACACAGTAACATTCGACAAGAAAACTTATCCTGTCTTTGATAATACCGGGAAATGCATTGTGACTGCTGATAGAACTTCAGACAACTGCTATGCTGTATCGCAAAATGAGATATCATGTAAAGTTACAAAGATAAGCGATGTGGAACTTTGGCACCAACGGTTAGTACATGTAAACTTCAGCGATTTGGCAAAGATTACAAGTAAGGAAATAGTTCGAGGGGTTCCAAAACTAAGCAAGCTAACCGATGCAGTGTGTGGACCATGTCAAATTGGAAAGCAAACCAAGAGTGCTCACAAAAAGTCAACCAATATTGCCACTATGCGAGTTCTGGAGTTAATTCATATGGACTTGATGGGTCCTATGAGAGTGAGTACTTTGGGTGGAAAGAAGTACATTTTGGTTATGGTTGATGATTTTTCACGATTCACCTGGATCGCACTATTATAATAGAAGTCAGACACATTTGAAGAATTTCATGCTATAGCCCTGCGAATACAGAATGAGAAAGATTGTTCTATTGACATAATTCGAAGTGATTGTGGAGGAGAGTTCAAGGACAGTGATATGATTGAGTACTGTAAAGCGAATGTGATCAAACATGAATTTTTAGCACCAATCACACCACAACAAAACAGAGTAGCAGAACGTAAGAACCGAGTTCTACAGGAAATGGGGCGGGTATTACATCATGGAAAGAATGTTCCTAATCACTTTTAGGGAGAAGCTATTCATACCTCGTGTCACATTATCAACAAAGTTTATATGCGTTCTCTTACACTTAATATGCCGTATGAAATCTGGTTTGGAAAAAAGCCGAACGTGAAATACTTTCGTGTGTATGGAAGTAAGTGTTATGTCACTTGTGATCGGGAGAACATTGGAAAATTTATTGCCCGAAGCGATGAAAGTATTTTACTAGGATATGCCACAAGCAGTAGGGCATATCGTGTTTACAACTTGAAAACCAAAATGGTCATGGAGTCGATTAATGTGGTAGTTGACGACTCGATAGTTCTTGGACAAACAAATGATGGAGATAGCAATGTTCAAGAAGATTCCCAGCCAACCTCATCTATTGTGACACAAGATGTTTGAGAAGAACCTCACGCTGAAGCTCCTACAACATCTTCTGGGGAAATTTTAGCACCAAATGTTATTGTCCGCACTAATCCTTCTCAGAATTGTGGTGCTCCTGAATGCCTTGATGATTATGAATGTCCTACACTTCATGAGTCTACTAGGTGTGTAGGGTATCATTGTTCTACATTATATGAGGCAGTGGAGAGTGTGTGTTATGTGTCCATCACAGAACCAACCAACGTGAAAGATGCCTTATCTGATAAATATTGGATTAACGCCATGCAAGATGAGCTCAATGAATTTAAGCGACAAGATGTGTGGGACTTAGTATTACGACCGGCAAATACTAATATTATTGGCACTAAGTGGATTTACAAGAACAAGTTTGATGAGAACGACGATGTTGTCCGAAACAAGGCAAGGATGGTAGCTTAGGGATACAATCAAATAAAAGGGGCAGATGTAGACGAAACTTTTGCTCCGACGGCTAGACTTGAATCTATTCGGATGCTTTTGGCTTTTGTTTGTTACAAAAATTTTAAGCTTTATCAGATGGATGTGAAAAGTGCGTTCTTGAATGGGCTACTTGAGGAAGAAGTGTATGTAGCTCAACCAAAGGGGTTTGAAGATCCTCATCACTCGGAACATGTTTATTGTTTGAAGAAAGCACTTTATGGCCTAAAACAAGATCCTCGAGCATGGTATGATAGACTTTCAAACTTTCTACTTGGAAAGTGGTTCATTCGAGGGGGAGTTGATAAGACATTGTTTATTCAGCGGGAAGGAGATGACATTCTTATTGCTCTGGTTTATGTGGATGATATTGTTTTTAGATCTATGTCGAACTTTTGTGTCAAAGCATTCGGCTAGTTAATGGGAAGAGAGTTCGAGATGTGCATGGTTAGATAATTGACCTACTTCTTAGGTCTTCAACTCAAGCAATGGGAGGATGGCATCTTTGTTTCTCAATCTAAATATGCTAAGGATATTGTCAAAAAGTTAGGTCTTGATTCTTCAAAACATGCCCGGACACCAATGAGCACTACCACAAAATTGAGTAAGGACTCTGCAGGTACTAATGTGGATCAAAAGATATATCGGGGTATGATAAGAAGCTTGTTGTATCTTACAGCTAGTCGTCCAGACATTGTGTTCAATGTTTGCATATGTGCACGTTATCAGGCATGTCCTAAGGAGTCCCACTTACACGCTGTTAAACGGATTATTCGATATGTGTCTGAGACTTATGAGTTTAGATTGTAGTATACTCGAGACACTACATCTGAAATTATTGGATACTCAGATGTTGATTGGGCCAAAAATTTTGATAAAAGGAAGAGTACTTCTGGGGGATGTTACTACATTGGGAACAATCTCGTTGCATGGCAAAGTAAGAAACAAAATTACATTTTACAGTCTACTGCAAAGGCAAAGTATATTGTTGCGGGAAGTTGTAGTACTCAACTAGTTTGGATGAAGCAAATGTTACATGATTACGGGCTGAATCAGGGAGTAATGTCACTTTATTGTGATAACACAAGTGCAATCAACATTTCCAAGAATCTTTAATAATATTCGCAGACCAAACACATTGACATTTGATTTCACTTCATTCGTGACCTTGTTGAGCGGAAGATTATAATTAAAGAGTATGTTTGTACGGAGAACCAACTTGCTGATCTCTTCACCAAACCTTTGGATATTATTCGGTTTGAAAATCTTTGATGCACTATTGGTCTCTGTTCCATTTCCTAAATCTCTCAGGTCTTTTTGTTAGTGGTGTCACTATCTTGTGGACATCGTCAGGTATGTGTCGTGTCTTTTACTCTTGCTGACTATCTCCCCTGTCTTGTACTTAGCCTATCGTAACTTTGTATATGCATGTATAGAAATTATTTACGTGTTTTATATTTATTTAATGCTTGAGTTACTTGGTATCACTTATTCGTCACGAGGTCCAACTGTCCTTGACTCTAGGTGTAAGTAGAAATCTTGAGGGTCAATGAAGAGACTTCGTTACCTAACATTATGTGAGGATCTAACCTTTTGTTCTAGCGTTGAGTGTTATTAAATAAATTTTTTCCCGCAAAATCTCTCTTTGTTTATGATCTCATTATTTTATGTATTAGACGATTGTTGGTGGTGATTTATAATTCAAGTTAAAATACTAGAACATTTTCTCTACTTGATTTTAGGTATTTTTATTTGCTCATGTTTTGACCTTTTAGTATCTCATCCACATCGTTAATTCACTTGCTACCCGCTAAGTCTAAAATAAGCCATTTCTTTGTATTCGCCAAATTCTTGTTTAAACCTTTTGTTCTGAGGACATGAAGTGATACAATCTGAAGGGTGATGTGTGTATGAGTGCTGCTTAGGAGAATGGTTTGTTACAACAATGTATAAATTCAAATAGTGCCAGAAGATGTGTTGATAACAACAATGGAGGTGATAACAACAATAGAGTCGATAACAACAAAGTTAAAAAAAAAAATGGAAGGAGGTGTGTTGATAACAATAATGGAGGTGGAAGTTATTTTTGTCCTCAGAATGCCAGCAAAACACCTATTTCATCACTAGCCTACCTTTGCCTTCATTACAACCTTAAAAGTCCTAGTTGATTCTAAGTCTAATGCAATCGGGTTAGTGAAGATGATAGTTTTAAAATCTATGGTACTTAACTTAACACCACCAAAACAATTGATATTCCTTCCATGAGATCTTCAGTAAAATTGTGTCGCTTTATTGGATTATGAATTTTTCACTTCATTACTCATATTCATATTCCCTAAGAGTGATACTTAATAAATTCTCAGTGACTTTGAGTGACCAACCATGAGAGGCCTAAGTTGAATCATATTTCCAATATAGTGTTCTTCATATGCCTACTTGTTAGGACTTTGTTTGGACTACACACACACACCGAGTTCTTTTGCATTATTTAGTTTATAGCTCAATAATATTATCTATCGTGTATACGCCGTGCTTATAGATATGACTGCATATGTTGAGGGGGAGTGTGTCTGTTAGTCTTGTCTTTTCTCTTGCTCTATGTGTTTGTCTGTGGCTACTCTGTGCTTTTGGGTGAGTTTTTGTTTTATTTCATCCATTTCCAGTCTGTAGTGTATTTTTTTAAGAAGATTATGTTTCGTTCGAACGACTTCTCTAGTCGTTCGAACGAGTTTCGGGTTTGGGCGTCTATTTAAGTTGATCAAAAATATTTTGCTTTGTTTTTTTTCTCTTGTCTCTCTCTCTCTCTCTCTCTCTCTCAACCGAGCTCCTCAATTTGTTATATAAGCTTGTTTTTGGATCTTGATTGGAAGGGGATTCTTTACATTAGGTATTTTCTCTACTCCTTCATTTCCAATTTGCCGCTTGGGTTCCAGTTTGGTAAGTTCTGTTCTACGTGTTGATTGTGCCTTAACTTTTTCTCTGATTATGCTTCTTTGATCTGATTGGGTTAGAACTGTATGAGGATTTCCTTGGATTGATTATTGCACCTCTGTGATTGTTGGAATTATTTGCATTGTTGGATTTTTAAGTTATATTTTTACTGTTTGCAGGTTTTGGGTTGGAATGTGCACCTCTGCCTGTTAAATTCTTAGGGTTTTGGGTTTGATTGTTGGAGTAGTGTTGGTGGAAGTAGTTGTTACTTGGGGTATTGTATTCTTTGGTTTGATATTGATTGTATTGCAGACAAATTCTCTTGAGTATTCGCTATGGCCCTGAAGGTACGAGGAGCAACAAAGAGGCCATGCCTTGACGATACAGGTATCCTTGATGGCCAGAGGGTTGATGATAATCCGGTACATTGGGCCACTAAAAAAGGTTTTAAAGATTGCCCAATTGCGAAAGAACAAGTTGTCGATATCAAGAGTGTTTTTGAAGTTAATGAAGGATATGCACGGGTGTTTGCAAAATTTAAAGCAAGAAATTGGACCAGGATTCTTACTCTTTCTGGAAAAGTATACTCGCGGATTGTTCGATTGTTCTATGCTTCGCTGCAACTTGAGCATATCCGTAATCTGTCTAGTAGAACTTTCTCAGTCACTATTGATGGCACCGAGTACAAAGTCACTAGGGACTGTATCTACACTATTTTGGGTTTCCATCCCTCTCAATATATTACGTTTCCGAGATGTATTTGGCCAACATTGTATTATCCCTGGCCTGTTGCTACTTCTAAGGGAGATTTTGAGGATGATGGGGTTCCTATTCTTCCTGAGCTGCATACTATGGTTATTGACATCACGGCTCAACATCGTCTATATACTAGATCGGGCATTGTTTCCCAAAAGATGTTAGATGATGAGTCTCGCCTTGTACATAGCATAGCCATTATGAATATCATTCCGCGATCTCAAAAGAATGAACTCTTTGAGCGGATGAAGGTTTTTCTCTATGTTTTCAAGAATGATATTGAGATAAATCTACCTAATATCATCATTGAGGAGATGATTGATGCAAGCACCAAAACGGCGACTCGGAGTTCATTACCGTTTGCTCGACTTGTTATGGTAATTCTTACTGCTGCTGGCTACAAGGTGTTTCCTAATGAACCTGAGGATACCAAAATTGAAAAATTGGATGCGAGTAATTGTCACAAGAGTATATCTCATCTTCTTCCTGTGCTACCTTCTGAGCATGCTCCTCCTGGCGAGCACATAAGTTCTTTTAGCTCAGCTGTACAGCCTCAGGAGGTGTTTTCTCTTCATAGTATTGGGAGCATGCTTCAGACGATAACAACCAGGTTGGGTGCTATTGAGGGACATCTGGGGAATATTGAGGGACGATTGGAGACTATTGAGACAAAGGTTAGGGGTCTTCGTCTGGTCTAGGAGCCACAGGAGTCTGAGTACGATTTTGATTATGGAGAGACCTGACTGCACAAGGTGCCTTAGCTAAATTTTTATCCTCGCATCTATTCTCCATTTTGGTTCTTTTATCTGGTTCTTCTTTGAGATTTTTTTATTTTGAGAGCACGTGAGATATGAGTCTTTGTACTAACTTTATCAGTTTATCTAGTACTACCTTTTGTTTATCTATTTTTCTGATATCTCTAATTTTTTTCTTTCAGATAGTTTATTGTAGTTGTTTGATTATTTCTTCCGTGATAAAAAGGGAGAGGAACAAGTTTACATGACTGGTTTGCAAATGCTTCTCTGGATTTATCTGTTTATGTTTTGTTTTGTATGACTATATTCTAAGTTCTTTTTTCCACATGTATCATAACGAGTTTGCTGATTGTGCAGATATTCAGTCACACACTATCTGATGAGAACAGGGTTGTCAGAAGATATTATTCCTAGAAGAGGTCCAAAGATTGAACCTATTCAAGAAAGGGATGGTGTCTTTCTAAGGTCTAGACTCACTCTGTTGCTGCGAAGTACTATAGAGTCGTGTGTTCGTCTTAGTTTTTATTTGTCACGAAATGAACCAAATGGGGAGATTAAAAGGTTTTATTTGTCTCATTTCGTGTTTGTGGAGTCTCGTGGTTGTCTCAGTCGAAGACACTGACAAAATGAAGATCACTGGACAGAAGGTAAGTTGAACTCACTGATAAAGGGAGGGTTTTTTATATAATTGTCGTTCGAATAAGTTTTCTTGTCGTTCGAACGAGTTGACATGTCCCCTAGAAATTTGGCCCATAAGCAATTTTCTTGTTCGAACGAGTTGACATGTCCCCTGGAAATTTGGCCCATAGACAATTGTCGTTCGAACGAGACTTCTTGTCGTTCGAACGACTTGTCAACTTTCTAGGGTTTTGGACCAAATTAGACATAAGTCGTTCGAACTACATTAGATCTTGTTCGAACGACTCTCGAGAGAAATTAGGTTACTATTTAAGCAAACTTTGTTTCATTTTCTCTCCCGGTCTTTGTTTTTGATAAACGTTTATTTTTTCGAAAAGCTCCAAACTTCTTTATCAGAGAGTGTGAATTCAATATCAATCAAGTCTCTTTTAATCATGAGATTGATGTTGAGTTAGTTTTACTACTTCCTACATATTGTTCAAGAGCGATTCTTGGTGTGAGATCAAGTAGGGTTGTTGCGAGAACAGAAGAAGACTTGATGTGAGATCATAAGGGTTGTTGCGAGAACAGAAGAAGATTGGGCGTGAAGCTTTAGTCAAGAGAGATAATCATGAGACTAGGTTATCAAGTGTGTAAGTTTAATTCAGATTAAACTATTTTTGATTAGTAGATTTTTAGTTGTCGATTTCATAGACAACGACCTGTAGTTTTTCTCCTGTATAAGGAGTTTCTACAGGGTGAACAATTGCATGTGTCTTTTAATTTATTGTCTTTACTTTTGATTGTTTATGTTTAATCTTAAATTATTGATTGATAGGAATTATTTTGACCTAATTTATCGAAATACATTAAATATGAGCACATAGAATTTCAATGTTGGTCTTTGACTATTCTGGAACACATTGTTCATTACACTTGACGTCCATAACTTGTTGCACGAAGTGAATGTATTGATGGCGTCCATAACTTGTTGGAGCAAGGACATTTTTTTTGTATCGAATGTTGGAGAAAACACATTGTAGAGCGTAGGTGGGGATCACAAGTATTGCAGTGACAAGACTTGTCATTGTTGACATATTGTAAAATAGAGTGAACAAGGTAATTGACAAAAAATATATATGAAGTTTTACTTCAAATTCAACCGCATGTATGTGAGTCACTGCATATATGTCGAAGGAAATCGAAACAATTTTTTTTGATATCCACGTTAAAAATAACTGGAAGGGATAGATCGTAGTAGTTTTTTTTGTTTTTTAGTTATAGGTAAAACTTTAGAAACTCTAGAATTTGCAATTAGAGAAAATCTAATCGCTTATGCAATCGCAGTAATTCATACAAAATTTTATTAACAACTATATACATGCGCCATCACGATGTTAGCATGCTTGCATATTTTCATGGAACCTATTTCAGAGTTTTTTTTTTCTTAACAACTATACACATGAACCATCACGATGCTAGATTTCTTTCTAACCATATACTGACCACGCAAGGTTTCCACTTTGTATCATATGTTATTCAGTTTACTCCAAAATCTTAGATTCATACTACCGTACTTAATGGCTGGAAACATTGATATGCAACAAACTTTCACCTCTTGTTATCTATTCTAGTATTTGTGGTGTAGAATTGATTTAATCTTGTTAAATGTACCAGATGGAGTAGGTAAGTAGTTTGTTCGCCCATAACTTAAAAATGGAAAACGGTTAAAAAGTTAAACGGTTTATCAAGAGGTTGCACACACATTTGTTACTTGCATTACTCACATGCATACTTGATATGTGAAAAGTTTGATGGTTGTGTTTGGTCCACTGAATGTTGTGTACGTAACATGATTCAATTCAACGACAGAAAACTTGAATCAAACTCAGCAGAATTAAGGCCTTCACAATGCCATTACTCGTAGCTTATTAGACATATCAAACATCAACTTTCTGGTAGAAATATCAGTCACCACTCTCTACTCCTACAAGTTTCGGCCTACAGCACTCATTACCAGATTTCCAGGTTCTATACGCACAAAAAAAATCTCCTGGTTCTAAATCAAGCACACATAGGTCAGAAAATTTAACTGCAGGTCAACCATAGTATGCGAAAGAAGGAATTATAAGGATACACTAGCTATTCATGTTTGACAATTTTATTCAAACATGGTTATCAAGTCTGAAGTAAAGCAGAAGCTACAAAACACTAAAATGAAGGCATCCTTCTCTGATAAATATAGCAATTGAAACTAGATATGTACACAAACTCAACATTCTTAAGATCGAGTAATTTCAGCATTTGGAGAGGCTCTAGGGAAAGCTAGCAACTTCTGCCTAAGTACATACTGGAGTGCATGAATTCTATAATAACCTGAGAGCTTTATTGTAAGATGCGGGTACACACTAATAGGAGTATTCATGCTAGGTTCTGTAACAAGGTCGGTAGAATACAAATCTTTGTCAAACCTGCAAAAATATGTTTCAAAAAGAACAGTACGAGTGTCAGGGATGCAGATCAAAGTCCCACCCCAAGTGGAACCTAACTGCTAATTCAACTGTGAAGGGACACTTGAGATCAAAGCACATCACACATTTGTTGACCTCTCAGGTCATAGGTTGTTGAGAAAATCCTCGTTCAAGATTACTGCACCATAGGCTAATGCAGATCACGAATTTAGCGTCATACCCATTTTATAAGCTCCTACCACATCTTAACTATGTCGTCTATTCTTAATATTAGAGCTCTGTTGATAAATTCATCATGGTTAAAATGTACATTATGCTTCAGCAGAAAAAAGAAAAGAAAGAGGGAGGCTAAAAGGTAAAGTAGAAATCCAACCACAAAAAACTGCAGTCTGAATAATCCAAGCAAAAATTCGAAAATTGTTCAAGCATGCAGCAAATGAAATAGATAAAAAGACATTCAACTCTACTAATTCAATAAAACAAATATGTTCTTACAAACGCATTCATCTATTGCTTAACACATTCTAGTGTCTACCATAATTAGCAAATACCACAGCTAGGGGCAAAAAATAAACATCTTGAAATCAATGAATACATGTGAGGGAATCTAAACAAGAACTATCTTAGCAGATGGAGAAGCTCTAGGAAAAGCTAGCATTTTTTGCGTTAGTTTGAATAACAAGTAGTACCTATGCACCTGGACTTGAGCAAAGGAACTATCAGGTATGGAATTTTTTAATGATGTACTCCACTTGGTTCTGCGAATAACTAATTTCTGTAACATCTTTGAGTTTTTCAGTAAGAACCTTGCAAATTCTATTTCATTTTCAAAGCCCTTGAACAGTTCTTCATTATCCCCACCATCCTCTGGCAGCGTGTAGGGATCATAATAAAAGTTGCATATTGCAATAACCTTGAGTTTTTGCAGACAGGAGGAAAAATCAAAATCGCTGGTCTTCCAATATTCCCTTTCGTCAAATTCATAGTGGCTTAAGTAGCTCAGACCACGTTCCCTATTAAAATCATTAAGCTGAGAGTAAAATGAAGACCATGTGAGTTATTAATAACCCGATTTAAGAGAACTTTAGCAAGATTAGAGAGAAACATCATGGCATATATTACTAACCTTAGTGCCTTCTATGCGATCAATATGTATAACAAGCTTCTCAAGATCCACACAACTCCTTAGCAAGTGGGCTATCCCTGGGAGCTCATATTTTCCAAACCCTGTCCTCAATTCTAGATATGCGACTTTAAGTGTAACAGGAGTAATAACCATTAACCCCCAAAGAGAAAGAGCCTGTGACCAAATGAGAAGGATAAAGTTGTGCAAAATTTGAGTTATTGTTTCATCACTATTTAAATTAAGATATTAGCAACAATGATTACTTTCTTTTATACGAATTAAATATAAGTTGGTAACAAATGACCCACTAAGATCGAGATTTGGGCTCGAACCTGAATAAAGTTACTTGATAATGTAAGACCACTGACAGGACTAAGATCTTTAAGAAGCTTTGCTAACCGATAATAACTATCAAAACGGCTCAAGGTGGTTGGAAAACTTTCACAACCAAAGAAAACTCTATCAACAGATGATACATTTTTAATACAGTAGGACGACCTCGTCAAGCTCCAATGAAACTCCAAACCCAAAATATTTGGAGCATAAATCGTCATTTGACTTTCTCTATCATAACCAACAGCTTCTGTTATCGACAGGCTCTCCACATGTGGATTCTCAATGAATATGTTAAGATCACTTGCCGAGTTACATCTTATCAGAAATAATACTTCAAGAAGTGGACAACTCGAAGTCAAATCTTTAATTGCATCATGTGATAATTCAACTACCTCCAATGCAAGACGATTAAGCGAGCTTAAACATATCGAATCAGGAAGGTTGAGATTGCAACACCTCAGAGATAACACCTCTAGTGACTGACACTGGTAAAGCGAAGAATTCATCTTATAAAATACAGAATTCTCATCCTCAAGAGCAGTACCGAAATCGAAAAAGTCCAATTCCTCAACAAGACGTGTCACTGCAAAGTCAATCCACGCGTTAACTTGGACCTCATTGGCCTTCCTATAATCAAAAATGAGAGAAAACTTCTGTATCTTTTCACCAACATGAAGTGACAACGATTTATCAATAAAGTTTGGAAAATTCGCATCCGAATCCCTTTCTTCAAAACTCAAACACGGTATCGAAGTCCACAAGTACCTCCATTTTCTTGATAATAAACATGTACTGATCACATTATGCATCTCTAACAAAGATAGAATTTGTAGAAGCAACGAGTCCGGTAAATCGCTTATAAAATCATGACTTATTTCGACAATTCGCTTATCCATCTCTCCTAACAAAATCACACAAATAATTCTTCAGTCTTTGACACTATAATCAAACCCATTTCTTGAATTTCATTTTGCTCATCTGAAAAATAAATAAAAGTGGTTTAGGGCCTTAAAATTAGGGTTAATAGAGTTCTAATTAGATAATAATCTTAGGGTTTATATCATTCTAATTGGATTTACAAATTACAATTTTAGGTTTTATATAACTCTAATTAGATTTATAAATTTTAGGGTTTTGATGTTAGAGTTCATAGAGATTTACGTAAAAAAAAAACTGACCTTAAACGAAGTGTTTATTGCGATTTGCGAATGGACTAGAGCAGCACAATGAGAAGAGAAAGGCGCGAGTAGATTCAAGTCATATTATATATAAGTGGATCTAGTTTGATTTATATCTAAGCCCAATTATAAGAGGTCCGAATCGAAAAACAATAATTACAGTGTTAGGAGTTGAGCCCAACCATTGCCTTTAAGGTTTACGGGGAGAGTTTAAGTAAGGATATGTACAAAGAGATACAATTTAATCAATAAAGACATCCCAATTCTCCTCTCAATATTGCTTTTGATTATCTAATAGAGTAGAATCTATTATTATCCAACACATTTTCAGCACATAGAGCTAGTGGATTAGAAGGGAGAAAGAACTCTCCAAATCAATATTTTCCAGGAATTTTTGCGTTGCGGAGATATATTTTTACCTATTTTTTGAACTTATACATAATTTTTACTTGATTTATGATACTGGATATCTAAATATGGATTGGAAAAATTTTATATATATTTTTTCGGATTAAAATTGCTTATTTTGGTAATTTTTAACCCTTAATAAATGGTTGTTTTCAAACTAATATAGTTTTTTCTGTGAACATCGGATTGATGCAGAATCAATTTTTTTGCGTAGCCTATTCCACAAGGATTCCAACGGTATATGGTACGTCTTAGGGAGATCTCCTAATCAATTTTTTAGGAACAGGTGCCTCGTATTGAAAAACTGACTCACTTATATGGGATATAAGTAAATAGATTAATAGCTATTTAAATATCTTACGATAAATAATAAGATATTAATTGTATGCCCTTAAGATACTAATTATCACGATCAGGGGATCATAGATAATTGGAAGCCAAGACTAATTTAGAATACGACTATGAGTCATGTTTAAATCATAGTTAATTGTCAATAACAAATAATTAGAGCTCAATTGAGAATTGACTTAGTCTTATTTATAAAAACTTGGTGTCTGAGGAACCAATTTTATGTATCTAGGTGCAATTAGATGTTACATGATAACATTTAGAGATATATAAACAGTGATAGCAACCTATAGTACCTTACAATATTAGTTCAAAGATATACATAATCTACCTAACTTGTGAACCCAACAAAGTTTAGGGTGGGACAACTTGTAAGCTAAACATCTAATACCCCTCATATTCATAGAAAATAGGGTTATTAATAGAGAACACGCAGCGAAAGCGATTTGAATCGAGAAAATAAAAGAGATTGCAAAGAAAAAATAATAAAGAGAAAATTTATTGATCTTAGTTGAATGCATCTCTCAACTATTACATGCCTATTTATAATAGAGCTAGAGGATTCCCATATTAGAAGGATCCTATTATTTAGACATAAGCATAATCTAGAAACAAATAAAACATAGAACAAGAGGATTCCTATATTAGAAGGATCCTATTATTTAAACATAAGCTTAATCTAAAAACAAATAAAACTAGAAAGAAAATAAAACCTAATGAGATTAAAATCATCCAAGCCTTTGGGCTTAATAATTTAAAGGCCCTGCATCATGCTCCTGTTGTGGAAAAGAACTCGCCCACAAGTTCTCAAAAGGAAGAGAATCATGCGTGTCACCATAATAAGGAGAAATGTCTACCATATTGAATGTAGGCGAGATGTTGTAACCTTCGGGTAAGGAAATGACGTATGCATTATCGCTAATCTATTTAAACACTTCACATGGCCTAATCTTTTTCATCTTCAATTTATTGTAAGTGCCAACCGGAAAATGCTCCTTTTTCAAATAGGCCATGACAAGATCACCAACTTCAAAAGTTTGAATACGCCGATGTGCATCGGCCGAAGCTTTGTACTTGGCATTTGAAGCTTTAATATTTTTTGTAGCCATCTCATGAATTTCGGCAACTTGATCGAGGAAATCATTAGACAATGAATTCACACCCGAAACTTTAGGAAGATCTACAAGATCGAGGGGGTGCTTAGGAACCGTGAAATAAACAATCCGGAAAGGAGAAAAATCGGTAGTTATACTCTTAGAAGCATTATAGGTGAACTCCGCATGAAGAATACATAAATCCCATTGCCTTGGCTTTGCATCTGATAAAACACGAAGTAAATTTCCCAAAGTGTGATTAACTACTTCCGTTTAACCATCGATTTACGGGTGAGCTGTCCTACTAAACTTTAAAGATGTATCCAAACGTCACCAAAGAGTTTGCCAAAAATAGCTTAAAAAATTACTATCGCGATCAGAAGTAATAAATTGTAGAACACCATGAAGGCGAACAATTTCTCGAAAGAATAAATTTGTGATTTGGACTGCATCATGAGTTTTTTTGCAAGGGATGAAGTATGCCATCTTTGAGTAGCGATCGACTACCACAAAAATTGAATCAACTTTTCTTTGAGTCCGAGGGAGTCCCAATACAAAATTCATATAAATATCGGTCCAAGGTGATTCGGGAACCGAAAGAGGGGTGTAGAGGCCCGTATTTTGAGCACGACCTTTGGCTTGTTGGCATACAAAATATTTGTGAACAAAGTCCACAACATCTTTCTTTAAAGAAGGCCAAAAATATCGTTCTTCTACCAAAACAATTGTTTTATCACGACCTAAATGTCCACCAAGACCTCCTCCATGTAGCTCTTTAATAACGTAATCTCGTAAAAAACCTTGGGGGATACAAAGACGAGTACCATGAAAAAGAAAACCATCATGAAGAAGAAAGTCGGTCGTACCTCCTTGATTATTGTTGTATTTTTCCCACATCTCCGAAAAATCTGCATCATCGACATAGAGTTCTTTAAGATAATCAAAAGCAACGATAGATGTATGAACGGTAACAGGAAGGGATGCACGTTGACTCAAGGCATCAAAAACTTTATTTTGCTTCCCCGGATTGTGCTTGATAGAAAAATTAAATTATTGAATCTCGGCGATCCAACGAGCATGTATTTGATTAATATTGGTATTACTTTGGATGTACTTGAGGGCTTCATGATCGGTATATAATAAAAATTCCTTTTGAAGCAAATAATATTTCCAATGCTTAAGAGCTTGTACAACCGAATAAAATTCCAACTCATAAATAGTCCAAGTACGGCGAGCTTCACATAAATTTTTACTATAATACGCAATTGGTCTTTCTTCTTGTTTTAAAATGACACCTATACCACGGGAGGAGGCATCACAATCCACTTCAAATAATTTTGTGAAATTGGGCTTAATAAGAACCGGTGTCGAAGATAGTTTTTCTTTGAGTAAAGTAAAACTTTGTTTGGCTTTGGGACTTCAAGTAAGGCGAGAATGTTTTAAACAATTGGCAAGAGGGGAGTTATAGTGGAATTTTTTTACACAAAACGATGATAAAATGATGCCAATCCATGAAAAGATCGAACCTCAAAAATAGATTTTGGAATAGGCCACTCACGAATAACTTTGACTTTGCTTTCGTCAACATAAATACCATCGGTGGAAACGACAAATCCCCAAAAAATAAGTTTAGCTTGCATAAATGTACACTTCTTGAGTTGAATTTGGAGAGAGGTACCTTGAAGTGCTTGAAATACTTGTCGAATATGGTAAAGATGCTCATTCTCATCTTTGCTATAAATAAGAATATCATCGAAATAAACGACGACAAACTTGTTTAAGAAAGGCTTTAAAACCTCATTCATAAGCCTCATAAACGTACTAGGAGCATTAGACAAACCAAATGGCATAACAAGACATTCATATAATCCTTCTTAAGCTTTGAAAGCCGTTTTCCATTCATCTCTAGGATGGATTCGAATTTGGTGATAACCGCTTTTGAGATCAATTTTAGATAAGATTTTTGAACCGGAGAGCATATCCAACATATTATCAAGACGAGGAATTGAAAAACGATAACGTACCGTGATTTTGTTAATAACTCGACTATCAATACACATGTGCCAAGAGCCATCTTTCTTTGGGACTAGGAGTGCCGGAACTGCACACGGGCTCATTGATGGATGAATAAGGCATTTAGAAAGTAGGTCTTGTACTTGATCTTGTAAAATCGCATGGTCTTTTGGTGGCATATGGTAATGTGGTAAGTTTGACAACCTTACACCCGGAATAAGATCGATGTGATGTTGAATATCTCCCATATGAGGTAGAGAATCCGGAAACTCGGTAGGGAGAATGCTAGAAAATTTATGTAAAAGATCTTTAACTTCTTGAGGCATGTCATTAGGATTGGAGACATCACCTTATAAACAAGAGCAAAAATAGTTTCAGCCTCTTAAACATCTTTCTCCACATCATCGGAAAGCAATAAAAGCGTTTTCGTAGTCGGAGGTGCTTTAGGCTTCACATTGGGCTTCATAGGAGTAAACATATACTTGAGACCACCTTTTGTAAATGTGTACGTATTGTTACGTCCCTTACTATCAATATCTAAATCAAACAGCCAAGGTCGTCCAAGATGAATATGACAAACATCCATGTCAACGACATCGCACAAAATCTCCTTACTATATTTACCAATTGTAAAAGGAACCCGACATTGATGTGTAACCTTAAAAACACAAGTATCATTGATCCAATAAATAAGATAAGGATCTGGATACAAATTAAGAGCTAAACTAAGCTTCGGAACCACCGATTTAGAAATAATATTTTTGCTCGAACCACTATCAATGATAAATTTGGTGAGTTTACCGTTAATCAAACATTGGGAGCCAAATATATTGTTGCGTTGGGACGTATCTCCTTGTTGTGTAAAGAGAAGTTTACGTAAAACACAATACCGTTCATCTTCTTCGTCGCATCCATCAAGAACTTCTTCAATAATATCCGACGACGACTCAAATAAAATTGGATCACAAAGAGCCAAAACGGATGGATGCTCATGAACCTCATCATCAACGATGACCTCCTCATCATGATGTGTTAAATTTACTTGAGGGTTTGCATTGTTTTGAGATGGGCAAATATTGGATTCATGACCATGTTGGTTACAACGATAGAAATAATTTTGTTTAGGGTGGGCATAAGGGTCGATGGGGTGTTCAAGCAAAGGTTTAGGGTCAGAGGGTCGGTTATTTTAGTATTGGTTAGGAGGGCGATTATGGGGTTACGGGAAATGGATGTTTGTGGTAGAGTTATAGGTTTGTGGAGAATTGTTTAAGTTGGATGAAGGGGTATTAATAAGGGATGTGTTGGGTGTAAAACGGTTTGTTTGAGGAGATGATGATGATGAATACCCTCGGTATTGTGGTCACCCATTATTAGAAAATCGTTTGGCTTTATCGAGAAATTGTTCCGCTCGTTGAGCTAACTCAATAGCGATATCCATAGAAGAAATATGCGACATCGACATCTTGTCTTGAATCTCAAAACGTAAACCTCTAATGAAACGACTAAGTTGCTTGATCTCGTTCTCACTCATACCATTACGCGCCAATAAATGGTAAAAATCTTCAAGATATTCGACAACGGGGCAAGTACCTTATTTTAAATTTCAAAGTTGGTCATAAAGAATTACTTCGTAGTTAGAAGGTAGAAAACGACGTCGTAGATATTTCTTTATTTGCTCCCAATCACGAATAGGTAATTTTCCCTATTTACGATGAGCCTCGACAATACTATCCCACCAAGCGTTAGCACTACTCTTGAGCTTATATGCTACGAGCGAAGTTTTCTTTTCCTCCAGAATATGCATATGATCAAAAATTTTCTCTATCGTAGAAAGCCAATCGAGAAAATCTTCGACATGAAGATGGCCATTAAAGGCCGGAAGATCGACCTTCATATTGTACTCAAATTGATGGGGTTGTGCTTAATGAGGTGCACAATATGGATAATGAATATATAAATCGGGAGGTCGCCCACCTACACCATCGATAAGAGCCATATCGTTCATAGATAATTCATAATCATGGCTTTTTTGTTGAGATTGGTAACCAGGTGGGTAGTTTTGGTGGTTATTGGTCTTTTGTGGAGTGTGGTGGCATTATATAATTTCATGTTAGTGGTAGTGGTTTGGGGAAGAGGTAAAAGAGAAGGATTGGTGGGGCTGCCTAGATCATTGTGGTCGTTTAGGGTTATATCAACATGGGTATTAGAAAACATTGGGTTTTTGGGCTGTAATGATATGGGAACGGTATTAGGTTGTTTTGGTGGGGGTTTCATGGGTGTTGGGGGTGAGTGTAAGGTCGGAATTTCGAGAAGTGAAGGGTGGGGTGTATATAGGTAAACTTGTGGATGGTGAAAAGGGTATGGAAGTAACGGGGGTTGAGAAGGGTGATAGTTTACTTAATTGTATAGTGATGTTGTTGATGGTTGTAGCGAGTTGTTAACTTGTCGATTGGAAGCTTCAATTTTATCCTCCAAACAATTAAGTTTTTCGGCGAACTCTTCCCTCGTCATATGGTTTCCAAGATTTTCGTCTTGGGCATGGTCTTCGTTTTTGTTGTTCATCATCTTGGCACATGCCTACGACTAAATCTGATACCACTTAATAGATAACATGTAGCAGAAGCGATTTGAATCAAGAAAATAAAAGAAATTGCAAGGAAAAAATAATAAAGAGAGAAATTTTATTAATCTTGGTTGAATGCATCTCTAAACTATTACATGCCTATTTATAATAGAGCTAGAGGATTCCCATATTAAAAAGATCCTATTATTTAGACATAAGCTTAATCTAGAAACAAATAAAACATAAAGCTGGAGGATTCCTATATTAGAAGGATCCTATTATTTAGACATAAGCTTAATCTAGAAACAAATAAAAGTAGAAGAAAATTGAACCTAATGAGATTAAAATCATCCAAGCCTTTGGGCTTAATCATTTAAAGGCCCTGCATCAGTTATTTGGCTAGAATATACCAACCTTATAGAATTTTAGGGATTAGAACACATTAGTTGTTTAAATAAAGAATACACCATCTAGTGGTTTTGAATAGCTATCTTGGCTAAGGCTATATTAAAACGTACTTTAAGGTTAAGATCACCATTTTACAGGGTAAAATTGGGATTTGACGCTTAATAAGATCTCATGTGTATAAAGCCATGAATAATGTTCATTTACAAGTAATAATTGGGAATCATGTACTTCATTGCGCTATATACTATGAACCACAAGTAATGATTAGAAATCATGTACTTAAATAGGATTTCATAAGTAATATGATATAAAAAAGGTTCACCTACAAGTAATGATTGAGAATCACTTACTTAAATACTATGAATTGCCTTTAGTAATGATTGGAAATCATATACTTAAATAAGATTTCATAAGGAACGCACACACATCTGGCAGTTTTAAATATCAATCTTGACTAAGATTATATTAAAACGCACATCTAAGATTTAAGATCGTCATTTTACGAGGTAAAATTGGGATTTAATTATTAGAAAAGAATTTCATGAGTTTTAGAATATGAACAAGGTTTAACTATAATATGATTATGAATCATTTATTATTATTCTAAGTACTATGGTATGTCTTTAAATACATTTTAAATGTTTATCAAGAATTATTACTAATTACGATCTATATTTTGCATAACAGATGTTTGCCAGCCCACGTTACGGTTACGAACCATTGTGGCTTGATGGTTCCAACTACCTTTCTTGGTGTACAAACATAAAACTCCATTTGAAAATAATGAACGTCTCAAAGTCGATTGTTGCAGATAACACCGTCTCTGAACCACTCAGGGCACATGCCATGTTGGCTATGCATGCCCACCTTGAACCAGAGCTGAAGTTTTAGCATCTCCGTTACAGAAATCCATATAAGTTATGGACAAGCTTAGAGCAACGCTCTGGTCTTCAGCAGGCCCTGAGGATCTCTAAGAACCGCAACCGTTGGAACAATTTAAGGTTATGTGACTTCAAGACTGTAGCTAGCTATAACTCAGCACTACAAAAAAATCTTTCGGCAAGGAGACTCAATGATGATTATGTCTTTGAGGAAGGGGTTTTGCAAAAGTCTCTCTCCACATTTCCATATTTACAGGTTACTCTCAGGGACCAGTATGTGAAATTGGAATTCAGTAGTCATGAAAATCTGATTTAACTCTTGCTTACTGCTGAGGAAGAGGGTACATTTGTTTTTAAGGAAAATAAGAGGTATCCCCCTAGGAGGAGAAGACCAGTTGTATGAAAAATCTTATCTCATGATAAAGACAACCACGAACGGGATTCTGGAAGTGGGAATGCGACTGAAGGCGGGAATCGGGGATTCCTAAACCCTCAGACACGTAATAGGCTTAAAAAGGTCGGTAAACCATAAACACTAAAGAAGATCAAGAAGCCAGATTTAGAATCTCCTTGCTTGAGATGTGGGGCTGCTAGACACTGGGTACGAGATTGCAAGATATCGAGGGTGCCTAAAGTCAAATTCTAGGCTAACCACATTACCACTGACATAACTTTCGTCACTATTAAGTTTGCAACGTCAGACATCTTTGGTGATACTAATGCCGACATGGATCAACATACGGAGTAATCCGTAATGATATTTCAGTAGACATCTGATGTCACAGTAGACAACACTAGTTGTTTCTTTTTTCGCAAAGAATTAATTTACTTTTTATCAATATTTTTGATTATGTTAGGAACAAATAATTTATGTTTCAATAAAGTGCTCGTGACATACATGAGATTTTCATTTTGTTCTAAATTGTGATTATTTAAATTTATTGCTTGCGAAGTAGTTAAATTCTATGTATGATAGTTGATCTACTAAATACAACCCGCCTATGGATCTATCTACTCATTGAGCATGACTGATAATCAGATGAGTGGCGACATATGTTTAAGAGATATTAGTACCACGCTCTCGATCCTTTTGAGATATGAACATATTTCTTGTCTTTGACCTTGTGCATCAGGGATGTCATGAATATCATTGGCGCGACCAACATGATAGAACACAATGAGTACATCACGCTATTACTCTTTGACGGTACGATACAAGGTATCTAGTCTGCTTTATATACTAGTAAATCCACCTGGATTTTACTGAGTTTAGAGAAATACATGAGAACACTTATCACGCAATGATTATCAGAGAAAATGACAGACAAGGTTCTGTGTATTCCCTCCATATCTAAAGGTTAGAACATACTATTAGAATGGTTTCCAATATACTCCTCAGGGCTCTGATAGTGAGGAGGATTGTCGGGATTACATCTCTACTTTTCTTAAAAGAAGAGAAGATCCAGAGAGTGTACGTATAATGATTACTTTTAAGGAAAATATATTATTTTATCCTAGTATGACCAAGGTGGAGTGGGATCTCTAGCCTTTACTCCAAACGCATCCGTGGAGACACATGTGGACCTATCCATCCACATTGTGGCCCACTTGAATATTTATGGTCATAATAGACGCATCTTAGAGATGGTCTTACGTTTGCCTATTATTAAAATCTAGGAATGAATTCTCACTTAGATCATTCAATCGCAGGCTCAATTTCTGGATTAACTAATCGAAGTCGATCGATGCGACTTGACAGGGGCTTGGGAGTGAGACTCACAGGCCTTTGATGATTATTTTACCGTTAAATGGGATAGATGATTGAGCATCATGAGTACCCGATACCATACCCAACTCCGGATTGGCAGATAACCTAATCAACCGATTTAAGATAATCACTAGGCCACTGTTATTACGATCACAACTTTCAGCTACTGTGTGGAATTTGTATGTTTTCGCCTACAATACTGATTAGGGTTTGTCCCATAGCAAGTCATCAAATTATTTTTTCCCAAAATCGACTAGTAACTGGGTCGGAACCCGATGTCACCCAGCGACGAACATTTGGATGTTTCGTATAGGTGCCAATCGCACCACCATAATGTATAAAGATGAGACCCTCAATGCCGGCTTGGTATTATGTGGGTTATGATTCACATTTATCACTGGATATTTGAAACCCACTAGCGACGTATATACTATAGGGAAGAGAATTATCACTTTGATGAGACGATATTCCTAACATTGGAGGGAGATATGATAGTCAATGCTAGGGATGTTTCCAATATTAGTTGGAAAATACTATTATTGTCTCATCTAGATCCCTTAACATAAGTTAAGTGACAATAAGGTTCAACATATTAGAAACTTCTAATAGGTCCTAAATGAATTGCTAGATACATTTATAGGCATTATTGAAGTACCATAAGTATATGTACCTGCAAGTAATACACCTAGACAGCAGAACGTTCTAGGAGAACCAGTACCGCAGTGTTGAATGTTTCGGAGGAATTAGTACCCCAAACGAATCTGAGGCTCGCGCTTAGTGTGGAGCACCGTTGGAAGAAAGTATTATGAGCTGGGGAGCTACAAAATATGGGGCAAATATGACTAATGGTGTAGTCGGTTCATCGAGGACGGAACCACCAATCGATGAGGCAATAGTAGTTACGCGACCCATTGATATATTACAAGGCTAGCTCAGGGTGGCACATACGTATGATAATAAGGATATCTCAATTTATTAAAAGTCTGTAATAAGCATAACGTAAGATCGTTCAAAATAGATTTATCGATAAGGTATTCATATTCGATGCTGTATTCGCCATCAAGGATGAGGATTCAGAACCACTTATTTTAAACGACTGTGTGCTGTCTTACATTGGCCAAAGTGGGCATCTGGAATCCAAGCAGAGCTCAGCTTACTAGCATAATGCAAAGTGATACCATTGAGCGTGTCGGTTATAAATGGGAATGGTAGTTGCCCAGGAAATCTTTAAGAGATCTGGCATCGATTGCAATGTGACCTATTACCCGGTTATAAACATTATAACGTTTCGGTACTAATCAGTCTATCAAGTTGTCGAGGACAAGCTAGATATGCGTCTGATATAAATACCACGTATTTATAGGAAACTTGATATGAATATCTACATGAAGCCACCTGAGGAGGTATAAGCTTCTGGAAGCAATTAATCCCAATACACAAGGTATGTAAATAATAAAAATAGAAAAATTATTGTTGACTTAAAACAATCAGGGCTCATGAGACATAGTAAGTTGATTGAGTTTTTGAAGGCCGGGGACTTTGTAAATATCCTTATCTGTCTATGCGTTCTTATTTAGAACACAGAAACTAGCTTCAGTATCATCATAACAGTGTACTAAATGATTTGAATATCATTGACCTCCGGGGGATATCGCAAGAGCCACCGTATACCTTGGGGAGGAATTTGAAATAAAAGACCTTAGGAAATCAAGTAGTGTCTCGATTTACAGATTGAATGTCTTAGTAGTGGCACACTCCTATACCAAGCAATATATATCGGAAGAGTTATCTAACACTTTGGTATGGATATAGCACACGGTGCTAAGTCTTTTATTGCGCGTCCATCAATTAGGTATAGATAATGACATCTTTCACCATCCTAATGGGGGGAGAAACTCCTAGGGCCGTGGCGCCACAGCTAGGAGGTGCTTTGCTATATGTAGTTGAGTATACTAGACCCGATGACTCATTCGCAGTAAATTGCTTGGCTTGCCATAGTTATGTTCCTACCCAAAGGCACTGGAATGAGATCAGGCACATTCTGAGCTATCTGATCGGTATGAAAGACTGGGGTCTGTTCTACTCAAAATGGTAAACGGTAAAGTATAAAGTACGCCGATACAGAATACTTGTTAGACCCACATAGAGGCCATTGTTAGATGAATTATGTGCTTATGTGCGGGGATACATAAATATTATTGGAGATCGATGAAGCAAACATCGATAGCTACATCCTCAAACCACGAGGAGATTCTTGCACTTTATGAAGCTGGCAGAGAATGATGATTACGCTCAAAAATACATCAACTAAAGTTGCGGCGTATTCTATCCAAGATAAAACATCGGCTATGTATGAAGATAATTCAGCTTGCATCATCCAAGTCAATGGCGACAGAACGAATCACATTTCACAAAAGCCATTCCACTCTTATGAATTATAAAAGGCGAATAAGATTGACGTTATCCAAGATATTTCAGAAGGCAACTTTGTAAACCTATTCACGAAGACTCTTGCACCACTTACGTTCAAGAAGCTGGTACACGGAATCGGTATGCAGAAGTCTCAGGGAGATAGATCTCGGGAGAGATCGACGTTAGGGGGAGTAGTCCTAACCTGACGTGGACACATGCGTGTTGTACTCTTTTTCCTGATAGTACAATTTTTATCCAAGAATGTTTTACTGACTAGAGGTTTTGATGAGGCAACGTATACGCGTCCACAACCCATACGGGGCATAGGATTGTACTCTTTCCTTGCACAATTTTTTGCCCAAGGGGGTTTTGCTAGGCAGAGGTTTTGGCGAGACAAGTTGTCCTGGTATGGAACACCCCAAGGGGGAGTGTTAGGAGTTGGGTCCAACTCAATGTGGGAGCTCGACTGGGTTGGGGTATCCTAGTGGACTCCTAACAAACCCATAAGCCTTTAGGGTTTATGGGGAGAGTTTAAGTAGGGATAGGTAACCTCATATTGGGTTATCCTTTTTTAGTACAAAGATATACAATTTGATCAATAAAGATATCCCAATTCTCCTCTTAATATTGCGCTTGATTATATAATAGAGTAGAATCTATTATTATCTAACATACAATATTTAAAATTTCATCTGGATCGGCACCTTTAATTTTAGAGGGGGGGGGGGGGGGGGGGGGGTGTACATTATTAACATGTCGAGTATTTAAGTAGTTTCACGTATTTTTTTTTTTAATAGGGTGGGATATGGGTGTTCGAGGGCAGGGGCGGGGGTGGGAGCGGCGCTATAAATCCGCCCCTGTGGATCGGTGCATTAAGATCTGTTCATAAGTTAATTGAATCAATTGAACTCGGGTTTTGGTGGTACCTCATGTTTTTTTATGATAGAAGTTACAATTTTGAGGGACTTATACTATTTTTTTTTCTTCAATTTTTGATATTAAGTAAGGACTATGCAAAAATACAAATTTAAATGAGACATTCCCATCGAACTTAAATAAAAGGAGCATACCCAATTTGAAATTCACCAAAAAGGGCTATTGATGTTTCCCTTGCGGGAATAGTTTTAATAATTATTTCAGTGAGATGGGTGTGAGTTTTGTTCCCGTCTTGAGCATTATTTTACGGGTTCGTTGGGAGGTTTTTTTCTCTTCTCATCACCTGGAGATGGAGATGCTCTTAAAACAAACACAGATTTTCCTTCATAATTGTCATCGAGATACAAATAAAAGCGCTATATATTGTATCTTAAAAAAAGAAGAAGGAAAATAACATGCTATTTCGGTAATTGTCTTCATCTATTAATAGGCGTCAAGCCTTTTTCGTTTCCATCACAATTCACAAAGATTTATTAGTAAACCGTAACTTTTCAAGTTAGGTCCTTAGAGGTTAGAGAAGGTTAAAAACAGCTCAGTCAGTGATGGGTGAGAAGCAAGAACAACCTTCACTAGTCACTGAGATAAGCGATGTCGATAGAATCAGTGATTTGCCTGATCCAATCCTTCATCACGTACTTTCTTTTGTTTCCATTCTATACTCTGTTCGAACCTGCGTTTTATCAAGAAGATGGAGAAACCTATGGCGCTCCGTCCCCTGCATAGATTTCAATTATGATAATATCTGTAGGCATTCTGTCTATTCCTGGGATTTTGTCCGCATGAACATTAATGAACTTGTCAATTCTGTTATACGTCATCGTGATAAGTCTAACATAGATATATTCCGTATTAATTTGTGTTATTATGATAAATTTCCTATCTCTAATTGGATCAGATATGCTATTAAGCGTAAGGAACAAGTTTTCGATCTCATGTCAGCATGTAATCTTCCTATTCCATCTACCATATTCACATATGAGTTACTTCAAGTTCTTAAGTTGGATTTGCCAAATTATAGACTTCACCTGCCTACTACTGTTCGCCTACCTAATCTCAAAACCCTAGATATTGTGAGAGTAAGGTTTGACAATGATCAATCTCTTGGGTCTCTCATCTCTTCTTGTCCCATTTTAGAGGCTTTGCACCTTAACGGTTGCGAGACTTCTCAAGATTTCACCATCAATGCCCCAAACCTGAAAACCCTAGATCTTTCCAATTTGAAATTTTATGGTGATCAATCAGTTTCCTCTCTTTTCGCTTCATGTTCTCTTTTGGAGACTTTAGTTATTAGAGGTCGTGACTTTTATAATGTCAAGAACTTCACCATATTAGCTCTACAACTGAAGAAATTAAGTGTACTCTATGATGGGTGGGATAGTAACGGCAGTTTAGTGTTTGACATTTTTTCGCCATGTCTTTCTTCAGTCAAGATCTATTGGAAGAGTGTACCGCTAGTTTATTTTAGAGACAAGCAACCAACTCTTTCAGAAGTAGAAATAGGATGCCATGTTGATTATGATTCTATTAAGTTACTGAAGCAATTACTTACAGTACTTTTTAATGCAGAATCAGTGGATTTATCCGGTATACACTTTCAGGTATAAGTCTCTTCTCTGACATTTTATTTGTGTATTTGTTTAATTTTTCATGACAATAATCTTTTTTTTGTTTATAAAGTTCTACTCAAGGTGTGAAGATATCTTTGATTCCTTCCCAATTCAATTTTATAATTTGAAGAGGTTGAAGGTGCAAGCCTGGTCTTATTATATAGAGTTTTGTGCGTTCAACAGTTTATTGCAGCATTCTCCCAACATTGAGACCCTTATCGTTCAGTCCGTCAGTGCGGTAATTACCTTATTCTACTTTTACCAGATTCATGTGTTATTTTTTCCACTTAGAATTGCTTAATTGTTCATTAGCTGTCCTTACTCAGTTGTCAGATGATTTCGTGAACTGGAAGCCTATGGATTTAGTGTTTTTGAAACATCACCTCAAATATGTTAAGTTCGATGGGTTTTAGGGCACTTCTGGTGAAGTTGAGCTCATTAAAATTTTACTGGATAATGCAATGGTTTTGGAGAACATGATTATCGATGCTTCGTCTTACAATGAGCGCGTAAACTACAATGAATTACAGAAAATTTGTGAAGAACTAAAAGCCTATCCTCGAGCCTCAACCAGTGTTCGTGATATTGTTCACGTAAAACTAGGTAACAGTTGATTTCGATTTTATAAATTATATTTGCTACTCTAGTTAAATCATTAAATTTGATTGAATATTTTACTCATTATTCTCCTCGTAGTTGACATTCTTTAGTCAGACCTGAAACACACTGTCTAACTAGTGCAAGTGTCGAGGGTCTTTGACTCTTTGGTATAAATTGGCATTTCAATATAGAACATTTTCCTTTTCTTGTGCATATATACTTAGGCATTGGTATATTCTGCCGCTATATAAATTTCCTCACAGTTTTTTTGTTTTGGACATTTATTTGTTAAATGGGAAATGTTGATAGACTAGCTTCTAAATTAATCTTTTTTTTTTGCTCTAATTGGCATTGTTTAGAGAAATCAGAACATCTTACACACTTTCAAAGCACTATGAAAAAAAAACCAAATTGAATGAAAATATTCAATATAAATTAATATTACTTTCTTATATTTTTGCTTCCCACTTTCATAAGAGTTTTACCATTTGAAATTCTATATGTTCGTATTTAATGTATTTCGAGAAATAGGTAAGACCTATTATTATCAATCAATGATCTAGGATTAAACAGAAACAATCAATAGTAAAGACAATGAATTAAACGATACACACAATTGTTCATTCTGTGGAAACTCCTTACTCAGGAGAAAAACTACAGGTCGTTGTCGAAGAACACGATAACCAAAAATTTACTAATCAAAAAGAGTTGAAATCTGAATTACACTTACAGACTCGATAACCTCGTCTCGTGATTATCTCTCTTCTGATCCAAGCTTCACGCCCTATCTCTTTCGTTCTCAGAAGGACTCTCCTTCGTTCTTTCAACGACTCTCCTTGATCTCACAGCAAGGAACACACTTCTTGAATTACTCTAGAACAATATGTAGGAAGTAGGATAAACTAACTCAACATCAATTTCAAGGGTTTTAGGTTTTTGATCGATGTTAAATTCTCTCTGATAAAGGATATTGAACTCTTTCAAAATAAAAAACGAGAAAAAAGAGAGAAAGGAAAAAACAAACAAAGTTTGCTTAAATATTAAATCAGTTTTCACGAGACTCGTTCGAACGACGCCCAAAGTCGTTCGAACGAGATACCCAAATAAGCCTACAAAAAGATGCAGTTTGAAACTCGTTTGATAGGTCGTTCTAACGAGACCTAAAGCCGTTCGAACGAGATACCCAAATAAGCCTATAAAAAGATAAAAACTCGATTTTTCCAGAATTCGTAGAACTCGTTCGAACGAGACCCAATGTTGTTCGAACTAGATGCCTAAATAAGTTTTGAATATTAGTAAAACATTTTTGGCTCCCTTTATCAGAGTTCTGCTTAACCAATTTACCTTCTTGGTCGTTGGTTGATAGATGACTTATACGAAAGTCTTCATTCTGTCACTGTCTTCGACTGAGATAATCACGGAACTTCACATACACGAAATGAGACAAACCAAAACCTTTCACCATTTATATATTTTAATAGATTGGCATAAATCATGAGCTTTCTCACATTTTTTATCTTCCAGTGCCTGGCTACAATGTGGGTGATTATGAGGAGTTATCACACAGTTTTCTCGAGTTTGCAGCTAGTGGTAATACGACCCGTTATATTCCTGTTCCGTTTGTTGACCATTCTCAGTTGGTTGGAATTCCAGTTCCTCGTACAGTTTCACGGGTGAGTTCAAGGTTTTACTGATATAGATGTTGTTAGGATCGATTAGTTTGTGTTAAATGTTAATCATAAACTACTTTAATTGTAGGACGATTTATGTTCACGATACGCCGATGCTTTGTCTACTATCTCTGGCATGCGGCGCTTGGTCATTGATCATACCTTTGAGCGAGAGAAACAGTTTGAGGAGACACAAGCAAAGTTAGAGTATCAGTTGCACCACTATAAGAGACTTTATGAGGTGGCACAATCAAAGTTAGAGGAGACCCGATAGAGCAATTGCTTGCCAATAAGGTATATCATATGATAGTCATAAATTTTATCCATAACAACTAGGTTCAACAGTAATAATTACAACTTCTCTTTTTTATTGTTGAACATCGATTTCCAGGTTCCTCAAAAGTGTTACTAGAGCAATTGATCGTAACATAAATCCAAATCGTTAGAGAATTGTTTTGTTTAGGAGTGCTTTACAAATTTGGGTTGAGATTTGTAATGTTTCTCTCTGTACTTTCATTTGCCATTTATGCAGCGGATTCAACTCATTGTTGTTGTAGACTGAAATATTAGCCTCGTAATAAGAAAGCAAAATACTTGTGTGAATTAAAGTGCAACAAAACCTCGATCTCTGGCCCAATACTAGTGTTAGAGACATGCATAAAACCCCACTTTTTTACTCATGGTCTGAAAATCCCCATATTTTCTGAGCATTTTCTACTAGAATGTTTTACTTTTCTCTTCTGTCTTAAATCTTAAGATACATGGTTAAATTTTTGGGGAACTTTCAGGAGAGACCACCAAAATTTCATAAAATGGATGTGAATATAAAATAATGTGGAATGATCTATCAATGCTATAGACCATATCCTTCTAGATGTCTGCATACCTCCCCATGGGGTGCAACTTTCCTTATTAATAATCAACTTTCCTTATGTTCAGTAGCTGTTTCCTATACCTACAATGAGATCTTTGAGGTCAATTAGGTCAATGTCTTGATCAAACACAGGAGAGCTGAAAGAAACCAGGGATCTCCATTCAAATCTTTTAATATACCTCGTGCTGATGCTTTCCATACCTAGTCTCTTCGGTGTTGGCCCTGCTGGGGATATCGTTCATTACAAATTTGGTAATTGCTGATCTTAATAATTTGATCAACTCTAGTAAATGAGAAATTATTTTAGATGGGCTTATCATTTCAAAGTTTAGTCTTCGAAATTTCCATACCTAGTTTCTTCGGTGTTGGCCCTGCTGGGGATATCGTTCATTACAAATTTGGTAATTGCTGATCTTAATAATTTGATCAACTCTAGTAAATGAGAAATTATTTTAGATGGGCTTATCTTTTCAAAGTTTAGTCTTCGAAAACATTTAGATGTTTCTTTAGTCTAACTTGACACATCCAACAGTTATTCTTCCAGTAATAAACATAGCTGTAAATTTTCAGTTTAAAGAACAACTTTTTAGATTAGCCTCTGTAAGAACCTAATTTCGGATCTCGAACTTAGTATCTCACATCAAAATGATCATAACGCTAGCAATAACAAACAGTCATTAACACACAAGGATTAGTGAGGAAACCTATGAATAGGTAAAAACCACGACCTCTCTTGAGGATTTAGAACTGAAGAAGACTTTTTCTGGCTCTATCAATTTCACTACATTCTGCTGTCGGAATGTTAGCGCAGGGATAGTCTTCGTAACTTAGTTGAAGAGACTGTAGAGTTTGAAGACAAAACCGTTGTTGAGGACGTGGAAGAAGCCCTTTTTGTGGTTATATTGGTTGTAAATAGGTTTTTTTTTGGTAATCGTTACGCTTTGGAATAAATAAGTTCTTTCACTTCTTTTTTGTCATGCAAGTTGTTTTACTGTATTTTTTATTTGAACTATGTCGACTTGGGATGCATAAATGCATGCAAACTGTATAAGATTGCCTCAAACTGTGTGGGTAAGAGTTACATGTGCTAGGATGTATAGAAGTTTGGCTCGAACTGCGTGAGGATTAGTGGGCAAAGACTTAGTCAAATATTCTCCCTCTTGTTAAGATAAATATATGCTGACCTGGTCAAGTATTCTTTCCTCTTTTGTGCTGACCTGGTCACATATTCTTCCTCCTTTTATGGTAGATATACACTGGTATCAATGCATATTTGTATCCAGGTGCTAGGCATGGAGGGGAGGGTACTCTGTTTCTAAAAAATCTGATTATCAGAATATACTTTCCCAAAAATCTGTTTCCCAGAAGATGGTGATGGTTATAAGATCTTCTTCTAGGTTATATAAAGGACTTTGTCTCTGGGTTTATTTCATTTTGCTCTTCGTCACAATACTTTCTTCTTGGCTGTTTGTGAGTTGTCATGGTAAGGATACGCTCTCAACGTGCGCAACATGCAGTGGAAGGTAGGTTAGCCATCAAGGTGGCCGAAATGCGCGAGCGATACTTTTATCTGTTGCCTTATGACGCTATTCTGCCGGAGTGGCCATTGCAGTTGGAGGGGTTGAATGATGAAGAGACGTTTATAGAACTGGACCGCTACTTCTGGTGTGATATTTTTCGTACTCTTATCCTTGATGCCACAGTTTGAGAAACTGCTATTTAGGAGATCGCGCTGAACAAACTTGTCCAAGAGGACAAAAGAGTAGCGGGTGGGGAAATAATTCTGTATGGCGAGCCGAATCACCCTGGCTGTTTTAAATATAACTATCTTTAAATGTATGCACGAATGTTCCCAGGTCAAATTTAATGAACAAATGACTTGTTGCAAAACTTTGTAATTATCAACTATATTTTTGGTTTGGATAAGTATTTGTTTTAGTTTTGAACTATCCGGTATGGATGTTACTTTATCCGTGCGGCTTATAGGGGCATGAAATATGGGTGACAGTTATTTTGTTCACCAACAACTATTAAATATTTTGAATTTGAAATTGCTGCTATTTATAGTAAGAAAGGTTTGAAGTAGTACGAATTGATTAAGGAAAAGGATAATGAGTAATCGTGCAGGGTATCTTGAACTCAGGCTTTCTTGGGAGGAGGAGTTGAATTAATTAATGGCTGACGTAAGAAATGGTCGTGATAACAGAACTCGTTACCCAAAAGGTAATGATGAAGCTATGCGGCGAAAAGATATTTCTGTGCAGAAGGCAGAGGTGACCGAAACGTGTCTTATGGGGCCATCATTTTAAAAATTGAGGGAGAGTATAAGAACTCGTCTTTCCCTTCCCCATGAGATTGGGATTTCTGCAGTTTTAGAGAGAGAAAAAAATTTATGGTGAACGGTACATCTAGAGAGAGAAAGTGTCTAAATTCTAAGGGTTGTCCACCATTGTTGGCAAAAAATTCTTCCAGTGCTACAACTGTGCTTGAAAGTCAGTGCAAACGGAGGATTTCTTCAAAGATTACTGGCAAAACAGAGGATTGTGGGTCTTCTAACACAAGTGAGATTTCCTGACTTTATATTTGTGCATTTGTAAATGGAATTTGTATTTGGGGTTTTTCTGGATTTTATTACAAATTGAAATTTTGTGGACAATTTGGGAACTTTTGTTCCCCAATTGATATTCTGAATGAAATGATTATGTTTTGTTAAAAATTAATGAGTAGATTAGTATAGATTTTGGGGGCATGAACTCCCAACGTCATTATACAATCTTGCTTATGTTCTATAACTACTTGTGAGAGATGAGGGAATTCTGAACATTACCTTTAAAGTTTGAAATAAAGGAAATTTTGGTGTAAGGGTAACTGGGTAATTTGAGAAAATAAAATTTGTGGACTTGTGGTATATGTGTTGTAGATTATTTGCCCAACCTGTGAGAACGGTTCATAGAGATAGATTTAACAAATACTATTTTTTTTTAAATTGTAGGTCTAGTATGCGTACTAAAAATTTAAGTCCTAAGAGTGAGTTTGTAGTGGCGACAAGTTCAGAAAAAACATTGTCGTCTAGTACGGAGGATGAATGTAATAGTATGGACGAGGTCGTAGAGAGTAAGGAAGTACTAATAGGTATGGTAGAAAGCGTACCCACTCAGGTCGATCATAAAATTATGGAAGATGCTGTAAGGGAGTTAAAGAGCTAATGATGTAGAGTATTGTATATACCCAGAGGGCGTAGATGTTGGAAAAGAATTTTGAAAATATAAGAAACTGAAAGCGATATGGGGTGGGGGGAGTATATAATGGAGGAAGGTTTGAGTTTTAGGGTATTTTTCCCGGTGGAGAGGGGTAACATGTTTTACCAAGTGCTTGACCTCAAATTGTTGAAGTCGGATATGGATTTGTGGAGTTAGACCCAAATGACGGTTTCTTATATTATACTAGCCAGTTATCGTATGACCTTAGAGTACTGTTGACCTATTTTCAAAAGGGGGTTATGAATCTATTACATTGCTGCCCAGCGCAGCTGAATGAGAATGTCTATGAAATGATGAGGGTATGTGAGACTCTAAATAATAGGTAGAGAGTGAATGGTATTTTGGAGCAGTTTGTCATTGTTGATGTGATGAAGTATTATAAGATGAAGTACACGAAGGCTAGTAAGAGTTGTTACCTATATAGTGACTCATCGAGACTTAAGTTTTCTAATTTTAACTCCGCCAGTCGACCATGGAAGGACCATCTTGTGTTGGTTAGGGGCAACTGTATCCAGGTCCCAGATGAACCAGCGCTCGAGTAGGAATTTAAATATTTAAATCCGAGTAAGTGTCCCTTGTTATCTTGAGTAACTGTCTTGACTTATTCAGGCTCCTTATCACTTAGTGTACTTGTCTTATTTAGGTCCCTAAGCCATCGTTACTCCTGACGAGTCAAGCTTATTTGACTGAAAGTCGCACGAACAACATGAGCTGAAAAAAATTTTTGGTGATCTGAATATTTGGAGGGACAAAAGAATTAACTCAGAAATTCCCAAAGTCCAATGCGCTAATCAGAGATGGGTTATGGCTGGTTGAGGGGTGACGATAAGCAAAAAGGGTTATTCTAGAAACACTAGGGATTTCAATCTCCTACTTCTGCCTAACTTTGCGAATATCCTTCCTCCTAAGACATCAAGTAGTATTCAAAAGTTCTGTAGGTTGAGGAAATCGAATCAGGAGCTTTCGTGATCTACAACAGAAGTTCCCCGAGTAATTGAAGTTGCTACTTCTCCATGTCATCTCTGAGGTTAGGGTGTTGAGAAAATGAATAATTGGTGACACGGTTACCCAGGAGAAGGGTGAGTCAGTGTTGACAAAGCAGAAGAACCATGAGGTCAAAGGAAGTGACCAAATTCGGCCTGATGTGGTGACGAAACTCAGGGCTATGGAAAATTACTACTACCATCTCGAAGAGAACGACCCAGAGAAGCTCGAGGAGATTTTCCAAGAGCAAGTTGCTCAGGTACATTTTTATTGTAACCTTATTTTGTATTTTGATTTTATGGAATAAGCCTGGTTTTGAATTGAATGGTGGTTTGCTACTGTCTATGATGGTGAAGGGTTCTTTGCAATTTCTTCTCAAGAGGAACAAAGAACACGTGGATCTATCCCGTAAGGTCGTGGCTCAGATGGAAGAAAATATGTAGTTAAAATCTCAGTTAAGTGATTTAACTACTTAGTTGGAGAGAGAAAGGGAGAGGGTGGTGGAAGCTGATAAAGCTATCGTTAGGCTGGAGCTCCAGACGCAGTTGGTAGAGTGTCAAAAAATTATGGAGAAGGCGGTGAAGACGATCAAGGTTGGTCAGACAACTTGATTAAGTCGTATCATTTCTTTGGTTTATCCGAGAATGATATCTCTCTCGGGCTAGTTGGCAAGTATGAAGAAATAATCTTTCCTTCTGAGGTTGAGGATGAGCAGGTCGAGGAGGATCAACGAGATGGTGACTCTATCCCTGTTGATGTGGCCACTGTACTCCTTCCCCAAAATACTGACACAGATTGAGATACTGCTGCTGGAGCAAAGTCACCCCGCAAGGTAAAGCCTGTCAACGGCTGTTAGGCCTATCTTTATATGTTTTTGATATCATTATGCACTATAGAGGTTTCCCATTTTAACTTTTGATTTTTCATGGGAATGTAATTGAATATTTGTGGAAACTGTAGGTTCTTGATAGGCAGAATTGATTTTGACATATGAGCTTAAATTATGTTAATAATATGAAATTTGTACTCTATCATAGGATGTGGAGTGGTTGAGGCAAACTGTTAACCATCTGCAGAGAGCGTTGACTAGAGTTAGAAACTTTGAGAGTCACACTTAGCAGGTATTAAATAAAACTGAATATGACAGAAGGCATTTTAAATCTGTGTCGGAGAAAATTTTTGTAAACTGTATGAACTCCAGGGTAAATATGCCAAAATGAAAATAATGAGGGATGAGGCTAGGAGGAAAGAGGATGATAGGTTTCACTTACTAAAAAAAATGTTGAAAGAGGCTCCTATAAAAGACAAGGGTGAAAAGGTAAAGTGTCAAAAATTGTTGCTTTCTTTGACACTATACTTTGAGGCCGAAGTGGATAGTAAGCGAGGTTTAAAGGATGCTTACATACACATTTTAAAAGAGAGGGGTATAATACCAGATCCAACTCGAGTGCAATCATTGGCGCAAGAAGCATGAAATCGTCATAGTGAAGAGGCCAAAAAATGTTCTGCTTGGGCTGAAGTATCTATAATATATAAAATATAATGACATGGGGTTGTCTAGGCCTGAATAGATGTCTTCGATCTTGTGTTGGGTCGGAGGGAAATGAGGATCCTGTTCTTCGATGTAAATAAAGAACAGAAGACAATACGAGCCAAATTAGAGAATGAGTTGAACAAATATCAAGAAACGTTAAATTAATGTATCGAGCAAAATGTTTGGCTTGCAGCTCGAGTGACAGAATATATATTGCAGAGAAATAAAGTGGAAGAAAAACTAAAGGCGAAGGAGGTTTTTCAAAAAGGCATTCATAAATGCCTTTATGATTTGAACTAGAGGAAGAGACAATATTTATATCCAACCCGAGCACATGTTGTTGCTAAGATTGATTATGAGTATCAAATAGAGTCAGTGATTTGTTTTTATGGTAGTGAGTTTGATAGAGTGGAAAAGATTTTGACGTGGAAAATATGAAGGATGAGAATCTTTGGTTTGTAACAGATGAACATGGGAAATGTTTTAATCGTCTATATAATGTGGGTCTTGTACCTGTACAAAATTGGTCAGAGGAAGAGGAGGAGGAGGTTGAAGATCTAGTACCGCGGTCTTAACGAATACCTCCAAGAAAGATATCGTGAATTTCTATTCTTCTGAAATTGATCATGTAGGTAGTTTACATAGAGGAGGGGCGAAAAAGCAGTCTTCACATCGTTCTACGAAGGAGCGAAAGAAATAAATGACCTGTGTGCCTAGTGTGTTCGATATGTAGCGTACTGTTTATAGTAAACTGAATTATATGTATAGTAGATGTGTGTTATTTGTATAGTAGATGTTTTGTATGTATACTAGATGGGTACTTCGAGTAGACATAAGTATTTCCTTAATGCTTGAGCAATGTATAGCAAAATTTGAAAAATAATTTTTATGAAAGAGTTACAAAATCCGGACTATGAAATATTCTCATCTGCGATATGTTTTCAATCTCTTTGTATTCCAAGGATTTGGAAGGCGAACTCCTTCTTCTGTAACTAGATCGTAGGAACCGAGATCACTTTTGCCAACTACAATAAAAGGTCCTTCCCAATTTTGTGCCAGCTTCCCTGCGTTTAATTCCTTTATGCATTTTGAAATTTCCCGTAAGACGAGGTCCTGAATATCAAATTCTCTATTACGAACTCATTTTTTTATAAGATTTGGCCAATGCCTGATGGAAACGTCCAAGATTCATAATTATTCGATCTCTTATTTCTTTGATATAATTCATATTGCATACTAATTGGAATTCATTATCTTCGTTTGTCATATCATGTTCGTGTACAAGGTGATGATATTCAGTTGGGATAACAGCTTTAGTTCTGTATGCTAAGAGAAAAGGGGTACAACCCATTGATATTTCTAGGGTTGTTTGATATGCCCATAGTACATGTGGTAACTCATGTATCCAATTTTATTTCTTCTCTTTTAAATGCTTCTTTATCCCATCAATTATAGTTCGGTTGGCTATTTCTACTTGACCATTTCCCTGTGGGTAGTAGGGATTTTAAGGAGATTAAATAATGTTATATTTGTTGAGAAATGCCACCACCTTTGCACCAACGAACTGTGGTCCATTATCAATCCTGATGAGATACAGGCAACTGAACCTCGTGGTGATGTTCTCCCATATGAACTGAATGACCTCTTCTTCTCGTGTTCGACATAACGGGACTGCTTTTACCCATTTGGTAAAATAATCGGTTGCTACCATAAGGTGCCTTTTTTTAGCGGGGGTGTTTGGTAATTCCCCTACTAGATCGAGGGCCCATATTTTAAAAGGCCAATATACTTTACTAGAGTGAAGCTCCAGGGTTGGAGCTCAAATTTTAGGCCCATGTCACTGGTAAACGTCACATTTTTTTGCATACTCAATGGCATGTGCTCTCATTCTAGGCCAGAAGACACCCTGGGTTATAGCACAATTTGCCAAGGATCATCCTGTTACATGTGATCTGCAAGTACCTTCATGAAATTCTCGTAAAAAGTTGAGGGCCTCTGTGTCGGAAAAATATTTGAGATAAGGCCCTGTAACTGATCTTTTGTAAAGGACATTGTCAATAACAATGTATCGTTTAACATTATATATCAGTCTTCTCTTTTCATTGATGTATGTAGGCAATTCATCAGTATAATCGTTATTTAGTTCAATATATTTAAGGCAAGGTCATCTCCAATCGTCTTCCTTCTCTTTATCGCCCCCAGTGTTAATGACATTCGTTCTGATGATATTAATGCTTCGGGTAGATATGAATTCAATCTTTAAATGCCGAGCATCTGTGCCAAAAATTCTGGCAAGATAAGCTAGGGAATCTGTGTGGCTATTTTCTCCTCGAGGTAAATATTTAATTATGGCTTTCTGAAATCTGCTCATTCGGTCAGCTACTAACCGGCGTACTCCACCATTTTTTTCATTTTTTTTGATATCATTATGTGTAGTGGTTCACAATTAACAAGGAGTCTGTGTATATAGATAGCTCGGGCACTCCAAGTTCTAGTGCCATATCCATTCCATGGATTAATGCCTCATATTCTACTTCATTGTTGGTGGCCTCAAAATTGAGTCGGATTGATTTATCTATCCTATCATTTGAGGCTATGATGAGAACGATGCCGATTTTGGAGCCTGTCAGTTCGGCGGATCCGTCGGTTAAAAGGCGCCAACCCTTCTTTGATATCTAGTCTACTTTTTCTTCAAATTGTTCTTCTACGAGATCGGTATCAACCTCCTCCCAATCGGGATCTTCGACTGGAAATTCTTCCAAGAAATATACTACTGCGTGACCCTTTTATGAATGTCTTTGTTCAAAATGAATATCGTGCTCCCCCAAACTGATCAACCACTACTGTACTCGTTTGGTCTCTTCCCTTTTTGATAAGACCTCTTGAAGGGGGTAGTTTGTCATTACAAAAATTGAATGAGCTTATTATTGTTTTAATTTCTATGATGTATATACGAGGGTTAGGATGAGTTTCTCAATTTTAGTGTATCACATTTTTGTTGGAGTAAGAGTCTTACTGATGAAATAAATGGGTTTTCCTATATTATTCATCAAGTCGAATGAGCACCAAACTTAGTGAGTTCTCTGAACGGTGAGGTATACTACTGTAAGTTCTTATCCTTTTAAGGGGGTACTTATTATTGGAAGTTTTCATAAATAATTCTTTAACTCCTAAAATGATTCTTCACATTTATTATTCCATTCGATCTCTAGATCTTTTTGAGATTTTCCCTTCCGTGTCCCTTTCTGTAGTAGGTTAAATAACAATCTACATCGATTTGATTACTTTGATACAAACCGGTTTATTGTTGCTATTTTACAAGCCAATTTTTGTAAATCTTTCTTCGTTTTTTGTGAAGGCATGGATAGTAAAGAATGAATGCGATCGGGGTCAACTTTAATTTCTTTCTTGCTAATTAAATGTCCTAAACACTTTCCTGACTGGACACCAAACTAACATTTATCGGGGTTTAACTTTATTCTGTATAGTCGAAAAATCTCAAAAGCTGGGTGTGAATCTGTGAGATGGCTTTCTTTTTTATGACTTTTATACAACATGTCATTGATATAGACCTCCATTGTTTTCCCAAGGTGGTCTTTGAACATTTGTGTTATCAGTCTTTGATAAGTAGCTCCCACATTTTTAAGTCCGAAGGCATGACTTTGTAATAGTAGTCCATGTTTTGTGATGAAAGCTATTTTTTCCTGATCGTCTGATTAGAGTAGTATTTGGTACCCCCACTTAAGAATCTAGCAAATAATTGATTATAGGAAGAGGGAAACTATCCTTCGAAGTATATTTATTGAGGCTTGTGAAATCTACGCAAACTCTAATCTTACCATTTATCTTTGGAACTGCTACGATGTTTGAGATCCAGTTAGGATAGTTTACCTTTTTAATAAAATTGACTTCAATTAGTTTGCCTATTTCCCTGTTTACTTCCTCCTGGAGTCGAGGTGCTAGGGTCCTCTATTTTTACTTAATCGCTACAGTCTTGTCTTTTAGATAGAGTTTATGGCAAGTGGAAGTGGGATCTACTCCTGGCATTTTGTGAAACATCCACGCGAACATATCGATATTCTCCTTTAAAAATTGAATAAGAGCATCTCGTTCTTGTAAAAATAAAATAGTCCCAATATATGTACCTCGCTTTTCTCTTTTAATTTTGACATACTTTGTAACTTCTGCGCTTGGTGGTTGGTTCTCTGTGGGTTTAGTATTCTGTAATTGCTATGCTTTGTACTCCTCAGATGGGTTTATCAAGATAGTCATGATATTTTTATAAGCTCGAGCTAACTTATGACTGCCTTTGATCTCAATATATCCCGCTATTTTAATCGAATTGCAGTACCAAGTGATAAGTTGAGGGAATGACCCTCATGTTATGCAGCCAACATCGTCCCATGATTCCCAAATAACATGATTTTACATTTATAACGAAAAATGTTACGTCAATTGTTGCTGGCCCTGCTATAATGGGAAGTACAATCTTACCTACTCTTTCTTCTTTAGATCCATTGAAACCGCTAATGTCGATATCGATAGCCTCGACTTGTAGTGTCCCATAATTTTTATATATATATATCATGGATTATTTTGATTCATACCATTATGCATCCATTTTATTTTCTATCATCTAGTCTTGTGTTGAATTATCTCCTTAGGTTTTGTTGTTGTTGAGTAGAGGAGGAGGTGTGTGGCTTCAGGAGACCAGGGGTTGGTTTTCCTTTGAGGGTGCTTAAATTTTTCCCAGTGTCATTCGAATGAGTTGGCAAGTCTTCTAGAATTTTTGTCTTGGATGGCAAATTCGTTCGAAAGAGTTGTGAGTCGTTCGAACGACTTGTTGCTGTCTATAAATACCACACTTCTTTATTTCTTTCTTTTCATTTTCATTTCTCTCACCGACTCTCTTGCCGACTCAAACCCTAAACAAAATCCTCTCGTCCTCCCTTCACTCCCTTCACCTCCTTTGCTACCCTTGTTTGATTTTGGTTAAGGAATCGTCACCACCGGCTACCTAGATTTAGTTCAAGAGGGAGAGAGGCTTCCTTGCTGTTCTAGAGAGTGAGAGAGGTTCCTTACCCGTCTTTGATCCCCGAATTGTCGCCGTTCCTTTGCCGATCGCAGCCGCACCTTTTCTGCAAGTTTTTCTCTAATTCCTCTTCCATTTGATTTCGGTTTGGCTAAAACCCTTGTGGGTTACGCTGATTTAGGTCTTGTGTTTGGTTGTTGTTGATTGGGGGTATTGTTGAGCTGTGGCTTAGGGTTTATGGTTATCGCAGGTATTGGGGTTGGCTGCGATTGATTGTTGGACGGCGGTGATAATTGTTTGTGTTACTGATTCGGGTGTGGTGCTGATTTGAATTCAGTTTTGGGTAAGAATCCCTTGTTGGATTTATGATTGGGTTCTGGTCATTAGTAGTGGTTGATGTTGTGGTGTTCCTGTTCCTTTCAGTGACTCATTCATGTTCCGGAAGTTGATTCGCGGAGCACTTTACCGTTGGGGTGCTGTTTGGATATTTTCTGCCGGGTTCGTTATTATCAAACTTGGTATATCAAGGCCAGTGTCCCTTTATGTCTAAATTCCTTACTAATATTACCTATGTTGATTTAGAGAGATACTAAAGGCATAGATGTTGTTTTTCCTAGTATATAGTCTAGATTGCATTCCTCTTTGAAGTTAGTTATTATCTATGTTGGATATGTTAGTGTAGTTATTTAATTATGCATATTTGAACTTCAAGAATGGGTTAGGAGTTGTTACGCTAGTTCTCGCGGCTTCATCCTTGATTACTAATGGCGTAATTACTCTTGACTTGTTCAAGGAGTTGTTTATCATCAGGGCTTGGTATCCTAAAGCATGTAAAGTTGAATTTTCTCTATTATCGTTTAGGGAGTCGTGCATGTTTTGTATTCTGGTGGATTTGTCCTTGAATAACGTTTTATCTCTTAGAGACTGATGTTGTTTTGATGTTGTGACAGGTTAGTCACTGTTCACCTGTTGTTTTGATGTTGTGACGGGTTAGTCACTGTTCATCTGTTATGTTGACGTGTGATTGGTAAGTCGCTGGCCATCTAATTAGATGTTGTGACATGTTAGTCACTATTGTTCTATGTGTAGATGTGCAACTTGGTTACTGTTCGTCTGTGTTAGGATTGTTTGCCACTCACTCAGGTAGGTGGTTATCCCATGTGTGCTTGCTGTGTTAGCGGCTGCAGCGTTTTGATATCTGGTGGATCTGTTTGGATTTGTTGATCATATAATCATTTCTTTTTATATTGTTGAGATCGGATACATAAATTCACTCCAAATCGGCTGACCCCCGATTGGTTAGGAGAATTCTTAGCTCAGGTTGAAATAGTATGGTGAGTTCTGGCTGAGATGCTATCATACCTGAATACCTATTCTAGAGTATGGGATGGTATGAGATAGTTCCCCTCTGGTACCAACACTATCCTGAGAGGTTAAAATACCTTAGAATTCAAATAGTATGAGTACGATGGCTCCTCGGGTTGAAACTCCTATTCACTCTGATCAAGTGGTAATATCCTAGCCTGGTCGAGCTTGAAACAAATCGAACCCCTTTTATCCAGCAATGATCTCTCATACGTCTGAGTCTTTGTGCTAGCGGTTGATCAACTAATTATAATAAGATTGAGTCCATCAGTTTAACTTCATATATCATTCCAGCATTGGGCATCTGCATCATCATATCACTTCCTCGCATATTATATTAATCTTCGCTTAGTAAGACTTTATTTACTTCATTTTTTGCTACTTAAATATGCTATATTTTCACTATGCTTTACCATGTTCATCGTTTCCTATTCTTGTTAGTATTAGTTGTATTAGTACAGTTCTTAGCCTTGTTGGATATAGTGGGTTGTGGTTTGCTCACTCTCCTTATTTAACATTTCAGAGGTGGAGTAGCTGCAGAGTAGTTGTTGTGGACTACAACGGAGCTCAAAGTTTAGATTATCTATTATTGTAGGTCCTTAGTTGTATATTATTGTTTAGTTATATTCAGACTCTGTTGTTGTATAGTTCTGAGATATTGTATCATATTTTAGCTTTGATATGTATATTTATGTCGTTTGCTTCCTCTATTTTATTCTTTTTACTCTCATGAATCGCTATAAGTGAATAACTAAGCCTGGACTTGTCTATGGCTCGGTCGTTTTTGGGGGAGATTATTTGGATTACCCGACCTGCACGCCCTAGAACTCCTGTTAATGATTTAGTTTTAAATCATTGAAAATTTAGGGCGTGACACAACTTGATATGATAGTATTCATCACCCTTAACATGATAATGAGCACATCATGATGAGGGAATTTGACATGACTAACATTGTAATCTTCGAAAGGGATCCCCATTTTCTTATTACTAGATTCTGGAAGCAGCCGGGCTTTTTTTTCCACCATGGATAGGTCGTGACATTGGATGAGACGACGCCTTTTGAATCTTACCGATCTATTAATTTTGTATGTATTATTGAAGTGGCTGAGACGAATATGGTACAAATATTTCTCCTCTGTTCCTCCTTTAATCTGGACAACCTTATTTTCAAGCTTGTAACTTTCATTTTTATAATTCTCCAGATCAATGATGTATTCATGCAATCTTTCGCCTTTAAGTATGTACTATATACGTCTTTATAGAGCATAGAGGCATTCTGTATCACTGTGTCAGACTTTATGGTGTTTGCAATAAGGCTTACCCTCGATAGGTTGGAGTGGTTGTGTATTCCTCATGAAGAACTTGTCTTTTTGAAGGGTAGGGCAGATATTGGCCAATTTTGTGGTTAATCTTGGAAGGCATGGCTTTAGAAGTCGTTACCCTTTCGAGGGTGTTCTCCATCAGATTTAGTTCATTTTTTAAATCCTCCTGTATTTGTAGAATGCTCGTAATCTTGTCCTGTGGTTTATCCTTTTGTTGATAAGATCAACTTCTGTGGTTTTTGTTTATCGGACATCATCCTTTCAAGATTGATGTAACTATTTACCTTTTCGATCATATCTTCCAAGGTTGTAGGTTTGTTCAAGATGAGGTATTCCATTGCGCGATTCTCTATTAGTAGAGCATTGATGAAGGCCAAAACTGTAGTTTTCTGGCCGAGACTATCGACCCCGATTGCCAAATCTAGGAATTTTTGGTGAATGTCTCAAGCTTTTTCCCTAGCATTTGTTTGAGGAATATCTGGGAGTAAAGGTTCTCCTCTTTGTCTCTGTTGTGCGAATAGTTCTGAACAAAAAGCTCGTGCAAATGTTTAAAAGTAGAAACTGACCTTTCTTCTAATGAATAGAACCATCGTAGAGGTTCGCCCTAAAGACTAGTAGTGAAAAGTTGGCATAAAATGTGATTCGACGTAGAATATAAACCCAAAGAGTCTTGGAACTCTTGAACATGTTCGACGGGATCATTCTATTTGTATTTTTAAATTTTTAGCGTGTGAAAGTTGGTTAGCACTTCACTGTCTAGCAAATCTTGCGCTATCGGGCTCTTTTATAGTCTGATGAAGATGTTATTTCTTGCGCGTATCTGGGCTTTGAATAGTTCTTTGATGCATTTGTCTATGTGTTCCTGAGTAACGAACTATCGAGTCGTGGTTGCGTAACGTTGGAGACATCCATCTCTGGGATTATGATCTCCACAGCCTTCTCTGAGCATTTCGGGTATAGGAACCCGAGTTCTTGCTCTTTGTAATTCTTCTGCTTGTCTGAGGTCGTTGGGGGTTTAATTGACTTCTTGAGCAGCAGTAGGTATCAGTATAAGTTCAGGTTCTTACTGATTATGATCAGGTCGAATATCAACTCCTTGGCTAACACCTTTGGGAGGTCCTAACCTATCACGATCCAAAATTCTTAACGTAACCGGGTATGCCTCTTTGGTCTTCTGTGTTGTCATATTCTGTCCTTCCAAATTTTTTAGTGTTTCTCACACTTCTATCAATTGTTGCTTCAGAATAGCTCGTCTTTCTATCTTGGAATTCAGGGTATCGCGTAATTCTGCCATTTGATTTTCTTCTGTGCCAGCTCCTTCCGTCTGTCCAACTAAAAGATTTTGACTTGGGCTCGGCATTATGCAATGATGAAAAAAATATATCTGTTACCTTTGAGAATTGTGGCTAGTTGTCTCAATTTCTATAGACAGTGCCAAATGTAAAAACTTAATTTTGGATCTCAAACTTAGTATCTCATATCAAAGATGATCAGAACGCTAACAATAACAAATAGTCATTAGCATACAAAGATTAGCGTGGAAACCTCTGAATAGGTAAAAACCACAACCTCTCTTAAGGATTTAGAAATAGTGATCTTATTGATGGAGTGACTAGCTATTACAACGAACATTCTAAATAGTATTTGTACAGACTTTGTAGATAGAGTCATTTGTCTTTAATCTGTTCTTCCTTGGTCCTATTTATTGGTCTCATATTATGACCATTATCTCCTTTAATGATGGTACAACATTGTTTTGATGAGTCTTCATAATGTATGTATATTGGTCTGGCTCTTCTTTCTGTAATGGCCTCTTTAATGATGTCGCATGTTTGTAGATTCGATATGTTTATACGGAGGTCGATATCACCACTTCTATGAGGTCGAGGGCGGGAATAAGTCTTTACAAATGGGATATTATGTCTTTAGGCCTAAATGATATTTGTGATCTCAAGTTCAGTTATGTGAGTACAAGAGTGATCCAAATATAAATGTGTACAAGCACAAAAAAATTAACCATAAAATTGGAATTATTCTGGACATGGTGATAAATTATGACCCTGGATTACTCCTGGATGAAAAAATTCTACAAAGGTAGATAGTAGTATTATTTGTTCTTATTACTAGGAGTAGAAGGCAGATAAAATAACTGTTGCAAATACTTTTTCCCTAAATATTATTCTACAAGACAAGCTTGATTTTGATTGCTCTTACATCTGATGGCTGTGGATTGCTAATATATCCTATTTTTTCATGAGAATTTATTTATCTGGCATTAACAGTGAATGTCAGGTTCAACGATGGCTAACTTCTTTCTGTCACAATGAAAATAAAGGGTGTCGAAGGTGAAATGTGGATTGCTAGTACATGTGGGTTGTAATGGCCAAATTCTGTAAGCTTGAAATGATTAGGAATTAGCTATCACACCAATAAACCTGTTACAATATTATAACGGAATGTAAGAAATGAAAACATATGTTTTTAGCTTGGAAAACCTCTGAATAAGTAAAAAACCACGACCTCGTATGGAGGATTTTTGTAAAAGTATCTTTATTGCTTAAAGCGGATATCTTTACTACAAATAATCTCAAAATATAGAAATACTTTTGATCTCCTAAATAAGAAGTTTGTGTAATTTTTCTGGTCCCTGTCTCTTCTAGAACTTTTCCTTTATATATGCTTTTCCCACAGCTCTTCATCGTGCTGGAGTACATTTTTCAAATAATGTGGTTAGTGGTGGTTAACTGAATAACTAACAAGTTCGTGGAAGACAGGTGTCTTTGATTGGATAACATTTTTTAGGTTTAGCTTGATCCACGTTCTTGAGTAGTTCGTGGAGCTGGTTGAAATGTTGATTGGAGTGTCAAGTGTTAAATTGCGTAAGCATGAGATAGAGGTAAATCGAGCTCCGTGAGCTCAATTTTGAGTGAGATCGAGGGATAAGTCCCTACAATCGCCCCCTCCCAACCGAAGTCATGAGTAGCTTTGGTTGAGAAAGAATGTGTTAAAAGTTTGAAATTCGAAATAGAGTAATGATGGCGTTTGACTGGATGGAATTTATGTGATATTAAGAAGTGATGGGTATTAAATGATGATGCAGATGCAGATCTATGTGACAGTTGCATTTGAATAGTCACGTCCGTAATGAATGATGACTCTTGGGAAAATGTACCTGCACAATAAATGTAGGGTTATATAAATAGTACCTGTAGCAATTCTTTGAAATAATTCATGCTTGTGTAACTTTTTCTGAGATGGTAAAAACTTGGAGGATGGTTCTTGATGCGAGGATTGCGTCCGAAATACAAAGGTTAAAGTTAAAATACTTTGGTGACCATTCTTTGGAAATGTCAATACTCCCTCCTATTCCTCTGACGTACCAAGGCTTATCGGAAGAGAAAGCGGTTGAAGCTGATGAAGATTTCTACTATAAGTAGAGATTTTATGTCTTCGTCTTGACAGACGAGGAACGGTGGGTCTGTCTCTGCACACTTGCGAAAAACAAGGCTAGGGATTCATATACATGGATAAGTGTATCTGCGGGGCAGATATGTTGATTTCTTGTGTCACCATGGATTCTAAGGTTGGGCCCTCTTCATCTCTACCAACTCTTCAGTGGTGGTGATTATATGAGAGACGGTGATGGTAGTGGAGGAGGAAGATTAAAAGTGGGAGTCTGCTAATGTATTTTCATCACGTTTTGGCACTTCGAAGACCTTCATCTTGCTTTGTGGGGGCCAGCACTGACTTTACTGCTTACATTGTTTCCATTTAAAGTTCGACTAGACTTTGACCAAACTTATGTGAGTAAAACTTTTTGTTGTGTCCAATATCTTCTTTGCATCAGGGTGAAAAATCACTTAATCAAGAAGAATTGGAAGACATGATGCCTCGGCGTGCCTGAATGGCCTGTGACTTTTAACAAACATGGAAAACTTGGTATCTTTAAAGTACTTTGAGTTTGGTGCTGGACGGATAACATCTGTTGTATTCCTGAGGTCGATGTGGTAAAAACTTGTTATCTGTAAATCGTATGTAATATTTTCGACATGAATAAAAGTTGATATTTAATAAAATGTATATAAACAAATATATTGAATCGAACTAAATTGTGTTGGGTATTGGGGTGAATAACTACTTATAAGTGATGAAGCACTGTTGTAATACTGCTCGAACTGAGATGTGTACGTGTTGACAATGTCGTACTGATGTAAAAATGATTTATGTTTTTAAGAGGCGAGGGAGAGAAATTGTAGAAAATATGTAATCGTAAAAATTTGAGCTGCTTTAGGTCAATAGAGATACTACTCGTGGTAGCGTAAGGTCGAGTACAGTAAGTAATATGTGTACTGGTGAGGGGATAAGTTCAAATAATTTATTTTAAGATTTTGCGTTTTGCTGTTACGAGGTATAAGGTAAAAAATTATGTATTTGAGGGGAAACTGTGTGAGAAACGTAGAAATACGGGAATGATGATCTGTAAAAAATAGGGGATGGATTGTGATGGTACGGACTCGATTTCAGAGGATTCGTTATGCCGCAGAAGGACGATTGGCTATAAAAATTACTAAAGTACGTGAGAGAATTTTTGGTTTGTTTGGTTATGATACTGAGCTATTGGTAAGGGAATGTAAGCTCGAAGGTTTAGATGTAAGGAGTGAAGAACTTGAGTATTATAGTTATTTTTATGAGGTGTGCTTCCATGAATTGATTAGGGATGCAGTAGAACGAGAAAGGTTGGTGGGTTTGATAGCTGAAGTTAAGATCGAATTCAAAGATCTAAGGGCTAACGAATAACATGACGGGATAATATCGTTCAGTTTACTAATGCTGCGATAGATGTTGTGTAAAGAGTTACTCATAAATAATACATTTTTTTTGAATGTAACAGAAATGATCTAAGTCAATCGTATTCTCTATAGGTGCAAATCTATTTTGAGACTGTTTTAGCGAATAGTCTTGAATAATTTTGAAAATTTGCACAGTTTAGAAAATGACGTCAATCACTATAAGTATGATAAGCAAGGATAGAGAAATAAAAATATGAAAAATGCAGAAGCTTCTCGATTTGTTTTGTGTGCAAAAGGAAATAAGACTCTAACATCGTACAGAGTGAGTCATCATGAGTGTGAGAAGGTCAGGAAAAGATATGGAAAAAGGGAGAAAAAATATGCTAAAAAATGAGGGGAGTTGTAATGATGGAAAGGTAGTTTTATTGAAAAGGTACAAGGCGTCTGACATGGAGAGTAGAAAGGATGCCTCAGTTCTAGAATCGAGGACGGTTTATGCGAGGAGCAATAAATGCCAGCCACTTGAGAGAGAAAGGATAAATAATGCTTCTTCGTCTTAAATCAAACGTTTTACAACTTCAAAATTTTTGGATAGCACTCAGAGAGAGAGAGACAAAAGATCAGGGGATTTGATAAAGAGTTATCCGAAGGTGATAAACGGTTAAAGAGGGAAAAGGATTCTGGATCTCGTAGGTGGCTATATAGCAGCATTGTGAGGGAAAGGTTTGACGCAACTGTCGATTCTCATTCGGATACTGAAGGTTAGTAGAGATGTATGCAATATATGTTGATGTATATATATGTTAAAGATATATGTTATACATAAACGACTGATCATAGATATATGTTGAATATATATATATATATATATATACATAGATGGAAGAATGATAAATACCTTAACCTGTATGTAGGTCGAGCGTGAGAGGCATTTGTGTAGGTCGAAAATGTGTCTGTAGAAATTGTTCTTAAGATGGGTAATTCGTCTGTTAATGAGGTATCGACCTCTGGTCAGACGAATGAGTCTAATAATAAAGGGGGAGTAGGATTGGAATAATTCCGAGGTTTCCCTGGTCAATTTGTATCTTTACCTCCTGGTTCTAATGCTTATAGAGAGTTTTTTAAAGCCAAGGCGGCTGTAGGAGGGAAGTGGGACAATTGTGTAGAGTTTGCCGGTAGGCAGTTTAGGGGTTGTACGGTAGCAGTGAGGGAAGAGTATTTTTATCTGTTAGCTGATTTGGAAGTGGAAAAATGAGATTGGGGTATAGATGAATCGATTTCATTAGAATATTTCGATGGGGATGTCCAGAGTAACCTCTCGGAGGGTTTTTTGTGTTACCTATCTCAATTAGAGTATGGGTTGAGCCTTTCCCTCACCAACTTGGTAAAGGGGATTATGAATGCAATTGAGGCATATCGAGTTCAATTGAACGGGGGTATGTGGGAGGTACTGTGTGTGACCATCTGAATAAAAAATGAGAAAAGGAGAGAAAAGTTAGGAGGATAACCCCTGAGGACCTTTTGCAGTTTTATGGGGTGAAGAATTATAAGGCCAGTGGGGGGTCATATTTCTGTGCGAGCGCAACTCGGCGTCGCTTCTTCGATCTGAATTCAGCAGGTCGAACCTGGAATGACAACATCATATGGGTGAAGAGTAATTGCCTTCAAAGAGATGATGAATAACCTTTTGACCTTTGGTTTAGAACTGTAAAGCAAAGTAAGTATATATATGCATAGATTAAATTATTGTTACGTTTCGTTGACAACTGTAGTTGATAGTAAAAATGTTGTTATTGCAGGTGTGAAGTCTAAAGTGGCGAGGAAGGAATCTCTGTTGAACGAAGTTGTGGAGGAGGAAATTGAACTCGAACTTGTGTTAGAGGGGCTCAGCCTAAGTAAAAAGAAGAGGGTTGATAGTAGGTCGAATAAGGTTTGAAAAGTTTAGTGTACCAGGTTGATGGCGGGTGTTGATGAAGGGAAAAGGCAAGTAAGGCTCGAACTAATTTTCCAAGACTCTTGAAGCTGGCAGTTTGGCTCAGCCAAATCCTGTTAAGCCGAGCAAAATAGCTCTAAAATATCCAAAGATATGGATGTTAAAGGCTCTGCCGGCCTCTGGTACCACTGGAAGTGGTGAGGTCGCAAAAGATAAGAGGAGGAGGGTCAGACCCTCGGGGTGCCAAGAGAGAAAGTTGCTGAGGGGCGATTTGCTGCGGTGGATGACCTCAAAGAGGTCGAGGATAGGGCTAGGTTGGCAGTTCTCGACGGAGAGAAAGATACGAGCAAGATGGTAAGTTTATATTATCGGAAAGAACTGCTTAATATGCTTCGAGCTAATTGCTGAGATCGTTGTAATTTTTGCAGGTTGCTCGCCTTGTTAAGGGGATTTGGCTCGGTATTGAGGAAAAAAATGAGCTGAAGAAGGTAAATATCGAGCTGGAAAAAGAATTAGCTCATTCCAGGACTGACGCTTTGAAGGAAGTTAGGCATCTGAAGGCTTCTCATGCTGTGGCGATTGGTCGGCTGCAGGTAGAGACAAAGGCCAATTTTGACGAGATGGTTGAGGAGCGTGACAGACTAGAGCATCATTTGATGCTAAAAGGCTATTCTGAGGAGAAGGTGGATACTATTAAGGCGGACACCTATGCTGAGGAAGATGAGGAAGAAGCAGAAGTGTTAGGGATCGTGGACGGTCTGGATGGTATTTCCTGCCAGACGGTGTTCGGCAATCAAGGGGATAACGTTTAGCTCCCAGAAGGTGGTAGTGAGAAGGTAGGGTAGACACGCGTGTTTGTATAAATATTTGTAAGTTGTTTGAACTGTGTGTGGGGAAGAAACTTTTGTAGATTGACTTTGTTTTATAAACCATTTGTAGGCAATTCGAGAGATGAGTCTCAGAATAAAAGATCTAGAGTCGGGACTTGCTAGGGAAAGAAAGACCTCTAAAGTCATGCTGTCTGCGCAAGAGGAGCTGCAGGTTAGATCGGGATAGGTTTTTTCAACTTGTATGTTATACCAATGTTAAGTTATCAAGTAAATAGAATATAGATGCATGGTAAAAATCTAACTCTATTAATATAGAGTAGCATATCGAAAGTATGTACCTTGTACGCCAAAAGAAAACTCATGAAGCGTTCATCTGAAAATGAACTACAAACTTTTAGTCTAAAAGTATTTGGACTGCAGATGTTTAGAAATCATATAGTCTCTTTTGAAATGTAGTATGTATATATTTAAATGCTTTCCTGAATCGAACTGTACTAAAAATTATTATATTTCCCAGGTCGAATTAGATTCATCTCGATCACGTGAGGATGATGTACTCATGTGTAATCGGGAATTTGCAGAGCAGTTCGATAGGATGAAGGAGGCAAATGAGAATAGAGAAGATCAATACGTAAAGGCACATTTTAAACTTGTGGAGGTGACCCGTTTACGACCTGACTCTTCAAGTCGAAGAGAAAGATGCCGAGATAAATAAAGGATTAAAAGAGCTAGCTGAGGTAACAGAACGTGCCGAGAAGCTTCAACGTCGAGTTGATGCGTTGGCTGTGAAGGGTAAGTAGGCCGACATGGCTCAATACTGTGTTCAGGCATTAGAACAATCAGAGGATCGATTTCGATCTGATCTCCAAAAATGTAGGAACGAGCTGGAGCGAATGAGACAAAAATGTTCAAAAAAGACGACGAGCTGATGGTAGCTCGAGAAAATCTATCGGTTTCGAAAACCACAGCTGAACATTTGCAAATAGCTCTACCCACCAAGGATATGAAATTCTGGGAAATACAACGAAGGTGTAACAATTTAAACGAGAGGGTTACACGACTTAAGGCCGAATTGGCGCATGCCATTGTGCGTGCCAAGAAAGCCGAGGCTAGAGAATATTTAGGGGGAAGTAGAACTGAGGTTAAGACTCTTTTAGTTTGAGGGGTTGTAGTTAGTCTCTCAGGTCAAATTATAAAGCTAGAGAGTGGCGTATCTCGCATTCAGGGGCATGTCAAGAAGGGAAATGTAAACTTGAGAGAATGCCAGCATAAGTTGGATGCTGCTGTTATCATGGAGAAAGTTTTGAAAGGGGAGATCAAAGCAAAGAAATAGCTGGTGAAGAGGAAAGAAGAATTATTGAAAGATATTCTGGCTAGGGAAGAGTTGAACTCAAAAATTCAGAGACTTCGTGCTCGGGTAGTAGACTTAGACGTCATGTACCTTGCTGAATCAGCTAAGTATATAAAAATGTTAGAGGAGAATGCAATCTATCATGCTAAGGTCAATGCAGAAATGGCTAAACTGAAGAATGAGTATGCCAGGTTAGAGTCACGCCTCGAGATGGTGATAACAAAATTTACAGTAATGGTCATACCTGATGCGTCATGCTTCGACCTGTTAAAGGTGATTGTTGAATATTTTGTGGAGGAAGTAAAAAGAATTGAGTCAGAACGAGATACCTTGTTTAAAACTTTGTCAGATAAGGGATGCATTTGTGGGGCTAAGATAGATCGAGGGAACTGTTAGGGCGTCATGGAGACCCAACTGGGCCCTCAAATCGCTGAATTGATAGAATCGGGTAGAGCTGCTATGATCTACAAACTGAAAGTTCGACCTCTTGATGTAGGGGGAAGCACTACTGACTCTTCATCAGCAGAAATAAAACCCTTGTAATATGAATTTGACCTGAAAATAAATAGTATCTATCGCAGACACATTGAAATAGATAAAAACTAGTATGACCATTGCCTTATCTTGTGTCTGGTGGGGTTTTTGATATAAAACAAATTTTTTACATTCGTTTTAATTGCAGAAATGGGTTGAGTTAAACTAAGTTGAAACTTGATTTGAACTATAGAAATGTCGCAGACATATTGAATGAGATGAAAGCTAGTATGACCTTTGCCTTATCTTATGTCTGGTAGAGTCTTTGATGTGAAACAAGTTTCTACACTTGCTACAATCACAGAGATTTACTAGAGTCAGCCAAACCAAGTGATATTCTTGATCCAGCCGGTATAAATGATCCAAACAAGTTCAAAAAGATGAAGACTAATATTACCTTTGCCTTATCTCTTATTTGGTAGAGTCTTTGATATAAAACAAGTTTCTACACTTGTTATAATTGCAGAGATTTAAAAGAGTCAGCCAAACCAAGTGATATCCTTGATCCAACCGGTATAAATGATCCAAACAAGTTAAAAAATATGAAGACTAGTATTACCTTTGCCTTATCTCTTGTTTGGTAGAGTCTTTGATATGAAACAAGTTTCTACACTTGCTACAATCGCAGAGATGTTGTAAAAAAAGCCAAATCAATTGATATCCTTGATCTAACTTGGATAGGATTGATTGTAAGCTAGTATTATCTATGCTTTAATCTGTAGAATATGGTCGAATGTTCGCGGCGAGAATGATATTGTTCAAAAAAAATCTTTCATTAATAGGTTCAGAATTTACATTGGATGGAGATGAGAATCTCACTTTTGGAATTGAAAAATAAAAAGCAAACAATGGAAATTGAGTAGTTAGACGCCTAACGATAGTACCGTTTCAGTCGCCTAGTGTTCCAAGGATTTGAAATGGGGACTCCCTCTTATGTCATAAGTTAGTATGATCTCAGGCCTGAGAGACCTATAATAATGAATGGACTCTCCCAATTGTCGGCTAGTTTTCCAGCGTGAGGCTTTTTGCGATGTTGAGGCATTTCTTTGAAGATGAGATCTTTGATTTGAAAAGTATGGCTCCTGACTCAGTTATTATACGATCTGGCAAGCATATAATGATACCAACCTAGGTTAACGATGTCACGTTTTCTGGTCTCATCTATCATATTGAGGTTGCAAGCCAATTTAAACTTATTTTCCTCGTCAGTCAGCTCGTGATCGCGAACTGGATGATGATATTCAGAAGGAATGATAGCCTCAGTACCATAAGCAAGGAGGGATGGTGTACACCCAGTAAATTGTCCGGGAGTGGTTCGATACGCCTACAGGACGTGAGGTAGTTCGTAAACCCAATTTCCTTTTTTCTATGAGTAAAGCTGTTTTTTGAATCCATCCACGATGGTTTTGTTGGTGATTTCGGCATGGCCATTGCCTTGAGGGTAGTATGGATTTGATGGTGAGTGGATGATATTATAGTGGTTTAGGAAGGTTACAACATTATCTCCCACTAATTGGGGCCCATTATCAATACGAATTAGGTGGGGCACCCGAACCGAGTGATTATGTGGTTCCAGATAAAAGAGATGACCTTTTCTTCTCTGGTTCGACATAGTGGAATTGCTTCTACACATTTTGTAAATTAATCGGTAGCTACGACTAGGTGACGGCGATTACCTGGTGAGTTAGGAAATTTGCCGACGAGGTTTAGCGCACATCTTTTGAATGGCCAGAAAGCCTTGCTTTCATGGAGTTCAAGCCTGAGGCGTGTATCATATATCCATATCTCTAATAGTTATCGCACCTGCGGGAATACACTTCTGCTTGCTTGCGCATAACGGGCTAGAATACTCCTTGAGTTATAGCTCTGTTCGTAAATGATCTACCTGCGGCGTGGGAGCCACAATTTCCTTCGTGTAATTCGCGGAGCAGTTCATCTACTTTTGACTTGGAGATGCACTTGAGGTAAGTCCCTATAGCAAAAAGGCGGTAAAGCATACCGTTTTGAGTAATGTAACGCTTCAAGTTATTGATCAGCTGTCGGTGTTCTTTTGGATCTGCTGGGAGTGGTCTGTTGCAATTGTTATGGACACCGAGGTAGGCTAAGAAAGGCTTTTGCCAATTCTCGTCTCCCCCCTTATCACCCCCTGTGTTGATCGTGCATGCAGATATGCGATCAATGTTGGGTGTTGAAATGATTTTGATCTGGAGATATCGTGCTTCTGCACCCAAGACCCTGGATAGATATGCCAAGGAATTGGCGTGCCTCTTTTCACCTTGAGGAAGATATTTAAGAGTTACTTTCACGAGCTTACTCATCTTATCTACAACGAGGGATGCGTATTCGATCATCTTCCCGTTCTTCTTGTATTGCTTAGAATAATGATGAACGATGAGTAATGAATCTGTGTAAACTAAGAGTTCGGGGACATCAAGCTCAAGTGCGAGGTCGAGTCTGTGAATGAGAGCTTCATACTCGGTAACATTATTTGAGGCCTCAAAATCTAAGCGGATTGATTTCTCAATTCTGTCATTAGATGGGGTAATCAAAACGATCCCGATCCCTGACCCTGCGAGTCTTGCTTCTCAATCTGTGAGAAGCTTCCACCCAGACGTAGTGATTCAATCAGCTCATTCGTCGAATGGCTTGGGGGTTGGATTCTCCGGCGTGTCTTCGGTAAGGTCCAGGTCGTGCTCCTCCCACTCGGGATCCTCCACTGGAAAATCTGTGAGAAAATCTGCAACAGCCTGACCTTTTTTGGAATGATGTTGTTTGAACTTGATATCATATTCTCCCAAACTGACTGACCACTTTTCCACTTTTCGTGACTTCTCTTTTTTGGACAGAACTTCCCGAAGTGTGTATTTCATCAAAACTTTGACAAAATGTGTTTGGAAGTAGTGCTTGAGTTTTTGCAAAGTATAAGCAAGGGTGAGAAGAAGTTTCTCAATTTTAGAGTACCTTGTTTCTGCTGGTTTTTTTATTTTCCCTTCCAGGCGAATGAGAACTGAGTTGAGAAAAGTATCTGTGAGTGCTTGGTAGATTATCAGTTCCTCATTACCTACTAGGGTGCTCATTATGGGAGACCTCCCTAAATAAATTTTGAGATCCTAAAAAGTCGCTTCGCATTCTGGTGTCCATGCGACTTATGTAGTTGGCTGAACCTTTCCTCGTTTCGTACATCCGTGGAGTAATAGGAATAGCCAACGGCAACGGTATGAAGATTTAGTGACAAAACGGTTGATCGTGGCAATTTTTTCAGTGAGTTTTTGAATGTCTTTTGTTTTTTTAAGGAAGGCATGTCAAGGAGAGCCTAAATTTGATCCGGATCGGCCTCAATCTCTTTCTTGCTGATGAGGTAGCCTAGAAAGTGGCCAGAATGTACCCCGAATTGACATTTATCTGGGTTGAGACACATTCTGTAAGATTGAATGATGTTGAATATTGTGTTTAGATCTGAGATGTGATTATCTGACTATACGCTTTTGCACAAGAGATCATCGATGTAGACTTCAACGATTTTCCCTAAGTGTACTTTGAACATAGCAGTCATCAATCATTGATAGGTGGCACCTGCGTTCTTGAGCCCGAAGGGCATGACTTTGTAACAATTAAGGCCACTTTCAGTGATGAATTTTTTCTTCTCTTGATCTTCTTCCAAAAGTGGAATTTGATTATACCCTGAAGCAGCGTCCATCATAGATAGGAGATTATGGCCTACTGTGGAATCGAGGATCTGATAAATGTTTGGAAGTGGGAAACTATCCTTTGGAGTATGTTTGTTAAGATCTGTGAAATCTATGCAAACTCTAACTTTTTCATTCTTCTTTGGGACAGCGATAATGTTAGATATCCAGTCCAAATATTTGGCTTCTCGAATGAATCCCACTTTGATCAATTTCTCGATCTCGGTGTTAACTTCAGCTCGAAGACGAGGTAAAAGTCGTCACTATTTCTGTTAGACCGCTGTGGCATTGATATTGATGGCTAACTTGTGGCAAGCCATAACTGGATTGACTCTGGGTATTTTTTCGAAAGACTATGCAAAAATGTCTCGATTGAGTTGCAAGAACTGAATGAGTGCATCTTTCTCATGTTGAACCAACTTGGTTCTGATGAACATACCACTACTAGGTCCATCAATGTTGACATATTCTGTGGGCTCCTCTGTAGGTGATTGATCGTCGAGGTGATCAATTTTCTGTATTTGCTATGCGGCGAATCTGTTTGAAGTATCTAGGATGGCAGAGACAGTATTTTTACAAGCTCGAGAAAGTTTCTGACTATTTCTGATCTCATAAATACCGTTATCGTGTTTGAATCGGAGTGCTTGATGATTGGTAGAAGCGATTGTTTCTATATTGTGTATCCAGCAGCGGCCCATAATCCCAAGATATCAAGATTTGGCATTGATGACATAGAAAACGACGTTGATAGTGGCTGGTCTTGCGGTAATTGGTAAGATAATCTTGCCTGCTCGTTCTTCCCAAGAGCCATTGAGCCCACTGATGTCTGTGCCGCTCTGAATGACTTGGTCGGCCAAACCCATCTAGTCGATCGTACTCTAAAAAAGAATTTCAATACCGCTTTCAGTATCAATCATCATTGTGTGCATGACAAACTGTTTCATCTTGAGCATTATGACTAACGCATCATGATGTGGAAATTTGACATGGCTAGTATCGCAATCCTCGAAGGAGATTCTGAGTCGGTGATTGTTCGACTCGGGAAGAAGTTTGGCTTCTTTGTCTTGAGGTGTAAGATCACAGCATTCCGAAAGCCTCCCACGCTTTGATCGGCTGGAATTAGTGATCTGGTTGATTTCGATCATGTTGCTGAGGTGCATATAGTAGAGATGTTTCTCCTCAGTTCTATCGTTGACTTGAACATCTTTGAGCTGCTTCTTATAGTTGCCATCTTGGTATGACTTTAGGTCAACAATGTATTCTAGCATCTGTCCCTCCTTAAAAATATGTTGGAGCAACCGCTGTAGAGCATAGCAATTTTCAGCAGTATGATGATTTACCTTATGATGTAGGCAAAATGGTTGATTCTTGATGGGCTATAGTGGTTGAGAGACGCGGTAAAGCGGGTCTTTAAACAGCAGCATAAAAATCATGGAGATTCGGACGTTCAGCTTTCGGGGGACGGGTTTGTTTTGCGGACCACTTTTCTGAGGGTATCCAGTGTTCCTCTTGGTGCATTTCTTATCTCCCTATTCCTTCTTAGGCTTGCTGGTTCGATCTTTAGGTTGGGCTTTGGTGGAGAGGACAGATTTAGTAGACTTTTGTCGCTCAGACATCATCCTCTCCAAGTCGACGTAACCGTTAACTTTGGTGATCATCTCCTCTAATGTCACAGGTTACTTAAGGAAGAGGTATTATTTGGCCTTGCAATCGAGCCAGGGAGCATTGGTTAAAGCGGTCACAGCTATTTTTTGGTCGAGGTTATCCTCTTTTCTCATGAGCTCTAGGAATTTCATTGAGAAGTCTTCAAGCTTTTCTCCATGTGACTGCTTAAGACCGATAAAAGAATACAAGTTCTCCTCTTTGTCTCTGTTGTGAGCATATGTCATGATGAAATGTTTCTGTAGCTGATCAAACGTGTAGATAGATTCCTCAGGGAGAGAATGGAACCATTAGAGTGGTTCCTCCTGTAGACTTATGGCAAACTAACGGGAGAGAATATGGTTGATATTGGAGTACGACCCCAATGAATTACGGTATTGCTGAATATGCTCATTCGGGTCAGTACCTTTGTATTTGCGAATTTTGGGAGTATGGAAACCTTTTGGTATTTCCATATCGAATAGTTCATTGGCAATCAGACTTTCATGTAACTTCGTGGTATCGCTGGTAGTACCCAGAACTTGTGCCTCGATCAGCTCCTTAATCCACTGGTCCATATGTTCTTTTGTGACGTAATGACGTGCTGGTTGAATTGCTGGACGTGTTGGCAGGGTATGATGAGTTCCCGTACCTTCACTCAAGCGATCTCGTGCTGGAAATTGATGTAGAGGTCACTGGTCTTCCTCATGACGGATGGAAATCTGGTGACCTCGACTGACTTTTGATTGAACTTTTCCCCCCAAATGGATGGAGGGCTACAGTCCGTGTGGCAGATTTATGGAAATGGTTTTACTGACGACTCCCCAAGGTCCCAATCTTTCCCTTGCTGAAATATGGGAGGTCTCTAAAAGTTGATCGCGACTCTTGGCTGGAGGAACCTGCTGAGTATTTTGCAGAGCTTCGAGTGCAGTCTGCATCGTAGTCATCTGATCTTCGTGCCGTTTGAGCGCTGTCAAACGTGCTTGTCGTTCTGGATCAAGTTCTTTCTCTCAGTGCTCGCGATTCTTTGTCAGCTGAAGTTCGAGTTCGACGTGTTTCTCTGTCTCAGCGCGGAGATTCGCCCGTAACTCGGTGAGCTGTCCCAGATCCACAAAATTTTTGAGCTGAGTTCCTGCGGCCGGTCGTTTGGAAGAAACCATAATTGAAAATTGTAGTGAAAGACTGCCTTAGGGTATCGTGGAAATGCAATCTTTCCCACAGACGGCGCCAAATGTAATGACCAAATTCCATAAGCTCAAAATGATTAGGAATTAGCTATCACACCAATGAACCTGTAACAATATTCTAATGGATAGTAAGAAATGGAAACAAGTGTTTTTATCGTGTAAAACCTCTGAATAGGTAAAAAACTACGACCTCGTATGGAGGATTTTTGTAAAAGTATCTTTATTGCTTGAAGCAGATATCTTTATTCCAGGTGATCTCTAAATATAGAAATACTTTTAATCTTATAAATAAGAAGTTTGTATAATTTATTTGGTCCCTGTATCTTCTAGAACTTTCCTTTATATAGGCTTTTCCCACAGTTCTTCATCGTGCTCGAACACATTTTCTGAATAATGTGGTTAGTGGTGGTTGACTGAATAACTATCGAGTTCGTAGAAGACATGTATCTTTGACTGGATAACGTTTTCTGGGTTTAGCTCGATCTACGTTCTTGAGTAGTTCGTAGGGCTGGTTGGAATGTTGACTGGAGTGTCAAGTATTAAAATTGCGTGAGCCTGAGATGGAGGTAAATCGAGCTTCGTGAGCTCGATTTTGAGTGAGATTGTGGGATAAGTCCCTACATGGGTGATGTAGAGACCTATCCAGTAAACACATTTAATGCAGGGAAGGATTTCCAACGCAATCATTATTAAGAGAAATAGCTTTTGGGAAACCCATCAACCAACTACAAGCAGTCACTTCATTACCTCAACTGTAATCAATACCACTTGCCCCCATTTTAAGGAGAATGTGCTTACACACGAAAATAAACTGAGAGTGAGGTCTATAAAAAGGACATTTCTCCCACAAACTAGCAGTTACAAATCTAACTATCAATTGCCCCCATTTTCAGGAGAACATGCTCGCACACGAAAACGAACTGAGAGTGAGGTCTATAAAAATGACTTGTCTCATACGAACTAGCAGCTACAAATCTTACTACCACTTGTCCCCAATTTTAGGAGAACGTGCTCATACGCGAAAATAAACTGAGAGTGAGGTCTATAAAAAATATGAGTTCCAGAGGAGAAATGACCAAGATATTCTAGTTCAAGAGATCATAACTTGTAATCAAAATATCAGTCTCAAGCAATAAAGTCACAGTTACTAAATCCTCAAACCGAGATAATTTTTTTTACATATTCAAAGATTTTCACGTTAAATTATCTGGTCACAGGTACGAAATTAGGCCTTTACAGGTGAAATCACCAAAAAATAATAGTGGTGAAACATGAGAATTAAATGTATTTTGGCTGACAAGAGGTCAAAATTTAGTTTTACAAGTTGTGCCATATCACACAGCACGTTCTTACATGGTGTCAGTTTACTTGGCACGGGGCCATTGCCACATTTGGCTTATGCCACTATTATGGATGTTCTTAATAAGAAACACAATTTCTTTTAGGACGGAACCTGCTGAACTAAAAAAGCTTTACAATCTCCAAACCAAGGTTTTAAATGGCATGTTATAACGGTGTAACGAGTAGAGGCCGTTACCGTTATAATCGTTATAACGATGTTATAACAGTGTAACGTTTTTCTAAGCAAAATAAGAAGTAAAGGATAGTCTAATTTTTTAAAATTTAACGGTATTGAACGCATGTATGTACTTTCATATGTGAGTTATATATTAAAAGTAGAGATCACAACCTTGTTCAATATTTTCTTAAATTTCATACTAATTTTCAATTAGAACGGCCGTTAATTTACAAATAACAATGTTATTACACCGTTATAACGGTATATAAATCCGTTCAAAATGCAAAAGAGAATACCGAAAATAATGCCTTGTGATAACGGTAACAACAACCGTTATGGCATAAAATAACGGTATGTAACGATAGATAACGGACATTATTTTTTAGAACGAAACAAGGCATATAACGGAACGGTCTTAATGCGTTATAACTGTTAATTAAAACCATGCTCCGAACACATTTTATTTTATTAAAAGTAACCATTCTTATTTTTACGTAAATGTTGCGTGTGTGACAGACGAAAGTGTTCATGCACAGGTGAAGAGAAATATTGTTCGAGGGTTTCTTTATTAGTTTTCTTAGCATAGGATGCATACTTCACTCCCCCAATAATTATGCCTAGTGATTGCTTGTAATTTGTAACAATACTGCATGAAGCACGTAAGACTGTCTGTAATGCCAGTTCCAAATCATTGTTCTGTAGTGGACAATGAGACTAATTATAGCAAAGAATTAATTTTGCCTCTCAATAAGTCCCAATCAAAGAAAGATAATAAAAGCTTAAGGTCTCCAAGTTGGGCAGGACGAGCATTGATAACTAAATGTTTCTTAGTCCCAATCAAAGAAAAGAGTAATATTTGGATCTTTTGATATTTATTTCCAAATTTTCGGAAGAAAGAAAGACATCAACAAACTTTCAATGTGTGTACTACGAGAAGGGTAGCTAGTTTGAGAGAGAGGGAGACAATAATTAGATTAGGAGTGGCAGATGAGAATGTGATTAGAAACGTTTTCAAGACCTCCCCAAAAAAAGATAAAAAATTACAATATCCAGTTCTCGTTATCAAATCATAGGGACATTAGGACCACTGTTACACTGTTGGTATTGTGGGCTCACCAACTATGAAGTCCTCATACACAATTCTATACCCCACTCTAAAATGGACATGTGAGATTAAAAAAACTGACTATTAAGTAACAATCCCGTAATCAACTATCTCAAGAGCTCTCCCACAAGCAAATAAAAAACACAATATCGAGCTCTCATAATAATCAAATTATGCGGACGCTAGGACTAGGACTACTTTATAATCCCCCACAAACATGTGGTATAAGATAGAAACATACCCGCTTTACTTCCTAAAATGTTGAATTTTTCTTACCTTCTTTAAAATGCTATTTCATTATAGCAGGAAGAGTCCAATTTTGCTGACCACCATTAATTACTCCTCTTTTACAACATATAAGCTAGTTGTCATTTTCTTCTCAATGATAATAAATCAATATTTCCTCCTTTACCCTCAACAAACTGAAAACCCTAGCCCGAATCCAACCCAAAAATTATCCTCGCTCTAGCAATACCGTGAATCTCTCAAATTTTCATTATTTCTTAACCTGTTTACGTAGAGTTTAGAATGAATCTTCAAATTTGAATGAGGCATTGCAACCTGAAAATGGCTTCATTGTGAAGTGTTATGGTGAACTGAAATTCGAATGAATCTCCAAATTCTTACAATTTGATCTATATTCTTATTATGAGGTGTTATGACTTTATTAATACCCACTCAATTATCATAAATGTAGGGACTTGTCCTTCGAACTAGTAACATGCCAGACTCACGCAAAATATGCATAACATGCACCCTGTCAACATTGACACCTGAACCACGAACTGAGAATGAACGTGGCTCGAGCACTCCAAATAGAACAGAATGAGTCAATGACATCTGTCTCCCACGAATTGACAAGTATAGGAAAAACCTCCACTCTTTCCCCATTTCAGGAGAACGTGCCGACACACATAAACGAACTGAGAATGAGATCTATAAAATGAATAACAAACAGAGGAGAAGGGGAGCAAGTTTTTCTAGCCCAAAAGATCTTAAATTGTATTCAATTTTCATTAGACTTGAGCAATAAAATTATTCTTGCCAAATCCTCGAACTGAGGTCGTGGTTTTCACCTATTCAGAAGTTTTCAGGCTAAAACCTGTATCATTTCATATTATCTGTCATTATATTTGTATCACAGGTATATTCGGTGTAAGAGGCCATTCGAGCTACGAATTTAGGTCCTTAAATTTGGCGTCGTTTGTTGGAAAGAAGACATTCCACGCAATCCTAAGGCAGACAGTTACTCAAAGATCAATATTCTGTCATGGTGAATCCCAAATGACCAGCTTCTGTGGTTCAGTATTAAAATTCAACAGAACCTGATCAACTAGCAGAATTAAGGGCGAACCTCAACGTCAAAACTGTAAAATAAAATGAGCTCGAACGCCAGTTGGTACACTGCTGAGAGTTTTGTGAATATGCGCTTGAAGAGGAGCGTAGAGTTCGGCAGTTGGAGTTCAAATGACATGAAGAACAGATGGCAACATTGCAGACTGCTTTGAAAGCTCTGCAAGACAATTAACAGGGTCAAGCTCCCAGAGAATATGAGGTCATCCCTGCGAACTCTAGGATTTTAGCACATGATAGATTGGGACCTCAAGGCACTGCTAGAAGAGGAGCTTCCAGGCACCACCACAACGGTCCACAGGTACTAAAAGCCTCAGTTCATCTGGGATGGGAAGATCAGTTAAAAATTTATAAGAAACTCATGCACTCAAAATATCAAGAAAAAAAGCCACAACCTCCATCTAGGGTACCCGTTTGAGAGCGTTTGAGTAAGGGGAGTGAGAATCTTAACCCCAGACAGTTCCAGCACCACACCAATACGTGACACAGGAATACATAGATCAACGAATCAAGGAATTGATAGAAACTCAAGCTCTTTGCAGCAAGGACGACTTAGGCAAATTGTAAGCTAGTCTGATTGCAAAAGAGTTATTCGATATGGAAGTTCCTATAGGATTTCATACTAAAAAAATATGCAAGTACAAAGGCACCAATCCAAGTGAACACGTCCAATAATTCTGAGATTCGTTGGGGTTATATTTGAAGTTAAACCATATTTTTTATCGACTTTTCGCAACAAGTCTTCAGGGAGAACTACTTCGATGGTTCTATTTCTTACCTGAAAGTTCTATCCTTACTTTCAGCCTATTGTAAAAATCTTTGTAAAAATGTATGTTCATAACAAATATAAAGAAGATAACTTGTACACTCTTATCAGTCACAAGCAGTCTCAAGGGGAGAAGCTAGAAGTTTTCACAAAGAAATTTCTCAAACTTGCTCGAAAAGTTGATAATCTCGATCAGAGGACAACCATTTTGGCGTTTACCAATGCTCCAAAGATCTATTGTAAAGTGAAAGAACATCATTTCTTGAACAAACCCTCAACTTTGGAAAAAATGATTGAGAAAGTATTTAAATGGGTATATCGAACAGAAAATGATGATGTCTAAAAGGCCTAGATCTACTAAAAACATCTTAGCCATGAAGGGCCTAACCAGAGATAGAGATAGTGAACACAACAATGATGAACAGGGTGACAAGAAGCAGGCCAAAATGGATACAGGAAAATCCCGTAAATTTTTTTTATTACCAAAACATTGTTATGATATGAACTCGAATTGTGTTAGAGAAAGTTCATCGAAGCTCGTGGGACGAGCGAGGATCGAAGACGGTTTGAAAAATAGTTTTTTTCAAAGTCTTGTTCAAATAGAAGTTTTGTCTGTTCGAACAAAAGGAAACAGTTAAAAGTGTATTCGAATAGATGTCATGTCTATTCGAATAAAAATAGGCAATTAATGTTTATTCGAATAGACTTTTGTCTATTCGAATAGAAACGTTCAGAACCCATCTTATTCGAATAGATCTAAAGTCTATTCGAATAGACTTCGTTAAGTTAGTTTTAGAAGGTTTTGTTTGGGACGTTGGTCTGTCTCGTGATCCGTACTTCGAGCCTATTCTTATGCAATGACTTCCCATGTTTATAAGAGAGTCTAGGGTTAGTTGTTAGCCTTAATCTTTTATGAGTTTAACTTTAGAGAGGCTAGGGTTTGAAGAGACTCCATTAAAGCTTGAGAAGCTTGAGAGATAATTGTAACCTATTTGATATCATAGTAAATTGTTCATGGGGAGTGGTTTTTCATCCGCAAGGGTTTTCCACTTCCCTCCTCTGAGAAAATTCTTGGTGTTTTTTATTGTTCTTGTTGATTTACTTCTTGTGCTGGTAATTTCCGCATTCGTTCTTCTAAGGGAAGAAAGATTAGCTGCCTCTGAATAATTGGTATCAGAGCGAATGTTAGGGCTTGTGTGGTGAAGAACGATGGCCGATCAGGAGAAGTTGAAGATCACAAAGTTCAGTGTGTCGAATTTTAGAGTGTGGAAGATGCAGATAGAAGATTACCTTTATCAAAAGGATCTTGATTTACCACTGGGTAAAACTGAGATGAAGCCAGTAGATTTTAAATACTGCTAAGTAGGCGCGATTGGATCACAAAGTGCTTGGAACCGTTAGGTTAGCGTTGTTATCTCAAATTCTATACATGATCTCCAAAGTTACGACGATGAAGGGTTTAATGGAGACGTTGTCCGCTATGTACTCAGAACTATCCGGGGAAAATAAGGTTCACCTTTTATGATACTTGTTTACTTTAAAGATGAAGGAGAATGGTAGTGTGCAAGCTCATATAAGTGAGTTCAATGCCATACATGCTCAATTGGAATCTGTTAAAATCACTTTTACCGAGGAGGTGAGAGCGTGGGCTCTTCTAGGGTAGATGCCAGAAAGCTGGGAATGATTCATTACAGCTATGAGCAACTCATCGGAATACATCAAATTTGGCACTATAGTCTCGTTGATTATGAGTGAAGAGAATAGGCGTAAAACATCTGAACCCTCTTCGAGTTTAAACGACAGTATGTTGAACGCCGAGGAAAGAGGGAGGTCTTACAGAAAAGGGCCAAAATTTTGAAAGGGTCGATCACTGTCAAGAGGGAAGTCTAAACCGCCTGGTGCGTGTTGGACTTATGGAAAAAAGGGTCACTTCAGGCGAGATTGTAACTCTTCTTCGTCTAAAAAGATTGATGATGAGGAGAAAGATACAATAAACCTTACAGAGGAGGTTAGTTCTGATGAGGCTCTACTACTATCGTGTGACGATGTTAACAAATCTTGGATTGTTGATTTGGGATCTTCCTTCCATACTACTGCGAACGTAGGTTTTCTTACTAATAGTGTTAAAAGCGACTTCAGTACAGTCTTTCTTGCAGATAAGAGTGCACGCAATATTATTGGAAAGGGAAACGCTAGGTTGTTGTTGCCTTCAGGGGGAATATTGGTTTAACAGAATGTGCGACTTGTACCTAAACTGGGGCATAACCTTATATCGGTTAGCAAACTGGCAGATAATGCCGGATATGAGTGTACCTTTGGCGTAACCTTCTGGAAGGTTACGACGAGAACTATGTTGGTAGCTCGAGGCTTGCGACAAAGAACGTTGTACACAACACAAAACACAATTTCTACTATTTATACGGCTACTCTGGGGATTGATACAAGTATATGGAACAAATGGCTCGGTCACATGAGTGGGAAGGGGATGAAGATAATGGTAGCGAAGGGAAAGCTAGAGGGTCTTTCTGAGGTTGATATCAAGTTTTGTGAAGAGTGTGTTCTTGTGAAGCAGAAGAAGGTTAATTTTAAATTATCTGGAAGATTAAAAAAACCTGAAAAGATGGATCTTGTACACACGGATGTTTGGGGGCCAACCAAGGTGTCTTCTCTTGGTGGTTCTCATTACTACGTTACTTTTATCGATAATGCTACTCATAAACTGTGGGTCTACTTCATGAAGAACAAGTCAGATGTGTTAGATAAATTCAAGAGGTGGAGGGCTCTAGTTGAAAATGAAATTGGGTTGAAACTGAAGTGTCTCAAGTTAGATAATGGGGGTGAATATTGCAGTGACGAGTTTGAAGACATTTGCGCATCAAAAGGGATTAGGAGACAAAAGACTATTCCTAGAACACCGCAACAAAACGGTGTTGCAGAACGCATGAACCGAATAATAAACAAAAGAACGAGGAGTATGAGACTCAACGCTAGATTGCCAAAGTGTTTTTGGCGGATGCGGTTACTACGGCGGCGTACTTGATTAACAGAGGGCCTTCAATGGCTTTGGACTTTGGACTTCCTGAAGAAGCATGGATCAGTAAAGAGGTAAAGCTTAATCACTTGCGTATTTTCGGTTGTTTCCCAAATGCGCTTGATAATTCAAATACAAAGACCAGGTTAGATGCAAAGTCGATGAAGTGCATTTTCATTGGATACGGTGGTGATGAGTTTAGGTACCGGTTTTGGGATGCAAAGAATCATAAAGTTATCCGGAGCCGTAATGTTACATTCAATGAGGAAGTCTTATACAAAGATTTCAAAGTACATATGGAAAGGATTCGAGGTGAAGTAGCAGAAAGTGTCGACATTGAAGATGATGAACCCTCTCGAAAGGATGATGTAGAAGTCGTTGTTGAGTTCGTTGTACCAAATCAAAATGAGAAACTTAATGATCTAGACATTTCAATAGCACTTCGAAAGGAGCTGTGAGTTGCAAGAATTCTGACAAGATACGTAAATTCTTTAAATCACTTGTTACTTACAGATGGTGGTGAACCTGAAAGTTACAATGAGGCTTTAGATGTGGAAGCCAAGAGCAAGTGGGAGCTTGCTATGGAGATGAGATACAATCATTATCAGTTAATCAAACTTGGGATTTAGTTTGGTTACCGAAGGGGAAGAGAGTATTGCACAACAAGTGGGTATACAGACTAAAGAAGGAATCTTATGGTTCAAGGGGATTCAAGGTTAAACTTGTGGTAAAGGGCTTTCAGCAGAAAGATGACGTTGATTTCGGTGAGATTTTTGCTCATGTTGTGAAGATGCCTACTATTCAGGTTGTGATGAATATAGTTGCTGTTGAAGACTTGTATCTTCAACAACTTGATGTCAAGACTGTATTGCTTCACGGTAACCATGATGAAGAAATTTATATGAAGCAGCCAGAAGGGTATTCGGTTAAAGGGAAAGAAGATCTTGTGTGCAGGCTCACGAAGAGTTTATACGGTTTGAAACAAGTGCCGAGACAGTGGTATTTGATGTTTGAACAGTTCATGTCCAGAAATAGCTATTCAAAGAGCAATGCGGATCACTGTTGTTTTATTAAGAATACAGGGAACTTGTATATTATTTTACTTCTGTATGTAGATGATATGTTGGTAGAAAGTATTGACATGGGAGAGATTGTTAAGTTGAAGGAACTATTATTCTGGGAGTTTTCTATGAAGGAGTTGGGTGCAGGGAAACAAGTTCTTGGTATGCGTGTTACAAGGGACAGAAAGCGGCGAGAATTGAAGCTATCTTAAGCTGAGTATATCGGCAAAGTACTGAAGCAGTTCAATATGGATGGATCTAAAGTTGTTAGTTCACCATTGAGAGGTCACTTCAAATTATCAAAGGATTGCTGTCCGAAGACGCAAAATGATCGTAATGAGATGCGGAAAGTTCCTTATCAATCTGCGGTTGGTAGCCTAATGTACGCTATGATTTGTACTAGACCGGACATTATCTAAGCAGTGGGACTTGTTAGTAGGTATATGAACAATCCAGGCCAGGAGCATTGGAGAGCTGTGAAATGGAAACTGAGGTATCTAAAGAGGACTTAAGATATGACATTATGTTTTGGGGGTTCCCAGATATGCTTATTGGGTTTTGTTGATTCTGATATGGCGGGTGACATGGATATGCGGAAGAACACTAATAGTTTTGTTTTTACATTGGAAAGCGGTACAGTTACATGGGTAAGGCTACAAAAGATTGTAGCCTTGTCTACGACGGAGGCGGAATATCTTGTAGTTACAGAAGCGTGCAAAGATATGGTTTGGCTCAAAGGGTTGATGAAAGAGCTTGGTAGAGAATAATTCTCTCCTAAGTTGTATAGTGATAGTCAAATCGCTATACACTTAGCAAAGAATTCAAATTTTTACTCTAGGACCAAACACATTGATATTCGGTATCACTATATTCGCTCGCTCCTCGAGGACGGTGTTTTGAAGCTCCTAAAGATTCATACTGATGCGAATCCGGCCGATATGTTTACAAAGGTGGTGACTTTTCAGAAGTTGACGACATGTACAACTTCTGTGGGTCTTCAAGATTGAAGGTCTGGGCAGTGCGAGCAATTCATTGGGAGATCTGGAGATAGGTTACAGGATTTGAATTCAAGTGAGAGATTATTATGATATGAACTCAAATCGTGTTAGAGGAAGTTTATCGGAGCTCGTGGGACGAACGAGGATCGAAGACGGTTTGAAAAAGGGCTTTTTTCAATGTCCTGTTCGAATAGAAGTTTTATCTGTTCGAACAGAAGGAGACAGTTAAAAGTATATTCGAATAGAAGCCATGCCTATTCGAATAAAATGAGACAGTTAATGTTTGTTCGAATAGACTTTTGTCTATTCGAATAGAAAAGTTCAAAACCCATCTTATTCGAATAGATCTAGAGTCTATTCGAATAGACTTCGTTAAGTTAGTTTTAGATGGTTTTGTTTGGAACGTTGGTCTGTCTCATGATCCGTACTTCGAGCCTATTCTTATGTAATGACTTCCCATGTTTATAAGGGAGTCTAGGGTTAATTGTTAGCATTAATCTTTTGTGAGTTAAACCTTAGAGAGGCTAGGGTTTGAAGAGACTCCATTAAAGCTTGAGAAGCTTGAGAGATCATTGTAATCTATTTGATATCATAGTGAATTGTTCGTGGGGAGTAGTTTTTCATTTGCAAGGGTTTTCCACTTCCCTCCTCTGGGAAAATTCTTAGTGTTCTTGTTGATTTACTTCTTGTATTGGCGATTTCCGTGTTCGTTCTTCGAAGGGAAAAGAGAGTAGTTACCTCAATTCTCAACAAACATGTCATTTCAAAATTGAATGTCAAGATTTCAAAAATCTACCATATACTGGTAAAAGACAAATTCTTTCTTGTGGCTCTGCCTCTAGAGCCAATCAAAGGCAAAACTCTACTGTAAGCATCACAAGGTAACGCATCATGAAACTGATTGGTGTTATACGCTATGTAGAGATTACTGGAGTACATCTTTTAAGACAGAAGAATGCACAAATATATTATTTATTTGGAAGGATATAAAAATTGAAGTTATAATAGGCAGGCTGAAGTCGTTCAAGTCAAAGAATAGTTAGAGGGAAAACGCTTGTATCACCTTTATCTTAACCACATGATCAAAATTTATCAGATTCATAATTCGACAAGATTCAAGAGGCGAAGATTGATAGAAGCCACGACCTCACGGTTTGGGAGAAAGAAGTTAAGCTCCTACCCAAATCAAGCCTACGATGAACTGGAATTTTATTCGAAGATTGCGACATAGGTCACATTAAGTTCCCACACCATGGCGCACAGGTCATTATGCTTAAAATGAAAAACTTTTTCATGCATACCATGATAATAGATACGGGCAGCGGCATCAAAATCCTATTCCAGAGCACAATCGAGAAAATGGGATTTTCAGAGCAAGTGGAGCCAAGCAATATCGATATCTGCAGATTCAATGGATCTAAAGAAAAAAAAGTATGAAAAATTGTCCTACCAATAACAGCCAGACCGACAACCTTCGACGTAACATTCTTCACGATCATGCAAAATCTTAATTTTTAGGAATTATGAGGCGTTGTTGGTTACACAACATGGAAGCGATCCCATCCACATACCATTAGGCACTTCATTTCAAGTACTATGAAGGCATTTTTAAGATCAAAGGGAGTCAAAAGCTCACTCGAGCTTGCGAAAACATAATATCTGCCATACTTGACACATCTAACAAATTTTCTTCATAGCAATTACAGAAAGCTGGTCACGCCAAGGATCAACCTTCCACAGCTGAACCTACATACTATATTAAGATTGATGGACATAGCAAGGGAACATATATTAGTACCAAGCTTGTCCAATAGGAGAAAGAAGCTCTAATGCAATTCTTACAATTAAGCATATATTGGTTCAATTTCTAACAGCAAGCTCAATTTGAACTTCTCAACTAAAGATACATGTATCTTCAGTTGAGAGGGGGCGATTGTAAAGACCTGATCCGCAAACTAGTAAAATACTAGACTCATGCAAAATATGCATATCATGCACCCTGTCAACATTAAGACCTAAACCATGAACTAAGAAGGAACTTGGCTCGAGCACTCCAAATAGAGCAGAATGAGTCAAGGACACCTGTCCCCTACGAACTAACAGGTACATGAAAAGCCTCCACTCTCCCCTATTCCAGGAGAACGTGCTGACACACATAAATGAATTAAGAATGAGATCTATAAAAGGAATAATAGAAAGAGGAGAAGAGTGTAGGGACCTATCCCTCAACCTAGTCTAAACTTGAACTATCTCAATATTAGACTCACGTATTACACACGTAATATGAATAGTCACCATTGCCACCTAGACCATGAACTGATAAAGATTGTGGATAAAGCACTGCAGCAAAATATGAACATGTCAAAGACACATGTCTCCCACGAACTAAACAGTTATACATTCAACTACCATTTATCTCATTATTTGAAGAACGTGCTTCTACACGATAACGAGTTGCGGGTAAGGTCTATATAAAGAAAAAGTTCCAGAGGAGAGGAGGACCAGAAAAATTAGATTTTCTTGACTCTAACACATGAATTTCTTGATTCTGAGAACACCACAAAACTTCTTATTTCAAGATCAAGAATTTTAAGTTCAAAGAGATTACTTGAAATAAGATATCAGCCTCAAGCAATAAAAATCACAGTCACTAAATGCTCAACTCGAGGTCATGATTTTTTACCTATTCAAAGGTTTTACATGATAAATCACCTATGTCGTTTCTTGCATTATATTAATTTTTGTCACAGGTACATTTGGTGTAAGATCTAATTTTGAGCTACAGAATTAGGCCATTACATTTAGCATCGTCAGTAGGAAAGAAGACATTTCCATGATATCCTAAGGCATACATTCACTTTACTATCTATTTCCAATTATGGTCACTTCTAAATGATCGACAATAGGAGTTCAGCTCGATCTTTCAGTTGAACCAGAACAGCTTACTAAACTGCGGGTGAATCTCTGTGCTGAAATAGAGAAGCGTAATGAGCTCGAGCATCAATTAACTCTTGACCGAGAGCTCCGCGACAAAGAGCTCGAAAATGAGCGACAAGCTCGTTTGATAACATTTAAGCGACATGAAGAATAGATGACAACCATACAGATTGTATTACAAGTTTTGAAGGATACTTAACAGGCTCCCCATACCAGAGATCGTGATCAAGTTCCGGCGAACTCCCGAGTTTTTGCACGAGAAAGAATAGGACCTCGATGGGCAACTAGTAAAGACGTTTCTAAAAATCTCTAACACGAACTTTAACCTTCCATTTATTTGGGTGGCAAAGTTCAGTCTGATATCAGCAGAGTTCTCCATCCTTCCAAGCATCAAGAGGAAGAACAATGACCTCAACCTCAAATTTTAGTACTTGATTGCTTGAGTGAAGGCACCAGTACTCATAATCCTCGACCAGTTCGCCAAGTCACTTATGCAACACGTCATTACATCACACAAGAGCACATGGATCAATGTATTAAGGAGTTGATTGAAGCTCAAGCTCTAGGCAGTAAGGACAATTTCACCAAGTTGCAAGGTAGTATGATTGCCAAAAAGTTATTTGATATGGAAGTACCGAAAGGTTTCCATACTCTGAAGAAACGTAAATACAAGGGCACCGATCCAAAGGAGCACATTCAGCAATTTTGCGATTCGCTGGGATTATACTAAAATCTCAACCACATTCTATGCCGTCTGTTCCCAACAAGTCTACAGGGGGAACCGCTCCAGTGGTTCCACTCTCTGCCTGAAGATTCCATTCACACATTTGATCAACTACAGAAGCATTTTATCAAGACGTATGCTCACAATAAAGATAATGATGAGAATTTATATTCTCTTATAAGTCTCAAACAATCACTAGGAGAGAAGCTCGAGGTCTTTACAAAGAAGTTTCTGGAGCTCGCAAGAAAAGTTGATAACCGGGATCATAAAATAGCTGTTACTGCTTTTACCAATGCGCTCCAATTCGATTCTAAAGCCAAAGAGCATCTCTTCTTAAACAAAACCGCGACCTAGGAGGATATCATCACCAAAGTCAATGGGTATATTGACCTGGAAAGGATGATGACCAAAAGGCATAAATCTACTAAATCCATCCAAGCCACTAAAGGTCCAAATATAGAAGACAACAGTAAACGGAAGGAGGACCAAGGTGATTAAAATCATTCCAAGGCAAACACTAGTAAACCTCATAAAGGAAATTTATTACCCAAGTCGATCCTCTCCAAGATGAATGTCCGAATCTCTGTAATTTTTCCAATTCTAGCAAAGGACAAGTTTTACTGTCTATCTCAACCATTGGAACCGATTAGAGGCAGGCTGTACTGCATGCATCACAAGGTAAATTATCATGACACTGACAACTGCTATGTTTTACAGAAGTCGCAGGAATATGTTTTTAAAGATGGGAGAATGTACGAATACATTGCTGATCAGGAATCATATAAGAATAGAAGCTACAAGACACAGATCGAAGTAGTCTAGGTTGAAGATTAAGCTGAGGAGAAACACATGTGCCATATGTACCACAACAACATGATTGAGATTCATAAAATTAACAACTCTTGCCAATTCAAGCAACAGAGATTGTCAGAGTGCTGCAATCTCACACCTCAAGATAAAGATGCCAAACTTCTTCCTGAGTCAAACAATCGCCAGCTTAGGATTTCATTCGAGGATTGAGAAACCAGTCACGTCAAGTTTCCACATCATGATGCATTTGTAATCATGCTCAAGATGGAAAAGTTTTTCGTGCATACAATAATGATCGCTACTGGTAGCGGTATTGAGATTCTTTTTTAAAGCACGATCAATCAGATGAGATTGGCCGATTAAGTTATTCCAAGCGACATCGATATCAGTAGATTCAATGGTTCCAAGGAAGGATGAGTGGGCAAAATCATCTTACCTATCACCGCCAGACCAGCCACAATCGACATCGCATTCTACATTATTAATGTCAAATCTCATTATCTCGGTATTATGGGACGCTGCTGGATCCACAACATGGAAGCAATTGCTTTCCACTTATCATCAAGCACTTTGCTTCAAACGCAATGATGGCATCTACAAAATCAAAGGCAGTCAAAAACTTTCTAGTGCTTGTAAGAATACCATCTCTGCCATTCTAGATACATCAAACAGATACGCTGCATAACAATTATAGAAAGCTGGTCACATCGATGATCAACCTTCAGCAAAAGAACATATAGAGTAGATACACATTGATAGGCCTATAAGAGGCACTTATATTGGTACCAAGCTAGTCCAATACGATAAGGAAGCCCTCGTTCATTTCTTATGAATGAATCGAGGCATCTTCACTTGAACTTTCGATGAAATGCCTGGGGTCAATCCATCTAAGACATGTCACAGATTGAACATCAACAACAACGCCACGACGGTCAAACAAAAATAATGACGACTCTTACTTCATCTTTGTGATGAAATCAACATTGAGATCAATAAATTGATCAAAGTGGGATTCATTCGAGAAGCCAAGTATCCAGATTTGATCTCCAACATTGTCGCAGTTCCAAAGAAAAATGGGAAGGTCCGAGTTTGTGTAGATTTCAGTGATCTAAAAAAACACACTCCAAATGACAGTTTCCATCTTCCAATCATTCATCAAATTCTTGATTTTACGGTAGGTCACGAGCTCTTATCTATGATGGATTCTACTTCAGGATACAATCAGATACCTCTCTTGGAAGAATATCATGAAAAGACTACTTTCATCACTGAAAGGGAACTATACTGTTACAAAGTCATGCCCTTTAGACTAAAGAACGCAGACACAATTTATCAACGGTTAATGACAACAATGTTTAAAACACACCTGGGGAAAATCGCTGAAGTTTGCATCGATGATCTCCTGTCCAAAGTTTATTGTCAAAGGATCATATCACAGATCTCTCTATAATATTCAACATTTTATATTCTTACAAGATGCGATTCAATCCAGAAAAATGTCTATTCAGAGTACATTTAGGCAAGTTCCTCGGCCATCTCATCAACAAAAAGAGGTTTGAGACCGACCCATATCAAATTTGGGCTCTCCTCAACATGCCATCTCCAAGAAAAATGAAGAGCGTATAAAAACTTGCAGACAAGATTGCTGCTACTAAACGAGGAAAAGTTTAACCCAACGAAGAGATCCAGTGGACATCAGAGTGCGAGGTTGCTCTTTAGGAACTCAAAACCTATCTGGGGAAATCTCCCATTATGAGTACCCCAGTAGATAATGAAGAACTGATCATCTACCACACAGTTACATATACTTCTATCAGCTCGGTTCTCATTCGGCTTGAGGGAAAGGTTGAAAAGCCAGTTTATTTCATCAACAAAACCCTCACTCCAGCAGAAATGAGGTATTCTAAAATTAAGCGACTCCTTTTACTCTTGTTTATACTTTACAGAAGCTTAAACACTACTTTCAAGCTCATTCAGTCAAAGTCATGACGAACTACCTACTCTGGGAAGTTTTGTCTAAAAAAAGAAAAGTCACGAAAAGTGTAGCAATGGTCAGTTAGTTTGGGAGAACATGATATGAAGTTTGAGCAACACCATTCAAAAAATGGTTAGGCCGTGACCGATTTACTCGCGGATTTTCCTGTGGAAGATGCCGATTGGGAGGAGCACGATTCTGACCTTTTAAAAGAAATTACAGAGGCTCCATCTGCCAAACCTTTTGATGAACGGGCTGAATAGATTACAAGGAAAGGGTGAAGATTTCTTCCAACGACAGAATCGAGAAATCAATCTGCTTGGATTTTGAAGCCTCCAACAATGTCATAGAATACAAAGCTCTGATTTATTGACTTGACTTAACACTCGAGTTTGGTGTCCCTGAGGTCCCAGTCTATACAGATTCTTTACTCATCGTCCACCATTTCTCAGAATAGTACAAGAAAAATAGAAAGATGATGGAGTATGCATCCCTCATTGCTGATAGGATGAGCAGATTTGCGAAAGTAACTTTCAACTATCTCCCTCGAGGTGAGAACAAATATGCCGATTCCTTGGCTTATTTAGCCGGGGTCTTGGATACAGAAGCAAGATATCTACAGATCAAAGTAATATCCACCCCCAATATTGATCTCCATTCTGTATGCACGATCAACACTGGGGGTGATGAAGAGGAAAACGACGATTGGCGAAAGCCCTTTATTACCTACCTCGGCCTGAAAAATAAATGTGACAGGCCCCTTATGACAGATCCAAAAGAGTGCTGACAGTTGATCAAAAACTCGAAGCGTTACACAGTTCAGAACGGTCATCTATATTACCCCTCAGTCACATGGCCTTATCTTAAGTGTCTCTTAAAGAAGAAAGCAGATGGACTATTCCAAGAATTACATGAAGGAACTTGTGGCTCCCATACCGCAGGTCGATCACTTGCTAGCTGAGCAATCACACAAGGAGTATTCTGGCCAGGAATGCACAAGCAAGTGGAAGAGTACTCACGCAAATATGATATATGTCAATGACATGGACACATGATCCGCTCCTCTACCCTCGGACTACATGTAAACAAGGTATTCTGGCCATTCAAGCGATGGGTGCTCGATCTTGTCAGAGAATTTCCTAATACTCTAGGTAACAGATGTTTTTTATACGTAATAACTAATTATTTTACGAAATAGGTGGAAGTAGTTCTTCTTTGTCGAACTAGAGAAGAATAGGTCATCTCTTTTATCTGGGAACATATTATCACACGGTTCGGATGCCCTGACCTGATTCAGATCGACAACAGACTATAATTCGTTAGAAAAAGGTCATAGCCTTCCTCAACAAACATAACATCATCCATTCACCATCCAATCCATACTACCCACATGGTAATGGACAAACTAAAATCACCAACAAAAACCATAGTGGATGGGCCCAAGAAAAGGCTTCAATCATAAAAGGAGGGAAACTGGATGCGGGAGCTCCCTCACGTCTTATGGGCATGCCGTACTACTCAGCGATAATAAACCGGCTATTCCCCCTTCCTCCTAGCTTATGGCATAAAGGCCATCATTCCAACAGAGTACCACCACCCTGTCAGAGATCACTTACTTACAGACAAAGAAAATAAGTTCGAGTTGGCTTGTAATATAGACTGGATTGATGAAGCTAGGGAATACGCTATTGCCAACCTAGGTCGATATCACCATATGCTAGCCAGCTCGTACAACAGAAGAGTTTGAAGCTGTGAATTCTAAATCGACGATCTCATCCTCAGAGAAATCTTACAACATAGAAAAGAAGCGCATACTGGGAAACTTACAGAAAATTGGGAAGGTCCATTTCTCATTGTTGGTCAAACTGGTCTGGGATCATACTATCTCATGACGGAGCAAGGAGTTTAAATCCCAAATCTATGGAATACTAGGTGATTGAAATAATATTATTGTTAAAGATTATACTATTCTCATTCTTTACATTCTAAAAGCTAGATTTCAATCTCCATACAGTGTAAATTCTATTCTTCTCAATGAAAACTTCCAAGTTTTTTCCCACATTAATCTTTACTTACGTAGACTCTGCTAAATCTCAAAGATTGAAGCAAAGGTAATACTAGCTTTCAGTCGACCCTCTGTACAAAATTGAAGAAAATGTAGTACTAGCTTTCGATCGACCATCTATACATAGATTAAAGCAGAGGTAATACTAGCTTTCAATCGACCATCTATACACAGATTTAAGCAAAGGTAATACTAACTTTCAATTGCCCATCTATACATATATCTGCGATTAAAACAAAGGTAATACTAGTTTTTAATCAAAGATATCCATCAAACATAAGATAAAGTAAAGGTAAAACTAGCTTTCATCTTTCTATATGTCCACAACTATAGCTTACTCCTACAGGTTACTTTTAAAGGTTCTTCTCTGCTTATGGGTGGTCAGCTACGCCTTCCCCTACACAGAATGATGCTCTGCCATAAATTCTAGAACTCGAGCAGTTACAATAATCCTGCCTTGCTATATCAATTCATTAGGTCGGGAACCTAACTCCATTTTTATAGCGTTCAGACAATTTCCTTAATCTATATCAGCATTACAAATACATCTACAGAATGACACACAGTCATCCAAGGTATCCCTCTCAAGCTCCAACCTTTCTACTTCCTCCACAAAATAGGTAATAACAGCCATTAGCTCCTGTGAGCGTGCTATTTCTTGAATAGTCACATTTTGATCGAGCATAACTACCTCGGAAAAATGCTTTTGTAATATCTAGTGACGCTCTTTCAAGTCTTTGTGTATTTTGTCTTTCCAAGCTGTGCATTGCTCTACGCGTGTCATCACCTCATTATGCCACGCTATCTGTTCCGCTGCTTTTCCTAGCTCAACTTAATTCATCATCCTCAACTCTACCCATTGAGCACGAAGTTCAATCAACTCTCAATCATTTGTATTACTTCCCCCAACAGAATCCTTCTTCAGTAGCTCATCTTTCCTCTTAATTACTCCCTCTGACTCTTGCTCTTTGTGAAGAACAACCTGTAGCTTATCCTTACTCTCTTGAAAACGTTTGTTTCCTCTCCTAACGTGAGTTTAAATGCAATCTACATCCACCTCCAACTCTTTAATTCGAGCTAAAGAGATAATCATGTCACCCTTAGCAGTCGAGACCCCAGTATTATCTTTTTTCTTCTTTGACCACTCTCCAGTCTTGACTTTCTTAACACAATCTACCTTCAATTTGGCCACCTCTCATTCAGTTCATCACATAATTTTTGAACCATCCGGAAGTCAATATCTTTAGCAGGCAATGCCTTACTCAATTGCTCAACTGTACTTTTAGAATGGGTCAGGTCAGCTCAAACTTTCTCAAGCTCGTTGCCTTTCCTAGTCATTTCACTATTTAATTGCTCAAGCGCACTCTTAAAACTTGCCAGGTCAGCTCGAGCCTTCTCAAGCTCGTTCACTTTCCTGATTATTTGACCCTTTGAGCTAGCCACAAAATCCCTTAACTCTTTCTCTGTCACTTCTAAAGACTTGATACAGTATTGAGCAACATCCGCTTCTTTTCCTTTTATCATCAACAAATCTACTATACTTTTTAGCTTTGCCATTTCAGTCTGTGTCTCTCCGAGCTCCTGTTATACTTTTTCTATCTGATCATCTTTCGCTTCGACCTTTCGGGTCAGGTCGTCAACAGTTTTTGTCGCCATAGCAAACTGGATCTGTACTTTAACATATCGATCCTCCCTATCATCAAATACCTCTTTAATCTTATCAAATTCTGCCATAAACTCATGATTATATTGGAGCGTCTGTTTCTCGCTTAGGCAAACAACCTCTAATTCGACCTACATCACAGATATAATACATCAGGCTCGAATCAACAGTACTCTACATATACAATCAAAACATATTACAAATGAATTTACCGATTTCTAACAGATTTCTGTTCTTAACATGCCAACAAGCTGAGATTACACTTTGACCTCAAGTTAAAAAGTTATCTCACCATAATGGCTCTAACATCTACATCCTTTACAAGGTACACAATTTATATGTTAAATTTGCTAACACTTCGAAATAGTTTGAACATAATGACTATCGTTCCTAATTCTCTAGCACATTTACGATCTATATTTTTTTTTTGATTTTTACTCTGTAGCTCTAAAGTAACACAACATACAAGTAAAAAATTTCTTATTCTTTTCTAACCTGTAGCTCCGCTTGTGAAGTCAGCAGGGATGCTAAGGCATTTTTCTCCTTAGCGAGCTCTTTATCTAATTCTTCAATTCTGAGATTCATATCCTTAAGTTTCTATAAATTAATATTTACAAACATCTCTTAGCCTATCCAAAATTTATCCTTTAAAGCAATGTTCCATACAGTTGCAGTTTTCACCCCACACAAAAAATACATAAACAAATTTACTCTTCCTTCTTATTTTCTCCCCTACGATTCTCTAGATTTGTTCTTGCAAAAATAGAGTCCAACCCTATTACCACACCTCCGTCAACTGAGACCTCCTCCACCTCGTCCTCTTCGATATAAGTGCCTGCCATAATGGCTTTGAGGTCCACAAATGTATACCCCACTGCGATGAGTTTGTGCCCAAGTCTATCCCGAATAGTGGCAACTTCATCTACTTTCTTCTGTACCTCGTCAATGAGCTCGCGTATCAACACCTTATGTGAGGCCTTCACAGAAACCAAGTGCTTCCTCTCTAGAGCCAAATCGAACTCAAGTCGAGCCACCTTATTCTTGAGCTCGGCTTTCCTACTCTCGAGCTCAGCTCTGCCTTCCTCAGGTCTGAGGCAGATTCCTTTTAACATTCGAGCAACCTACAATAGAATAACATATTTTTATCTTAAAAACAACTACTAGTTCAGATACCACCAAGACATCAACTTACCATCTTGCTCAACTTCGACTGTGTGGAGGTAGTCAGATCCTCCGTACCTCTTCGAGCTGCCAGCCTCAACCAGTTCTCCATAGCCCACTGCTTATCTTCCTCAGTAGCTCGGCTCTCCACAACCTTTACCCCTATCACAGTAGCAGAAGGATCAACCCTCATCCTTTTCGCATTCCCCTCGGCCGTACCACTCATCATGGTACCGAAGGCCGAACTACCCTTCACAGTTTTCTTCTTTGGGTACTTTAGAGCTAACTTGCTCAAAGTTGTCCCAATAGAAATATCCTCCAGCAACATTTCTGAAGCCCTCGGAAATACCGGATGCTCCTCCCCATCTGCTCCTCTTTTCTTGCTCGTTCCCACCCCTGTCATTTGTCTCTTGGCCTGAGACTTCTACACTTTCTCTGATATACTATTAGCTCTTTTGTTTATGTTGAGCTCTTTCAGAACTATCTCGAGCTCAACACCTTCTCGAGCTATAGTATCCAACAACGATTCTTTTCTTGTCACCTTCGATCGAGGACCTACAACACAACATAAAAAAATTATTAAACCACAGAACAAATCTTCAACTATAATAGTTCGATTTTATATTACTAACTTTTCTTCAAAGTTTCATATACAAGTTCCATGGGTTTCACGTCCATTCTCTAAAGACAATTACCTTTCACCATATCACATATCGTTCCGAACTCGACCTGTTCAATTTAGATCGAAGAAAAGAGGTTGAGACAAACTAGAACAGAAATACGCGCCTCCAGTTGTAGCATAATATTTCATAGCATAGTACTGTAAAATGTCCTCAGGAGTTATTCTCCTCTTCACCTCATTCTCTTCCTACAATTTATTCGAAGTCTCACAAACATTAATCACCTCCCACATATTTCTATTCAATTAGGCAGGACAAACTTCTATGGTATTCAGTATACCTTTTGCAAGGTTGCTAAGAGTCAATCTTAGCCCATATTCTAACTGGGACAGATGGAACAAAAACCCCCTCATCCAGGTCATTTTGGACATTCCCATCAAAATACTCTAAAGATATCAATTCCTCCACCTTCCTCCTCGTTTTCTCCTGTGTTAAGTCATGTAACAAAAATAAATACTCTTCCTCACTTTTTACAGTGCATCCCCTAAATGACCTCTTAGCGTATTCTACAATATTACCCCATTTTCCACCTATACTAGCTTTGGATTTATAGAATTCTTTGAATATATCAAATTTTGAAGGATAAGAGCACAAATGACCAGGGAAATCTAGAAATTGTACTTCTTCCTCCCCCTTAGAATCTATATCTACGGTTTCTGCATTTTCAGACTCAACCATATGACCAGAGGCCAACTTTTTCGTGTCAGGTGTAACCTCCATTATAGATGTAGGCTTAAAGGATGAGGTTTATTTCTATACAGATACTTCTCACGCCCCAACCAATATACATGTCCAGGTATTTTTTTCAATTTCCTCAATCATTATCTTTTGTCTATACCATCCATGCATGCATATACAATACATCTATTATACATATGTATGCATATATCTTTTTACATACAAATCAAACAGTCTTTTCAAACATTTACTATAAATAACATAATTTTCAAAATTTTGAAAACCTACGCATATTTTTAAACTTCACATACACTAAATCAAAAACTCAATCATTAACCTTCAACGTCTGAGTATGAATCAGAGGTGGTATCCAATACTTTTTTCACCACGGCACTGTGCAACCAACGTTTGGATTCTACTTCCACAGACTTCTCTCCCCTTATGTGATGTTCACCTTCGTCCATTCTCTCACGAGAATTTTTGCAAGTTTTTCTCTTTTCTCTCCCAATGATCTGACATTTTTCAGAGTTTGATAAATGCTTGAATGAAGAAGACAAACTATTATTTATACTTTTTCTCTCTAATTACTGACAGTTATTGGGCCTTGCACGAGCCGCCTTCGATTTTGGAATTGAGGCGTCCCTTCTACAATTAATGTAAGACGTTTCATACCTTTTTGGTAAAACGCCTTCCCATTATTACTCCAAGTTCTATATTTTAATATTTTCTCCTCTCTCCTTACCAAATCTCTTTTAGACTTTCCCCACTCATGATGACCCAATATGCACACGCTATCAAACTTTTGCATACTTACACAAAAGACAAATATCAAAGCTGATCTGCTTTTTCCATTCATACTTCTGCTACTTATAGAAATACTGACATCGTTTTCAATACTATCATATTTCAAAATTAATTTTTTTTATTTACAACAGTTCCCAACAACATTTACAACAAAACAAAAACATATTCCAGAGAAACATTCTACATACAGTCCTTTACAGTTATTCAACTTAATTCAGTTCCTTCTCTCAAATATAATTATACATAAAATATCCCAGATGCCCTGGAGAGCCACACCTAATCAGTTCGCCTCTGACAATCCTCAATCTTCCTCATTTACCTCTTCTACAACAATTTGCTTAACAGTAACTTTTCGAGCTTCAGGCTCCAAAATCACTTTACGGAATATTTATGAGTAAAAATGACGCTCAATCTTAAGTTCCCTCACCCTCGAATATAAGCCTTTGAACTAGATTTTAGATTCAGGCAAGTCAATATCATAATCTAGCAGCCCAAAAACCATCTCTCGCATTTTTGCAACTTTTATCGCTAGTCGTCCCTATGCAGTATGACGAGCTCTTTCAGACCGAGTCCTCACCATATTTTTTTCCCTCCTTTATACATCGCCTTTCTAACATATTTATATACCTCTTCGAGATAACTTTGAATCTTCCACATTCCGCATATAATATAATATGTTTTTCTATGACTCGAAACCCTAAGATCATACAAAAGAGTTATTTGAACTTATCTTTCCAAATCAACCTCATTATATTTATCTACCCTCATCTCGAACTAACATATTCACCACCTCCCCCCCCCCCAATAAAAAAAATTCCAACATACCTCTTTAGCTCGATATTTATGTTCTTGCAATTCTATTCCCTGAGGGTTTTTCTCCTAGCACAAATCTCAAAATCTAATTAGTTCGATGCACATTTTCAAATATATCAATATTTACACCTTCACGTATATTTTCAGCAGTTCGTCTAATCAAATTCTATTTTTTAGTTCACCTTCTCAAAATTACATTTTTACACTCCAACATAAATATATTTCTTTCAGCTCGATTTAAACAAGAAAGAGCTAATTAGATATATCAACACAATTTTTACAAAGTATCTTTTTCATTAGTTTGAAAGTTGCTTACAGAATACTTTACAGATAACAAGTCTTTCAGACATTTCTACAGATCGATCTACAGGTTACATTATATTTCAGTTTTCAATCATAATTTAATTCCAAAACTCTTCTGCAAGAAAGGTCTAGGAACTGGAAATTACTGATCTTGATCCCTCATTTACACCATTTACTTCCACAAGAAACTGATGAAGTAGAGGTATCAGTGCCTGAACCAACCCTCAGTATGAGGACCTTCATCACGACAAGAGAAGATGATTATGCAGAAGAAAGACTTCAAATCTCCTTTTCCCTTCTCCACCACCATCGTCTCTTCCTCCATAACTCCCACCAACTGAGAGTTGGTAGAGATTAAAGTAGGTTCTACCTTAGAACCCAGTCCCTCGTAGGATACCGGCAGTAATGCCTTGCATGTACGTCGACCTCCATATCTGTGTTCTCAACCTCGTCCTCTGCCAAAATGCAAAGGCACCTCCGATGCTGCTCCCCAAACAAAAACACATAATAAAATATCTACATATGGTAAAAATCATCTTCAGCTTTAGCCGCTTCTTCTTCCGACATCCCATGATAAGTCGGGGGTACGGGAATGAGTGTGGGATTCTTCAGCACTTGATTACCAAAGTAACGCAACTTTAACCTCCAAAATTTTGTAGCCTCTCGCTCTTTATATACCATACGCCTAGTCTTAATTCCATTGTCAACACAGAGTACAACAGAAGACATTACAGGAACATGATGTTTCATAGAGATGACGATCACTACAGTACATGTACTATTTATATCAAACTCACATTCAATGCGCATGTACTTTTCCAAAGCAGTTATCATTCAAAGTAAAACCAATCTGGGAACCCCAAGCGTGAAGTACATCAATCATTTCCATCATCATAAATGCCAAATACAGTCTTCCATAAAAAAATACTGAGTACCCACAGTCAAATTTCCTATCAATATATCAAGTCTTTTCAACTTCTAATAATAACAGTCAATAGGTTCTTTCTCAACCAAAGCTACCCGTGCCTTCAGTTGCGAGGGGGCGATTGTAGGGACCTATCCATCGACCTATTCTAAACTCGAACTATCTCAATATCAGACTCACGCATTACACACGTGACATAAACAATCAACATTGCCACCTAGACCACAAATTGATAAAAAAACGTGGATGAAGCACTACAACAAAATATGAACAAGTCAAAGATACATGTCTCCCATGAACTAAATAGTTACACATTCAACTACCACTTACCTCATTATTCAGAGAACGTGCTTCTACACGATAACGAGCTGCGGGTAAAGTCTATATAAAGAAAAAGTTTCAGAGGAGACGATGACCAGAAAAACTAAATTTTCTAGACTCTAACACAGGAATTTCTAGATTTTGAAAACACCACAAAACTTTTTATTTTAAGATCAAACATTTCTAGTTCAAAGAGATTACTTGTAATAAGATATCAACCTCAAACAATAAAAGTCACAGTTACTAAACCCTCAACTCGAGGTCGTGGTTTTTCACCTATTCAAATATTTTTTTACGCTAAATCACCTGTGTCATTTGTTGCATTACATTAATATTTTTCACAGGTACATTTGGTGTAAGATCTAATTTCGAGCTATGGAATTAGGCCATTACAAATGTGACCAAGTTTTTCTGGCTAAAAAGATCTCAAATTGTATTCAATATTTATTAGACTTGACCAATAAAATTATTCTTACCAAATACTGGAACTGAGGTCATGGTTTTCACCTATTAAGAGGTTTCCATGCTAAAACCTGCGACATTTCACATACCATAACATGGTTTGTGCATTATATTTGTGTCACCGGTATATTCGGTGTAAGAGGCTATTCGAGCTACGAATTTAAGTCCTTACAATAAATACATATCATAACATGAAACTAAAGAAGAAGAAAGATTAACAAATCCTAAATTTCACGGAGCTTCTCAGATTAATGAATAATATTAAAGGGTAGCCACCAAATTAAGTGCTAAATCAACCCAAACTGTAAGATTTAGTAGAGAGAGACTTTCGGGATGGTGTTAAGAGATGCCCTATATTGGAGGGAAAGGTACAGGTAAAGAGACGTAACTCATGAGTTATGACTAGTGATAACACAGAAGTGACTCATGCTAAGTGTCACATTTCTACTGGTTCCTCAGCTCTCCACCGATTTTCGTCCTCAGCAAATCCGGGCTCTTCAAACATGTTTGGAGTGTGTTGAATTTTTTTATTTTATAACCTTATATATCTATATATAAGTAGGGGTACCCTATAAGTAGTTCTAGTTGAATGAAATGCAAACCATGTGGTATCGGGTTCAGATATAAAGAACATCTTTGAGAGTTGAAAAGAGCAACACATTTGAGGTCTTCTTCCCTATTATTAGTCTCTTCCCACCATAATTGATAGCACTAGAGATGGGTAGAAGACCTTGTTGCTCTAAAGAAGGTATGAACAGAGGAACTTGGACTGCTCTTGAAGATACAACTCTCAAAGAGTACATCCAAATCCATGGTGAAGGGGGTTGGAGAAATCTCCCCATTGAAGCAGGTCAATATTACATACATGCAATTATCAAAGAGTACATCCAAATCAATGTTCTGTTTTTAGTTACTTAAATGCTTATTTTTTTATTCTTACAAGAATATGGGGGTGGGGTGGTGGGGATCATCGTATCATTTGATAGAAAAGACAATTTTGAGATTCTTTTTAAAATATTGCGAAAGGTGCCTAAATTTGGGTTTGATTTTGGTGATGCAGGTCTCAAACGTTGCGGGAAAAGCTGTCGACTTCGATGGTTAAACTATTTACGACCTGATATCAAGAGAGGAAACTTCTCTGAAGAAGAGGAAGACCTAATTATCAGACTTCATAAGCTTTTAGGAAATAGGTATTCTTCTACCTGTCTTTATATAATATATATTTTGTAGGCTTACACGATTATTGTTGTTTTTTTCGCTTACAGATGGTCACTTATAGCCGGCCGTCTTCCTGGGCGAACAGACAATGAAATCAAGAACTATTGGAACACCAATTTATCGAAAAAGGTTCAAAGTCACTCAACTTCAAAACGGACTCACAAACACTCAACTCTATCCAAGGAAAAGAGGATTCTGATCAACCCAACTCCACCAGCACGACTGCCACCACCAGTACCGACGACTGAGTCTCGTGTTGTACGAACCAAAGCCACAAGGTGCACTAAAGTTTTTTTCACTCCAGAAGTGCCCGCCGCAGTTAACGAGTTTGTAAAGGAGAAAGCACTAGAATCTGATGGGTTGTTATCAGATTTCATGGCTGATCTTGATGTGGGGGGACTTTGTGTATCTGAATTCCTACATTCGGACTTCTCAGATCTGTGTAGATTCGACGATAATAACGCAATTCGTTTAGACGGCAATATCAATAATAACAATGACTTGTCCCCACCAATTTCATCCGTTAATTCACTCTTGTTCCATTGTGAAAATATTGAACAATATTGGACCGGAGTTAACTGTATTCAACGTGATGCCGAAGAAGATTGGTGAGGAGAGTAGGTTTCAAGAATAAGTTATTTATCCCACTCATGCATATGTACGTGTATGGTTTTAATAAGGCTCATTTCATGTATACGTACTGCCACCATTTATTATAAGGCTCATTTCATTTCATGTATACATACTGCCACCATTTATTATAAGGCTCATTTCATTTCATGTATACATACTGCCACCATTTTCTCGGAGATATTATTATACGAGGTACTGTTAGAAAATAGATCTACAGTTCCGAATTGTCAATATCGTTACAACTATTATAACTCCAAATATACATCGTATTTTGTTTCCATTCTTTCATCTATGAAGGAAAACAACAGGGTCGTTTACTGGTCCCTTCCCACTGTAGTTGTATGATGCAATCTGGCACGAATTTAAACAGCTTTTGGACCTTATAAATTCTATCAACGTTTTATTTATTTATTTTGAAAATTGAGTCACAAAAGACAAACTTGAACCCCAAAACTAGAGCAGGACCAGCAGGTAGTTCTATATTTGCCTGAACAAATTCGAACTTGAACTAGTTTAGAAAAATATACTGTTTGGAAACAAGAGTATACACATTCTTATTTTAGATTAGTTGTGGTTTGGATGGGTTTTTACTGGCCTCATCTTCTCCACATATGTGGCAATTCGTGAATTTTAAAGCAAAACCAAATCCCCAATGGAAATCATCATTGAGTTTTCTTTGTTACTCTCATGAACACACAAAATCAACCATATTGCGGGTGGCATTTCATCACTGAAAAACAAGAGGTGAAGAATAGACTTTGTGCACCATAAAAGTAATAGCCATTTTGTAGGGATTTCTCCCTCGAACTGGGATAATATCTAGGATAATATCTAATTGATCCAATACCAGACTCACGCAACATACACTGTCAACAATAACACATGGACCACGAACTGAAGAAGAATGTGGCTAGAGCACTCCAAATGAAACAAAACAAGTCAAGGATATCTGCCTCCCACGAACTAGCAGTTACATAAATAACCTCCACTCTTACCCCAATTCAGGAGAACGTGCTGATATATGTTAACGAACTGAGAGTGAGGTCTATAAAAAAGATGAGTTCCAAAGGAGAAAAGACCAAGTTTTTCTAGCTAGCAAAATCATCAATTGGTTACTAAAATTCTCAAGCCGAGGTCGTGGTTTTTACCTATTCAGAGGTTTCCACGCTAAAACTCGTGTCAATTTATATTATCTATTCTATTAATTTGTTGTCACAAGTACATTTGGTGTAAGAGCCTTCTGAGCTATTAGGAAATTAGGCCCTTACATTTGGCACCGTTTATAGGAAAGAAGACATTTTTACAAAATTCTAAGGCAGACAGTTACTCAACGATCAAATTTTAATCATAGTGACTTCTAAGCGACCGGCCACAGGTGTTCAGCATAAATTCTCCATAGAACCTAATCAGCTAACAGAATTAAGGGCGAACCTTAACCCCGAAATAAAGAAGTGGAATGAGCTCGAGCATCAGTTGGTACATGATCGAGAGCTTCGCGAATAGGAACTCGAAGATGAATGTAGAGTTCAGCAAATATAGTTCAACGACATGAAGAAAAGATGACCACGTTGCCAACTCGCTTGAAAACACTGCAAGATAATCAACAAGTTCAGGCTCCCCGAGAGCGTGAGGCCATACCAATGACTTTTAGGGTTTCAGCATGAGATAGGTTGGGACATCGAGGCGCAACTAGCTGAGGAGCTTTCAGGAATCAACGTAACGATCTACACGTACCAGAAGCCTCAATTCATCTAGGACGAGAAGATCAATCAGAAATTAACAAGGGACGTAAGCACTCGAAACATCCAGCAGAAGAGACGCGACCTCCATCCAGGGTACCAGTTCGTAAATGTTTTAGTGAGGGAAGGGGTAATCATAATCCTCGACCAACACGCCAAACCGTTATAACACCAAGTCAGTACGTCACACAGGAACATATGGATCGGCGAATCAAGGATGAGTTGATAGAAGCTCAAACTGTTGGCAATATGAATTTTTAGTAGAGAATGGAACTATCGCAGTGACTCTCCCTGGAGACTGGTAGCGAACAGCTGACAAAGAAAATGGTTCAAGTTCGAATACAACCCCAATGAATCTCAAAATTGTTGGACATGCTCTGTAGGATCGGTGCCCTTATGTTTACGTATTTTCAAAGTACGGAAACCTGTTGGTACTTCCATATCAAGCAACTCTTTGGCAATCGGACTACCTTGACATGTCATGTCTAGTTCCCACATCATGACATACTTGTTGTTATACTTAAGATGAAGAGCTTTGTCATGCATACCATGATGATTGATACATGCAGTGGTATCGAAATCTATTTTCAGAGCACAATCAAGCAAATGGGAGTAGCAGACAAAGTTGTACCAAGCGATATCGATATTAGTGGCTTTAACGAATCTAAAAAAGAACGAGTATGAAAGATCGTCCTACCGATCACTGCTGGACCTCTATCTCTCAATGTTACTTTCTACATCACCAATGCCAAATCTCGATACCTGGGGATAATGGGCCGTTGCTGGTTACACAACATAGAAGCGATCCTATCCATATACAATAAGGCATTTTGTTTCAAGTACAAAGTCGACTTCTATGAGATCAAAGGAAGTCAAAGGCTTTCTTGAGCTTGTAAAAACACAATATCTGCCATACTTGACATATCCAATAAATTTTCTTCATAACAATTACAAAAAGCTAGCCACGTCGAGGATCAACCTTTCTCACTTGAACCTACAGAATACATTAAAATCAATGGACATAACAGGGGAACATATATTGGTACCAAACTTGTCCAACAAGACAAATAAGCTCTAATACAATTCCTTTAATTAAACTGAGACGTGCCCGCATAGACTTTCCATAAACTGCCAGGTGTTGAGCCAGCTAAAACTTGTCATAAATTAAGCATCAGAGATAAAACTACAATAGTCAAATAGAAATAAAGGAGACTCTCACCTCGTCTCAAAGATGAGGTTAACATTAAAATTGAGAAGTTGATCGAGGTCGGATTCATTCAAGAAGACAAATACCCAGATTGGATTTCAAACATAGTAGCCGTTCCAAAGAAAAATAGAAAGATTAGAGTTTGTGTAAATTTCATGGATCTTAACGAACACACGTCGAAAGACAATTTTCCTCTCCCCATAGTCTACCAAATTCTAGATTCTACAGTATGACATGATCTCTTATTTATGATGGGTCTGTTCGGGATACAATCAAATACCTCTATTGGATGAAGATCATGAGAAGAACACCTTCATCACTAGAAGAGGGGTGTAGAGGCTCGTATTTTAATCCCGACCTTTGGCTTGTTGGCATACAAAACATTTGTGAACGAAATTCATAATATTTTTCTTTAAAGATGGCCATAAATATCATTCTTTTACCAAAGCAATTGTTTTATCATGACCTAAATATCTACCAAGACCTCCTCCATGTAGCTCTTTAATAATGTACTTACATAAAGAACCTTGGGGAATACAAAAATGAGTACCATGAAAAAGAAAACCATCATGAAGAAGAAAGTCGGCCGCACCTCCTTGGTTATTGTTGCATTTTCCCCACATCTCAAAAAATTTGCATCATTGACATAGAGTTCTTTAAGATAATGAAAAGTAGTGATAGATGTACGAACGGTCAAAAGAAGGGATGCACTTCGACTCAAGGCATTAGAAATGTTATTTTGCTTACCCAGTTTGTCCTTGATAGAAAAATTAAATTGTTGAATCTCGTCGATCCAATGAGAATGCATTCGATTAATGTTGATATTACTTTGGATGTACTTGAGGGATTTATGATCGGTATATAATTGAAATTCCTTTTGGTACAAATAATGTTTCCAATGCTGAGCTTGTAAAATCGAATAAAATTCCAACTCATAAGTAGTCCAAGTACGGCAAGCTTTACATAACTTTTCACTATAATACGTAATTGGTCTTCCTTCTTGAGTTAAAATGACACCTATAGTAGAAAAATGTTTTATTCGGGACTCACCGTAAGGCGAGATGGTTTAAAAGAGAGGCTGCTATAGTAAAAAAATTCGCACAAAATGGTAATAAAAAGACGCCAAGCCATAAAAAGATTGAACATCAAAAATAGTTTTTAGAGTAGGTCACTCACGAATAGTTTAGCTTGCATAAATGTACACTTCTTGAGCTGAATTTGGAGAGAGGTACCTTGGAGTGCCTGAAATACTTACCGAATATGGTGAAGATACTCTTTTTCATTTTTGCTATAAATGAGAATATCATCGAAATAAATGATGACAAAATTCTTCAAAAAAGTTTTAAAACCTCATTCTTAAGCCTCATAAACGTACTAGGAGCATTAAACAAACCAAATGGCATAATAAGCCATTCATATAAGCCTTTTTTTAGTTTCGAAAGCCATTTTCCATTCATCTCCGTGATGGATTCAAATTTTGTAATTACTACTTTTGAGATCAATTTTAGAGAAGATTTTTAAACCGGAGAGCATATCCAGCATATCATTAAGGTGAGGAATCGGAAAATGATAATGTACCGTAATCTTGTAAATAGCTCGACTATCAACACATATGGGCCAATAACCATCTTTCTTTGGGAATAAGAGTGCCGGAACCGTACACAAGCTCATTGATTGATGAATAAGGCCTTTAGAAAGTAGGTCTTCTACTTGTTCTTGTAAAATTGCATGGTCTTTTGGGGCATATAGTAATGCTGTAAGTTTGGCAAGCTTGCAGCCGAAACAAGATCGATGTGATGTTGAATATACCTTATAGGAGTTAGAGAATCCGAAAACTCAGTTGGAAGATTGCTAGAAAATTCATGTAAAAGGGCTTTAACTTCATGAGGCATGTCATTAGGATTGGAGATATCACTTTTAGAAACAAGAGAAAAAATAGTTTTGGCCTCTTAAACATCTTTCTCCACATCATCGAAAAGCAATAAAAACATTTTCGTGATTGGAGGTGCTTTGGGCTTCATATAAGTAAACATATACTTGAGACCACCTTATGTAAATGTGTACGTATTGTTACATCACTTACTATCAACATCTAAATTAAACAACCAAGGCCGTCCAATAAGAATATGACAACCATCCATGTCAACGACATCGTACAAAATCTCCTCACTATATTTACCAATATTGAAAGGAACCCGACATTGATGTGCAACGTCAGAGGCACAAGTATCTTTGATCCAATAAATAAGATAAGGATCCAGATGCAAAGTACAAGTTAAACCAACTTTGGAACCACCGATATAGAAATAATATTTTCGCTCGAACCACCATCAATGATAAATTTGGCGAGTTTGCCATTAATCAAGCATTGGGAGCGAAATATATTGTTGCGTTGGGAAGTATCTCCTTTTTGCGTTCATCAAATTATCATTCCACATTCGACCTCATGAATCCAGATAGAAGAAAAGAGGTCGAGTCGAACTCGCAAAAAAGTATGCCCCTCCACTTACAGAATAGTTTTTCACCCCATAAATCTATAGGACATCTTCAGGAGAAATCTTCCTCTCAACCTCATCCTCCTCCCGCAACTTATTAAAAAATTTATAAACATTTATTACCTCCCACATTTTCCCGTTCAACTGAACGGGACATGCCCCAATGAGGTTCATAATCCCTTTCGTACGATTGCTAAGTAGCAGATACATCCCATACTCAAATTAAGACAAGTAATACAAAAAACCCTCTCCCAAGTCACCGTGGACATTTCCATCATAATATTAAAAGGAGATCGATTCGTCCAACCCCCTATCTAGTTTTTCCTTCTCTAGATTAACCAATAAAAAAAAATATACCTCCCTAGATCCTACAATATAACTTCTAAAATGCTTAGAAGCATGTTCTACAAGATTACACCATCTTCCCCCTATAGAAGCTTTGGCTTTACAAAACTCTCTAAACACATCATAATTCAGGGGATAAGATACCAATTTTCAAGGGAAATCTAGAAATTTAACAACATCTACTTCATCCTCCTTGTCAGATATTATATTCTCGGACTCAGCCGATTGACCAGAGGTCAATGCCTTTTTAACAGGTAAAGTCTCCATATCAACTACAACTATACAGATGAGGTTTGATCTTACACAAAACTCCTCACGCTCGACCTACATACAGGTCTAAGTATTTAATCATTATATTTTAGATATACATCACCCGCATACATATATCTTTCATATCTCATTTTTTGAATATATCAAGCAAATTTTTATAGATTGTTGTAGATAGTAATTTTCATGTTTGTATACCACAAAAAATGGTTTTCAAAAGAAAGACATTCAAAGTATAATAAATCATCTACTAACCTTCTATGTCAGAATATGAATATAATGTAGCACCAAATCCTTCCCTCACAACGCTGCTATATAACCACCTTCGTGACTCAGTCTCTGCAACTCTCTCTCGCTTTGATTGTTGATCACTATTGATTAATTTCTCACGAAATTCTCTACTAATTTTTCTCTTTCTTCTCTCATTACTCTTCAAGTTTTTAGAAGTTGATAAACGTTTGAATGAAGAAGATGAAGCATTATTTATATTTTATCTCTTAAACTGTAGGCAATTATTGGGCCTCGTACGAGCCGCCCTCGGTTTTGGAACTGAAGCATCTCTTTTATTATTAATGTCAGACATCTTACACCTTTTTGGTAAAAATACCTTCCCATTATTGCCTTCTGCCCTATATTTTAAAATATTTTTATCTCTTTTTCCCAAATCTTCCTCTAACCTCCCCATACCCATGATGACTCAATACTTACACGCAATCAAACTTTCCCTACTTTTTCACCTGAGACAAAATCCAAAGCTGCCTGTTTTATCTATTTTTTTCATCTTCTACTTATAGAAGTGCTAACGTAATTTCCAAAGCTCTCAACATTTCAAAAATATTAAAATTCATTTTTCACAGCAGTCACAAACAACATTTGCAACAATAGATGACATATTCAAACTTCATTCTCATTGTATTTCTTTGATAGTTATTCAAACTCATACAATTCACTCCCTTACGTATCCCTGATATCCTGGGGAACCACACCTGATCATGTCACCTCCAGCAATGCTCACATCTTCTAAATCAATCTCTTCTTTGGAAATTAGTTTTATAACCTCTTTTTGAGTTGAAGGCTTCATAATAACTTCCCAGAATAGCTCCTCATAGAAGCAACGCCCATACTCAAGTTCCCTACCCAGCCAATCTAAACCTTTAAACTGACCCTCAATCACTAGTAGGATAACATCATAGTCTAACAATCAAAATCTACTCCCGCACTTCAACTATCTTTATCGCCAACCGTCCCTTAATGGCATAATAAATTCTCTCAGATCGAGTGCACACCATTTTTATTTTCTTCCACCTGCTTAAAGGTACATTTTTCACTATTTATGCAGTTTTCTAAATTACTCCAGATCCCCCACAATCCATAATTATATTTTTTTCTTTTACAACAGAAGCCCTAGTATCCTATAGAAAATTATTTGAACTTATCTATCCAAATTGACTTCCGTGAATTAGGCATATTTCATATCGAACTTATATTTTTGCAAATCCATTATTCTGGAACAACCTTCCCGAGCTCGAATTTCCAATTCTTATATATCCTAAAACTTTTGTAGTTATCTCACTCCCCTGATAATTCAAAGTCATTCAATTCGATAATGAATTCTTATACATCTTTTAGGTTACAAGCATATTTTTATAGCTCGATTACTATAATATATTTTGTAGTTCCAATCTCATACATTACATTTCGTCACCTATTCGTAAATCTTTGAATTATTCATAGCTTAATTTCAAGAGTTATTCTATATATATCAACACAGAGTTTGAATAATAAATTTTATTAAGTTCAAATATAAAATACATGTACTTTATAGATATCGAATCTTTCAGGAACTTTACAGATAACAAGTCTTTCAGGTACTCTAAAATCAGGTACTTTACAGATAACAATTCTTTCAGGTACTTTACAGATAATAAGTTTTTCAGTTACTCTGAAACAACAAGTCCTTCAGTTTATCTAACTTCAGTGATGTAGCACTCAAAGAATCTTTTGAAGAAAAGTAGACATTGGAAGTCACTAGACGTACTTCTCCCTTTAAACCAGATTAATCTAACCAGAAACTGGGTTTGGAGGAAGTCTGGGCATGAAAGCAGAATGAGTCAGTGCTTGAACCAATTCTTCAAATAGAAGATTTTCTTGGAGCCAATAAATGATGATGGTGCAGAAACAGACTTCTATTCTTCGTTTCCCTTCTCTACTACCACCGTTGCCTCTTCTATAACTTCCACCATCAGAGATTTAGTAGAGATGAAGAGGGTCCGACCTTAGAATCTGACCCTACGTAAGACATCGGCGAAACTGCCCCGCAGTTATGCCAACTACCGCATCCGTCTCCTCAACCTTGTCTTCCGTAAGGATGTAAAGATACCTCTAATGTTGCTCGCCTATTAAGACAACGTGATGAAATCTCTACATGTAGTAAAAATCTTCTTCAGCTTCAGCCGCTTCTTCTTCTGACATGCCCTGATACGTTGGTGGAACGAGAATGGGGGTAGACATCTCCAAGGATAGGCTACCAAAATATCTCAACTTCAACTTCTGCATCTCAACAGAAACTCTCTTTTCGTAAACCATTCTCCAGGTTTTCACCATTGCCAAACTTGACTTCTAGATAATTATGCAACAGTCAGCGTACTTTTCCACAATCTTTGGTATAGGTACTATTTATATAACTCTATATTTAATGTACAGGTACATTTTCCAAGAGTTATAATTCAAAACAGGCGAAACTCTCAAATCCCAAGCGTCGCATACATCAATATTCTCATCATCATTCAATGCACAAACATCCCCCCATAAAAAGATATACATTTTCCATATAGTTAAATCCACATTAACACTTCCTTTATTTTCAACTTCTTAAACCCATATACCCATAAATTCTTTCTCAACCAAAGCGACTCGTGACTTCGGTTGCGAGGGGGCAATTGTAGGGACCTATCCCTCGATCTAACCCAATTCAAACTATTTTCTGTTTGATCAATCTCCATATCAGACTCACACATTCTTCATGTGACATAAATAGTCGGTATTGACACTTACGTTACAAATTGGTAAAGAACATGGGTTGAGCATAATAAAAATGCATGAACAAGTCAAAGACACCTGTCTCTCACAAGCTCAACAGTTACTCAGTCAAGCACTACTTACCACGTTGTTTGGAGAATGTGCTTCAACACGATAGAGAACTGCGAATAAGGTCTATATAAAGAAAAAGTTCCAAAAGAGATAAAGACCAGAAAAATATATGAGAAATCTCCAAGAAAACTATATTTTCTAGATTCTCAAAACACCAAAAACTTCTTAATTACAAGATCAAGTATTTCTAGTTTGAGAGATCACTTGTAATAAGATATTAGTCTCGAGCAATAAAAGTCACTATTACTAAAACCCTCAACTCGAGGTCATATTTTTTTTACCTATTCAAAGGTTTTCCACGCTAAATTACCTGTATTATTTCTTATTTCACGTTAGTTTTTGTCACAAAAATACTGGTATAAAAGATAATTCCAAGCCATTTCAAGCTTACAGAATTAGGCCATTACAGTGTGGGTATGAGAGATATCCATCGTCTGTGTATCCATCCAACTTTGTACTTGCTTTTTTTGAATAGAAGAATCCTAAGTCGATCGCTCCTTGTGGGTAACAAAATTGATGCTTTATACCATTCAAATGCCTTTATACAGGGGCAAAACTAAGCTTCACTAACAGATTTAATACAAAGGAAAATTTTAGCCTTGTACACCCAACGAGGTATAGTAAAGCTCTAATGGCTCTTGGATAAGGGAATTCTGGTCCCAAGAGTTCTTTATCCACATCTGATGGGCTAAATGAGTTAAACTTAATTTTTATAGACCTAATAATTAGTGGTGCTGGTATTGGATGGCATTCATTCATACAAAATCGCTATAGAAGTTTCTAGTGTACGTTGCCTGATGAATTAGCATGCCGCAAAGCTTGGCTTTACCTAGACTTTTTATCTCGAACTCCTCTTTTTAGAAGGCGGCAGTGTTCTTCATATCCTCATGAGTTTTGATGAGAGTCAGGTCGTCTACATATACTACGATAATAACAAATCATATGTTTGTCTTTTTGATAAACACACATGGGGTTATCAGATCATTGGTAAATCCATGATTTTGTAAATGCTCGGTTAACTAATTAAGCCACATTAGTCCAGATTACTTGAGCCCATATAATGATTTCTGAGCAGCCAGTACATAATTTTTCTTGTCCCCTGGTTTGATATTCTTTGGTAAAGGATATCCCTAAAGAATTTTCATGTGCATGCAGGTATATAACTTGCCATAAAGGTATGCCGGAACCACATCCATTAGATACGTGCCTGGTCCTTCTCTGATTGACAAACTGAGTAAGTAAAGGAGCATGACCGCATCCATCACGGGGCTAAAAATTTCCTCGTAATTGATTCCTAATTTTTGGGATAATTCTTGTGCAACTAAATGAGCTATATGCCGTAGTATATTCTTGTATTAATTACATTTCCATATGAATACCTATTTATATCCTATTGTCTATGTGGAAACATCTGACTGGACTATACATTTAAATACCTCTCACTTTGTGAGAGCGTCCAACTCTGCTGATTCCCAAGACGACCGATCTTGTCATTGCTAACATTCAGTAACTATTTTTGGATCAGTATCCTTATCCAAAATGGAGAAAGCAACTACGTATGTAAATTGGTTTTTAATAACTACTTTTGTTCAATCAAGTTGTTCTCCTTCTGGCGAGACATAAAATGTAGAAACCTCAAGGTTATCTACTTGCGCATTTGCCTCGATTAGGGCTAATTCTTTATATGCATTCTAGGCAGGTACAACTAATTCAATAACTATAGGTGCATGGATATTAGTTATTGGTATTTTACATTGTCCAAAAATTGAATAATTAACCTACGTACACTCCTCAGCGTCGTTAAAACCCCATTTTTATTCTTTGCGGTGGTGCAATAGGAACATGTACTACACATCCAAATGTGCATAAATGGGAAACATTGGGTTTATGCCCAGTTACCAGTTGCATTGGTGAATATTGATGGTCATCAGATGTAAAATAGTAGACATTGTCTTACAATTTGCATCAAATGTTCATGAAAGTTGACTTGGAATAATAAAAAACTATCATAATAAGTGCATTTATTCATAATAATATGTTCATACATATTACATTACATTAGCAAATACAAAATACTAATATAATGGTATTAATGTAACAGGCTGATCATTCGCAGGTGGATGGTCCTAGGGTGTCTGCATCATCATTCTCACTAGTAAGAAGTTCTCCATATTTCTTCAACTTCTTGTTAAAGAACTTTGGTGGTGTTCTCAAAGATGGCCAACAATTGATTGCTTTGTGACCATATCGTCTGTAGGTGGGGCATATGATTTTTCCATCCTTTTTATTGTTGGCTATTTTGGGATCTCACATATGAAGTGCGCATGGCTGGTGCATAGCCTTTATAATCATGTGATGGTGCGAACACCTGTGGGGATAAATTTATGTGAAAATTTCCCTTTTCTTAGCTTTGGACTAGGTGACATACTCGTCATGTGGTCCAGATTCTATTAGGCAGGTATTGGTATAGGTATGCCAGAAGGTTTTCCAGTGGTGAGAATATCTGCAAATACGTCAGCATACCTTGCAAAGTTTGCTACAATTTCACTCTATTGCATAGGTGCATTAGGTGGTTTTGCAATGGAATGGACTTGGTCATAAATAATAGGGAAAGAATATCCGTACTTATTAGACTTGTCCAGTGGACGACGCTTAAATGGGGAAAATTTCTTGTCGAGGGACCGGTCATTATTTTTTCCAATCTAACACATACTTTTGAAACACAATGAGAGGATATCCCAAAGTCTTTAAGGATTGTTGATGAAACAATATTCGTTTAAGAGTCATTCGCACAAATGATGCATAAGAATGATCAATGCTTACTCTTAGTGTCGTTGCCCTTATAATAATCATAATTTAAGTGAGCACCGAAATAGATGGTGTGGCTAAGAGAGTCTTGCTTAAGCAAGGTTTCCAATTTGTTAGCCCAATAAAGCATATGCAAATATCCAATAAAGCATATGTAAAATAAAACAGCTTTGCACAAATGTACAAACTTACTATGTACAGATCTGAACTGTTACATAGGTAAGGAAAAGGGAAATACAATAATGTACATCATATGTAGTAAAACACATGGAAACTACCTAGTCACCTACTATAGTAATGACCTAGGTCTATCTGTAGAAACCAGGGACCGCTAATGGTTCACATAGGAACTACTAACCTTCTATTTCAAAATCATCAGGGATTTGACTGCGGTAAAAGATATATACATGTTGATCTTCCAGATCATAGTCCAAGGGTTGTATTTTGCCACAATCAACACATCGATAAACAAGATATGATGCGATTGGGGTCTTAGGAGACCACATCATAATGGCGTGGTCTTTACGAGATGTTACAAAGGCCCGCTTATACCTTAGTTTAAGTGGTTCTAGAAATGGGTCATTCCATCGAAGGCAATAGAAGAATTTCTATTTTAGGTCTTCGATCATCGAAGTTGGATAATCTATGATCGGCACCGAATAGTCGTTGGATCCATAACATGTCCCTGGGATGGGATGCAATCATGATTGATGCCATGTGGTATCAATGTAATCCTCAGGTATCTCATCTAGACTCGCATGGGTATTTGTAACTGTCAAGAGTTTGATCTCCTTAGCGTAGCGATGATCTCTGGTCGTTGCTACCTGGAGGAAATAATCAACTTCCAAAAAGTTGAAGCCATCCTGTCATGTACAGATCTTCGAAACCATCTGTTTCCACAATAAGCAATTTGTGATTAGTATAGTATTCAATTAATTTTTCGATAAAAGTTTAGAGGAATGATACTTATACTATTAAATATATCTCTAGTACATTTTCAAGATATCACTAAGGTGATAAAAATCTATCATGAATTTGAATCTCATTAATTGTTTTCAAGCATCCAGGATTTCCACAGAGCTAGTCACTCATAGTGATATTTGTGTTCCTTTGCATATAATCCTTTAAGTTCTATGTTAATTCCTAAGCATGTATAAACTAACTGTTTATAGGGGAATATCTACTAATAGCGCTAAACATACTCTAATAGTATACATTAAATCCTAAGCATGTATAACATGGAAGAGCATATTTAATTTTAAAAAATAAATAAACTAATTTTAAAAATATGCAGAGTATCTATAATTAATTTTCTAAAATTAGCGGTCAAGTTTATGATATAGTATAAGGTTCCATGATTTTGTTTGTTATTTTTCTTTATTATACGCCATTTCCTACAAAAAAATAATAATAATAATAATATGATTTTTCGTTAAAAATGACCGTTTGTAGATCGATAGAGTGCCTCTTAGGTTTCATTCCTAATCCACTTGAACCGGTCTGGGTTGGTCTAAATCGATGTTAAAAGTCAGCCTTTGGGCCAAGTTGGCCAGAAATGACTTTTATTTCATTTTTTGGGTCAAGTTGGTCTTTATTATACACACATCAAGCCTCATGTTGATGTTATTAGGCACACATGCCCTTTGTTATGTTATTACATTGTCATTCCACATAACCAATTTTTAAGAGAAAAAATTGATTTTTTTTATTGTCTTTTGGAAATTCAAAGTTAAACTGTTGTAGCCACGTGGCAAAAAAAGTTTTTTTTTAGAAATATTTATTTAAAAAAAAGGTTTTATTTAAGAAAAAATAATGTCAGACACGTGTTGGCTTAAATTTTTTATTCTTTTATTAACGTATGGCAGTTATGGGGTGTGATCCCATACGATGCTATGCACTAGATCACACCCATTTCTTCTCTTCGGGAGCTATTTGAACTCATTCGCGAATGCCACATCGGTTTGTATCGAATCTCATGATTGTTCACAATGAGACGATGTTGGGGGTTTTGGGGTTTCGTAGTGGGTCCGGTTGGGGTAAAGTTTGAGATGGCAGGGATGACGGCACCGACACCGTCACCGTCGACGTTACTCGTTGGTGGGGTGTCTGGTGTTGTCTCCAAATCCGCGTTGGGGGGTCAGTCTTAGGCGGTGGTTTTGGGGGTTTGACACCCCTACAAATGGGTTGCTGGAGTCAGGTTTCGATGCCCACAACTTAGGTGCAGTTTTCATTGGCGAGAACCCACTAATTCCGGTGGCTTTGAATCACGGTATACACTAGTATACCGCTAAACAGTTGGGAGACCAACGCTGCCGCTTCAGAGACATGCACGGATAGCTCAAACCCGTGTCAAGCCAGGATTACCTTTTACTTAACCCCTCTCTTTGAAGTAATACAAGAGATGAAAGCAATATCTATGTAATTTGTTCCCCACAACCTTAATGCCCCCTTTGATTTTAAACTGGAGTATGCTTACCCATGATATCACCAACATTCAGGATGCCTAATCATGTCAAGCATTGCATATGTACACCTTGAATAATATGCACAATTGAAGTATGTCTATGCCTCAATGGATACTTTTTCATTTAAATAATTGTTACACAGCAGTACATTTTTTCATCTCTTGTACACTTTACCTACCAAAGAAAATCATTTCAAGTAATCCCCAAACAACTATGCCTTAAAAAAGGCAAGTATGGATTCTATGTCGAGCTTGTTCTTAGCTTGCCCATAGAGATGCTCCATTTAACCTCTAATGTGGAATAACCTATTGTATAACTTGATAGCATTTATACTCCAGTTCCCAAGACAATCACGCAAATTGGAACTCTCACCTTCCACCCCTACAAAACTTATGATTGATAACAATTTATTTTTCATAAGCCCATATGAGAACCGAAGCTCTCGAGAACACTGAAACCTTCGAATCAAAATCAATAAAAAATGGATACAATCACAATGGAGAATTCTATCAAATTTGCTCTGAGAAATGGCGCACATTCCATCTGTTATGGATTAACCTTATGCTCATATTAAGTGATCCACCATAACTATCATTTACTACATCAAACAAGCTCAATAGATCCCAAAAAACTTGCAGATATCAATGATTCTAGAACCCTAAATCATTCCAAAATAGATAAATCAAACTCTCAAAATTGAAACCCTTAATCCCAATCAAAAGCCTCTGTGATTGGAATCGAAACAAAAGAACACCCTAGATTTTTACCCTTGATCCCAATCAAAGTACAATCAATCCCAAAACTTAGAAATTGGTAGAAATATAGTAAATTTCTACCATATGGAATTTCGATTGTACACTTCTAAAGGCGATTTAAACTTAGAAATATGTTTCCACATCTGAAGTTCTAGTGATTTGAAGTTGTAGAATTGAAGCTCGAGATCAAGATCTGAAGTTTGTTAATAGCGGAGAATTCAGATCACCCGAAACCCTAGAGAGAGAAAGAGAAGTTGAGTTTCTATCTCTCTAGAAATAATAGAGAGGGAAATGTCATCGCCATGATGAGACAAGAAAGAAGAGGAGGGAAGCAAAAAAGATAGAGGTTTACAAAATGTAATGGAGGATTACAACTTTAACCTTGTCTGCTGTGTTTCAGAAGCTAAAAATTAATGGGGAATTTTTAGCAATGAACACAACCAATCACCGGACACCTACATCAGCTGATGTCAGAAAGTACTTTGATTGCCATATCTAATATATAAAAGACCTCCTAACGTCGGTCTTGATAAAAAATTATTGATTATCTAAAAGAAAATGTGGGGCCTTAGATTTTGGGAAAATCTTCCAAAAAAAAGGTAAAAATGAAAATTTATGGGGGCCACGATGGTTGTGATTTGTAAAAAATATTTTGTTAATCAAAGGGGAAATGTAGATCAATATAGTACCCTTTGTTACTTCCTAAAAAACTTTAAAATCACCACACTGAGACTGAAAACTTTCTTGGGCAGAGAGGAAATGCCCTCATGAATGCTTTATATATTTCCAGCAGAAAAAGGCATAGGGTTGAAGCCTTGGCCCTTGGGGTACCTGATAAACTAATTTTGCCTAAAAAGCTAGTACCTGTAGTGGCTTATTCTGCATCTCGGACTCATGTGTCATCATCGACCAACATTTGAGCTTTTAACCTCACCAACAAAGCACGTGGCACAGACAGAAACAAGACAACAATATCAGGAAGTACATGCAACACGGGTTTCTCAACCAACACCACTCATCCCTGATGCTACTCGTGCTATTGGTTAAAAGTCGTCTTATAATAGCGTATTTCGTATCTCAGACTCAAAGCTTCATCCTCGACCTCATCAGCATACAGGAAACACTATTAAAGACATATTCAATATTTCTCAGTTTGAGTCATTGTTTTCGACCTCCTCATCAACAGTTCGATTTATGCAAGTATACAACCATCAATAGAGCCGTTGTACAGAAATAGAGGTCAGGATGTTACATTATCTGGTCAAAGAATATCTTACGTATACTTTGTAAAGTCCACCATTAAGAATCTTAATGGTCATCAAACGGTCATATTATAAGACCAGAAAGCAATAGATTACAAATAGGCAATTCTATATAGAAGAATCCTTACTCCGAAATTCTACATGCTCAGAGAACTCATTGTAATAAGTTAACAACCTTAATAAGATCATCTTCTCTTTCTTAAAATCCTCAAGAGAGGTCGTGGTTTTTAACCTATTTAAAGGTTTTCTATGCTAAATTATCTTGTGATTATTGTTCACTGTTCTTGAGCATTTTAGACACATTTGGTGTAAATGCTAAGTCTAAATCCTAAAATTAGGCTATTACATTTGACGTCATCTGTGAGAACTGAAGATCTCAAGTCTATTGTCTCAGAAATCGCTGATCATCTTTTTTTGGAATGTCACCTCCAGGTCAGAGCACGCCGATAGTTCAAGCAGAAGAAAATGCCGCACTAGCAGATCTGCGGGCCACTTTAAATCTTAAAATAGAAAGACACGCTACTTTGGAGCAGCAGCTAGTGAGTGTACATGACGTACTGAAGGTTTAACAAGGTCAGCAGGTCGCCCGCCCATAAGAACAAAGCCGTGCAACCTGAAGGCTCGTGAATATCCATTCATGACATAATAGGACCTCCTCCGAAAGGAAATCACGTAGGAGGTATGCTTTGATCCTACCATCATCAATAGGAAATAAAGCCCATCACGATCCAGGAGGTCTACCGGGAAGTAGATGGTAGTCTAGCGGGAGCCAGACAAGCTAAAAATCTACCTTGAAGAGTTTGAGTCCTAACAAAAGAATGTCCAAGTGAAAGGAGTGGCGATCATAATCCAAGAGAAAGACGTATCATATGCCCGACCACCGCATCTCGACAATATGTGACTCAAGAATATGTTGACATGCGAATAAAAGAATTACTCTAAGCTCAGACTCTGACTAAAGGAATCCATAACAGATTATAGAAAAGCCCAATAGCACAGAAGCAATTAGATGGCGAGGTCCCCACCGGGTTCCATTCTCCAAAGATCCAAAAATACAAAGGAACTGACCCGGTAGAATACGTCCAAGAGTTCCAAGACGCTTTAGGCCTATATTCCACGTCCAACCATATTCTATGCCGGCTCTTTCCGACCAGCTTATTAGGCGAGCCCCTGTGATGGTTCCACACACTACCTGAATGATCCAGCATAACTTTCAAACAGCTGTGAGAACTCTTTGTCAAGAATTACTCACACAATAGAGACAAAGAGGAAAATTTATACTTTTTTTTAAGTCTTAAGCAGATGCCTGGAGAGAAGCTCGAGACAATCACTAATAAGTTTTTAGAGTTAGCTCGAAAGGTAGATTAGCTCGACCAGAAGATTACTATTTTAGCTTTTACCAATGTATTACTTGTTGATGGAAGGGCGAAAGAGTACCCCACCCTAAACAAGCCAACAACTCTGGAAGACATGATCAAAAAAGTCAACGAGTATATCGACCTAGAAAGAATGGTGTCTGACAGGCAGAAACCTTAGAAGTTAACATTAACAGCTCGAGATCAGTCAGCCAGCCAAGGTTTTAATCATACTGTCGATCAGGGAGGAGACAGGAAATGGACAAAGCCTAACGATGAACGACCTCGAAAGGGGAATAACTTGCCAAAGCCCTGTCTTCCTAAGATGAATGTGACCATAGCCAACATTTATCCTATACATCATAAGGATAGGTTTTCCGCAATGCATAGTATCTCTAGCCCATTGAAAACAAGCCATATTGCATTTACCACAAGGTTAGACATTATAAAACAGAATATTGTTTTGCCTTACAGCGATTGTTGGAGTATATCTTCACTAATGGAAAAATGCATGAGTACATTGTATACGTCGAAAGTTACAAGAATGGAAGTTACTAACTTCATACATAAGCCATACAAACCGAAGAGCCGGCAAGAGAGATATACTTATACCATATGTCGCTCTGCCACTTCATTGAGACTCAGATCGTCAACCAATCGAACAAAAGCAAAAGAAGACGTGTCGGCCAATGTCACGACCTATCCATCAAAGACAAAAAAGCTCATTTATTTCCTGTATCCAGCTCTCAACGAGCAGGAATTTCTTTTGACGACTGTGATGTTCGTCATATCAGTTATTCTTACCATGATGCTTTGGTGATCATGTTAAAAATAAAAAATATGGTGCTCCAAACGATGATGATAGATACTAGAAGTTCTATCGAACTACATTTTTAAAGCATGATTGATCAGATGGGACTGGCCGATAAGGTACAGCCCAGTGACATTGATATATGTGGATTCAATGGATCTAGAGAAGAACGTGTAGGAAAGATTATACTTCCTATCATGGTAGGACCCGTGACACTCGACGTTGCCTTTTATGTTATAAATAAAAAATCTCGTTATTTGGAGATAATTGGACGTTGTTGGTTACACAATATGCGGGTTATTCTATCCACCTATCATTTGGCCCTGCGATTTGAATGGAATGGTGGCATATATGAAATCAAATGAAGTCAAAAGCTCGCTCGAGCATGTGAAAATTATATCGTCATTATTCCAAAATCTTCAGAGCCGCAGCTCGCATAACAATTACAGAAAACAATAGGGCACACTATAGAAAACTATACAGTAAACTCTACAGAAAACTATCTGCCAAGTACAGAATCAACAGAGTACTTCAAAATCAGCAGAGAAAAGTGATGAACATACGTTGACACTCTTCTGCCAATGGCAGAATAAGATGCCCTTATCCAATTTCTTAAAGACAACAATGATGTCTTCGCTTGAATCTTTCGCGAGATGTCGGGCATTGGTCCAAATCTGGCCTGCCATAAGCTGTCAAACAAAAGCAGAGGACCTTAACACCAAGACTCTGAGAAGAAGTCATTAAAGAAATCAACAAACTCATCGAAGTTGGCCTTATCAGAAAGGTTAATTACCTATAGTGGATCTCGAACATTGTGGCAGTCCCAAAGAAGAACGATAAGATCAGAGTATACGTGGATTTCACAGACTGCAACAAGCATACTCCAAAGGATAGTTTTCCAATTCCAAACATAAACTATCGGCTTGATTTTACTGTGGAACACAAACTCCTGTCCATGATGGATGCCGCATCAGGATACAACCAGATACTTATGCTACCTGATGACCAAGAGAAGATAGTTTTTATTACAAAACATGGCTTATACTGCAATAAGGTCATGCCATTCGGTCTCAAGAATACTGGAGCCACTTAATAACTTTTGATGACACAGATATTCAAAGATCACCTCAAAAAAATGATGGATGCCTACATTGATGATATGTTGTGCAAAAGTCTAAAAATTGATAACCATATTACAGACTTATGTACTACTTTCAAAATTCTCCGTTTCTACAAGATGAGGCTTAACCCTAAAAAATGATAGTTCAGGGTCCAATCAGGTAAATTCTTGGGACATTTAATCAGTAAGAGAGGTATAGAAGCTGATTCGGATCGTATTCGCGCACTATTATCTATGCCTTCTCCGAAAACAAAGAAAGACGTACAAAAGTTAGTAGGAAAGATTGCCGCAAAAAATAATTTTGCTTTGAAGTCTTCAGATCGATGTTGATGGTTATTCAGTCTATTGCATGAAGGGACAACAAAATAAAAGTCTAAAAAGGATCCTAAGATCGAGTGGATAACAGAGTATGAAGCAACATTTCTGGAACTCAAACTTTACTTGGGACCACCACTAGTGATGAGTATACCTAATGAGGGGGAAGAACTCATGATATATCTTGCAGTTACTGACGAATCATTAAGTTCTGCTCTCATTCGACTTGATGGGAAGATAGAAAAACCTATCTACTTCATCAGCAAAACTCTTACTCCAGTAAAGTCCCGGTATACCAAGATCGAAAAATTGCTCTTAGCTCTCGTATACACATCGTAAAAATTAAGACAACATTTTCAAGCACACTCAGTTCGAGTGGTGACAAATTACCCTTTGCGAGAAATCTTATCCGAATGGGAAAAATCCAGATGAGTACAACAATGGTCGGTCAATCTTGGCGAACATGACATCCATTTTAAATCACGACATTCTGAAAAAGGTCAAGCAGTAGCAGACTTTCCAGTAGAAAATCCTGACTGGGAAGAAGATTGGATAACTCAAGAGGGGTGGCATCTTTAAACTGATGGATCTTCTGGACTTGCAGAATCAAGAATCGGAATCGTGCTTATCACACCTTCTAATGATAAGATCGAGAAAGCAGTCAGGCTCAATTTCAAAGCTACTAGCAATACGATCGAGTATGAAGCAATAATTTACGATCTAGATATGACTCTTGAGATTAGAGTTTCTGAGCTGTCTGTGTACACGAACTCTTTACTCTTTGTGAACAATTACACAGAAAAATTCAAGAAGAATGGAAAGATGATTGACTACGCAGTTGCAGTAGCCGACAAAATGAGAAGATTCAAAAGAATTACTATCGAACATATACCGCGTAGAGAAAATAGATATTCGGACTCTCTCGCATATCTGGCATGAATCCTTGGTACAAAAGCTCGTTATCTGAAGATCAAAGTATTATCCACCCCCATCATTAACATCATAAGCTCGAATTCAGTAAATATTAGGGGCATTGAAGAAGATGAGGATGATTGGAGACGACTTTTCCTCAAGTATATTGGGACTAAAAGCACGTTTGACTGCGAACTCCCAACAGATCTCAGTAGAAGGAAATGCATGCTTGATAATGCTAAGCGGTATATCATGGATAACGTTCTCCTCTAATAAATTTTGATAACAGGGTCGTATCATGAATGCTTATCTAGCAAAGAAGCTCAAATATTCCTACACGAACTCCATAAAGTTACTTGTGGTTACCATACAGCAAGACGATCTCTAGCCAATCAAGCTCTTACTCAAGGGGCCTTTTGGCATAAAATAAAAACTCAAGCCATTGTGCTCGCAAGCAAATATGATGCCTGTCAACGACATGGCCCCCAAATTCGAGCTCTAACCTTGGAATTCCATTCCAACAACATTGTCTGGCCATTTAAAAGATGAGAACTCGATCTCGTAGGAGAATTCCCTACCGCGCCAGGCAAAAAGAAGTACCTCTTTGTAGCAACGGATTACTTCATTAAATGGGTGGAAGTACTCCCACTGTGTCGCACACGGAAGCCGAAGTCGTCAAATTTATATGGGAAACCATCATCATCCGCTTTAGATGCCCCCATCTCATCAGAATCGACAATGGACCTCAATTCGTTGGCTCCAGAGTTATCGAATTCCTCAACCATCACAACATCATACATTCTCCATCCAATCCATATTACCCACAAGGAAATGGTTAGGCCAAAATCACTAATTGTACTATCGTGGATGGAATTAAAAAATGCTTGATAGAGAAAAAGGGAAATTGGGTCCAAGAATTACCATAGGTTTTATGGGCGTATCGAATAATACCTCGAGTATCAACTGGATGTACGTCGTTCCTCCTGGCTTATAGTAGAGAAGCAATCATCCCCATGCATATCCTTCGATCTAATTGAAAATTGAGCTATCGCAGGTTCGAACAACCTCCATGTCAGATTCATGCATTCTCCATACGACTTCTCCAGTCAGTATTACCACGTACTCCATAAACTGTTAAGAAACGCGAGTCGAGCTTAAACTGAAAAACCTGAACAAGTTAAAGCCACCTGTCTCTCACGAACTCAACAGCTATTCAATCAAATAGCCACTAACCACATTGTTCAGAAAATATACTTCAGCACGATGAAGAGCTGCGGAAGAGCCCTATATAAAAAAAAAGTTCCAGAAGAGAAATGGACCAGAAGATTACAAGAGAAATCACCAAAAAACTATATTTTCTAGGATTCTAAAAACTCCAAAAAATTTATTCACAAGGTTAATCATTTCTAAATCTAGAAATAAGTTGTAATAAGATATCATCAGCCTTACACAATAGGCGTCACCATTACAAAAACCCTCAACACAAGGTTATGGTTTTTTACCTATTCATAGGCTTTCCATGCTAAACGCCTGTGTCATTTCTTGTTTATTAGATTTTTGTCACAGGTACATTGGTGTAAGGACTTATTCCAGACCACTTTGAGCTCACAGAATTAGGCCATTACATTTGGCACCGTCTATGGAAAAGAGATTATTTATGTGATATCCTAAGGCATTTAGTCAATCTACTACAACATTTCAATCATGGTTACATTCCGGCGACCAGCTGCCGGAGTCCAACTTGATCTCTCAGCTGAGCCGAAATAGCTTACAGAGCTACGAGCGAATCTCAATACTGAAATGGTGAAATAAAACGAGCTCGAACGAGAATTAACTCGCGACCGAGAGCTTCATAAGAAGCAGCTTGACGCCAAAAGACAAGCTCGTTTGACAGCGCTCAAACGACATGAAGATCAAATGATAACAATGCAGACTTCCTTGCAGGCTCCTCCAGCATGAAGTCATGCTCAGGTGCCAGAAGCCTCCCATGTTTCTGTGCGAGAAAGATTAAGACCTCAAGGAGCCACCAACAAAGCTATTTCCAGACATATTCGGAATGAACCTCAACCATCCATTCATTTGGGGGGGAAGTTCAATTTGAGATCAGCCGAGGTCACCAATGTTCCATACTTCAAGAGGAAGAGCAGAGACCTTAGCCTCGAGTTCCAGTATGAGATCGTTTGAGTGAAGGTACCCGAACTCATAATCCGCGGCCTCCTCGTCAAGCGGCATCCTTAAGTTCCTACAGTAATGTTTACAAATAAAACTTAGCCTACATAATTCTATCCAAAATATATCCAATTAGTTTACAACATTCCATAACATTCATACAATAATAGTGTCATCACACTATCCTACCTTCTTAGCTTCTACTTCAGGGCATTCGTCATCATCCTATTGGTTTTCTCTCACCGTCCGAGGAGACATACTATCCAACCCATCAACAACCCCAACAACATCATCTTTAACATCCTCCCCCTCCACATAGGTGTCGGTCCTAATGGCCTCTACCTCATCTTCAGATTATCTCTTGGACATAAGGTGCCGCCCGAGCCTGTCACGCTCAGCCACCGCCTCATCCAAATCTACCCTCGCCTCAACCCGTAGCTTGTTGATCTCTACTACTTGGGAAGCCTTCAGGGGCGCCAGCCGCTTCCCCTCCTTGCTCAAATCTGACTTCAATCGAGCTACGTTTCTTTTGAGCTCTCCCTTCTTCCTTTTTAGTTCCTCTCTTTCCTCCTCGACCCCGAGACATATACCCTTTATCAGTCGAGTAGCCTGCATAAAATCAAGAAAATCGACCTTATTAATTAGCTCGAATCACAATACAAAATCAAATTTATTCGAGCATATACACCTACCATTTTTCCCATCTCCTCATCCCCATGAAGAGCAGCCAACCTGGCCTTTTTCTCTGCCTCTTTTCAATCGTCCTCCACATCTGGTCGATCTTCTATGACCTCCCCCCCGACAATTCAAAAGGTTTGACCCTTCTCTTTTTCACATTTTTTGCAGCCTCACCACTTCCCGTGGTCCCCGACGCTGCAGGATATTTCAACATTTGCCTTTTGGGGAACGTTCGAGCTAATTTGCTCGACGTAATGGACTCCGGTAATCCCGTGTTCACTCTAGGAGCCTTAGGCATGATTGCTCACCTTTCCCCATCAGTCCCCTTATATTTGCTACCGTCAGCGCTTGTCATTAGCCTCATCAAATGAGATTTCTGAACCTTTTCAACTCGGCTGTTAACACGCTTCTTCCTACTGATTCCAAGATCTTCTAGTACAGCCTTGAGTTCTATCTCTTCTTGAGCAACTTTATCCAACAATGACTCTTTCCTCATCACCTACAACCTAGGACCTGTCATACTCAAGCGTTAACATCAACGAGCATCGTACAATGTCTACTATCAATCTCATACATTATGCATTGTTATACTTACATTGTTTTATAGTTCTAAACATAAGTTCTATGGGTTCTTCATCATCTCTCTGAAGGCAGTCGCCCTTTACCCAAATCACATTATCGTTTCAAGGTCGACCTGCTGAGTTCAGATCGAAGAAGCGAGATCGAGTTGCTTTTGCACAAAAATAATCCCCTCCACTTGCACCATAATTTTGTACACCGTAAAACTATAACCATCCTCAGAGGATATCCTCCTCTTTCTACCCTCTTCTACCTACCGTATATTGAAAATTTGACACACACTTATCGCCTCCCACATGTTCCCATTCATCATAATGGGACATGCACCGATAAGATTCATAATCCCTTTAGCCAGATTGCTAAGGGGAAGACTCAACCCGTACTCCAACTGAGGCAGGTAACATAAAAAGCCCTCAAAAAGTTCATTCTGAACATTCCCATCATAGTACTTCATAGAGATCGAACCCTCTATACCTTTATCCCTTTTCTCCTTTGCCAAATCGGCCAATAGATAATTATATTCTTCTCCCGTTGCTACAGTGCAACCCCTAAATTGCCTACCGGCATATTCGATACAATTTCCCCATCTACCTCTTATAGAAGTCTTGGCTTTACAAAACTCTTTAAATGCATCCGAGCAGGGAGAATAGGACACTAATCTTCCAGGAAAATCTGGAAATTGATCAACACCTACTTCCTCCTTACTTCCAGATGCTCTATTCTCTGACTCAGGCGACCGACTAGAGGTCGATACCTCACTTACAGGGGAATTCCTCATATCAACTACAGGAAAGGATTTTTATCCTAGACAACACTTCTCACGGTAGACCTACACAAAGGTCCAGGTATTTATGGTTATTTTTTATATATATCCGTCAACTACATTTAAATATCTTTCATATCTCATATAAACAAGCAGTTTTTCTTAGATTACTATAAATAGTAATTTATCGCTTTTCCTAGCAATAAAAATTGATTTTCAAAATTACATACACAAATCACATATATCTACTAACCTTCTATATCAGAATGTGAATCCGAGGCAGCGTTGTATCTTTCCCTCACGACACTGCTGTATAACCACCTTCGTGACTCTGATTCATCAACTCTCTCACGCTTTAACTTATGATCCCTTTCACTTAAATCTCCGTAAGTGTTTATGCTATTTTTGCATCTCTTCATCCTTCCTCTCTCGCTATTTTTCAAGTTTTTGGAAGTTGAAAAATGTTTGATTAAGGAAGATGAAGCAGTATTTATATTTTCTACCTATAATAGCTAGCTGTTATTGAGCCTCGCACGAGCCGTCCTCGGTTGTGGAACCGAGGCGTCCCTTCCACTATCCATGTCAGACGTCTTGTACCTTTTCGGCAAAAATGTCTTCCTATCATTGCCCTTTCCCTTATATTTTATTCTATTCTTATCTCTCTTTTCCAAAATCTCCTTCTGACCTCACTACACTTATTTTTTACTCACTTTTACACGTAATCGAGTTTTCATAACTTTTTCCACAAGAGACAAATTCAGAAGCTCCCTGCTTTTTTGTACGTGCTTATTCTTATACTCTTATAGCAGCACTGACGTCAGAACAAAAATTCAAAAAAATTTAAATTCATCTTTTACACAACATTCACCAAAATAGAGGATATATCTCAACATCAATTTTATTCAAAAATTATTCAAACTCAAAATAGTTATACTCTGCCACACCTTTTTTTACATTCACCTCACATATAATTTCATCTAAAGCAGCCTTGATGACCTGACAAACCACAACAAACAGGTAAACCTAAAGTGATCCTCGGGTCCTCAAATTTGATCATCACTTCAACAATAAATTCCACCACCTCTTCTCGATCTGCAGGATCCCTCACCAGTTCATGAAAAAAATCCCCAAAAAATAATGGGCATACTCAAGTTCCCTACTCCTTGAATCTAGTCCTTCGAGCTGACACTCCCTTACCGAGAACTCATCATCATAACCCAACGATCCAAAAATTTACTCCTGTACTTCAGCGATCTTAATTACCAACCATCCTTCTGTAGTATTACGGATTCTCTGGGATCGAGTGTGCACCATTCTTATCTCTTCCCCCATATTCAGAGATCATTTTATTCTTATTTATACATTTTTACTAGCGATTCCCCTTAAAAAGTGCTAATATCCTTTTATCTCGTAACAAAAACCCCAGAATCTTGAGAAAAAGTATTTCAACTTTTCTCTTCCCCTCGAACTCAATCATTCCACATCTTTTCAGGTCGAACTTATTCTTTCTAGATTTAATTTTTTAAATCGACCTTTGTGACATCGAATCTTCATTCAAAAAATTCTTACAAATTTTTTTCTCCCATATTTCCAACTCGCAAGCAAATTAATATTGGCCTCTTAACACATATTTTCATAAATAAATTTAGAATAGTTTAAATATTACAAGTATTTAAACTTTCTGCACTCATACATTTCATGCATTCTTCAGATCATATAGCTCGATTTCTAGAGTTATTATATATTAGCACGAAATTGGTTAACAAATTTTATTCATCTCGAAACATATTACAAGCATTTTTACAGATAACAAGTCTTTCAAATACTTGGCCTCAAGTACTCTACAGATACCAAGTTTGTCCAGTACCCAACTTCCGGTACTTCATAGATAATAAGTTTTTTAGTGCTTTTGCAACTAATAGGTCCCTCAGGCACTCCGATACATGAAATCCTTCAGTTCGTCCTACTTTATTAATTTTTTACCCTGATGCAAAGCAGAAATTAGAAAAAATGAGTACGCTCACTCCCATGAGTTTGGCCGAAGTCTAAGCGAACTTGAAATAGAAACTATGGAAGCAGATGACTCAGTGTTTGTACCAACTCTTCGAACCGAAGGTCTTCTTAGCATCAAAAGGTGAGGGAAATGCGGAAGTAGACTTCTACTTTTCATCTCCTTCCTCCGCTACCATTACTTCCTCCTCTAAAACTACCACCACCGTATAGTTGGTAGAGATGAAGAGGGCCCAACCATATAATCCATTGTGATATAAGAGATTAAAGAAACTGTACCGCAGTTATGCCTATCCCTGCATCTGTCTCCCTAAGCTTATCTTTCGCAAGGATGCGGAGACAAACCCAACGTTGTTCGCTTGTCAAGACAACGTGGTGAAACCTCCATCTTCAGTAAAACTCTTCGTCAGCTTTAACTGCTTCATAGGAGATGGAACATGATCCCCCAAGGATTAATCCCCAAAAAACTTCAACTTCAACCTCTGCATTTCCGAAGCAATTCATTCTTCAAAAACCATGCTACGAGTCTTCACCATCTTCAAAAATTGTAGAGATTTTTATAATAGAATAGGCGTACTTTATCATATTCCTCGGTACAGGTACTCTTTATATAACCCTACATTTATTGTGTAGGAACGTTTCACCAAGCGTCATCATTCAATATTGGCAAAACTATTCAGGCCCTAACCGTCACATACATCAATATTCTCATCAGCATTCAATGCTCGTCCATCCCCCTTTGACACGTGCATTTTCAATACAGTCAACAACATCATTACTTCTTTCAAAATTCAAGACATGCATACCCATATATCTAAATCCATTCTCAACCAAAGCCATTCGTGACTTTGGTTACGAGGGGGCAATTGTAGGAGCCTATCCCTCGATCTCACTGAAAATCGAGTCGTCGCTAGTTCGAATTACCTCCATGTTAGACTCACACATTCTTCATATGACTTCTTCAGTCAATATTACCATGTACTCAATGAACAGTTAAGAAACGTGAGTCAAGCTCAAACTGAAAAACCTGAACAAGTCAAAGCCACCTGTCTCTCATAAACTTAGCAGTTATTCAGTCAAATAGCCACTAACCACATTTTTCAAAGAAGGTACTTCAGCACGATGAAGAGCTTTGGAAGAGCCCTATTTAAAGAAAAAATTCCAAAAGAGAAAAGGACCAGAATATTACAAGATAAATCACCAGAAAACTATATTTTCTAGGATTCTCAAAACTCCAAAATTCTTATTCACAAGGTTAATCATTTCTAAATCTAGAAATAACTTGTAATAAAATATCATCAGCCTTAAACAATAAACGTCACCATTACAAAAACCTTTAACACGAGGTCATGGTTTTTTACCTATTCATAGGTTTTCCACGCAAAACACCTGTGTCATTTCCTATTTATTAGATTTTTGTCACAGGTACATTAGTGTAAGGACTAATTCTAGACCACTTTGAGCTCACAGAATTAGGCTATTACATGTATTATCACCCAATGCATAACCATACCATGACAGATAAAGAAAATAAATTCCAGTTGGCGTGTAACATGAATTGGATCTAGAAGATTAAAGACAGAGAAATTATGAATTTGGGAATATACCACCAAGCTCTAGCCTGATCTTACAACAAGTGCGTTTGCCACAGAGAGTTCAAAATCAAAGATCTCGTCCTAAGGGAAATTTTCAAACACAGAAAAGAAGTAAATGCTGGGAAACTGTCCAAAAATTGGGAATGTCCTTTAGTCATTGTTGGAAAAAGTGGCCTTGGTTCTTACGATCTCACCACTAAACACGGAGACCGAATTCCTAATCTTTGGGACAGGAGGAGATTGAAGTTATATCGCAGATTAAAATCTATCACAGTGTACTTTTATACAAATTAATATATCATCTTGTATGACGGTCTTACATCAATAAAAGATTTATGTTTGACCCCCATACGTCTGAGTACTTTCTACTATTTCATACAATACTCTATCTAACGCATTCATCATACGTTAATCTTACACGAATGAAATTCTTGTATACGATTGCCCTACACTATAGTACTTTTCTAATATATTCAACATGTACTTTTATATACAGATTACAGATCATTTGCTGCTTCAGCCAAACTGATCATCTATACATTACAGATCATTTATTGCTTGGGCCAAATTGATCATTTATTTATATTACAGATCATTTGTTGCTTTAGCCAAACTGATCACCAATACATTACAGATCGTTTGTTGCTTCGGCTAAACTGATCACCTATACATTACAGATCGTTTGCTACTTTGGCTAAACCAATCACCTATTACATTACAAATTGTTTGTTACTTCGGCCAAACTGATCACCTATTACATTACAGATCATTTGATACTTCGGCCAAACCGATCACCAATTACATTACGAATCATTTATGGCTTCAGCCAAACCGATCTGTCATCTATGCTCCTCTACGTTCATTGCCTTGACAATCATCAACTATATGATAGCCTTTGGGATCATCATATACAATAGATATTTAACTCATACAGTATCGTTGGTTTATAAAGAGGTTAGTATAAATCACCCTTCTAAACAGTCCAATTTTCTAACTTTATCTACTATATGCGTTAGTGTACATTGCGCCTCCCCACAATCGTTACTCCTCACTAAAACTATCACTCGAATCATCACCTATATTAGAATGTCCCGCAACGTCATGTGGATAACCCTTGTACAGCCGTTGACGCATAAACTCTAGCATTCTCTCCATAATAATTTTCTTTCCATCTCTAACCATACTCTATTTCAGAACCCTAATTTTGGCTACCATGGGACCTAGATACTCAGACCGTATTACCTCCATGTCATACTGTACACCTTTGCCAACTAAACCATCATACGCCAGTTAACTTTCTACTTCCAATCTCTTGAACTCTGAGGCAAAGAATAAAATTACTGCTATCATATCTCTCTTGTACACATCACCTACTTCAGTCTTTACCTGTTTAGACAGAATAAGCTTGCTAAGTTTACTTTGAGCTTCCTTCAGTGAAGCTTCTAAATGATTGCAACGCTTCTCTACTTGTCGTTTCTCATCCAACACATCAGAATTTTGAGACTCCAATACTATCTTGAACTCATCCATCTGATAAATCAAAGATATTGACCCATTAATTCCTGCTTCACGATTCTCCCATTCTACCCTCTTATCATCAAGACGTATCTCTGCCTACAATAGATCAGCATCTAACTTCGTATTTGCGTCACGTAATTGTGCATTCTCTTCTAGGTGCTCTAAGGTATTTAACTTTAATACTTGTATGGTATACTCTAGAGTCACTACTTTCTTCCAAGCCTCATTTGTGTTTTTGTTCTATTTATTATGGGCCTCTTCCATCTTCTTTATCAAAATATTAGCAACTAGCCACAGCACTTCATACTTAGAAGCGCGAGATCGCGTATTAGCTATCTCTGCTTCAAGCATATTTACTTAGAATTGTAAGTGTTTCACATTTTTACCTTCCTCCTCTAATTCTGTCAACAGTTTCATAATTTGAGCTCTAGCAGATGTTAACTCCGACCCCTGCTGGCTCGCGTGCCTCGAGCCACCTGTAAATCCAACCTCTTTCTTACTTATAATTTATTTTAATCCTTTATTTTTCTCAATCCGCTGGCTAGATCTGCCTTATTCATCTGGTGAGAATACCTAATTTTCAATTCTTCAAGAAATGAGAAGACCGCCCTTTATCTCTCAAACTCTTTTTATTCGTTACTTGAACATCTACCGAAGTGGCAAAGGTCACCACCTTCTGCTGACGTTGTTTATGCCGTAATCAGGGTATCAAATTTTTGACCTCCTCCTCACCCTCTTCTGATAACAGTTCCCTCGGTCTCGGAATGAGTTTTTTACCAACAATTTCTCCATTACCTTTGGTAAACCACATAATCTCAGCCTTGGCGCTCTCTACATCAAAATCATTCCCACATTCCGTCACGAACTTCCTAAATTAGATCTTTAGCCTAGCCAGTTCTCCTCCATAAAATTCAATAACACTATCTATATGGCGCTCATGTTCTGTTCGAGCGGCAACTTTTGCTCGCGAAGGATATAGATGCTCCTACAATGTCATATGCACCTTGTGCAGCAGTCGGCGTATTTCTTTCTGCAATACACCTAAAGCCCTCAAATCAGCTTTTACCTTCATTTGAACAATCACTTCCTTCGACAATTGCATTACAAAAGACATTTCTTGCTCTATGTGTTGCAATAACTCATCCTGTAACTCCTTTAATTCACCCTCTAATCACTTTTGAACCTCTGTTTGCTCTTTTTCTTATCCTGAAAAATACAACACTCATGACCCTCCGATCCTACATAAAGCCAAAAGCATCAGATAAAGGTTCTACATTACCCCATACAACAAACACACCAAGTCGAGTAGAATAGTTTCTGGCTCTAAACTATGACGATTACGTGTTTCTTGAGCAAAAAACATAACTCGAGCTGGGTCTGGAACTACACCTCTCTCCTTCAAAAGCTCTACATAAGCTTTTTTTAACCCTCGTTAACTATCTACTTCAACCTCAAAATACAATGTTAGAGTTATTAACATAGTTTGACACCTAGCCTTAGCACTTAGGTTGTTAAAACAGGTTAACTCTTTTGGTTTTCGCACTAATGTCCCCCTTTCCTCTTCTTTTCTTAACACCTCATCCCTTTCTATTTATATCTTAGCATATCTACACTGGAGATCATATAAATCTTTAAAAAATTTCTCTGAATTCAACTTAAATTACCTTATCTCATATTCAATTTTATTAAGTACCTGTTCAATACGAGCCACAGGTTCCCTCGCTCTACTCAACGGCCTCTCCAGTTCATAATTAGTTTTTCTCAGTCACTCTATCTCTTACGCAAAGTACAAATATTTTGTTATAATACAGACATCCAAAATGAACATGTTTCAAGTCATTACTCCAACTTCAACAATACAAAGTACAATCACATTGACATCGCACGCACAACATTAAATAAAAAACAAAATACCACAAAAGGTTTAAAGATTCTTGTTGATTTCTACCTCAGATGGAGGATCCAATGTTTGCCCAACCGGATGACTTGGATCAACATGTTCAGGAGGATCCAATGTTCAGAAGGAGTACTTTCTGGTAGAAGCTCTAACGTTTTCCCAGGAGAAACACCAGCATCAGCCATTAATTCCTCTGAAACCACTAAAGGGAAAACTATTTTCCTGTACCTACCGACCCGGCCTAGCTCCATATCAGCTGGACTCAATCAAAAACCATAATAATATTGGACGAAGTGATTTTACTCCGCATTAAGAGCCTTGACCGATTGCGACATCACATCTTCATGCTTTACCATATCTGAATGCTTTTCGACGAGCTCTGCAGGCGTTTTAGCTTCTTCATCTCTCTCCTCTTTCTCTAGCTTGAGCTCAGCTTCGAGTTCCTTCACACGAGTGGATTGAACTTTAAACTTCTTCATACAAGCAACATGAACTTCAAACTTCGTTGTAAGATCCCCGAACTCCTGGCTCCACCTTTCTAGATACTTTTTTGCCCCCATTAGCAGCATTGAGAGCTGCCAGTACAAACATACAGAGAGAAAGTTAGTACAACAATTTTCAGCCCGAATATAAAGATAATTAAGTATTCCAAGAATGTACAACAAAAGTATGTTCATAATACACATCATCGAGTTGCTTTGGATCCGTCCCAGCCATCAGACAGTATTTCAGCTCCAGCTCTTTCATCTTAGTTGCGGCATGAGGATTAGTTTGAGAACTACCCTCTTCATCATGCCTTTTTTCTTTTCATCGAGCTCATCTGGACCTCAGCAGGAGCAACCACACTCAGTTTAAGTTTCTTTTTCACATCGCCAGAAACAGACTTCGCGATCTCTTGTGCCATGGCCGCCACCCCAGTGACAAAAGTACTCTGCCGAGTTGACTTCCCGGACCTTAGAGTATTCCGTTAGATAGTCTAAGGCACAGGAGGTAGATGACTAAGAACATCATCCACAGTCAGGTGAGCTTTCCCTTCAGCCATAACTCATTTCTCGCGAGCTCGTTGAACTTTGGGTACAACGGAATCTACCCTTTTATCCCTACGGATACCGAGCTCTCACCAAGTATTTGCTTTAGCTTGTCCTGAACTTAAGCAATGCAGTTGAACAAACTCACCTTATCAGGCGTTAATAAAGGTTTGGGTTTCGCCAAAGCAAGGAACACAACATTAAGTAGCAGATCAAAGACAAGTTATTGGTTATTTGAAAATTGGTCAACATTACTTACTCGGATTATAATATCTATGGTTCATCTCGAGCGCTGGTTCATCTAGAACCTGCATATAGTTACCCTCTACCCACACAAGGTGGTCATTCCATGGCTAGCCCACAGATTTAAAATCAAAGAATTTCGGCCTAACTGACTCACTATACAGGTAACCACTACCTCGACCTTCGGCATATTTCCATTTATAAAACTTCATCACATCTTCAGCTTCGAACTGCTTCGCAGTCCCTACTGTCCTCTATTTTAAATTTAGTGTCACACATACCCTCATTATTTTATAAATATTTCCATTTAACTGGGTAGGGAAACACTGTAACGCATTCATAACCCCTTTCTGAAAGAAGGTCAGAGAAATTCTTAAGCCATATACGACCTAATTCAAAAAACATAAAAACCTATCACTTGGGCCTGATTGCTCGAGACCATTATAATATGAGAGATTAAGCTCCTCACTAATCCCTCTATCCTTCTTCTACTTCTCCAAGCATGGGACTTGGTAGTATACAACCTCCTCCCCTTTACCAAGGATATAGGCCCTGAACCAGAGACCTTGATTCTCTACATAACTTCCCCATTCTCCCTACAATTTCTTTTTACATTTTAAGTATCTTTCCCTACATCTACCCCCTCTGGGTATATAAAAGGGCTATATCTTTCTCTGATCTATCCTCCCTCTCTATCACCTCCTCAATTTTACTGGGTCCCCTACCCTCTACGCTTATCACTACATTATTTGCAGTTTCCTCTATCACACTGTACTCATCCCCCCCCCTGACGATAATTTTTCCTCGGAACTAGACGATACTACAAATTTACTAGTGAGAATACTAGGTTTACAACGCATATCGGACCTACATATATAGAAACATATTTTATCATTACCTCTACATTACATACAGACAAAACAAAACCACCTTCTACCCAGTCAACACGTCTATTTTACAAATTCCTAAAAAAAATAAAATAAAGCAATCAATCATTTTAATTTTCCCTCTCCTTCTTCAAGAAAGCATTTACTCTCTCTACAGTCTGTTCATATATAAAAATTCTCCAACTCTAAAACTCTCTCATATTTATTCGAAAAACTCAAAACCCCTACATTATCAAACAGGCTACTACACATCAAACAAGTAACTACAAATATTAAAAAAATTGCTACAAATATCATCTAGATTACTAAACAAATCAAACGGACAGAGCTTTATATTACCAATCTCTACTTGAATAACAACATTTTTCTATTTTGCCCGGACATCTTATCGAGATTGAGCGCTCCAGTTGTTTCCCCGACAGTTTTCAATCACCTGATGAAGATTTCTTTCTCAAATCATACTCAGAGCTCAAACGTTTCCTCTCCTTAGAAATAAGATTAACACAACTTGTTTCTCTCTCTAAAACTATAGATAATTAATGAGGGTGAGAGAGATGCATTTTTATATTCTACCTCAGTTTGTAAAACGACGGCTCCTTCAGAGATGTGTCAGTCACCCCTACTGTCTCTGCAGGCATGTCTTTTTAGTTAAAGGTATCATCATGACTTCTGTGATAACGTCTACCGTTATCACGTTTGTCCATATTGTCTGTCATTAAAAAAATTAGTACCTCTACCTCAAACACAGTACAAACGACCAATCACCTTAAATTTATACCCTACCAAGATCGTAGAACTTTCCTAAAACATATCAATATTCAAAATTTAAAGATATTTATACAGTTGTTAAAATCCTACAGCTGTCTCCCACAATATCCGTATACAAAGAGTAAAAGAAAATACTTTATTCTTATTCAAACAGATCGAAATATCACATTACTTTATAATCTCAAAATTCCTCACCTTCCATTTATTTGGGTTCCAACACAGAATACTGTAAACATAATACTTAGTACGAGCTCTCATACTTTGAGCTTATTGAGCTCACCAGTTACATCTAAAACAACCTCGATGGTACGCCTCCCCATACAGAATTATCTTTCCATTTGCTGTACTTACATCCTCTTCAACGATTTTATCACACGCGAGCTGTCGAACAGTCAGTTCTCGTTCCGTGGCACTCAGCAATGACCTCCGAAACACATTGCACCAGAAAAAGTGATCATACTCTACATGTTTACCTTCATCATCTAATCCGACCAGATTCAATGGCCACTCCGGAAGTACAGCATCATAAGGCAATCAAAAAAAATATTGCTCACGAAGTTCAACAACCTTGATATGGAAATGACTATCTACTGCCTACTGAATAGGCTGAGAATGAGTCCTCACTATGCTTAAACACGCTACCTTCAGAGCAAGATTCTACAAATGATGCAAATCATAATAACAAGGAATCACTACTTATAACCACGATGAAGATCTCCTCAAATCTAGATCACCCGACAGATTTTGCAGAGAGAAATATATTTTTGAGAACATTTTCAGGATAACAGAATATCAACAACAAATGCAGAATATTGTGACAAGTCATTCTTTTTATAATATGAAATATCTACTCAAATTGTATACGAGCAAATATAAAGTTTGGACCATACAAGATCAAGGAAATCAAGAAGTAGCACTAACAGATCAATATCAACCCTTTCTCACAGTTTAAAACACTCTGTCATCCAGTTTGAGAATACAGATCCTAGAAAACAATATATAATTGCTTCTGCCAAGTCATATTTTCGAACTCCTCTAAATTTTCAAAACTCACCTATCATTACTATTTGCCATCATGCACACGGAACTCATTACAGCTCATTTTTCCCCATCATACCCCATAATAACTAATTCATATTGACAGACTCCTATTCTACACCAGAAAACTGTACAAACAAGTTCGATACAAGGAAACAAAATACCATAACATCGACCTTTTATTAGTTCAAAGATTTCTCTTGCAGAATACTTTACAGATAACAAAATGTTCCCAATAAATTATAACAGATTAATTCACAAATTTACAGTTCAAATTGCTTTCCAGGAGCCCACAGAGAAGATGATGAAAAACTGAAGCTACTTCTAAATACTGATCCCATGCTGCAAAATCTGGGAAACTTGTAGAACTGGAAATCAAAGATGAAAGATCTTCTTCATGGCCAAAATATATGGTCCATAGAAGAAAATGATCCCCTCCATCATCGCCACCTCTTTCACCATAACCCCCACCCCACATACTAGAGATAAACGAAAGACCTCATTTCCTTAATAAGACTCACTCATTATAAGGGTACCGAGGAGACACCCATGGATGAGCACCTGGCGCTTCATCTTCAGTTGCTACAGCCACCTCCACTAGCAATTGAGGACCATTTCGGCGCTCCACCTTAGATGTCAGTAGATAGTGGAAACGTACCATCTGATAATGATCATCTTCTGCCTCCATCACTTTTTATATGACATATGATGGTAGGTGGGAGATATAAGAATTGGCGTTGGAAGATGCAACAGTTGGTATCCAAAATACTTGATACACAGTTCTTCCATCTTTCTACGAATCCTAGACTTCTGAGCCTGAGTCCTTGTCGTTACCATGTTCTCCAGCACTCAAAAATACAGTAAGACAGTTTACCACAGTAAAATACAGAAGAAAATCAAAGAAGAAGATTTGGTTCATCATGCACAAATCAAGATCCTCTTTATACTACGGTCAACATTAAAAGCGACTCCCTAAATTCTCAACATCAGCTAGATTCCCCATGAAATAAAATTGGCTAGAACCATTAGTTCTGAGAAAGCCAAAAGGCATAAACAAGATACTTATGAATATACATTGGAAATGAGTCTCAGATATTAACTACAGTAATTAATGCCACTTCTCAACCAAACCAATCGCCTACAATATTTCTCGTACTGTTGGCTGAGAGGGGGAGGTTGCAATAGATTATTCCGCATCTCGGACACATGTATCATCTTCGACCAATATTTGGGCTTTCGACCTCACCAACAGAGCACATGGCACATACAGAAATAGGACAGCAACATCAGGAAGCACATACAACATGGTTTTCTCAACCAATATCAGTCATCCCTAATGCTACTCGTACTATTGGTTGAGAGTCATCTTGTAATAGCTTATTTCGTATCTCGGACACAAAGCATGATCCTAGACCTCATCAACATACAAGAAACACTACTAAAGACATTCAATATTTCTCTGTTCGAGTCATCGCTTTCGACCTCCACATCAATAGTTCGATTTATGCAAGTGTACAGTCATCAATAGAGTCGTTGTACAGCAACAGAAGTCAGGACATTACATTATCTGGTCAAAGAATATTTTGCATATACTTTGTCACATTCACCATTAAAAATCTTAATGGTCATCAAACGGTCATATTATAAGACCTATATATAGGGCCAGAGAACAACAGATTGCGGACAAGCAATTCTATACAGAAGAATCCTTACTCCAAAATTTTACATGCTCAGAGCACTCATTGTAATAAGTTAGCAACCTCAATAAGATCATCTTCTCTTTCTTAAAATCCTCAAGAGTGGTCGTGGTTTTTAACCTATTTAAAGGTTTTCCACGCTAAATTATCTTGTTGATTATTGCTCACTGTTCTTAAGCGTTCTAGGCACATTTAGTGTAAAGGATAAGTCTGAATCCCATAATAATGCCATTACAGTACCCATGGCCTAATTTTATTCATAATTCAATGGTTATTTCTTTTACGGGGGACGTTAGTTTCATTATTCTACGAGTGCTACGGACATGCTTACTTTGTAGTTTTTGTAGTTTTCATGGCCTGTGGACATAAGGATCAACCCGACAACTTAAGTATTTCTTGATTTTGTTTATCTTTGACTCTCCTTTCTTCTAATTTGAAGTCTCATGAACAGGGAATGGTGCCTGCATTTTTGACTAGTTGTAGTAAAATGATAGAAAAATGGAAGAAATTGGTAGGTGCTGAAGGCTCTTTTGAGTTGGACATATGGCCTGAACTCGAGAACCTTATGGGAGATGTCTGAAAACTTTGACAAGCAGAAAGGAAAGAAAACTATTCTTCATTAATGATTTCTCACCATTACATTTGTATTTATACAGAATTGAAAACAATTATAACAAATTTTGTTATAACAGAAGGACATTTGTAACAATTTACAGTGGGGTGTAACAGTTTACAGTTTGCATGACTCAGCAGTATTGGCTGTACATGGATGAGGTAGTTCATGCTGACTGTACATTACTCCTACTGATTGTACATTACTCTTAATGTGATGCCCTAGCAAACGCCGAAAAAATCTACCCAACCATTTTGAGTTCTGACCCTAGATACATAATCTATATATCTTAATATAGTTACAAGCCAAGTTTCGTAGAAAATGGAATTAGTTAAGGGGGTGAGAAGTGCCAGTACACTTCGTCTCCACTTTTGGTGTTTCCTTTTGGAAACTAGATATTTACTTAGTAGCTATATTAAGAAGGAAGTTGGTCCAAACCTCCCCATGAAAAAGTAAGCTTTATAGCTTCGTCATCTTGGACCCCGACTCAAGGGCTACCTACAAGGGAGGTTCACGAGTTTCTCCTTAGCCTAGGAATGGTCAGGAGACATTGCCTTGCAATGCAGGCCGCTTTCCCAGATAGGGCTGAATAGGATGTCGTTATGCCCCATGAGCCAATCGAGACGCACCGACCTTAATCAAAACAAGGACCGGAACCGAACTGAAATGATCAGGTCGGGCCGTGTTCCTAACTCAAATTTCTGTCCCGAAAGTTTCCAATGGCTAAAGAACCCTACTATGCAAATCTAAATCTCAAATATCTTCTACTATGCATCAATACCTAAATCTCATCGAAACCAAAATCTTATCTTTAAACAAGGAATCCCATAACCCAATTAAAATCTAAATCTCATCTTTTAACATAAAAATACCCAAAACCCCAACTTCAATCAATATAAAAATTACAAACAAAGAAGCTTCAAACACCAAATGTGTTCTTGAGGTTAGTTTAGAATTTTCGACAAAGCTTGCTCTTGGACAAAGTCTATCTTCTCAAAATACCTCAAGAACATAAGATAATCTTTTGAGGGAAAAAGAGTTCCTCCTGATCAATCTTCTCGAAATAAGAACTTGCTCTAATATTATGTCTTCTCAATGAAAGGAAGATAAAGAAAGGAATCATGGTAGAGAGAGGAGGAGCCAGCAGTCTTGAAGTCTTGAGTAGGGTGAGAATAGATAAATGTTATGTTTTTAGTGAGATTGAGTTTTAATCGGGTTTATAAATCCTAAACCGAAGCCGACCCGACTTTAATTGGGCTTATAAAATCAAAACTAAAACCGACCCGGCCTGCTCTCAAAACCGGACCGAACTGGTCAGCTTGGGCTAGTCCGATATTGGGCTTTTGGGTATACGGGTTTTATGTATAGCCCTACACATAAGGATGATCACGAGCTATCCCCTTAGAGTGGTACTAGACAAGAAAGAAAAATCAAGACAAGTATAACAATGCGTCGTCCACCTCGGGGAATACAATATCACTTTCGAAAAGAAAATATCTAAAAAGGGCCAAGCAGTCGCCGACTTTCTAGCATATTTTCCAGCAAACGATGCCGAATGAGAAGAATATGAGGATGACATCTTAGATGAAAAAATAGAGCAATCAGACCCTTTGAACCCAAACACCGATTGTAGACTATTTACCGATGGCTCATTTGGCCCGAATGGTTGGGGAACAGGCATTGTGCTGGCTACACCTTCTAATGATCGACTGGAGAAGGCCATCAAGCTAACCTTCAAATGCACCAACAATAAAGTCAAGTACAAAGCCTTAATTCACGGTTTAGATATGGCCCCCGAGTTGGGCGTACCCAAGTTGGCTTTTTACCTATTCATAGTTGGTCTAAAGAACCAACACTCAGGAGATTTAAGCAGATGGTTAAATGGAAAAATGCGTTAATACATCCGTCAACACATGGATCACTTCCCAGAACAATCATTGATCACACATTATCCGTGAGGTGAAAATAGACACGCCGATGTTCTCATATACATAGCCGCCATGTTAGGCCAATCCGAACCCAGAAAGTTTGACGTCGAGGTATTCGAATGCCCAAGTGTAGACAGAATAGAAATCAATACCATTCATATTGTGGGCGAGAGTATCGATCTTGAGGATTGGGGGATCCCTTTCCTGGTTTATTTTAGCCAAAACAACCTACCCGAAGACCTGAAAGAAAAACAATTCTTGCTGAAAAATTGCGAAGTTACTTGATATTTCAAAACGAACTACATAGAAGGACACCAAATGGGGTACACCTCAAGTGCATATCACAGAAAGATGGAGATGTGATTATAGAAGAACTACACGAAGGTAATGATAGATCGCATACTACAGCCGATCTGTGGCACTACGTGCATTAACACATGGCCAATTCTGGCCAAACGTGAAAAAGTTAGACAAAGATTATGCAAGGTATTGTGATAAGTGCCAGAGACACATGCATGATATCAAGAGCCCTTCACAAGATCTCCATTGCAGCCAAGTCCATGGTTATTTAAATGTTGGGCCATCAACTTAATCTACCCCTTCCCCAAAGCTTCGGGTAAGAAAGAAGACATCCTTGTGGCCACAGATTATTTCACGAAGTAGGTCAAAGTAGTCCCCTTGTACATAACAAGAGAAGTAGTTAAGTTATTGTGGTAAACAAAATACAGTGTGGTAATCAAAAGACTGCCGCATTTCCTATCCTCCCAAACGGCTAGTTCTTTTCTTGTACAAACTCATATTTACTTCCCTAACGGCTATTTTTCACATCCAACGGCTACAATTTTCTTGTTATATATATATATATTTTAGCTCATCACAATAGTCCCTCCACTTCAACTCTGCTAGTTTTTTTTATATCTAACCATGACTTCAATGGTATTTGGCTAGAATGAAGATAATGCCCTCGCTACGTCTTGGCAGGAATATATTGATAAACCATATTTCTGATAACTCAACTTCGATCATTTATGGGGACAAGTATCCTATTACGGACCTTTAATACACTCCTGTAGAATTATACAAGAGGCAAAATCTACTTAAGGTGAAATGTGATGGGTTTCATGAGTTACAGAAGAATATAAATATCAGGGTCAGAGGTATTCCACTAGCCTATATTTTCCGTGAAGCCAGAGACAAATGGTATGAGAAATACAACCAGCCGTTCTCGTTCAAGACACTATATGATATTTTTTAATAGAACTTTGTCCCGTCAGATCCTCTTGCAAATTATTGGCAAGAAAACTATGGACGAGATCTGTTCCTCCTTACTGAATGGTCATGTTTTAATCCCTACCACATTCGAACAATGAATTAGACGCATATGAAGGCTTAAAATTAACTTTTAATTGTATCTCCTTTTAGTTTAATTTTGAGCGTAGAACCACTATTTTAATAATTGTAATTACATTTCTATTTAAATTCAAGTTAGGGCCTGTAATAACCTATTTTCGTATTGGACGAAGATAGTGCCTTACACCCCTGAAATATAGAATGTTAGTTAAGAATTGAAAGTAATTAACACAAGATTTAGCGTGGAAAACCCTTGAATGGGTTAAAAACCACGACCTCTCTTGAGGATTTTAGAAAGAGAGAGATGTTTACTGATGACTGCTAGCTATTACATAGAGAGAGAGATGTAGAAAAGGTCTCTTAGAAGATGTGTCAGAGAAGCCCCCTAATCTCTCATTCTCTTATCCTATTTATAGGTCATATAACATGACCGTTATTTCTTTAATGAGGAACGTTGCAATATATGAGTTTGATGAGCCTTTTATGAGGTCTCTTGTAACATCTTGCTATCTGATAATTGTTGATCTTGTAACGGATCTCTTGATGACCTTAGATGTAACTTCAGACTGTTGGTGAAGATACGATCTCTAACGATGTTCGTATGTATACGAACTGTTGATGGAAATCTGAGTATCTTCTACAGTGCGATGTTATTGGCTGCTTCAATATCCCCGAACTGTAGATGAGGAAGTCTACATTAGAATTTGCTTGCCCTTAATCATTGGCTGGTTAACAGTATGTTTATTCGAACTATGTGATCTCAAATATCAGACTCAGTATGAGGATTAGAAATAAGCCCTTAAAACTGCCCCCTCTTAGCCAATAGCAGAAGAAACGTGTGTAGCGAGTGGTGTTGGTTGAGAAGTCCAGTCGTTTTGTGTTAAATGCTGCATTGATGACTTCTATTTATCTGGAAGAATAATTGCTTTAACTATTGGGTCTCCCAAAAGTTCTGCTTGAGATGTGTGCTTGTGATAAAAACTTTATCGTAAGTTATGGTACGCATTTAAATGCTGCCGATATAAAACATGGTGACCAGTTGCTATCACTGTTCACCCAGGTATAACATGTCAGTCGTCTGGATTTGTATAAATAGTAGTGATGGTAACTACTCGCCGTCAGGCTTATGAGGCTAGAGTTCAGAACAGGATGACACTTCTACAAACTCGTTATTTTGGGGATCAATGTCTTTCTCTGCCAACTCCAATCCCTGTTCCTCCAACTTTTCATGGGATGTCGTGGGAAGAAGTAGAGGAGGCAGAGGATGATTATCAGCAAATGTGGCGATTCCACTATATGGTCCTGTTTGCTGCTCACCATCGGGTCTGTCTGCGGATACTTGCAGAGGATACGGTGGTGGCAGAATATAAGAAAGTCAGGGTATCGTCTGTGAAGTATTGTTGATATCTTGCGAAGGATTGGGCGTTGTAATGGTGGAGGTGGTCCTTCGTCTTCAGTGACTGCGGAGGTGGTGGGGGTTACGGAGGAGTGGTGGGATTAACTTTGACTTCCGTCGTTGGGGAAGTTGAGGTATTCCAGTTCTTCTGCTGAGCCTTCCATTTTTTCTGCTTAAGTATTGCACTGTCATTTGTAAAATAATTTGTCTTTCGTTCTGCAGAAGAAATAACTATCTGTAGATCTTGTAATCTTGATTTTCAAACTAAATGAAATATTTGTCCTTATAAATTGCTTGCCTTGAATAATAAATTTGAACTTGTTGTATCTTGTCTTGTAAGTGTTTGAAACTTCTTGAATGAACTGCTGTAGGACACCGTATAACAATTCTCGAACTAGTCAAAGATTAAATAGGTTGAAGATATGTAGATCGAATTTCTGCTGAGTTGGATGAAGTATATTTGAACTGTGTAGATCGTGTTATATATTTGTTGCCTTTTGAGATATACGGTTGTCATGTCTGTTGTGGTGTGTTCCGCAAACTTCTGCTAGATGTAGAGCTAAGTGAGGCACCAGTTCGAGAAATCGCGCTGGATAAGCTTGTTGAAAAGGATTAGAGAGCTGCTAGTGGGGAAATCATTTTATGTAGTGAAGAGAACCGTCCATCTGTCTTAAATGTAATTATATGTAAGGTAAGATGATTGACCATAATTAAATTATTTGTTTTTATTGAGGTCGTCTTTTCATCACTATCTGTATCTGTGATAATGGTCGGATGAAATATAATTGAAGCAAGATTTGTTGTTGATTTTTTGCTTCTGCCAGATCATAAATAAGACAAGTGACAACTGTAATAGCTGTACCAGTAGTTTTGAATTAGAAATCATGCTATAAATAGCGTAGGAGGATAGTGTAGTCGTAGAAGGTTATTGTTGTAGGAAAGTGATTGTGCTACATGATCTGTACAATTCTTCATGGGCAGTGAGTCCTTAAATTTAATAATGGCAGAGGAGAAAGACAGACGTGATAACCGAGTACGTTACTCTATAAATCATTATGAGGGCAAACGAAAAAACGTGCCCGCAAGGAGAGATAATGTTGACGCGTATCCCAAAGAGTCGCCGCTTCAAAAACCAATGGATAATATAAAATCTTTTCTTTCTCCTTCTCATAAACCACAGTCAGTTGCAGAGAGAGAAAGAAACATTTCTAGAGAAAGTCTTTAAATTTTGATCATAGTCCACCGTTATATTGTGATCTTCCTAGGTAAACCAACGTTTTACCATCTGAAGTGAAGGTGGTGACCGAAAACGGCGACTGCTGCTCTTCTAGTACAGGTTAGTAATTATGTTTCCACCATTTTTATTATTCTGAATAGTGTGTTTGTTGCTTGTCATGGTAGATAGTAGTTGCATGTTTGAACTGCTTGATAGATTAATAAAGTGCTGGGTATGGATGAGGGAGGAGGCATGTTTGATTATAAAATGCTGAATAGATTTTTCCTGTATGTGGCAGATGCGTTCTAAAAATTTGAAACCCAGTAGTAAAGTTGTGGTATCCTCCAGTAGTGAGGAATCATAATTGTCTGGCAGGACTATAAATGATTTGGAGGTGAAGGGTACTATAGCTATTAATATGCCGGCTGCTGTTCATTCTGGGGTGAATGAGGGATTGGAAGTGGGGGTTAAAACTGGGGCATTTTTTAAGTATCCTGCTGATGTAGATGTAGGGAAGACATTTTTCAAGTATAAGAATAACTTAGATGGAAAATGGGGGCATTATCTGATGAATGAAGGGTTATGGTTTAGGACTTCAGTGAGACCAGGTGGTAAGATAGAGCATTATCAAGTGCCTTCCCCAGATCAATGGCAGATAAATATGGGTATAGGGGATGATGTAGAAATTGCTTATTACAATGGCACTGGCGCGGAGGACGTAGAGGAAGGGTTCCTTTACTATCTGAACCAGGTCGTTTATGGGTTGAGTATTCCCTTAACCTTTTTCCAAAAGGGGGTAATGAATGCTCTAATGAGTTGCCCTGTCTAATTAAATGGCAATGTTTTCGAGATGATGAGGGTCTGTAAAGCCCTTAACAAGAAATGGAGAGATGGTGATAATGTAAGACAGTTCGTTAAAGACGATGTCTTAAAGTATTATAAGTTAAAATATGTGGAGAGTCAGAAGAGTGGATACTTGTATAGTGATTCAGCAAGGCCAAAATTCTTTGATTTTGAATCTGTTGGGAGACTCTGGTGCGACCATCTTGTGATGGTGAGAGGTAATTGTATGCAATTGCCCGGGGAACCGACGCTAGAGCTGAAATATAAGAATTTTAAAGAGTAAGTATCTTTATTCTGTCTGTACTTCGTCTTTTAACTTATTACGAGCTGCTAACATAGTTTGTTGTTGATTTGGCATAACCTAACCCAAAAGGTATTGCCGATACGTCTAGTCTGTTCGACGTCATATCTCGGGAAAGAACTAATCTGAACCATGTACTTGGAGAGTTAGGTATCCGTAGAGATAAAAAGGTTGAACTCTATAGTTGCAAAAGTTCAACGAGCTCATCAAAATCGAGTTATGGCTACTTCTGGTTCTGCTTTTGATGGGGTTATAGAGATTCCTGCCTGTGTTGCGGGTACTACGAGTACAAAAAATCGACGATCTAGAGGAAAAAGGTCGTTGCCCCCTTCTGAGCAAACAGTTCCTGTGCAGACGATGTAGGTGGGGACTGAGGTGGTGGATGTTGCTGTAAATGTGGCGCCACCTGCGAAGAAGTAGAGGCAAGAGGTAAAACCTAAACGAGCTTCTTCGAAAGAGCTCGATCTCGATGTGGTGGGGCGGATGTCGCAGGATCTGGCGAAGCATGATCTAAAATGTCTGAATACTGAGGTTAAATCCAGCATGTCACAAGTATGTATGATGTTGTTGTTTGACTATATGTGTTTGAGAAACGACTTGATTAATTATTCTGATATGTTGTACTTATGGTGCAGCTTTTTGTTCTGTGGGAATCGGCCTTGGAGGTGTTGATGGCAGGTGCTGAGGATCGTGCTGAGCTTGTTCGGCAGCATGATGCAGAAAAAGCTACACTTGAGGGAACAGTTCGTGAAAGAGAAAACTGTATTGTCTGAGCGGTTAAAAAATCAGATGGAGAAGGAGAAAGTTGTGCAGAAGGAACAGTTTGAGGCAAAAACTGCTATGTTGAAGAAAGAGATCAAAGACGCTGCAAAGAAGACTTTTGACACTATGCTGGCTGCTCAAAATAGTTCGATTCAAGCATTTTACTCCTAGGGGTTGACTAAAGATGATATCAATCTTGTTATTGCTGGGAAGTATGGTGAGATAATCTTCCCAGAGGAGGATGCCTCTCCAGTGGCTGATCGACCTTCTGAGCAGACCCTGGCATCTCTAGCGGCTGATGCTACGACCAAGGAGGTAGCACGAGCTAATTCTTGATTATGTAGCTGTAACATTGTTTTGAGACTGTCTGGTCGAATTTGTCCATTGTATTGGTGATAGATCTATTTTTTGCTGAGACTTGAAATTTTTTGTTTTTTGTTGATATATGTTATTTTGATGGTGAATGTATAATTTGCATGTATGAGGTAGTTCGTTTGAGGGGAAAAGTGAGCGAGATGGAGAAGGCCTTGAGTCAAGCAAGGGATTCCATCAATCGTACTCAACAGGTACACAATAAACTTGAATATAAGAGACGTCTTCATAAGTCTAACTTTGATAACACCTTTAAGGAGTTATTCGAGCTTCAATATAGATATGGGGAGATAAAAATTGAAAGGGATAAGGTTTTATGGAAAGGGAGCGAAAGGTTTTTCTTATTCCGAAAATCCCTTAAGGATAAGCAGTTCGTAGATGAGAGTGATAAGTTAAAGTGTCAATGGTCATTATTGTCTTTGATGCTTTACTTTGAGGGTGAAGTTGATAGTGAACGGGGCTTAAAGGAGGACTATTTAGAACTGTTAACTGAGATAGGTATAGTGTCAGATCCAGCTCGGGTGAAATTCTTAGCGCAAGAAGCGCGTAATCGTCATAGTATATAGGCAAAAAGATGTTTAACTCGAGCTGGTGTATCCATCATATGGGGTGGGGTAAGTCCATTGCCTGATGAGCTTAACTTTTATAGGGACGAAGAATGATGAGGATCATTTTCTTCAATATAAAGAAGGAGGATAGAAGGGTCCAGACATGTTTAGAAAATGATCTGAAGCATACTCGTGACGAACTGGAATTATGTAAAGAACATAATACGTGTTAGGAGGGGGAAAAGGTGGAGTGTAATAAGTCGTTACAGAGTTCGGAGAAGAGAGTGAAGTTGTTAGAAGCTCGTTTACTAGATACGTAGAAACGTCTGCAGGTGTCCCAATCGCGTTTGAAGAAGTATCTTACCCCAATGCGGGGAAAACGTGCTGGTAAAATAGATTATGAACGTCGGATAGCTGATGCGATCGAGTTTTATGGGGGTGAGATCGAGGGAGTAGAGAATGAATTTAGACGTTATATCTCGAGCTGTGCTAAAGATGTTGAAGTAGAGAATGATAAAGTTGAAAATATGTGGTTTGCAAAAGGTAATGAGGGTAAAGGAGCTTCAACCTCGAGACCACGAGCTAAAGAGTCTGAGGAGGAGGAGGTTGAAGATCTGTTACCTCACACACGGCATAAGACTCGTCATCAAGAGGTCGTGATCTTCAATGAACCTTTGCAAGCTGATGTGAGTAGTAGTAGGGTTCCACCATAAGCTAACTAAACTATGGCATATAATTGTGCCTTGCATAATGTAGTTTATTTATGCATCATAACTTGATGTTGTAATAAATATTGTTGAATGATATGTCTTGCTTGCATGAATATCTGTTGATAGATGTATGCCGTTTGTAATTTTTTCTTCCAGGCTGAAGTCAATAAACATAACGAACTCTCTGCTTTATCTGTATCAAATAATGAACTGACTGTAGAATTGCAGCAGTGTTCGTTGGAGGTTGAAAATACAACCTTGTTGAACTCGAAGTTGGAGGTTGATATGTTGGAGTTGCAGAGTTAGCTAAATGCTGTGACTGTAGAGTTGTCAAGTAAGGATGCAGAGATATGGACTGCTAATAATGAAGCCAAACTGTGGAAAGATTCTTTAAGGAAGAAAAAATTGAAAACCATGACTGCTAACCAACAAGTACTGGATCTGTCAAGTACGATTGAAAAACAGAAGAATGATTTATTGTATCATCAATCGGCAGTAATAGATAATGTTAATTTGTTAAAGAAGCAAGATGTTGAGCTCCGTAATATGCGAGATCGTCTCAAAAAGTTGAGCTAGGATTTGCGTAAGGCTCGAGATTCGTGTCAGAGAAAAAGTGACTGTGCCAGAACTCATGAAGAAGCATGTACAAAGAGAGATCAAGAGCTGAATGTAACCATCAATAAGTATATCACACAGATCACCGATCTAGAACGGGAAAAGCAAGCCTTAAAAATATAGTGTATGCAAGGTAATGTGGTTTATGTGGAGCTCGATCTAAATTTTAAGGAGTTGTAAAAGTTGGTGGATGCAGCAGATAATGATAGCGAGTATTGTCAAGATTTGTATGAGAAGTTGCGACCTATGAAGCAATTGCTGGATCGTAGTGTGCAGATAACGAAGTAGTATAGGGCTTCGTTGCTGAAGGAGAAAGAGTATCTGGTAGATCGATGCAAGGTTCTTGACGACGAGCTAGCCAAAGTGAAGATCGAGCTTGGTGAAACTATGTTGTTGACTGCAGATAATGCTACATTGCGCACTATGGCTATGTTGCATGCTGATGTAAAGAAATTGCGACAAGAGCGTGATTCGATCTTGGCTGCTTCAACTGAGCACGGTATAGAATATGATATGCAGCTAGTGCGGTTATATTATATAGATAATCTGATGCCGAGAGCTACGAAACTGTTGAATGCGTCTCCTAGTGTAGTTGATGCTGCTATATCTTTCCCTGCCTTACTTTCGTCTCAGCCTAGGGAAAGTTTGAATGTTGTGCGCTCGAAGCATGAAAAATAGTTAAATTAATTATATTGTAAGCAGACAGAGTATAAATATGTCTTTGCTGTAGAATAATTGTCAAATGTTGATTAGAAATAAGTTTTTGTTTTGTTATCTCTATGTATGGTCGAATTGGGTAAACCAATAAACGATCATATGGAGATATATTGAGATATATGATTGCAGTAATGTTGTATTCTTTTGTGTATAGGTCGAATTGAACAAGTCAATAATAAACCGTAAAGAGATGTTTGTTTGCTAAAATAGTAATGTATGTCTCAGTTAATGGTTGAATTGAACGAATCAATAAGCGACCGCAATGAGAAATATTGAATGTAGAATAGTTGTATAGCGTGTCTCAGCCAGGTCGAATTGATTGACTTAATAAGCGATCCTCAGGAGAGCGTGTATACTTGAAGAGCTATGTTGTAGGTCTCAGTTAATGGTCGAATTGAGCGTATCAATAAGCGACCGTAATGAGATATGTTAAATATTGAATAGCTGTATAGCATGTCTCGGCCAGGTCGAATTGATTGACTCAATAAGCGACCCTCGGGAGAGCGTGTATACTTGAAGAGTTATGTTGTAGGTCTCAGTTAAAGGTCGAATTGAGCGTATCAATAAGCGACCGTAATGAGATATGTTGAATATTGAATAGCTGTATAGTATGTCTCGGCCATGTCGAATTGATTAACTCAATAAGTGACCCTCGGGAGAGCGTGTATACTTGAAGAGCTATGTTGTAGGCCTCAGTTAAAGGTCAAATTGAGCGTATCAATAAGCGACCGTAATGAGATATGTTGAATGTTGTAGTAATTGTTATAGTAATTCTCCGGTATAGGTCGAACTGAGCGAACCATACAGAGATAGGTAGAATGCTTAAATTGAATAGACTTGCAGGATGATGATGAAAAAGTGTTTTATTAAATAATATCTGATGTTACAACATTTTTATCTTTGATACAGCCTCAATCAGCAGGTATTCCATGGATTAGGTACAGGTATGCCTTTATGTGTACTGAGATCGTAGGATCATAAACCACTTGTGCCAGTTATGATAAAAGGACCTTCCAAATTGTCTGCTAACTTTTCAGCATTAGGTGTTTTACGATGTTGTAGGATTTCTCTGAGAACGAGGTCTTTAACTTTGAATTCTCAGTGTCGAATGCACTTGTTATAGGATTGGGACAAAGCAAGATGATATCTTCCCAGATTAACAATGGCTCTGTCACGTGTTTCTTCGATCAAATTCAGATTGTATGCGATCTAAAATTTGTTTTCTTCATCTGTCATCTCGTGATCATGTACTGGATGATGATATTGAGTGGGAATGATGGCTTCAGTCCCGTAGGCTAGTAAGAATAGAGTACAGCCTGTTGCTATTCTGGGAGTTGTTCGATAGGCCCAGAGTACGTGTGGTAACTCGTTCACCCAGTTCCCCTTTTTGTCGTCTAAACGCTTCTTGATGCCATCTATAATAGTTCGATTAGTAATCTCAGCTTGTCCGTTTCCTTGAGGATAATAAGGATTGGATGGGGAATGAATGATATTGTACTCATTGAGGAATGTTACGATTTTGGAGCCAACGAACTGTGGTCCATTATCAATTATGATAAGATGTGGTCTGCCGAACCGAATAATATTGTTCTCCCAGATAAATTTGATGACTTCTTCTTCTCGTGTTCGGCACAGCGGGACTGCTTCTACCCATTTAGTGAAGTAATCTGTAGCAACCAACAAATGTTTTTGTTTTCCTGGTATTGTAGGAAACTTTCCTACGAGATCGAGAGCCGATCGTCTGAATGGCCAAGTAACTTGGCCTGAATGTAGTTTGAGGGCTGGAGCTCATATTTTAGGGCCATGTCGTTGACAAGCATCACTTATGAGTTAAAGCTCATATTCTACTGCCTGTACTTTCATCTTAAGCCAAAATATTCCTTGAGTTAAAGCTTTGTTTGCAAGAGATCATCCTGCTGAATAGGATCTGCACGTGCCTTCGTGTAGATCATACAAGAATTGATGTGCCTCTTTGTCAGATAGACAAAAGAGGTATGGACCAGTAACCAAAATTTTGTATAGGAGGTTATCCAAAAAAATGTATCTTCGAGCATTGTCAATTAATCTTCGTCGTTCTGTAGGATCCCCTAGAAGTGGACCGTTGAATTCATTTTGAGGTCCGATGTATGTAATGAAAGGTTGTCTCCAATCATCTTCGATCTCCTCGCTGCCCCCAGCATTAATGGTGTTGGACACGATGGCATTAATGCTGGGGTTAGAAATGACATCGATTTCTAAGTAACAAGCTTCTGATCCAAGGACACCAGCAAGGTAAGCGAGTGCATCTGAATGTCTATTTTCTCCCCAAAGAAAATGCTCCATAGAAATTATCTGAAATTTGTTCATTCGTTCGACCACTACAGTAGCATAGTCGACCATTCTCCCATTGGCTTGATAGACGCATGTATAATGGTTGACGATTAGTAATGAATCTGTGTAGACAGAGAGCTCTACTACACCCAGTGTGAGTGTCATGTCCAAGCCATGAATTAATGCCTCATATTTTGCTTCATTATTGGTTGCTTCAAAATTGAGGAGAATGGATTTTTCAAACCGATCATTAGAAGGAGTAATAAGGACAATTCTAATTCCTGATCCGGCTGGTCCGACAGAGCCATCAGTAAAAAGTCGCCAACCTTTCTTTGTTACCCAATCTGATTTATCTTCAGACTGGTCTGTGAGTGGTTCATCTTTTTTACCAATAAAATCTTCTTCCCAATCAGGATCGCCTACTAGAAAGTCTGCTAGAAAATCTGTTATAGCTTGACCTTTTTCAGAGTGACGTTGTTTGAAATGTATATCGTGTTCCCCGAGTGCTACTGACCATTGCAGAATTCGTCAAGATTTTTCGCGCTTGGATAAGATCTCTCGGAGTGGATAGTTCGTCAGGACGCGAATAGTATGAGCTTGGAAATACTGCTTCAATTTCTGTGATGTATAGACGAGAGTTAAAAGAAGCTTCTCGATCTTGGTATATCTTGTTTCAGCGGGAGTCAGAGTCTAGCTGATAAAATAGACTGGTTTCAAAGTCTTTTCGTCGAGTCAGAAAAGAACAGAATTGAGAAATGTATCTGTAACAGCTAGGTATACTGTAAGTTCTTCTCCCTCTGCTGGTGTGCTCATAACTGGTAGTTTGCCCAAATAACTTTTGAGTTCGAGGAATGCCGCTTCACATTTGTTTGTCCATTCGATCTCTAGATCTTTCTTTGATTTTCCTCGTGATGTACTCTGTCTTAACAGATTGAATAGAGGTTGACATCTGTCTAATGATTTGGATACAAATCTATTGAGTGCTGCGACCTTCATGGCTAGTTTTTGAACGTCCTTCGTTGTCTTTGGTGAAGGCATAGCCAAGATAGCTCATATTCTTGATGGATCAGCTTCAATGCCTCTTTTGCTAATTAAATGGCCCAAAAACTTTCTGGATTGTACGCCGAACTGGCATGTATTAGGATTTAAACGCATCGTGTAAGATCGCAAAATCTTGAAATTTGCCCGAAAATCTGTAAGATGGTCCTCTTTCTTGAGACTTTTACATAGCATATCATCAATGTAGACCTCCATTGTTTTACCAAGATGGTCTTTGAACATTTGTGTCATCAATCTCTGATAGGTAGCACTGGCATTTTTTAGGCCGAAAGGCATGACTTTATAGCAATATAGACCTTGCTCAGTGATGAACACAGTCTTGTCTTGATCTTCCAGAAAAAGTGGTATCTAATTATATCCTGATGCAGTGGCCATCATAGAGAGAAGTTTGTGCCCTGCTGTAGAATCGAGCAGATGGTTGATGATTAGAAGTGGAAAGCTATCTTTCAGAGTGTACCGGTTGAGATCCGTGAAATCAACGCAGACTCTGATTTTTCCATTCTTCTTTGGGACTGCGACAATGTTCGAGATCCAGTCCGGGTAAATAGCTTTGCGAATAAAATCGACCTCAATCAATTTTTCGATCTCTTTATTCACTTTGCCTTGCAGTTTTGGTGCTAGAGTTCGTTGCTTTTGTTTAACCGATTCTGCTTTATCTTTCATCTCTAGCTTGTGGCATGCCATAACTGGACCGATCCCTGGCATTTCGTGAAATGTCCATGCAAAGATGTCACTATTATTTGTGAGGAATTGTATAAGATTTAAGCGTTCTTCTGTGCTCAAGAGAGTTCCAATGTGAGTTCCTCTTTGCGTGCCACTGATCTCGATGTACTCTATTGGTTCGACGCTTGGTAACTGAAGTTCTGCTAGAATTGACTGCTGTAATTGTTATGCTGGAGTTGTTGTAGCTGGCTCAGCTTCAATGGAAATAGTATTATCGCAATCTCGAGCCAATTTCTGGCTATCCATGATTTCGTAGATCCCACCTTTCCAGTCGAATCGTAACGCCTGATGATATGTGGAGAGAATAACTTTCATGTTATGCAACCATGGTCGTCCCATGATGCCCAGATAATGGGACTTGGTATTGATGACGTAAAAAACTACGTTAAGTGCGACTGGCCCAGCTGTGATGGGAAGTGTGATTTTTCCCACGCGTTCTTCCTTAGAGCCGCTGAATCTAGAGACCTTGTCTGTTAAGCCCATTTGGTCAATTGTGATATGGAATAATAGTTCGATGTTGCTGCCGGTATCTACCATCATCATATGTAGAACTATGTTCTTCATCTTTAAGATGATGATGAAAGCATCGTGGTGCAGAAAGTTGACTTGATGAACGTCACAGTTTTCGAAAGAAATCCCAGCTCATCGATTGCTGGATTCGGGTAACAAACGAGCTTCTTTCTCTACCATCGTCAGATCATGGCATTGTCCCACGCGCCTACAATTGGATCTGTTGGAGTTGTTGACTGTCTGAGTCTCGATAGAGTTGTTGACTGTCATTCGAGGTTGATAAAGTTGTTGACCTTCTCAATCATATCCTCGAACATCAGTGGCATCTTAAGGATTAGGTGCTCCTTGACTCGTCCATCCACGAGTAGAGCATTGGTGAAAGCAGAGATTGTGATTTTCTTATCGAGGTTGTCAATTCTTTGAGCTAACCCAAAAAATTTCCTGGTGAATGTCTACAAATTATCACCTGGTGCCTGGATGAGGCTGAACAAAGAGTAAAGACTCTCCTCCTTGTCTTTATTGTGCAAATAGTTCTTAACAAACAGTTTGCGAAGTTGCTAAAAAGTAAAGATAGATCCTTCCTTGAGCGTGTGAAACCATCGTAGAGGTTCGCCTTTTAAACTGGTCGGAAAGAGACGGCAGAGGATGTGGTTGGACGTCGAATGCAGTCCCAAAGAATCCTGAAATTCTTGGACATGCTCCACAGGATCCCCCCCCCCTTGTATTTCTGAATCTTTGGAGTGTGAAAATTGTGGGTACTTCCTCGTCCAGTAACTCTTGTGCGAGTGGACTCTTCTGTAATTTAGCATAGTTGTTTCTTCAAGTAAATATTTGAACGTCTAGCAGCTCCTTGATGCATTTGTCTACCTGCTCTAGAGTGAGATGTTGTCGAGACGTAATAGCTCGTCTGGTTGCTTGTCCTCCTGGTAGATTATGCTCTCCGGCTGCTTCGCTCATGCGGTCATAGACCAAAATTCAAGGTTTTTCTATGTTTTGTTCCTGTTGTTGTTACAGATCGATTATCACTCCAGTGGGTAGTTGTGGATTGACGTGACCCTGAGGTAGAACTGGTTCTTACAGAATTTGAGGAAGTGCTAGATTTTTGCCTCGATTTCCCAAGCGATCATGGACTAATACCCTCGAAGTTACAGGCAGAGCGTTCTGCGGTCTCGAATTTGCTGTTAATTGATCTTGAAGTGTTCTGATTGTGCTCTGCATGCTGGCGAGCTGTTTCTCTAGTTCTATTCATCGTTCAGTTTCTGCTTGCATAGTAGTTTGCAAATCCGTCACTCCCTCAGTATCGTCAAGCAGGACGTTTGGTGATTTTTCTAGATTTTCCATCCTTCAAAAAATGAATATGTAAACTGGATAGGAGAACGCTGAGTGTATGCTTCGATTCCCACAGGCGCCGCCAAATGTAATAACCTATTTTTGTATTGGACGAAAATAGTGCCTTACAACCTTGAAATATAGAATGTTAGTTAAGAACTGAAAGTAATTAACATGAGATTTAGCGTGGAAAACCCTTGAATGGGATAAAAACCACGGCCTCTCCTGTTGGTGAAGATACGATCTCTAACGATGTTCGTATGTATATGAACTGTTGATGGACATCTGAGTATCTTCTGCAGTACAATGTTATTGGCTGCTTCAATATCATCGAACTATAGATGAGGAAGTCTGTATTACAATTTGCTTGCCCTCAATCCTTAATTGGTTATCAGTATGTTTATTCGAACTATGTGAGCTCAAATATCGGACTTAATACGAGGATTAGAAATAAGCCCTTACAAGGTCAATATTAATCGATAATGATTGAATTTAAAGAAATGTGACATCAGGTCGTACACGTACTAATATAGAGAAACAAAAGTTGTATAGTACAACGTTTTGAAATAATTCAACACAAAGTCGCACAATAAAAATTTACATCTACAATAAAACTCGTCTTACAACTATATTTACTAAGACAGGCCAATATCATCCCCAGTACGATGCCCCTGCTGCTACTACCGGCTGCCTTGGATCAAATGCCATGCCAACGGGTCCCCTGCCTAGTTCTAGCGTTGCCTCCATGTGGTAACGCCACCACCTGCAAACTCGGTGTGGTCGTCAGCTGTAAGTTCTTTAAGGGAGAAAGAAAAATTATTTAGATTTGGACAAGACCTTAAAAATTAAAAATAAATAATTAAATTTCTTACATGCTGATATAGTTGCTCGTTGATAATGTCATAAACCTTCATCAGAGTAGCAACCTCATTAGTCAACACTGTGATCCTCTAGTTGTCCCGCGCAGACTCTATAGGGATGACTCGCCTCATACCTAGACTCAGGTTCTACAACTCTTCTAAGTCGTAACAAGGAGGCATAGACGGTGACTCCCTCAAGTGGTGAATGGGGATCGCATGATGCCTCCTGTCTACTTCATGTTCCACCCCGGATCTGTCCCCATCTCCAAGCCAGGCAGGCTGAAGTCCTAGGACAAGTTATGGACCTCTGCTGACGTAATCACAACGGGTGTAATACCAGATCTGAGTGCACTGACCCCAAACAGATCTATGTTCTCCATCCTCTGTAAATTTGTCAACAGGTGGCCAACCTCAATAGTCATACTACTATAGTATTCAGCGTAAGTCATCTTCGACTCGTACATTACAAACTGGTTATAGCCAACGAAGCCGAATGTTCTCAAAGCCTCTAAATCAACTGGACTAAGATGTTGCGACATGTTGGACGCTGGATCCATCAGAATACCCGGATAGCTAGTCAATTGCCTCCAACATCAATCCCCCAAGTAATACTCACAGTTCCCATTTGGGACTTGAAGTGACATCCTTTTTAAGGACAAATCTGAAGCGATATGTACGTCATCTAACGTTAAAGCTGTAGATGTATCCCAAGGATGTCAGTTGATCGAATCAATAATCCGTTGGTCAATAAGGTATTTGGCTATATTAAACAAGTTTCCTGCCTAGTCACATGTTTTCTTCCTATTCCCTTTCTCCCATACTTTGAGGTGAAGATACAACACCGTCTTCATCGCATTGTTGACAATGGGGCGACCAGCCCCACAATAATCGTAGAACTAATACTGCATTTGGGAACAACACAAAAAATAATTTCAAATTCCATTTAAGACGTTAATTACAAGATATTTGATTTGTATCATTAGAAAAAATATTAATTACCTTAATAAGTTGCCAAAATCCAATGATAGCACCCCCAGTCATGACTGCGGTATCCAAGCCATGGTACAGAGAAGCAAAAATAATAGAACCCCAGTCATATGAGGGAGTTACGTCCAAATCAGCCATAGTCTCGAGATATTTAAGTGAGACGGTGTCGTTGATCGTTTAAAACCATAAATGTCCCATCGTGAAAGAGATAAAAGCACAAGCCATCGTACTATCATTAGACCGATCATCTGTGACGGTCTAGTATATCCTTAGATGTGCAATGTTGACGTTCCTACTATTTGTTTTATTGGATGTAATGTGGGAAAACATTTTTATCGCCTTAGACAAGCCACTTCATCGGTCGTCATACGGTAATGATGTAGGATTATTGCCGATTGACAATGATGTAAGCATTGTAAAATCCAATGAAGTGATCTCTATCTCTGCACACGGGAAGAGAAAAGTGTGAGTTATTGGCTATCAACACTCTATTAGCGCCTAAATTAACCAATTTAATATCCATAAACTTCTCGTATATCTTCACCACGGGATCCTTTATTGTCGGAATCTTGACAATCTCGTTCCAAACTTTTATAACCGTAATGAATGTGCGGTGCAGACGCATCAAATCATGATTTTGTTCATTGGAGCATTTTGTCAAACACGTAGTTAACAAAAATAACAAAGTCACCATTAAACAAAAACATACCATAAGATCTTTGCTAGTGCAAAATATGTACATCACGCTATCTGGAAGAACAATAATTTACCGCAACGGTGTAATCTCTTCTTTGTTTGGGTGTGATTATCCCTGAATATCTTCAATTTCTTCAAATGCAACCCATTTTGTTTTCTTCCAGATTTCGACCAAATTATAGCTTCGTCTGATCTCTTGTTATCCTAAAATTAAAGGGACAACTTGGGTGTGGGTCTCCCCAAGGCATTTCCATTTGATTGGGTTTGAGGTTGGAGATTTTTTTATTTTTTGTTTTGATATAAAGTTAGAAGGGAACGATGAAAACAAATTGGGGAGGGAACAAAGCAAGCTTTTTGTCAACAGAAGAAGCGGCAGTGTTTTGATTTCGCACAGTATTCTGAAGTTTGCTAATTTGTAAATAAAAAAACACGTCAACCCAACTGCTGAAAGAGTTGAGTTTGGGTTGGGTTTTTATTTGATGAAATGGTGGACCAGCAGTCAGAGCGCGCACTCAACTGTTGGAGATCCTCTCAATGTTCTGCACTCTTGTATCGCCCATTACTTAATATCTGAAAACCCATTAAATAGAAGTCAGTATCTTAAAAGGGAGTGTCTATATATATATCAAAGGAAAATCTGAAGAAAAAAAAAAAAAAAGTGGGGGTGTCGGGCACACCCCCCCCCCCCCCCCTAAATCCGCCCCTGATTGCAAAGAGAGTGGTGAACAGGATAAGGAGGGTTATGAAACAATTTAGAAACTCCATTGTTAAGCTTATCTATGTGGAAACTAATAAGGATGCAGCATACCTGACCAAGATCAAACCTCCTGAGGGCTATAGAGAGATTGAGCTAGAGGATTTTCACAATGAACTTGTTAAGAAGGTTGATGAGGATGTTAGAGGGACTGTTTACTTCAGAATGTAGCCCATAGCCTGCTAGCTTAGAGCTTAGTGCTTATTCTTTCCTTTTTTTGTTTCTTAGTCTGTATTTTTTTTTTTTTTTGGAGTCCTCCTTTTCATTGAGGGTCCACTTTTGTAAATTCTAGTAGTCTTAATAGAGCAGGGCTCTGCTTTCAACACCAGCTTACTTTACAAAAAAAAAAAAAAAACTTTCTCAAAAAGACTTTCTTTACTTGTCTAATTGAACTGTTCATATTTTTTTCTTTCCGTAAATACTTGAGTTGGAAACTAAAACAATGGCTACCAATAATCCAAGTAATAGCCCCACCAACAGAGAAAGCAATAAATCTGGACTTTTCTCACTTAAAAGACCACACACTTTTTTTTTTTAATAGACTGCACATTCTCTATCCCGCAGCCCCGCTCATTCTTTAGCTTATTCATTACAAATGCCCTCTCAGTAGGTGGTTCTTTTCTTAGATTTTATTAGTCTTCATATATTCTCCTTTCAAAATTCTCCTAAAAATTCACTCTCTCTCTGTAGTCCAACTTTTCAATTACCGCATTTGTTGCTAATACTTTTGATATGAACTAATAATCGTATAAGCTAATTCGCACAAATCGTATAAACTAAATTAACTTTATTCATTTTCTCTATTAATTCCTCACTACAATTGTTCTTTCTAATCTCACTTCTTTTCTCTCAAACTCCATTCCCTACTCTCCTAGACCGTGTGTCTCTTTATGGGAGAAACTCTCCTTTATTTCCATCTCAAAACCCTCCCCATTAGCAATCACCCTTATCCCAAATAATAACAAATACAAGTAGATAACAAAATATGGAGAAGTGCTCCACAACGCCGTGAAACGACTCTTGCCTGTAACCGCAACCTATCAACCCTCCCTCGTTGCGAAAAATTTGACCACGAATTTAGGATGAATGATAGTCTTCCTCTGGCTTTGTCATCACAATCTCTACGTCTTCCTCATCCCACATTTGTTGTACTATATCCGCCATATGATCCCGAAACTTCTCTGTAAGCAGTGCAACGTGCATTTTAGCGTTAGGACAATCGCGCCTCATGCTACCAATCTTGCCGCACCCAAAACATTGGATCCCACTACTATTCCCCATAGGACGTGTCCCTACTGTCGTAGTAGGCGTAGGAGCTGTTGGAATTGAAGTTGTAGCTAGAATTGCTGTCTTAAATTTAGCCTCTGCGCGCTTTGCCATTTCTACAGCCTCAACTAATGAATAAATGTTGACCATGGTCAACTCATCCTGAATCTTCCTAGTGAGCCCCGATTTGAAGCGACTCACTTTCTGTACCTCTGTCTCCGAGTAGCTACCCAAAAGGAAAATAAATAAAACTCATTTGCATATTCGTCAACAATCTTCAGTTTCTGTTATAATCCCTATAAACGAGTAAAACTGTCTTCCTCATAAGAACACGAAACAAAACGATGAACTAACTCTCTCCGCATAGAAGCCCAATCTATAATGTACTATTGGCCTGAATCCCACCGCAATTTCTGAATATTGTCCCACCAGTTAAGTGCATACTATGTTAGCTTTGTATCCAAAAGCATTACGGATTTGGGATCTCCGTATCGTTTGTACGTTAATATCTGATCAACCCTATTTAGCCACTCCATGAAACCATATGCATCAGCTTTCCCATCGAGCATTACGGATTTGGGATCTTAGTATCGTTTGTACGTTAATATCCGATCAACCCTATTAAGCCACTCCATGAAACCATCTGCATCAGCTTTCCCATCGAGCTCAGGGATATTCAGCTTAACATTTTGCCCAACAGTTCCTATGGCAGTAATGACTGCTGAAGCAATATGTTCTCCCTGATTAATATCCTGAGAATGTCGACCCCCAATACTAAAATCACTGTGAAAGCCATCATTGCAAGTACTTGGAACAACGTTATTAGTGTTGACACCCCACTCATGCCCACATCGATCATGGACAGGTATATTTCAATCTGCAAAACTCTGATTATTTTCTCCACTATCACCCCAATACCCTTGTTCTTCTCGATGTATCCCACCAAGCCCCGATTGTCGTTATTGAACCTGTGGAACAAAAAAATTTTGGGTATTGAACGCAGTTGCCGTTGCTAGAACATTGTTGGTTCCAATTGGGGAGTTCAGGGCAAAGTAGTATTGTGGCTGACTTGGGTTTGTGTCTCCATGTAGGACATTCGGAGGTGGTGTTGTCGCTGGTAATGATGGTGGATTCGTTTGTGTAACCTGTGGTTGGCGTTGGCATGGTAACTGGTCGTGAGTCTCCCCAATCGTGTTGGAGACTTCGATTTGAGCTCCGTTTGGTGGTGCTTGAGCGATCGAAGGTTCGGGAGAAGCAGAGACTGTCGGTACGAACGGAGTTGTCGTCGTCGCTGTTATCGTCGGTACTGAGGGTAGGAATCGTGGCTATTATTCTTTAGTTTGGGGTGAATCGAAGACTCCCACGATTTGCAGGTTTGAAGTTGGTTGGGGAAGACGAGTCCCCGCAATTGATAACTCACCTTGGCCCATTACTTGGATTGGACCTGGGTCGCTCCCCTCGGGGTTAATGGACCGAGCCTGAATCCTAGTTAGGCTTGGGTGGTGATGAGAGAGGCCCGCTCCAGTCAAAGATGTTCCCACATGGCTGATGTGTTGCCGGTTAAGTAATCCGCCACCCGCCTCACTGTCACCCGTCACCCTGCTATCCCTTCCCAACCCATCACCCAGATTGTAAACCGTACTCAACTCATAAATTCCTTCTTCAATTCTCTGGTTGCCTCTTATTGTTTGTCGCGAGTTCTCCCGATTTGGGTTCTCGTTTGTGACCATTGTCCGTATTGCTGGTGTTGTTTCATTGATCCTCGCACTTCGTTGTGACGAATCGATAAATCCCTCTTCGTCACGCGAATTGGCAAATTTATCCTCACTTTCGATGTCGACGCGCAATCCGTTGAAAGTATTGGAAAGTAGTGTTTCTTCACCCTCTTCATTTGAATCAGAATTTCCCCGGGTTGGGTTTGGAAATATCGCACCCTTTTCTCTTCCAACAACATGTATCGGGGTTGGGTTTAGCGGATTAATTCCCACATTGCGCGCATCGCGCATAAATCCACCAATTGGGACATCGCGTCCCCTACCTTTTGACGAACTCTTCGTGATTTCTCTGTCACCCTGACTTTGTTCTCCATCAACACTAGGGTTATTCATGGAGAGAGTAAGAATCACCGCTATCATACTGTCTATCTTATTCACCATTAGAGAGTATGCATCCTCAAAACTTGTTAATCGGTCGTTTTTCGTTGGTTTCTTCACAGCTTTCCTCCCTGAAGCTTTTCCCATTGTAAATCGCCACGTAAAAAATTATTCCAAAAATCATGTGGCTCTGAATACCAAATTCAATAAGAACTAATAATCACGGAAGCTAATTCGCATGAATCGTATAAACTAAATTAACTTTATAGATTTTCTCTCTTAATTCCACACTACAATCGTTCTTTATAATCTCACTTCTTCTCTCTCAAACTCCATCCCCTACTCTCCTAGGCCATGTGCCTCTTTATGGGAGAAACTCTCCTTTATTTCCTTCTAAAAACCCTCCCCACTAGCAATCACCCTAATCCCAAATAATAACAAATACAAGTAGATAACTAAATATGGAGAAGTGCCCCCACGACGCCGTGAAACGACTCTTGCCTGTCACTGCAACCTATCAACTTTTATCTCTTTTTACCGGTGTAGATTCACTCTCCAAAGATTCTCGGGGGATTTTAGTTCTCGAATCAAATTATTCTTTCTCTTAGGTGGAGGTGGTGTTGTGTAAGACCACCTTGGCAACCTCAGGTTTTCCTTTCCATACTCCCTCTAGATTGTCTCTCCAGTTCCTTCATTTTCTTAGCTTCGAATCGAAAGTTGGTTTTCACTAATTCTGAGCCTAACGAGTTAACACATTTTATCCTAAATTCAATAAATCACCCACACAATTTGAAATTTTAACAAATTTATTTTTTCTATCTTTTGATAGTTTGCGTCGCGGGCATAGAGAATTAACAAACAAAAAAATCAGCTTTCCTCGTCATCAGCCTAATTTCAGAAACACTTGCAATAAGCTAATTCATCAATCAAACAAAATTAGAAACCCTAAAATCATGATCGAACCAATTAGCTTATAGTAATTGAGGTCGAGATTTATTTACTTTTTAGAAAATTAGGTTAAGAGATTCGAGTACCTTGGGAAGTTGATAAATTTGGGGGAATTTGATGCAGAAAATTAATTGGAGTTTGAAAATTGAAGGGGTGAAGAAGAGAATGGAGGGAAACTGATCAGCCACTGCCTCTTGAGTTTTGGGCTGGAAAGGAGTTCAAATTGCATTGTGTGAGTAAGTGAAGAGAAAAAATCCGAGTTGAGTTGAGACTTTGTGTAGTATACCGCAAAACGGTGGGAAAAATACCAAAAAAGCTTTGACACAACTTTCTTTAACACCAATTATCTCATTTGTTCCTTCTCAAGTTTCGCATGAAAATAGCAAAAAACACATCCATTAATGCATAGATGAAACATTTCATGGTAATATATATTTGATGTTCATTGTTCCCGTCGTTAAAGTTTTATTTGTCCTACAAACACTTTTATGAAGACTTTCAGTCTGCCACATTAGAGATAAATTTGTTGAAAGACATTGTCGAAGTGAGCTTATAGTTGCATCACACTAAAATTTATCTATAAAAAAGTACAGAGAAAACCTAAGAGTTTGTAAGATAGGGAAAGAAAAAACATGCTAAGGATATGAGAATGAAAGCTATGAAAAGTATCATTTCATTTCAGCCCCAATACTTGGTTCAATCGGCGAGGAATGATGATCTTTCTAATCTCACTTCTTCTCTCTCAAACTCCATCCCCTACTCTCTTAGGCCCTGTGCCTCTTTATGGGAGAAACTTTCCTTCATTTCCTCCTAAAAACCCTCCCCACTAGCAATCACCCTAATCCCAAATAATAACAAATACAAGTAGATAACTAAATATGGAGAAGTGCCCCCACGACGCCGTGAAACGACTCTTGCCTGTAAGTACAACCTATCAACTTTTATCTCTTTTTGCCGGGGTAGATTCACTCTTCAAATATTCTCGGGGGATTTTAGTTCTCGAATCAAATTATTCTTTCTCTTAGGTGGAAGTGGTGTTGTGTGAGACCACCTTGGCAACCTCAGGTTTTCCTTTCCATACTCTCTCTAGATTGTCTCTACAGTTCTTTCATTTTCTTAGCATTGAATCGAAAGTTGGTTTTCACAAATTCTGAGCCTAACAGGTTAACACATTTTTTCCTAAATTCAATAATCACCCAAACAATTCGAAATTTTAAAAATTTATTTTCTCTATCTTTTGATAGTTTGAGTCGCGAGCATAGAGAATAAACAAACAAACAAAATTAACTTTCCTCGTCATAAACCTAATTTCAGAAACACTTGCAATAAGCTAATTCAATCAATCAATCAAAACTAGAAACCCTAAAATCATGATCGAACCAATTAGCTTATAGTAATTGAGGTCGAGATTTATTTACTTTATAGAAAATTAGGTTAAGAGATTTGAGTACCTTGAGAAGTTGATAAATTGGGAGGAATTTTGATACAGAAAATTAATTGGAGTTTGAAAATTGAACGGGTGATGAAGAGAATGGAGGGAAATTGATCAGCCGCTGCCTCTTGAGTTTTGGGCTGGAAAGGAGTTCGAATTGCATTGTGTGAGTGAGTGAAGAACAAAATTCCGAGTTGAGTTGAGACTTTGTGTAGTATACCGCAAAACGGTGGGAAAAAGACCAAAAAAGCTTTGACACAACTCTCTTTAACACCAAATATCTCATTTGTTCCTTCTCAAGTTCTGCATGAAAATAGCAAAAAACACATCCATTAATGCATAGATGAAACACTTCTCAGTAATATATATTTGATGTTCATTGTTCCCGTCGTTAAAGCTTTATTTGTCCTACAAACACTTTTATAAAAACTTTCAATCTGCCACATTAGAGATACATTTGTTGATAGACATTGTCGAAGTGAGCTTATAGTTGCATCACACTAAAATTTATCTATAAAAAAGAATAGAGAAAACCCTAGAGTTTGTCAGATAGGGCAAGAAAAAACATGCTAAGGATATGAGAATGAAAGCTATGAAAAGTATCATTTCATTTTAGCCCCAATACTTGGTTTAATCGGCGAGGAATGATGATCTTTGTCAATGAATCCCTAAACAAAAGCTACCCCATAGTAAAGAATGAGAAATTCCAAAATTTAGAAAGAAATCCTTTAATAAAAAACCCTAAACACACATTAATTTACGTTTTCTTAATTTCATCCAATCCAAAGAGATTACCCAACCAAATGTAAAAGAGTGATTGAAATTTCGAAGATTAAAATAGGGTATACCTTTTTGATGAATCGAACTGAAGTTATTGGATGTTGAATTTCTGCTATAAATCAGGGGGTAAGTACTTCAATTAGGAACAATGAGAGAAACATGGAGAGAGGGAGAAGATCAATGGAGAGTTGTAGATGTATTTTGGCGTTGTTGAAGAGAGGTTTAAGTGTTCAGAGAGGACATAAAGTCTAGCGTCTCATTCATTTATATAAAAATAGACCTAATGTTGAAACACTCCCTTCAACCGTTTGATTACTTTAGTGTAGGGAAACGACTAATTTATCAACCATGGAATGGTGCTTGTAGACAACCAAGAAATGAGGAAGATTGAGGACTGAGGAGGTTTGGATTGGGAAAGATAAATGAAAAAGAATTAAGAAGGAGATAGCACTGGTTAGGAGAGAGAGAGAGAGAGAGAGATGACGGACAGGCGAATGATTTTTTTTGTCATCTTTAAATTTAACTAAGCCTATGGCATGCGATTGTTTGATGTAAATACACTATAGTATTCACAGCATGATATGGAAGACCTTGTTGACCATTTTCTCTTGATGCACTTATCTTATGTAATCACTACTAATGCCGCCATGATATATCCAGGTAAAATGTATCAATATAGTGCAAACATAAGTAATCGTGACTAAGATTCAAACTTGAATGGAGGAAAGTGACTAGCATATGAGAAAAAGATGCTTGGAATCGTGAGAGGAAGTAAGGAATCTCGAAAGTCTTGAAGTTTTAGAGTGAAGACATAATATTTTGTGTCACATCGATTTATAAAACTCCCCTTAACGTAGAAGGTAGAAACACTCCATAGGGACGTTTGAAGAAGGCTAAAATCATCTTCAACAACATGGTGTGAGCTTTGATTTATTTCGCCCCAAGACAAACCTCTTTTTTTCTTAAATGGTTTGCGTTGCTTAGATGGTGTTTGATAAACCTTGAAAATGTAAGGAGTGGGGAGGAAGTATCGTAGCTCCCAGAGAGGTGCAATATTATTTTGTCATCGAACGAAGATTGTCATATCTGCCTTGACTCTTACGAGTGAGATTTTTTGTCTTTTTTTGCAATAAAATTAATGTGATTGTATTTGTCAATGAAATTGTTTTAAATTGACTTTATCATGCATGACTTTCAAAAAGTCGCAGTAACTTTTCCTACTATATTGATCAAGACCGATGTTAGGAGGTTTGTTTCTACGTTAGATATGGCAAGAAAAGGTACTTGTGACGTAAGCTAACGTATATGTCAATCCCACTGAGTTTACATTCCCATAATACTCTCCACAAAACAGATGCAACCAAATATTCATCGAAGGATAAAATTGTCACTTATCCACACTTTCTCTCACTAAATTTTCGATCTTTCTCTAAATCTCTCTTCAAATAAGTTCAATTCCTACGGCTAGGGCATCGATTCAATGTTTTGGATCATCATATTTCAGATTTCAGCCTTCTCTTTCAGTAACTAATAGTTTGGGTTTGATTTTGGGATCGATTGCGCCGATTTTAGGCTCAATTTCTTTGTAGATTGAGATAAAAGCTATCAATGCAAAAAAGATTAATAGGTATGCCCATTTCGTTTATTTCCAGTAAGTATGATTCCGTGTTTACCTTAGTGGCTTTCAGTTTTATAGCCAAGAAGGTGTAGAAGTTAGGGGTTGAACCAGGATTTTAAGTTGTGGGGGGCTAACATAAAAAAAAATTGAGGGTATATTAGTAATTTTAGAGGGATATTTACTAATATATTATTTTTTTGAACGGTGAATAAAATAAATAAAGAGAAGAGAAAACAAAAATTCAAATTACAAGTAAGGATATTTACTAATAATTTTAGAGGGATAACACCCTTAACTGCCATCCATAGTCCAAATCTCAAGCACACTTTAACTAAAGCAATGTTTTCTATTATTTCCATTAACCATAAATTCAAAAATAGAGAGTCTGAACACCATAAACTGAAACCATTGATCCAACCAATCGGTCCCAATCAATTCTTTTATAAAGAACAGCTGATAAGGAAAAAAACATAATGAGGAGGAACCACAGCCTAACCAGCCCATAAAAAAACATAATTAAGAACCCTAGAAATCAAAAACAAGTAAAACCCAAACATAATCATACATTGGAAAGATAAAAAGGCATACCTAGTTTGGTGAAATCAGATTTGTCAATTATAAACAACTTAGATTCCCAGACGCGATTCAAGGCAAGAAATTCATCAAATTAGAGGTTTGTTTGTAGAAGAAGAAAGGTGGGCATGTGTGTGAGAAGAAAAGTAGATAATAAAGGCTTGTGTCGTGTGAGAGAGGAAGAGAGTTAGAGAGGTAGGTTCAAAACTTCAAATGAAACTATTTAATTTTTAAAAAAAATTACCCCGGGCAATAGCCCGGATGAGTCTTCTACTAGTTCTGCCCATAGTAGTAGTATTATGAGTGGGGATGATCATGTTTGTGGGGCTGAGAATGTTACTGGTATGGCCAAGTATTGGTATAGATGGGAGGATCAAAGTAAGAGGTCTTTTGTGTCTCCGAAAGGAATTAAGTTTTTTGGTGGATGATATGAGTGTGAGGTGTTGGGGGAGTAGTAGTATTGGTTTAAAGATTTCAAAGCAGTTTGAGAATGTGTCGATGTTGAGTTTAGTAGCTGGGGTGGGGATTCTCACGTTTGTGGTTCGACTGTTGTTACTAGGTATTCGGTTTGTAATGAGAGGAATGATTCAGGGCAGTTGGATGTTCTGAAAGGGTCTTATGGATTCGAGTAATCATAGTTGTGTGATTCATAGTGTAAATGGTATTGTGGCTTGTTCATAATTGATATACTGATATTACATTCAACATGAAATCAACTAAAATTTCATGAAATAACTGCGGAGCCACTAGGAATATAGATTGCATTTCATATCACATCATATAATATTGTCAGTTCTTAATAACAATATAACAATTACATACATTGTGAGGTACCAATAGACATAGCCTCCAAATATTTATGTAGATATCATTTCAACAGAGATCATGATCAGGGTATTCAGGAACTAAAAGTGTTTTCAAAACCCTTCAACACGTACATGTATGAATTTGCATAATTTTTTTAGGTGGACTAAAAGGAAAAGTCTATTTATATTAAATTTTGTATCACTTAATACTAAATTTTCTTAGGCAATTTGTCTAAACAGATACACCCGATTGAAAATATTTATCAAACTCCTTGACAAATCTAACATTTTTTTCGCCTAATATGTCGTCTACCTCTTCGCAATTTGATTGTTTTTCTGGGGAAACAAATGACTCGCGGGATTAAACAAGTAAAATTAGTACAATTTGATTGCCTTAACAAAAATGTCACGTCGGCCTCCTGACCGTTTAGCGGTTATACTAGTTTAGATTACTTGCTTGAAATAAAAGAGTATGAGTTTGAGTTTGTATGTGGACCTCACAATGTGTACTTCTATTAAGCATTTGGCGTGCAATTGTTGACTTTTTAAACAACACCAATCGTCAACAATCCTTATTCGTGTTTGTGAAGGAAAATCGAAGCGCAACAAGTTACAAAAAATACCCTCGAGGGATCTTAGACTTAATCCCCAAAATTTATTGTATTTCAACTAAGTTGAGAACACTCTTGTAAGATTGTATTTTTAAAAATTAATAATCTTCAAATTATGTATCCTAAGTGAAGTACAACTACTTACTTCCCAAATAGTATCATTTTCAAAGAAAATATTAAAATTTGATAAATTCAAATAAATAGGAGAGGTCTACCAGATCTCAACTTTGAAACCATAACTAAATTCTATTACCCTTCACTTATTAATCTTTGCGTAATCACACAATGTGTACACACTGCGTACTTTATACTTTATAAACTTTAATAACATCTTTAGAAGGCAAACCCAAAACCACTAGTTTTGTGGCTTTGCCATTTGATAAGTGGTATTAGGAAGCCCAACAGAGGGGCATAGGGTGATGTGGATTCCTTTCCACAATTTTTGGGGCAAATTTTTGCAACTGAGGCATTATGAGGTATCACGGAAGTTAGTTTGCTGTGGCTAATCAACGGTAAAAATTCAAGAGGAAAAATTCAATCTTAGGGCTCTGCTTTATTCTCTCTCGTAACTCTCTCTCCCGTCTCGTAAATCTCTATTACTCTCAATTATTTCTCATCTCTGTTGAGAGATATCAAATAGAGGAGGACAAACCAATCCCATTCCACCAAACATAACTAGCTTTTGGTTGTTGGGATTGATCAAATGGAGGAGGAAATCCAACAATTCCTTCATGACTAAAGAGCGAAAAATATAGACGGCTTTGAGGGCGACGACTTCAATTATCAAGTTCTCTATTCGCAGGCAATATTGAAGAAGACGAAGTTGTGATTTTTGATTACGAGTAAACCATATACAATTTGTTTTAAAAGCATATTGAAGTGAATTATGACTTCAAAGTTTCGATTTCGACAGAAAACTATTTGAGGATCACAATAAAAAATGAATGAACTTAAAAAATTATTGGAGAATAGGGTAAACATCGCAGTCGAAGAAATGACCCATTTTAGCTTCTTCCTATTCTTCTCTTCCCTCGTCTATCTCTTATTTCTCATATCTTATCTATTTTTTATCTCCTTCTTGTCCTGATTAATTCCTGTTATTTAAAAAGTAAGGAAATCTACAAGCAAAGCCCTTTTATTTGGCTATTTTGGAGTGACGACAATCTATTTGCCGCCGCTCTTCAAATATACTTAAGGAACAAAATCTACTAATGACGGGCTTATGGGAGGAGGGCATTCGACATGGCAATCCAAAGACGATTTTTTGATGCCCTTGTACTAGACATGCTCTAATTAGGTTAAGGTATTATGGGTGAGTTACAAGTTTGCAAACAAGCCAACAACTATGCCTCGGCTAGATGATGGACCCAGATCGAAGGCTTGTACGCATAACATGCACTTAGAACATCTTTAGCAATTGTTTTTATGAGAGCATCTCCATCAGTTGAGAAAACAAGTTTGGGATGAGTTTTTATGTCAAACCACACTCACAACGCAAACTATTTCTCTCCCAGCAGTTAAGAAACCGAGTTTGGGTTGCTGAGCTAAAGGTGTCAGAACCTAACTTGGTTTGGGGAGCCTAAACTAAAAAAACTGCGAGTGAGGTAGACTTTAAAACAATACGCAGACTTTAAAACACCATGCGACATTTTGAAGACTACTGCACATATCTTTTTAAATATTTTTTTGCATTTGGTCTTAAGTTTAGTCTTTCTTTGGGGTAAACTACCTAACTCTGCAAAGACTTTAAAACACCGCGTGGAATTTAAAACACTACCTCACTATAATAAATAAAAAACACCCCGTGTACTTTAAAACACTACCCCACTATAATAAATAAAAACCACGTCAGAGCCCACACCCAACTGCTAGAAGCTTCGAGTGTATCTTGGGTTTTTTGTTGCCTGACAGTGTAGGTCATTAGTCAGAGCCCACACTCAATTGTTGGAGATGCTCTAAGTATGGGTTTGGTACTTTTGTCAACTTACACTCAAAACTCCCACTAGTTCACTTCCAAGTGTTTTTTTCTTGAGTTTAAGTTGCTTAGTTTGACATGTCAGAACTCAACAGGATGTGGCGAGCTCCAACTCAAAAAAATGAGTGAGGCAAAATTTATTATGCCACACAGACTATTATACACCACCGTCGACTAAATTCCCAAACTCTATCTCTTTCTCTCTCTAAAGTCATTTAAATAATAATCCCAATCTTTCTTCCTATGTTTTGCAATCTTTAATGGGAGAACTGTAGTAGTATATTCCTTAGATTCGATAAGAAAGAGCTTTTAGAGCCACGTCAAAGTGTATTGAATCATTCGAGAAGATGTAAAGTCTACAACTACAGAGCTCGACCCTCCACAGTAGCCGTTACACTTTGTCAAATATAACCATTGCACGTGCTCCGTAAAGTTTGCCCACCTCCCATAAAATTAGGAGAAATATTATTTGTAACTGCATGTATCCATCTATAAATACAAGCAGAACATATATCAACAAAGACAAATTCTTTTACTTTTCGTTATACCCATAAACCCAATCTTTCTACAAGTATAATAAATTAGTACATAGTAGATTTACATCACAAAATACTCCTTGAGGTCCTGGTTTTTCTCAGGTTTCACTGAGTTTCCACGTAAAATCTATTATATTCTAGCTTCTATTCACAGTTATATCATAATCTCTTTACCTAAGTATTGGCGAGGTTTACAAACCTGAAAACTAGCCATTACAACTGGCACCGTTTATGGGAAAATTCCACTACTTTTCTACCGAATCTCATCCTAACCAGTCACTATCATGACCAACATGAACCTCAGAAGCACCTCCAGTAACCAGAGGAACAATGAAGACATTTCAGCAACCGTACTGCCAGAAACTGTCAACTTACATAATGTTGTTGTCGAGCTCCAAAGACAAATGGAATCAGACAGACTCCAACGGCTCAAAGATCATAAAATTTACTCTCAAGCCCACCAAGTCAAGAGGGATGAAAATAGGAAAGCCCTGGAGCAACAGAGCCGAACCTATCAGAAGGAAATAGAAAGTCTATAAAGATAACATAACAGATTTACTACTTGACATGGGTCACCCATCCCAGCCCAAAGTGACCACCGATCCAGAGAATCACAGAGGGATAACGAACCAAGGGAAGAAAGAAATCGAACGTTGAGATCACGATCAAGGAACCCATACAGAGTGTCACGACACTTTAGACTCACATCATCAGTATTGACCACTCAAGGTAGTCAACGAACTCGACATCAGACCCCACCCTCCATGACGGCCTGTGAGGGAGAGGTTGGGCCCCAAAGGACAAGGAGATTTCGACCCCCCTCCCCATATTATAGCACCTCATGTTCTCCCTCAGTTTGTTACCCTAGATGACTTTAATAATCAAATTCAGCCGATACATTCTAATAATCCTAATCGAAGATCTGCTCTAGACGGGGTCGAAACAAATACTATCTCTCATCACCTCGAAGTTATGCCTATTCCAGACAACTTTCACGTGTCAAAATTTTATCAGTACATAGGCCTCATCGACCCTCTAATTAATGTCAAACACTTCTAAGTAGCAGTAGGCCTTTACTCTAAACTCGATCACATGTTATGATGTTTGTTTAACATGAGTCTTAAAGAAGAACCTCTCAGATGGTTTCATACCATTCCTGAAGGATCGATAACCAGCTTTACTCAGCTGCAGCAATTGTTCGAATCAAATTATGCACATGCTAAAGAGCGTGAGATAATAATTAATTCTCTGTTCTTTTTCGAATAGGGCGTGAAAGAAACCCTCACAAATTTTTTTAAATGTTTTCAGCAAGAAATAAGGAAGATCGAGAACTCAAATCCAAAGATTGTAGTTCCAGTATTTACTTATGCACTCCACGTCGATTCTAAAGTTTAAGAAGAGCTAACACTTCACAAGCCTAAAATGGTAAGAAAAATGATAGATGTGGTTAATAACTACATAGAGCTTGAACGATCAAAAAAGGATAAGATGAAAAACTCTGATGTCATTCATTCCAACGATGTTTTGTCACAACTACACCCGAAATCGATGAATAATGTTGTCACCAAAGTACGTGAGCATTCTAATGATAACATTAAAGGAAAAGACAGGAAAAAGGATAGGCCGGTCCCATTCCTACCGCCGATGATAATAACCTTATCTGTTATCTTACCCATCCTGAAGGGGGATGAGTTCTTTCAAGAAGCATAGAAAATTCATGACGTCTCGAATAAACCTTTCTGTCAGTATCATAATATCCATAGCCATTAAACTGATAACTATTATTCTCTTATTCGTATTTTTATTTGTATTGTCGTAGCAGAAAGGCTGCATGAATATGTCATCGATGTCCAGAATTTTCTCGAAGAAAAAACAAAAAGAAAGGAAGACGAACAAGGACAAGGTCAGGCTCGTCATCTGTACATGATCGAGATTAAAAAAGGAAAGAAGCAAAAAAGGGATGATAAAATCACATCATGCTGTAATATGACTTCTTATGAGAAATCTGCCAAACTTTTACCCAGCTTCAGCAAAGCAAAACGTCTGTATCACATTTCTTTCGAGGGCTACGATACCAGTCATGTGAAGTACCCTCACGATAACCCACTAATGATAATACTCAAAGTAGGATAGGACTACTTACATACGTAGACACAAGAAGCGCAACAGGCGTACTATTTAAAAGAGTAGTCGGTGTATTGTTCAAGCAGGGCCGAAAACAACTTTTGTCAAATTCATCGTCATCAATATTGAGTCTAAATACGTGAGAATCTTGGGAAGGAGCTGGCTTCACTCAATCAAGACGGTACCTTCAACTTATCATTTGGCTTTACATTTCCCGACTGACCACGGATTCTATGAAATAAAAGGGAATTAAGCTGTTGTAAGGATGTGCAAGAATACCACCACGAACCCTCATATGTCACAACTCCTGAAGGCATAACAATTATAGATAGAACCTCTCCCAATGTTCGAGTAGCATGATACTGAAACAGTCGAATCTGTAGAACTCGATAGACTTGGGAGAAACATTTTCATTGGCTCTAGGTTCTCACCAGGAGAGGGAGAAACCCTCGTACCATTTTTAAAGCACAACGTCGATGTCTTTGCATGGCTTTTCAAGAAATGCTGGGAATTGACCCTTCAATAACGTGCCACAAATTAAGTCTACTACCTAAAAGTAAACCTGTGGTATAAAAGAGACGTAACTTGGCATCCAGACTATGAGAAACGGTTAATGAAGAAATCGATAAGCTACTTCGAATTGGATTCATCTGAGAAGCTAAATATCCAAAATGTGTTTCGAACATCGTAGCTGTACTAAAAAAGAATGGGAAAATCTGGGTTTGCATAGACTTCATTGAACCTAATAAGTTCACACCTAAGGTTAATTTCCCTCTTCCTTTGATCCCATACCTCCCCGATTCCGTGGCAGGACATGAACTCCTGTCGATAATGGATGCAGCGTCCGGATATAATCAGGTTCCACTTGCTGAAGAAGATCAAGAAAAACTATATTTGTAATAGAAAGGGGCCTTACTGTTATATAGTTATGTAATTTGGATTAAAGAATGCATGAGCAACGTATTAACGGCTCATGACCAAAATGTTTAAAGATCACTTGAACAAAATCATGATGGTATACATCGATGATATGATCTACAAAAGTCTGAAATGAGAAGATCATTGCAATAATCTACAAACAATCTTCGACATCCTTCGTATGTATCGCATGAAATTAAACCCAGAAAAATACTAATTTGGAGTAGCTTCTGATAAATTCTTGGGCCATCTGGTAAGCAAAAGGGGGATACAAATTGATCCCAAGAAAATCAAGGCGTTCATGGTCATGCCATCACCACGAATAAAAAAGGATGTCTAGAAGCTCGTTGGGAAAGTCGGCGCTCTTCACAAGTTCATCTTGAAATCATCTGATATATACAAACTTCTTTACCTCCTTCGTGAAACCCAGCTCCAATAATAAGGAAGCAACCCAAAGAAATCATATGGATCCCATAGTACAAATTAGACTTTCAAGACCTAAAAAGATACTTGGGGCGTCCTCTTATAATGAGTACTCATGTTGATGGTGAAGTATTAATAATATATTTATCGACAACAGAAGATTTAATCAGTTATGTCCTCATTCAAGAAGATAACGGGGTGGAAAAGCCAATCTAATTCCTCAGCAAAACTCTCACGCCTGCTGAAAAAATGTACACAACAACAACAAAATAGCTGCTAGCTCTTGTTTATAATTCCCAAAAATTTCAGCCTTATTTCCAAGCATATCCTATCAAGGTCATCACCAAATTCTCCCTCAAGCTGGTCCTTTAAAAAAAAGTCCATAAGGGTTCAACAATGGTCCATCTTCCTGGGTGAATATGACATCTCTTTCGAGCCATAAATATCAGTCAAAGGACAGGCAGTAGCCGACTTCTTGACAGATTTTCCCATTGAAGACCTTGAATGGAAGAAACTCGAAGAGGTGCTAGCCGATGACTCAATTGCAGAACCAGACACATGGTCCAAAAGCACAGGATGAAGACTATTTATAGATGGATTTTCGGGACCAAGGGGATTAGGGATCGGCATTGTCCTCGTAACACCATCTAACCGCATAATCGAAAAAGCTATCAAACTCAAGTTCTATGCAACAAACAATGAATCAATGTATAAAGCTATTTTACATGGCTTAGACCTCGCATTGGCACTTGGAGCAGAAGAAATAGCCGTCTACAATGACTCCTTACTAGTGGCCAACCATTACAACAAAACATTCAAAACATTAGGTAAAATGGTTGACTATGCCACTCTGGTCAAAGAAAATATAAAAAAATTTAAGAGAGCCACAATTTCTTATTTGCCAAGAGCTAAAAGCCACCATGCTGACGCACTAGCGTACATCGCTACAATGCTCGAAGACAATGAGAAAAAGTCACTGGACATCGAAGTGATTTAACATTCCAGCCTAGAGATAAATTATGTCCAAGTTACTGAAGATGAAGATCCTAAAGACTGGAGAAAGCCATTCCTCATATACTTCAACTTAAATACCCTCCCCGAAAATAAGGAAGAAGCTCGATCCCTGTTAGTAAAATGTCCAAGATTTAAAGTCCAAGGATGAGTACTATACATAATTATCGGTGAAAGACTACTAATTGAATGTATTTCACAAAAGCAAGCACATATCAAAATTAATGAGCTTCACGAAGGAATTTGTGCAACACTTATCTCAAAATGATCACTAGCTCAAAGAACTTTTACGCATGGGTTGTACTGGCCAAAGATGAGACAAGACTGCAAAGATTTTGTTCGAAAATGCTACAAATCTCAAATCTACGCTCAAAACATCAAAATTCTAGCCCTCGACTTGCATGTCAGTAATGTCCCCTGGCCATTTAAATAATGGGCAATCGACATCGTTGGTTCATTCCATCCGGCATCAGGCAACAGAAAATTTGTCCTTGTAGCTATTAATTACTTCACCAAATGGGCTGAGGCTGTTCTACTTTTTCACTCTAACGAAAATGAAGTAATTATATTTATGTGGGAGCATATCATCATCACCAAATTTGGCTGCCCACAAATGATAAGGCCAGATAATGACAAATAGTTAATCAGCAACAAAGTCCTCAAATTCCTTCACAAATATAAGATCCAGTTGACTACTTTGATACTTTATTATCCACAAGGAAATGGCCAGGCCGAAGCTATTAATAAGAGTATCAAGTCAGGATTACGAAAGCGCCTAAACGAAAAGAAAGGAAGATGGGTTGAAGAGCTACTCAGTGTCCTATGGGCATATAGAACTACACCTCGAACATCCACAAGCTGCACACCATTCATGATGGCCTTCGGCACTGAAGCTGTTATTCCTTCAGATCTCGACCTACCAACTGTTATAAGACAAGTTACAGATGAAGAGAATAAACTCAGACTTCTATATAACCTCAATTGGATCGAAGAAACTTCAGATCACGTCATCACAAACTTGGGGCGATACCACAACACTCTAAGAAAACATATAACAAAATGGCGAGGAAACGAACGTTTGACATCGGTGACCTCCTACTTCGACGAATTCAAGACAGTACTCGACCAAAGAACTCTGGAAAATTATCAAAAAATTGAGAAGGTCCTTACATTGTAAGTAACAAAACTGATAGTGGCACATATTGGTTAATGACTGAAGACAAATTTCAACTCGAGTTCCCATGGAATACAACCCACTTGAAAATGTTCTACAGATAGGAGTTATAATTTTTTTTTTAATAAAGAGGTCATCTTTCGTATCAGGCGGGTATCAGAATCACTTTAGTATATAACCCATCCTCCCCAATGTGAACTTGACCTAAAACCCACTTATAATCCTCTAAAACATAACCAAATTGTACAAAGTTTGTGTCCGATCCCAGCCTAAGTTATCAACACAACTTTACAGAGTTTGTGTCCGATCCCAGCCTTATTTATTCTACAACAGATATCCCCAAATGGGGACACATATCTGACCATCATTCCTAAATTCGGCAAGCCATAACATGGATGTCTTCTTAGTCAAACCAGATATCCCATAAAGGAAAATATCTGACCACCATTTCAAAATTTGAGAAGCCGTAGCATGGATGTCTTATTAGTCAAACCAGATATCCCATCGAGGATCATATCTTACCATTATTACTAAAATTTGACAAACTATAACATGGCCACCTTATTAGTCCAACCAGATATCCCATAGAGGAATTACGTGTGGTAATCTTCCTAAAATCGACAAGCCTAACATAACTATCCCACCAGCCCACTTAGATACCCCTTAGGTGGGCAACATAGCTGAAACACTTAGTAAGTAGTAGATTTTGTTGGCTATCTCGATCTAAAAACATAAATACATCCAGCATTACATCCAATATGGTCGATTACCTATTTATCAGTCATCGATAATTCAAATATACCATTTCCAAAACTAACCACTGTTAAACAAAATCATTCAAAAAACAAATTAAAGTTATCAGGTCCCATCGACCACTTGTACAAATGTTACTTTCAAACTTGCCTAAAAAAATGTACTACATTTTGACTTATCTACTTCTTTGGAGAAATGATTGGAGTAGACATCTTAACTGGGAGACCGGGGGTCAGATCATCAAGAAGTTCCCCTCCTATCTGCTATGTACCATCAACCAAGGCAAGGGTAACATCTTGAATCTCAACTACATCATCTTCGACACTGGAGTCTACAAATTTAACACCAGGAGCCGCAGCTAGACTCTTGTAGAAGTCTTTTCTCTCTTCCAGCACCTCGAATTGGCTAGAAAAGTTGGCCTTCATGTGCTTCAGAGAGTTGATCACCGCCAAATTTGACTCTGCGATTGCCTGGACCAGAGCTTTTGTTTTCTCTTCCTCCATCGACTTCCGCACAACCAAAATTTGTTCTCGAACGTCATCTTTAAAATTTAACTTTTGAAGAGATAGGGATTCCTCTCTCCTTTTTGCCATGTCAGCCTTCACCTTCTCGGTCTCTTCCCTTCTCTCTCTCACCCATATCTTCTTGGCTTCGCATATGACAGCCTCCTTCGACTTCATCGCTCCAGCCTTGAACCTTTCCAGCTTCGCTTCAAGCTCATCCTTCTCCCTCACTAACTCCTTCTCGATATTCTTGGATACCAAAAGTTCATTAGCCAATCTCTGCCCACCAAGGATCAAAGGCTTCCCATCAATAAGTAACTTCTTGATCTGCATTATAGTAAAAGAATGAGATCTCGAAGAAGGGACCAACTCTGTTAATCAAAATAATGCACTAAAGTTCCTCACCTGGTTCATCATACGATGACCTTCGACAAATAAGGAAGAGATACCCTCTGCTCCAGCCAAGCAGTCATCAAAATCTTGCTCCATCGACTTTGTCTCAGCAGTAAAGGACTCGATGGTTTGGTGGCTCTCTTCTTCAAAGTCTACCAAGTTCCAGCAGGCTTGGCCTTGAAGAGAAGGAAAATATTTCCTCACACCTTCGGCCTTCTGCTGAGGCATCTTAGTCGCCTTTGATGGTCGACTCTTTGGAATACTTTCCATCCCTGACACAGTAACTTCACTTTTCTCTTTCTTCTCGATCGGGTGTTGTTGAGTCACCATCTTAGAAGCTAGGGTAGGAACAAAAGGGAGAGTGGCAACCCTCTTTTTCTTTCCAGCTTTACCAAAAACCCCAATCGGTAGGGCCTTCTTCTCTACGACAGTAGAATATGTGGTATACCTATTGAGATTAGGATTCTCGAGAGGAAGGCTCATATCGGCATCTCTCTTATTTTTAGCCGACATTTTCCCGTGAATCACACAAACTTGGTCTCTTTTTGTTTGAGATCTCTTTAAATCGGCCTCCCTGGACAACTCTTCCACTATCTCCTGATCCTGGACAAGGGAATTATTCGACTAAAGTAATTTGTTCTGAGATTGTATAACCTTTCTTTTACTTTTGAGTCTCTATCGACCTCTTTCGCAGTTACACAAATAAAACAGTCAGCTAGCATATACACAAGATAACAAGTTCGACAAAAAAAATAAAAAAATACACACATGTACCACTAACCTAAATGCAAGCCTTTCCACTTCAGGGGTTCACCAAGGTCCTTGAGATCGAACTCGTAGTTCCCCGACATGAGAAGTCGATCGGCAAAGTATTCCTCCCCTGTTGTGACCATATCTTAAAGTAGGGGCCTCTTCAAAAACTTGGCTAGATACCTATATCCCACTTTGCTTGGATTCTACTTTAGTGTATAATATATACACAGATCATCTACAGATATCAACTACTCTCCTCTTTCCTTCAGTCGAGCATTCAATACTGCTACAACCCGAAACAAGTCATAAACGTTCGGGTTGAGTTCACCGGGGGCAACTTCAAAGAAATTTAAAATTTTCTTTTGGTCAGCTCAAAGGGGCAACTTCAAGTATTTCTTGATTTATTCTCGATGCACGAAAATACCCTCCATAGGGAGTTCTTGGTTAGTCATCTCCTCACAATACTCCTTCAGTCTTACATCGTCAGGGATACCATATTTCTTTTTGAAATTTAAAATTTTATTGGTCTCCTCCCCATCCTCGTCCATATCTACCTCTGAATCCTCTCCTGCCCTGCCCTCCACCAGTGCATTCACTTCAACTACTTATATGAGGCTCGTATTCAATGTTTGTCTATGTTCTCTTCTCATCAACCTCTTCCCTTCTAACATCAGAACATGATGCAACCTCATTCTCTACCCCAGGTCCTCGACACTTGACAATAGCATCCCCACCATTAGTCCCTACCCTGTATTTTCTACCCAACTCTTACACACAGGTGGTTACATAAATAATTATTGGCTCGACATCGACAATGTTAGACATAATTCATTCTGTAACCGCATCAGGAAAATTAGTGTTTTGGATCGGTTCAGCCATTTCGAACGTAAAAATCATATTATTTATTTTTAAGTTAGTTATATATCATTTTCTGCACTACATAGTACTTTGAGTTCTTACCATATCGACAGTCATAAAAAATTATTTACTATACTACCACATATTGCCAAAGCTTTTACTCCTAAAACTCATCTGTTAATATTTATTTATCGACTAAAGACACAACATCAACTTTTACTAAGTTCTCATATCGACAATTATTTAAGTTACTTATCTATTTTCTCAAAGTTTTTGAACATGTATATTCAACAAAGTTCTCGAAGACATTGACATCGAATATGGCGCCCAGTTTCCTGCACACAAAAAAAACAAACCAAAATAGATGATTTTACGATAACTCAAGCAGTATTTTAGGCCAAAATGGCATAAAATCAGGCAATCGTATTTTCCCTCAACTTCCTCTCTCTCTCTACACTTCCTATTTCCCTCAGAAACCTCAAGTCACCACACCGTAACACCCATAGTGACCAAAATCATTCCTCTTTCCACACCGTACAAAAGCAGATCAATCCCTGTACATACAATACTCTCTTATTTACAATGACATGCTCTAACATCACCAACATCCCCATTTCAGCTCCAAAATACATAAAATACCAAAAAAAAAAACTAAAACGAACTTCCATCAATTTCTCGAAAAATACCAACTATCATTTCAATTAACTCATACACCACATACATACACGTATAACCTATATTGGGCTTTCATTCAATCAACACAAGCACACAATCACATCGAATCAAGAAAAAGCAAAACAAAAAAACCAACCTTGAAGATGCGCTGCTTTACAATCCTTCTCCTTTAGCCCTTTGAATGAGTACAGATATCTCCTCAGTACCAATGGTAGAAGAGTTCAAAAGAGAAGAGCACAAAGAATCAGAGAGAACTTTAAAATTTTTAGAAACAACGAAGTGTGAACAGTCGCCAGACCAGAGAGTATTTATAGACCCCACGAACGCACCACTCGAGATCCCTTGTCTAACCGTCTGAAAACTCACCTAACACGTCTCTTCTCGAACTCTTTTGTACCCTTTGCCTCCTAAATGACAACAGACTATTACAATGTTGTTATAAACTATCTAGATACATCCTAACCTCCTTTGTCCTCTCCATCTTTATCAACGCAGTTCTTAAACTCACAAAAATAGACTACATATCCAATTCCTTATAAATTAATACGTCACCTGCAGGAATGCACGTAGTCATTGTTCTTTACAAAACTACACCATATCTTTCCTTTTTTATCCATCTCCTATATTAATGGGACAGTTGTAACTATCAAATTTCAAAAAGGAAAAAATATAGTCAACAATAAATCTCATTACTAAGTTAGACATCGAGACCATATTCATCGAAAACTCATTTTATTTCATCGAGAACAGTACATAGCTTGGTTACATATAATTACATTTAAAATAAGGCACATGATTTGCTTGTCCACATGGAATCAATACCCCTCCAGCAACAAGCACATCTTCTTGCCTGATCTCATCCTCTGTGATATACCTTAGGACAACACGACAATGGTTGATTTAACGCACTTCATCTGCAAAAATGTCTTGCCATAACCAGCGATCAGCTTCTACTTCCATCCACTCCGATGACATCCCTGCAACATCTAAAGAGCCACGATGAGGAAACACATCAGCAAGCGACCGATGCCCAAAGTATTGTTCCTCCACTTCAACCACATTAATGGCAAGACGACCTTCCACTACATCTTGCTGACGATGAGAACGAGTTCTCAGCATTACAGCAAACTTTTACACCTTTTTCCTAACAAAGATTGTTATTTATAGAAAAACTCTCCAAAAAATATATAACACCAGTCAAAGAGACTTACCCTACATTCGCGCCACAAATCATGGGATTTTTATTCCCCAACATCTCTTCCACGACAAGTATCAGCGTCACAAGTTCCTAAATATCCTTCTCGACTCAACAACTAGTAATTGTAACGAGAATAGGGTGATTGTGGTAGCATATTCCCCAGATTTGATAAGAAAGAGTTTTTAGAGCCACGTCGAAGGGTATTCGATCATTCAAGAAGATGTAAAGTCTACAACTACAGAGCCCGACCATCTACAGTAGCCGTTATATTTGGTCAAATATAGCCGTTACACGCGTTCTGTGAAGTTTGCCCACCTCCCATAAAGTTAGGAGAAATATTATTTATAACTGCCTGTATCAATCTATAAAAACCAGCAGAGCATATGTCAATAAGAACGAATTCTTTTACTTTTCATTATACCCATAAACCCAATATCTCCGCAAGTATAATAAATTAGCACATAGTGGATTTACATCACAAAATCCTCCTCAAGGTCATGGTTTTCTCAGGTTTTACTGAGTTTCCACGTAAAATATATTGTGTTATCGCTTTTATTTACAATTATATCATAATCTCTTTAATTACCTAAGTATTGGCGAGGTTTACTAACCGGAAAACTAGCATTACAAGAACACAATCTCTCCTTCAAAAGACCAAAACCCCACAACCCTCTAACTCCTTAAAGACCCTTTATTTTTCCTTTGAATTTAAAATAATATAAGGAGGAACAGAGGAAACTCGAGTCTGAATTTGCGACTCCCGAGAGCAGCCCCTTAACTTCCTGCTCCTTCACAACTTTAATTTGACATGTGGACTCTTTAAAATTTGAGAAACATTTTCTTATCTTCTATTTTAAAAGATAGAATTACCCTTGAGTTTCTCTACACTCCCTCTTCTTATTTATTACTTCTGATCTCTCTTTCTCTATCCTTTACCCAATACAACTCCATATCATCTCCATTTTTCTTTTAGCTTCTATTCTACCAAAAGAAAAAAAGATATTGTAATCATTTGTTGATGTGAATGCAATGGAGTTGCATGAATTCAACAAATTATATAATTTTGGAGAAGAAAGCTTAACAAAGGAGAGTATGAGACTAGCAAGCACATTCTTACAAATCGCCAAAACTATTTCATCATTAGAAATAGGCCTTTAGCAAAAAACGTATCTTCCCCTGATAAACACATTATCTTTCATCAAATTCTCATATAGCCTGTAGTGTTTTTGATTACGTAAACTTTGGGCTTAAATACCGGCCATCTACCATCTTTTCGTTACCTCGAGCTCAGCCCCACAATCACATTACGTCGGGCTGTGTTCCTTTAGGCAAAAGTTTTGTAGAATGGGGGTAAGGCAGGAGTGACTAGTAGGACTTTGATGTTGATGTTGATGTTAATGCTAAAAAAAGAACCTAACCTACATGAAAGAGCCTCCTCGCCTTTGCGTTTACTAGCTAATGTGACTAGATCCCTCTCATATAACGTTCGAACGAGACAAACCGTCTTCGTTCGTGATCACCGAGAGCATCTTTCCATCAATTTCGATTCCCAAAGCGTCGACCACATGGACTTGTATCACCTTGCCTGTAGCAACATCCACAATAGATCCAATACGCTTGACGAAACCTCCTTCTTTAATAGTTGTATCGCTTCCAAAGACCATTATACCCTCATTCTCATTTTCAAGATTCAAGGCAACTCCTCCCACACCGCCAACAAATTTCACCATTTCCCATACCTAAATCTCGATCAATCTATAAACACGTGCAAAGCCGTATTCAACTGAGACCACTCGACCTATTTCGTTCATATGAAAATTCATGTAAAATTGGGTATTTATTTGGGAATTTGCAAGGCAATGCTAGATTTGGGCAAATTCAAATAGGGTTGCGTAATGCTGAGGAAACGGCTGCGGCTGGAGTGATTAAGGATGCAATGTGTGTCTCAGATAGTTCGAGCTTGGTATGATATTATCTCTTTGTACAGAAATTCTGACCATGAGCTTTGTATTAGCGTGATGGATTCAATGAGGAGATATATATCATGGATTGATATCGGGTTAATTGCTAATGATGCATTTGTGCCATTGTTGTTTGAGCTTATTTTGGTGGATGGGCCGCCTGAGCAACTTAGAGGTGCTGCAGCTAGTTGTGTTGTTGGCTATAGTTTCTAAGAGGATGGAGCCACAATCGAAGCTCTCACTTCTAAGAAGCCTTCAGATTAATCGTGTTTGTGGTTTGGTGGCTGGAGATTGCGATTCAGAATCGGTTTTGAAATTAGCTTCTTTGCTTACTGGTTATGCGTCTGAGGCTTTAGATTGCCTCAAACGGTTAGATTCAGAGGAAGTAAACCAGGTTTCAATGGAACTTTTTGATGAAATCTTGCCTTCGGTGTTTTATGTAATGAAGAGCTGCGAATTGGATTCAGCTTTTAATATTGTTCAGTTTCTTTCTGGATATGTTGTTACTATGAAGAGTCTTTCACCATTGAAAGAAAAACAAGTGCGTCATATTTGAATAGATTATGTTCTGAGTCTTCTATTCGAACAGAGAATTGTTTGTTCTAACAGAGCCGCGACTTATCATATTTTTAGGTCATTTGAAGGCAGTTTTGTCCTATGTTGTAACTAAGAAACTTGTATCCTTTAAGCAGGCAGTGTAAGACAATGTGAAAGAGATTCAGAGATCCAGCAAGAGAGATCAAAAGGAAGGAAGATCCAAGTTGTAATCAAACTTAAGGTTTTGAAAGAGGAATTCATTGTAATCAATCAATTGAGCAATTGAAGCTCTTTTTGAGGAGTTTTACCCACCAAATTTGTGTTCTTCGTTTAATTCTTCGATTAGGATAATCTCTAATTTGATTGTAGATTAATCACCAACATTGATAACTAGGGCACCGGGGATGGGTGGGATCTCCACCCACTTTCCAGTGTCTTCGACTTTAACGTATAAGCCCCCAATACCATCTTGTAGTAACACCGTTAGGGTTCCCAAATTGGAGTGTCGCCCGATACCAACCGCTAACTCTGGATTAGGACAAGTTGGGCAGATATTCATGCTCTCATATTGATCAATTGTCACTCCGAGGTTGCCCAATAACACTCCCCATATTGTTCTTGTTATCCTAGTTCATATCTTTAGGTACTCAAGTGCTAGTATCCTACACCATAAACTACCAGTTACATTTCATTATAAGTTGTAATAGTTTTAGAATAGTAAGATTAATGTACCTGTATTGTTCTGGCCAGTAGTTAAGAGCAACTTCATCGTTGGTGTAGCTCATGAGAATATAGTCCTTCCACTCTAATGCTTTTCCATCTCAGGGACGAAACTTGTGCCATACTTCACCATAAGGCCTGGGCTGACTCCTTTGAAAAAAACCACCTTCTTTTTGTTACACATGTATTCAAAAATAAACGAAAATGAATGACAAGAAAATGGAAAATTGAAGATTGAGGCTTGAAGTCACTGCAATTTTCTTAAGACAGATTTCACCCTGCGTATGGTGCTTTATAGTTAATGGCGTCAGTCTCCCAAGATACAATGATCGAATCGTACTGACTTGAAACACTCAAGTCGATACGCCTGTCGAACTATCTGTGATATTACTCTCAAGAAGGAAACAATGAAAAATCAAAGAGATTCGGATATTTTTCTGTATGTCAAAACAATGCAGAAAATGGTTGTTTAAAGAGGAGAATGTGACCTATCGAAGCACCTGTAGGCAGTGTTGTGCCCCAAAAAACACCTATGTGAACTCTTGGAGAGAATAACCAACTCTTGAATAAACACTCAAAAAAATGACTAAAAATCCCCATGAGCTCATGGCCCAAGGCCGAATCATAAACTTATAAAATAGTCCACTTGGAGAGAATAGCAAACTCCTGAATAAACACCCAAAAAGATGACTAGAAATCCCCATGAGCTCATGGCCCAAGGCCGAATCATAGACTTGTAAATAGTCCAAGTGGGTCATGGGCCGGGTCGTGCAAACAAGCCCATGGGCGTCCCCATATAGCAAGCTTTCACACACTCGCCTCACACACGCGCGTAAGGGCACCATTTACTTACACATGCTATACATGATAGTAGTGTGCAACCCACTATAAAGTGAAAATCATCTTTTCGTTTATCCAATGTGGGACTAAAAATAACACACCAAGTTTATATTCAAAACAAAGAACACACAGGGGGTTTTTCCAACACTTTCTGACGGTAGGTTAGAGAAGCTATACACAGCGTCCTTGAGTTGCTCGAGTAATTCGAATGGCACACCATGGTTCACTACTTGGAAGAATCCAACAGTTTCTGCGGCATTTATGATCATTTCCTTGACTAGATCTTTTTGAGGTCCGTTGTCTAGTTGTGACGGGTCGATTAGTGGTAGTACATATGGGTTTATACTTAACTTGTCAATTTTTTTGTGGGATGGTTGGATATACTGATTGGGGACTAATTGGTGAGCCCAGAATCAACCATTCCTTTACGCCATTACTCTTTTTGACGACAAAGTCAAATAACGAGTGCTCAGAACTAGGAGAAGCCATAATAGCTTGAACTTTGGCAGGGGAGTGGAGGATAGAATGTGTTTTGTAACAGATTGTGATTTATTAGCTTAAGCTTTTGTCCGTATTTATAGACGAACCTCACTCAATTGTTTACTTTTTCTGTCTTTTCGCTTAACAACGGCTTGTTTCAACCCATGCTAATGCCAATGTCAATGGGGTATTAATTAAGGAGACTTGAACAATATTGTTTAGTCAAAGAGTACTTGTAATTAGAATAGGGAAAAACAAGCAAGACTCATGTTCATATCAGCTATTCCCTTTATAGGTAGGTCAGTCCACACAAATTGAGTGAGGGTGGCATGAAAATTTCCGCATTGGCCGTTTTCAAATTCTAAGAGACTGATAAATCTGAAATGATGATCCCTTGCTTACGTTCTCGTGACACTAAACTGTCACGTGAAAAATCTCTTAGGCCCGCAGTTGGTGCCAATGTATTTTCGGACACATTCTTTCTTAGATATATATTTACAGGAGTATTGTTTCAGGGGAAAATTTAGACTATGGCGAAGTAATTTTGAAAACAATTTGGCGTGAAAACAATACCGTCCCCAAAAGGCAAAATTTTGGTGAGTACAAATATTCCTTTGATGATTTTTTAAATTTGTTGAATTGCGAGTGAACGATGTAAACATATTATTTCCTTTTACTTAGAGCCACAAAATCATTATTCCAGAACCATCATCTATTATGACAGGAAAATGGTTCTCAAATGATAACTATAGCCTATACCCAAGTAACCCAACATATTGTTAGTAGTTAGACAGATTAAAAATGAAAACAACGCTAACATCATAAACAACTTACATGAAGGCACACATTAGTCCACCCTCATAGTTCCTCCCATCGACCATTTTCGCTCCGATTTGAACTTGAGAATTGAGATGCAACGTCTTTAATAATTTGCATCAACCCTTTTAAGTCATTACTCCCCAACGTCAAACAATCCATTATCAATCCTCCCTCTACTTCTCTTTGCAATGTCAACACCAGCTCCCTCAAAGAACCCTATTTCACACATCAAAATAATTTAAATTCCATAAAGTTTAAATTGGTAAAACAATCTAGTACGGCCATTTTCAGCAATGCTTGGTGCTAGAGCTTGAGCTTGGGAGCTCCACGTCAGCAAATTACTGATGGCATACATAGCAATTATGAGCTTTTAAAAGTAGGAGCCGCTAAGAGCATCGAGTACTTGAGAGCATTTGTAGTCGACTCTTCATATTGGCTTAAAGGAAAATTTGGAGAGCTAAAACCTATAAGAGCATCCGTAGTTAACTTTCCAAATTGACTTTGAAGACAAATTTGGGGAGCTAATATTTAACTTTTATAAGCCAAATTTAGTAGCTAATATTTGAGTTGACTGCATAGGCTCTTATGATAGTCAATTAAGCCAAATTTGATAGACTAATTAATATTTGTGGAGTTTCTGTACCATCTCTATTCTGTAAGCAAGAAAAGCTCTTGAGCGGCACTGTAGACTAAGAGAGTTGGTAATATTACTAGTAAAATGAGTGCACTTACCGATTTAATAAACACTTTTAGAAGCCTCTGTAAAATCGACCTAGAGATATTAAACACCCTCTGGTAATTCCCTATAAACCAAGTCGCCCTCTCTTTATCTGATTCTAACTGAGTCAACTCACCGAGTGCACTCAAAAACTGAGTCATATCAGAAACTGCCCCAAACATCTCCTTAGTCTCCATATCTCTCCATGAATAATTCCTAATGTAATCCCAACTCATCGACCAAATCCCTCTCCAAAGCCCTAACCCTCCTTCAAGCTTCTCCGCGATTCTCCTCGCCCGTTCTGACCCGGTGAAATCGCCCCGAGTTGCACGGAGGCTTGCGACTCGGTTCATGAGTGAGTGAGCGAGTGAGGTTAGGGTTTGGAGTTGGTTGTAGGAGAAGAAGCTGTTGATAGTGGGGAACGATGTGGAGAGGAGGAGGAGAGAGAGGAGAATCGTAACCGTTGATTTCATATTTTCTTTGATTAATCAACGGTTGAGAATAATGTATGATGATAATGAGATTATGGGAATTATATTATTTGCAGATTAGCTTGGAAGAAATTGGTAGAGGAGAACCGCTTGATGATAACCTACTCCCTGAAGTCAGTTAGCTAAATAAAATACCTTATACGTGTCTTATTTAAAACCGGTCTGGATATATTCACCTCCACCCTTGAACGGTGTCAACACTCGACATGGAGGGCATTAATCATTACCTCTAAAACCCTTTTATCGCCTACTCCTGCGGGACAAATACTACTTATTAATCAAAACACCCAAAAGAGTAATGTAACAGATTTCAAACCATCAGGCACCTCCATTCCAATCCTGGCTAGAATACACAACTAATTGATGCCAAACAAATGATGCTAGAGAAATATCATAATGCACACGAGATCATAGCAATTCATATAAAAATATCATACAGAAAGTTCGTTGTTTTAAGCAGGAAATGAAATATTGTACCAAAATATGATAACTAGAGTTACAATGTCAGTTAAATAGAAACTAACGGTCAAAGGCACAATCTGCTTCTCAAAATAGTTGCATCCATTTCTACAAATTTTTGCCAGATTATGGCTAACAGTTTTATAAAAGACTAGTACTCAGACCATTAGTCTTCAGAGCTGCAATAGTAACACCAATATTCGAGGCTATCATTAGTTATACATATCAACGCAAGATTCATTAACATCAGATATGAAGTTTCAGTGTGAAGTTGGATGATGCTCTTTCAAAATGATAATAGCTTTTCCTTGAATTTAAGCTTATTTTCCTCTCTAACCAGTGATTTCCGCTTTGATTATCAGAGTGATAAAAACAACCATTTTCTCCAAGATCGTGCTATTCTTTACCAAAAGTTCCAGTAAGTTCCAGAAATTTGAGTTGGTTCACACATCCTAAGACACCACGAATCTCAATAAGCTTAAGGTGATCCAGCATGCACTACATTGACAATCCTGCTTCCCAATACTCTCCACTTGAGCTTAGCTTTTTCTATAGAATGATAAAATACAATATATAAGATAAAAAAATTAAGTTGCAACCATATAAGAATGTTTAGTGAAATAACATGACAAATTAAAAATGAAAAGATAATCATTTAATTATTACCCCATCATAATATTTGTAAATTGAAGGTTCCAAGTTGTCTTCCTGCATAATGATTTAGAAGAACAAAAAACAAAGTTAACAAGAAATATGAAGTAGTAACTTCACTGAAAGTTGGAACCACAAATTAAACAAAGGTTCATCTATAACAAGAAAAAAGAGGGTTTAAGCCTTCGATTTTGGAGTCGCAATCAAATTCGGCAGAAAAAATAAGCCTAACCCGTTGAATCTAAAAAATTGTTTGACAAAACAGATCTCAGTCGTTGATTTCACAAATCGATCTTGAGGTGCCTATCGATGATTTGAAGATCAGGTCTCTCTTCTCTTTATATACAATTCCACCATTTTTGATCCATTATTCTCCATTCTCCCATCCAACAAAACATGAAAAACGAAAATGTAAAGAATGACAAGGTAAAACATTTATTGATTGTAAAACTCTGCCAATGGAGATTGATGAAACTACTGAATACCCAAATGAGATCATATCCAACATTTTGAGTAAAATTTGGTTACAGTGAAAAACTTAGAAGCTCTATTTTGCCACGAGAGTATTTAAAACATTATAATGGTCGAGAGTAGTAATCATTGTATAATGTTTTAATTGACCATTGCATTATTAGACTCGCAATATATTTAATGCCTCCTGTCTCCACATGGTGCACTTCACATCAAGTTAAAGTTCATATGAAATATTACACTTTATGACAGATGTGACAAAAAAAAAAATGAACTGTAAACTCTGAAATGGTATCTCATCATGAAAATCTTGTAAAACCATTGAAAACTAGGGATCAAGGTTAGATTATGCAAATCATAACTCATGAGGAGAATGTAACTAGTAGCAACTATTAAGATTTTTTCTCTGAGTTTATTTATTTATTAGAGCATCTCCAACAGGACAGTATGCAGTTCCGGTTTACCATACCGGTATTCCAGAATCGCATATTGTTTTGGTCCAACAGAAAATTACATTTTTTTTCTCCTGGGCGGTTAACGGTTCAGCGCCTAATATTTGAGCGCTGAACAGTTCAACGCCCAAAAAAAAAGCCAAATGATTTGTAATTTATACTGAGCGCTTAACAGTTCAGCACCCAATAAAAAGCCAAATGATTTGTAATATATGTTGGGCGTTTTTCGGTTCAGCGCCTATTGTCTGGTCTTAAGTTTGCTATTTTTCCCTCCTTCCCCTCTCATTCAAACAACCTCACAACCAATACCCTAATTCATCACTTAACCCAACAACCCATAATCAAACATAACGCATCTTGGGGTATTATAATCACACCGAGAAGAAAATCAATGGAAGATTTGGAAGAATATAACCCCTACCACACCACCCGACGCAACAATCGCAAGGCGATACCGGAGAGAGTCATGCAAGATTCTGGACCCGCACACCCACCACCACCCCTCGATATTTGTCTTGATAACATGAGGAGTGTGGTTGTGTTGCCGGAGGGTAAAACTCACATATCGAAGAAAGTTATGACAATCTCGGTGAGAAAAAAAATTAAAATTTCATAAATTTTTTACCTTTAGCCATATGTGTTTGATGAAATATCTCAAAGAAATGTGTTTGATGTTTAATAATGTGCTTGATGAAATGTCATGTTGGTGATGATGCAGGGGGATGCTCTTAACTTTCGTGCGCGGGATGCTTATGGTTGTGAAGACCTACGACAAGTTGCATAAAGAACAAAAGGTTTGGCTAAAGAATTCCCCATTTGGTAATTTTTTTAAATGTTGTATAGGACAAATCAGAAGGTATTGGGCGCTCAGAAAAGGCGATCGAACTTTAGTTCAAGGTCTTTCGGAGAGGTGGTGGCCGACCACCCACACGTTCCACTTAGTGGACACGGAGATTGGTTTTACCCTGTTAGACTTTTACATGCTAACGAGGATACCTATTGGGGATCCTAGAAAGCAGCCATTGACGTTTAATTTTAATTATGAAAAGCGGACAATGTTCCACCAATTTTTTCCGACTCTAGGGGAAAATGATGTCCATTCGGGGGCTATAAAGATAAGTTGGATAAAGTTGTTTATTGAGAAGAATAAAGATGATCCCATGACACACCTTTATCGACTCGGCCTTTCATATTTTTTGTAATGGCCGAACTCTTCTTCCCCAATAGTAAAAGTACGATTAGGTTGGGTTATTTGGCCTCGATTGCCGACCTATATAGGTTGGATGATTATGATTGGGGCTTCACCATTTTGGGGGCTTTATACACGGCCATTGACGCTTACTCTTTGGGTGTGAAGGGTTTGTGTGGTTGGTGGAGTTTGCTTGAATATTGGTATTATTAATATTCTGTAAATCTCCACCCTATAGTTCAAGGTGAGGCAACCAATGATGCACACCTCTATTTCCCAAGATTAACTTGATGGACAAGGATTAATTTGATGGAGAAAGTTAATAGGGGGATGCACAACAACGTGAGTATTGCTAGGGTTCAAATTGAGTTGCGGAGGTTAGACAATCTCATGTGTCCATGGGACTCATATTTAGAGATGCAACAAGGTTTAGAGGGTTACGAGGACACGCCCCTAGCAGTTGCAGGATGGTTTTCACAGAAAAGAGTACCTCTCCATGTTCCTAGCCTTCCGCATGAATGGTATTTGAGGGAGCGGTGTTCTCTTCAGGTATTTGGTATTGCACGTGTTCCAACGGACCCTTTACCCGCTAATGATATGTTTGGGGATCATCGATTACTTGGGGATCGTTATCTTGACCAACTTAGAGGTCAGGGATGGGTAGATGGTGAGCAGTTTCTCATAGATCACATCAGTTATGATCTATACTGGGCTAGGGTTTCCACACCATATATTTTACCAGACTACTCACGGACGATCAACGCTGATGTGATTGGTCCAAGAGCGGTTAGAGGGCGGATTATTCCTCTGAGGTTTGCACATTCCATGCCACAGGAGATACAATTAACACAGGAGGAGATGGATACCAGTGTTGATTCCGCATGGCGGCTTAGAGTTGTTGATATTGATGGCACTGAAGGTTGCTTGATGTACCTCGTCTTAGCGACGTCCCAGGGGTACCATCTGTTAGTTAATATCATGATACAGAGGTAAATGGTTAATTTGATATTGTAATATTTTAATATCCTTTTATTTACATATATAAGTTTTTCTCATTACACCTTTTTTTATTGCAATACACGCAGTATCTGGATGAGTCTAGACGTATGTATGTCGGTGGCCAGCAGGTTGCATATGATTGGACGGCTTCAATGTACGAGCATTATACTGATATGATCACTGACAGAGACGACACGATCAGAGAGAGAGATGCCCAAATACAAGAGCTTTATGATCAAAATCAAGAGTTGGAACAATCCATTCCAGAGTTGTAGGAACAGCTTCATCGATACCATTTCTGATAATTTGTAATGTTTTAATTTTGGATATGTCGTTATGTTTTAATTTTGGATATGGTGTTATGTTTTAATTTTGGATTATGTCGTTAGTTTTTAATGTTTGACTTATGTCGTTATGTATTCCGCCTTTATTTCCCTTAGGTCTTCCGCCTTGGTATTTCCCGCTTAATTCTCCCGCCTTTATTTCCCGCTCAAATCTCCCGCCTATATTTCTCTTATATATATGTCACCAAGCACATTCATTTTTACACATTCAAACAACTATCTCCATCTTTATTTCCAAGTTCTCAAGCAACATGTTCCCAACTAATAGTCTCCTCGCAAATTATTTGGCTAGTTCCTCGACAAAGATGATGAGTTATTGGAAGAGTACGCGTTGTGTCAAAGCTCTCATTTAAATTTGATGTTATCATATGAAGCTTTCAATTCCGATTTATTCGGAAAGGTCGGGGGATCGCTGATGGGTCGGAAATACCTCAATCGCAAGCACAAAATCTTCAATCAAATTTTGTTGGATGATTACTTCGCCGAAGTAAAACCGACTTACGATGCGTACTATTTTCGGTGAAGATTTCGAATGTCGCGTGATCTATTTTTACGCATTCTTCAAGGTATTTCCGAGTACGACTCTTATTTTGCATACAAGCCTAATGCGTCAAACACACAATGATTAACGGGTCATCAAAAAATGGTGTCCATACTTCGTATGCTTGCATATGGTACACCCGGTGATTCGACGGACGAGTATTGTCGGATGGCGGAGAGTACGGCCTTGGAAGCGTTGGATAAATTTTATAAAGCGGTGATTCATTTATATCGAGATGAGTACTTGCGATCTCCTACTCCGGCCGACGTAGCAAGGTTGCTCAAAGAAAATAAGGCGAGGGGTTTCCCGGGAATGTTGGTGAGCATCGATTGTATGCATTGGGGTTGGAAGAATTTCCCTAAGGTGTACCAAGGGGCTTTTAATGGGAAAAGTAAAAAACTGACAATCATACTTGAAGCGGTGGCTTCGTATGATTTGTGGATTTGGCATGCATTCTTCGGCATGCCGGGGTCGAACAACGACATCAATGTTGTTGAACGTAGCAAATTGTTCAACAACCTAGCAATGGGAAATACCCCTCCCGTAAATTATAAAGTTGAAGGTCACGACTAGGATATTGGTTATTATCTTGCTGACGGTATTTACCCGAAGTGGAGAACATTTGTAAAGACAATTCCAATGCCAATCACGGCAATGGAATTTTTTTTGCGGCTATTCAAGAAGGGGCTAGGAAGGATGTAGAGTGAGCTTTAGGTGTTTTACAATATCGTTTTGCAATTGTTCGGAATCCGGCACAGTTTTGGAAGCCCGAAACATTAAATTTGATTATGTACACGTGCATTATTTTGCATAATATGATTACCGACGATAAATGTGATTGGGCGACACGCGATTACAAGTATGATAAAGCGAAGAACCCGTTCAAGCATCAACCGAAGATTTCTCGAGGTATTTCTATGGATAACGACTTTAATAATATCTTGGGGAACATTTGAAGTACCGAAATGAAATCAAACATTTCAAACTCCAAGCCAATCTTGTGGAACATTGTGGGAAATTTTCCAGACGTAATGTTTGAGTTGTTATTTCAATTTCAATAATTTGAACTTGTAGTTTCGTTTCATGCCTACGTATGTTATTTCATTTTTACTAATATTTTAAACTAAAAACATTTCAAAATGATAAATGCCCATTAGAATTTAAACTACATCATTTCAAATTTTTACTAAGTTGTAATTCATTCCAAACTAAAAACATTACAATGCATTTCAAAATGATCAATGCCCATTAGAATTTAAACTACATCATTACCATCACTAGTATTTGACGAACTCGTGGCGTTATGTTTTGCCATCATCTTTTTCACCACTTCATTCTTCAACATTTGCCGACACATGGCGGTATCTCTATCCATTCCATACAAATTCTTTTCCATAATCTCTATGTCTCGAATTTGTTCTTCCTATTATTACTTTTTCTGATATAACTCGAGATGTTCCGCCGCCATGGCCTTCTTTATTTCCCTTTCTTCTTGCCTTAGCTTGACATTATTTCCAATCATCTCCGTTATGCCCTCATGGGCCTTAATCGCCTTTTCAAACTTCGTCAAAAGGTTATTTTTCCTTTATTTCTCCCGTTGGCCTATTCATTAACCCCGGGTCTGTCACTTCTTCGTCATCGTCAACTAAGCTATCGAGGTCTGAACCCATTGAAACCCTTGGAGTTACATTTGAAGACGTTTTTTGTACCTTAGAGCCAGACTTAGAGCCACCGCCAACTTGCATTTCATGGACGCTTCTATGGACGATCTCCGAATTTTATCTTGGATGTTTTTTCATAATATGCCAAATATGTTTGAAACCAAACTTGTGTGGTTTTCGATTGTTTTCGGTTTTAAACGTTTTCTCAAACATAGTATCTGCACGGTCATACTACGTACAAATATTAAAAAATTCAACACTTGACAAAATAAAGTAATGTACTAAATTTAAACAAACATGTCATATAAATTGAAACGTACCTCGTGGTGTTCTTTTCCAATCCCGCTATGGTTCTCTCCGCGAACTTTGATAACGCAAGATACAAAAAAAGCGGTTTGCCGTTGGATTTTCCCCCAACGTTGTTTTAAGGCGGCTCTTGTACGGGTTTTTACGCCACTTGTTCCTTCATAGCCATTTGTTATTTTCCCCCAAAATTTAGATTCATCTTGTTGGTTGCCGTTTTGAGCGTCTTGCGAGTGTGCTACCCAATATTTGGCAAGAGTTTAATCTTCAAGGTCGGTCCAACAACTATTATCACTTTTCTTTTCATTGACATTGGGGTTGGGTGGCGCGGAAAAGGAATGCGGGGGCATGGAGTAGTTCGGTGATTCCGGAAGTTCCGTTGGTGGAACGTATTGAGAGTATTGAGAAAATTCGTTATCCATTTAAAGTTGATGGAGCTTGAGATGCTAGAGAGTTGTTAGATCGAAATGGGTGAATTTTACTTGAGAAAACTAGAGAGTTGAAAGATTGAAATGGATGAATTTTACTTAATAAAACTGCCCTTTTTATTTGAAGAATTTGGGTGAAATAAACATACTAGCCGTTGGAGAGATGGGGTGATGATTCTAGAGTGTACGCGCTTTTCCGTTCAGCACCTATAGTTTGAAAAAAAAACTAGCCGTTGAAGAGAAGGCGTTCTTCCATTCAGCGCCTAGAGTTTGGAAAAAAATTTATGAGCGCTGAACGGTTCAGCGCCTAGACAGCTATAATTAAAAGTTTCTGGGGGCTGAACGGTTCAGCGCCTAGGCGGTATTCAGATACTCCTCGCCAAGTTCAGGAATATCATACTTTGGAGGGGTATGGAGGCGAGTATGCTGAACAACATACGCCTGTTGGAGTGTTTTTTTGCCAAAATATGCTAAAAACGTAACACCATACTCCTCTGTTGGAGATGCTCTTAAAGCTTCTTCAAAAGATGGTCTAAGTTCTAACATTAAGGCTCTGCTTGGTATTTCATTTTTTATAACGTTTCCACATATAAAAACAATGCTTTTATTTTCTATGGTAATGTTTACGGAATTATTAATTACAAGTGCTTAGCATACGAGGGGAATATATGCGATGTTTTTATTCACTTTGACCTTTTTACATGCTTGGCACACAGGGAATATATGCGTCATTTCTATTTACAAAAATGACGTTCTGTAAAACAATCTTATGCATAGATAGGCATGGTATTTAAATAGTCAGTACATCAACACCATAGTTTACCCATACAAAAATAGGATATGACATGTAATAATATGTAAACCAATCAAAATTTAACATACCAACAAACAATCATTTCTCTAACATAAAACATACTACCAAACCCCCATTTCACCACAAACTCTCAATGCAAGACCGAAGACGTTCCAACATCATTTTTCTTCCACCACCATCGCTAACAATAAACATTCTCATCTTCCTGTCATCTTCACCTATAATTTGAAATGCTGCATCCAAGTATGACTTTTCAAATCCTTCCACACTCATTACTTCATTATAAAACCTCTGTGTGGCAACAAGCGGATCCATAGCAGAAATAGATTGCAAGATTTTCTTAAGTTCTTCACTTACCCCTTGTATCATCTCTTTCACTTCATCCACATTTCGCATTTTCTTCCCATGCTGTCATTTTTCTTTGTCGTACTGTGGCCCTCTTTTTCCTAATAGAGCAGAAAAATTGGTAGAAACATAATCTCCATCTAAGTTGTGTACAAGAGTTGGATCCACAACATGTATCGACTCTTCTGCATTTGTGTTATCATATTCGCCAATGTTCATACAATTCATTCCACCCAAACGGTCAACTCCTGTTGCATTGTCTTTGCCAATTACGACTTCTAACTTTGTTTCATCCCATTCTAGTCCTTTGTCCTTAAACTTAGCCCACTTGTCTCGACACTTCTGTATAACATTACATAATACATCAATAAATAATTGTGCAATATTTATTTTAAGGTAAAAAAAAATGAGAGAGGAAACTTACTGGAGTCTCTAAAAGCTCAACCCACTTTGCATCTGAAAATGTCACAGAATTTCTAGTTGAATCCCATCCAGCACCACTCTTTCCTTTTAGTTCTAGGAAACTATGGTACTTAGATTTCATAATTCTAAATCGGCTCTCAATATGCCGCTTGTTAATAATTGAATTCTTCACCAAGAGAGCTGCAATTCCATTTTTCCATGCTTGCGCAGACCAAAAATTACCATGTTTCCTCCCTTCATTAGCCTCTTTTTCAAACACATCTAGCAAAAGGATATCCATGCCCATATCCCAACGTACTTGTCCTTTTTTCTCATCATCGTTACGTGTTGATTTTTGTATAGGCTGGCTCTCAAAGGGTGGGGATTTCCGAACTGAAGTCATTCATTTCTAACTTGAAAGAAACAAATACCATTTAAAGTATAGCCAAATAAAATTCAATGAGGTATGGTCAGGAAATGATCCAAAGTAAAGCATACAACTAACAGAAAGCAACTCAAAGGCATTGTGATTTACAAAGTCTTCAAATTGCAGAATGTAGGAAACAAAAGAATCGCATATTTAAAGCACAAAATTAATTATGGGGATTGACTAATCTTGGTGGGATTCGGTCCTAAGGACTTATGATTTACCTGGATAAGAATTTTTTCCCCATAGTTCTGCTTAACTGCACACATAAACTCATAAAGAAGATCAGCATATTCCTAATAGGTCCTCATATCATCAACAAACTCTCACTTCAAATATCCACATTCCAATTTCCAATCATCTCATTCCTTTACAAGGAAAGCAAGTAATCCATTCTTCATGAGTATACAAACAAGGAAAGCAAGTAACCCATTTTTCATGAATTTAGGAATCAGAAACAACTAACAGAAAACCAGGTTTCAATATAGGAAATATTAGCAACAAATAAAAGAAATAACTATCAAAAAATGGTCTCAAGCTAAGAAACAACTATAAATTGTAATATTAGGAACTATTTTTATAATGCATGGCATACAACTATAAATTGTAATAGACAAATAGACATTTAATAAGACCTCGAAGGGATAAAAGAAAACATCGAGTTTAATTGCATTTCTAAGCTCTGCATGTCGTTTGTTGAATAACTCTTCTTTATTTTCTACAGTTCGTCCTCTATGCTCATTGAGATGCTAGCGTGTATTCCCGTATGGAGCAAGACATCCCGGTTCATTACCGTATCCCCTATCGACAAGATAAAATCTTCCTACACAACCAACCTCTTATTAATGCGCTACAAAATGTCGGAATAAATGTATAACTAGATAAAAAGATATTATCAAAATTATAATTACCAAAGGGAATGCTAAAAGGATGAGGTTGTTGTCTACGGGCGTCATCCAACACTTTTACATCATGCGCTGTCCCTTCCCAGCCAGCAAGAAAGTATAAAAATTTCAAGTCCAATGAGCATGCTGCTAATACATTTTGTGTTGTTCTTGTTTTCCTCCCTCAAAATTAATCTTGTAGTTCTATAGGCACAGAAGCAACTACATGTGTCCCATCTAAAGTGCCCACACAGTCCTAATAAAAATAAAAATAATTATATACGTACATATATATATATTCTTAAATTAGTTTAAATTACTCATGGCATAGTTTACCCTAAAGTATGTAGCGTATCGCGGGTTGCTACTAATTTCAAATGGCACCCTACTTGCATAAACAAGCTCAGCATGATCATTTACTAAACACTTATACAACTTCAAGATGAAATTTAATGTTTTGTTGAACTGACGACTAATTGTTTCCCGGGAATGATGGAATCGAGCCTCTAGAACCCTATGCCTTACATTGTGACCCATCAGATTTAAGAACCTCATCATTACCTCCTTCACCTTACAGTTTTTATCATCTTGCATCAAACCTTTATCTCGAACTAATGAACAAAGTCGGTGAAAAGGTTGTATCCCCATACGTAAGTTAGCACGACATAACTCCTCACTAGTCAAGATATCCTCCATGTACTTCTCCCTTTCATAGTCTTTATTGGTGTAAGGCTTTATTGGTATATTCAACAATAAACTTGCAGTAGCACCTACAACATAAGCTGCAACAGCTGCACCAGCGATCGTAACTTTACGTTTATTTTCATCGTCTATGTTATCCATTGATAAATGATATCCCAACTGCAATTCTGAAGAATACTAACAATTATACAACTAACACCAATCAGCTAAAGATGTCAAAACTTAACTTTACATTTATTTTTTCTATCCAATTTTGCTCATTTTATCTATATCATTGAGGTCTCACTTAAAATTGAAGCTATGTAACACAACAACATACACAATAGATGATTCACATCTAAAACAGTCCCAATTATCCTACCCCAATAGATTAAATTTCATTACTAACACCATTGTACCTCCTATTCCAAAAAAAATGAGACTTCTTAACTAATACCGATTTCCATCTAATACTTATTTTACTTAATGGAAACATAATGTAATTTTATTAAGTACCCAACAAAGTCTAGGCAATCAAAAAAAGTACTTAAACTCACTCAACCAATTCTATTTTTGGCGAAGAGATAAGCTAAAGGGTATTCTATTTTTCATTCAAGCAATACCAATCACAATCACAACCTCAAAATAAAATTTTAATACCTCAGAAACCCCATTAGATGCCTTAGATAAAATCCCAAACATTAGATACCCATTACCCAATTTTCCTCAACAAATCAAAATTTATAATTAAAACTCTTCAATTTGGGGATAAAAAAACTCACTCTAGTAGAACTTGAACATAGATAAAGCAGCTTTAACTCCTTAATCTTTCAAATGAAATCGAATGGTGTCTAATTCTGCAAACGGGACAAATCGAATTAGGGTTTAAATATGAAATCTAGAGTTAGGGTTTTGGAGAGACAGAGGGAGACTTGCCTTTGTTACTCTGTGATTAGGGCGAGAAATCGATAAATCTTGATTGTTTGATGGAGATCTTCTTCGAGGGAGAAGAAGGCAAATTTTTTTGTCGTGAAAAATGTTGTGCTCGAGAAATGATTATAGAGGATTTCGGGAATTGTTTGCGGAGGTTTTTTCTCCACTTTTGTTGCCGACGTTTTATTAACGAAATCGGATATGTCTCCTACTTTTGAGAACTGTGGGGCCCTACCATGCAGCAACAATTTAACATTTGGGGGATACAAAAGAAATTTCCAATATGCGAAGCTTTTCCCCGATGAACCAAGCAGAGCCTAAGTCTGAAACTTTGAGTCCTCTTAGGGGATCAAAATTTTATCCCAAGTCCATTTGGGAATAACAATAGACATGTGTAATTCATTAAGTTTATAACTCAAAAAATATTACAAAACCCCATCTTATCGTGTCTTTCATTGAATATGGTGTATCTTCTACTAACATATACTTCGTGCATGGCCCGTGCTTCTTCTATATTTCTTATATATGCTCTTGATATCCAGGGGATGAGGACTTTGTTGAACGGGTTTTTTGGCACAATAACTAGGATTGTGGTATCAGTGTAATGAACTTAAACTTGTTCAATAAAGTTATTGACTATATAACTTGTTATTGGGCTAGAGATACTTGGTAAGGATGTTAGTGTTGCTCCAACTTAGCCAAAACTCATCTGTGTTATACACAATGAAGGATTTGAACTAATAGCAACCTGGTTGTGCTAAATGGCTCATCAGTCATAGTTTCTTTTGGAGGTTTAGATTATTTATGGCCTAGTCCATCTCCCAGGCTTTGCCAGTGCTCCTATAATTTTCAGAAGTAACGCATGTATTCCACAGTTGATTATATAGTTAGAAGGGTAGACGTCCTACTCCAAATATTCTGCCCTTCACCTATATATGGGCTGATCTTACTATTTCTTTCCCTGCCAATAGTGAAAACCCCGGTCTCTTGGGATTGACCCGAGTTGGAAGTAGAAGAGTCATTCAGATATCCGCAACATTTATGTTTTTCTTTTATGTATTAGGTATGGTACCTTTGGTCTTATTAGAATCTTGAAATTTCCTTATATTATTGGAAGAACTTTTCAGTCATTCTTATTATGTCCATTGTTATATAACTTTATTTCAAATTGATACTTGGCTACTCAATAGTCTGATCTTATCTTACTTTTATCCTACAACAGGAAAATGTGGAGCACCCTTTGCTTATATTCTAATTCCAATTTTTTGCAACTCTGTATTGCATCTTATTTGCCTATGTAAGTATGTACATTTATCTCTTTATTTAAGTGAATCTCTTACACGTCAAGTAATTGTGGATTAAAGTGCAAATGGCCGATGATCAAAAAACAAAAACAAAAACATTCTTTTACAAACTTATCAACCAAAAAACACCAAATTACAATACCCAAAGTACCAAACAAGACTCAAATCAAAAACAACCAAAACCCCACAAATTCTTCACTAGGTGGCATTTGTTTTTTGGGTTGACTCCACTCAGTCGTCTGAGTATGAGTGGAGTCAGTGATTTGGTTATTTAGAAGCGTTTGTTTTTATCTCACTCAGACACTGAGTAGAGTCAGAGTCACTGATTTGGGTCATTCATAGTCAGCCCCAATAAGCCACCTTAGTGCTGAGTTTGACTCTGAGTATAATTTTTCTGCCCAAATTACCCTCAGAAGAACAGAAAAATGATGAAAACCAAATTCAATTTCTTCTCTTCGCACTCTTCTTCTCCACAACTCCTCCCCAATCTCCTCCTCGATCTCCTCAAGCCCATCTTTCCAAACTCTGGTTCGTGATCGAGCTGACCCATCTCTTCAGGTACGAATCATATTTTCTAAATTTGGGGTTTGTTTTTTGTTTTTTGTTTATGTTTATGTGAAATGGGTATTGGTTAATGGTGGAGCTATGCATACCAAATAAAACATCTTTAGCATCTTTAGGGTGCCAAAGGATTGTTAATGGTGAAGCTATGCATACCAAATCAATATTTCCTTAAGAAAATTCTGATCTAGGGAGGAATACAAAGGATTTTGGGGTAGATAAGAAAGTTAATGTTGAATCAAATGATCCAAACCCCGTTAGCTATGTATCTGTTGTAATGGGGACTTATGCTTCAAAAGGGAAACACAAATTAGACTACCACGAGCCATCCCTTAGTATGGAAAATAGATCAAACAACCAAGAATAGTCAAATGGATCAAGTGGAAGCAACATTGGAACCAACAAATCATTCTTAATGAAGATGGATCCCTATCAAACACTAGGAAGACCTAGGTATTTTTAGATTGGCAAATGGTTTTCCCATAGCTAATTCTAAAATCAAAGTATCCATTTCTTGTACTTTGTGGAAATGTATTAGTTTGCAAAGCCTAGTTGAGAATGAATTTATAGATGATAAGTCTCATTATAATGCCTTATTTCGAATTGAATATGATAGCTTTACCTTTGGCAGAAAGCTATTAGGTGACCCCTCTTCTTTGATTTCCATGATTCTATGGATTTGATGTTATAATTTCCATGTAATTAGGCTGTCTACTCTTGGCCTATTTATCTGTTATAAATTCCATGGATTTGTTGTTATGATTTCCATGATTTATAATTTTTATAATTTTTTGTTATGTCCATCTTTTGTTGTAAGCCTAGGATTTAGTGAAAACTAGAACTGTTTTTTAGTCCAACCCACTTGGAACTGTATTGTAAGCCTAAGGATTCCATGGCAAAACATGGAACTTATTAGTCTAGGATACCACTTGGAACTATTTTTGTTGTAAGCATATTTTGCTGTAAATCTAGGATTGTTGTTGTAAGCATCTTTTGGCAAAACATGGAACTGTATTGTGTGCATGTTTAAAAAACCTTTTGTGCCTGTATAGAATCTTTTGTGCCTTTATAGAATTTTTGTATAAAATCTTTTGTATAAAATCTACGACTTGGATGCTTAAGAAGAGGCCTTGTATAGAATCTTTTGTGTCCATATGTTTAGTCCTTATATAGAAGATGGCTTGTATAAAATCCATGCGTATGTCCATCTATTTTGTGTATAGTCCTAGAATGTAGCAGAACTGTAATGCATCTGTTTGTGTATGTCCATCTGTGGTATGGGTTTTTGATCCTTTGTGTTTGTTGTTCCTGTTGTTGTTCAGTGACTCTTTGAATTTGTTGTGTGTGTTGTTGTTTGTTGTTATTGACGTATCCTTGTTTTGATTGCAGGGTTGTTTGTTTGAAGGCCTTTAGATAAATTGCAAGGGTGATCTGTATTGGCTCACTAATCGATTTCTCTCATACCCCAAGGTATTCTCTGATTCTATCCTCCTTGAACTGCCTGTTATTCTTGTTATTGTTAATAGATATTGTTTTAGATAGATAGGTTGATGTTATTGTTGAAACTAGTTATAAGAATGTTGTTGTTGATAGATAACTGAAGATAATTTTTGTTATTGTTGAAATTGATTCTATCATCATCTATGATAGAAAAATGTGATTGATAACCTTTATTAATAAACTGTCATCATCATCTACTTGCTAATGGACTTGGCATTACAGCTCCTATGGGGTATACTACTCTTATCTATCTATTTATCTCTAGATATTAAGATCAGATAATATTTTAAGAATGTGAGAATTGTAACATGTAATATCTATCTTTATAAGATGATATATATACAATGGTATTTGATGATTGTAACATTACAGAGAAAATGGATTCTCTTAAGCTTTGGTTTGGAGAGATATTTGATGATTGTAATATCTATCTCAAGCTTTGTTGTCTACTTCTCTCTTTCTTCCTGAATGTGCTTTGGAGGGCTTTGAACTCTCCCATTTGGTGACCCACAATTTTACAGTGTCCATAGAATTAAGGGAACCTGCTTATCTCAACATCTTGCTAGAATTCATCATCTCCTGCCTTAACCAAAATCTGAGAAGGTATGGGCTTTGATAAGTTTATATCAATTAGCATACTTGCAAAGAAACCATATTCCAACTTCCTAGTTGCTTCATCGATTTGAACTGAATTACCAAGAGCTTTACCAATTGACATTAGAGTTTGTAAGTCCTAGTATTCAGTACTTAGCCCTGAAAACTTTACCCAAATCAAAGCATTTGAGGTTCTTTGATTGTCAGGATTAAAAATTGATTTTGGGTTAATATTGTTTTTACCTTCATGGGGTGACTGTGATTTGGTTAATATTGTTATTGGGTTCTTATACATAGCTTAAAGCCAACACTACTAATATGAATATCCCTTGTTTTCCATGTTATTGGCTTACAAGGAATCTACATATTATACTGCTAGAACAACCATACATTATATAAGAAGGAATCTACATATAAATGCTTCATTTCCTTCATCTTATGTTCATCTGTTTTGCCGCCTTTGCACCACTGTTATGTTCATCCATTTTGTTGCCTTTTGCACCACTGTTATGTCCATCTGTTTTGCTACCTTTGCACCACTGTTATGTCCATATGTTTTTCTACTATGTCCATCCGTTTGTGTATGGCTCAGTGGATAACATAAGGTGCATATGTTATGTCCATCTGCTTGTCTATCTGGTATGTCCACTGCTATGTCCATATGTTTGTCCACTGCTATGTCCATCTGTTTGCGCATCTGTTATATCCACTGCTATGTCCACTGCTTGAGTGGTTTGATTTTGATCTTGGGAAGTTCTTCACTCTCCAGCCTTTATGTTCTTCAATGCTTATTACCTGTTAATGGATAGTTGTTAATGGATAGATGCTTATTGAATGTTAATGGATAGATGCTTATTACCTATACCTGTAATGAATAAATGCTTATTGAAGTTGTTAATAGATAAATGCTTATTACCTATATCTGTTATGCTTTATATTCATCTGCAGAACTGTTTGTATATAAAAATGCTTATTACCTATATATTAAGTCAATTATATTACTGAAAATAATGTGATTTTTCCACTTTAGATGCCTTTCCGTAGGGTACAACATCCTTTGCACTTTGATCACATCAATAATTTGTGGTTCATAGAGCAAGCTCAACATGAGATTGACACTTATGACACTGATTAGAGTGACAATCTTAAACTGTGTTCATTCAAGAATATGAAGGAGAAAGGCATTCAAAAATTCAAACGGAATGTCTCCCCTACCTGTTTAAGAAACAACTGGTTGTATCTGAAGAAAAAGTATAAGAATTGGGTGACCCTAAAATAATTGCTCGGGGACTGTTATAATGAAGTAACTGGTACATTCAGCCTTACTGAACCAGAGTGGGTTAAAATCTTAGAAGTTTTACCAAAAATAAGGGTGTTTAAGCATGATGTGTTGTGACAAAGAGAGAAGACGACTTTATTATTTTCAAGTTTAATATAATAAATTTTATGTTTTCTAGTTTTTCCAATTTAAACTCTCTTTATTGCTAGTTTGATATAATAAATTTGACGAGTAAGACAATTTTATTTATGAAATGGTGTTTGATCAAATTAATGGTTGTTTGATTATGTTTGTTTGTTTACCTGCCTATGAACCTAGTCAGCTAGTGTCATTTCCATCCATTTTCTATCCATTCTGATATTTGCTTTATTTGTATTAACTTCAAACCAATGTTAAAATTATTTGATTTTAGATATTTATGTATTTATGTTAGCTATATATATATGTTCTTTTCTATGTATTTATGTTTGCTATATATACAAGTTCTTTCCTATGTATTTTTGTTTGTTATGCATAAGTGGTGTTGACGTTGCGCTGACAAAGGGATGGTGGTGGTGGTGGTGGTGGTGGGGTTCCTTATAAACTAATAGGGGTATTTTGATCTTTTGTCTACTTCAACAAACACTCAGACTCAGACTCAGACTCAGACTCAGACCAATAATACACTCCAAGGCATCCACTCAGCTAGTAAACGCTTCTAAGTAGACTCAGACTCAGGCTCAGACTCAGAAGCAAAAAAACAAATGACCCTTACAAATACCCTTTAACCAACTTCACACAATCTAAGGGGCTGTTTGGATACTATGTTAAACCAGTCTAGTCCAATTTAGAACTGAACTAAAGTTAACAGCACATGTTTGGCAAACTATAGGCCCTACTAATCAGGTTTCTTTTTAAACCAGTCTGCTCCATATTTCGAAGAAAACTAATTTTTTATTGGAACGAATAATACTCGTTTCGCAATAGAACGAGTTTCAAAATCTAATTAAAATTGTGATAAAATAATAGAGAGTTCACACACTTATCAAAATAAGATAAAGAACTCTACGAAGAGAACAACTATGTACTTCATCTCTCTTCCTCATTAATATACACATCCACCATTAATGTTCTCACCCAAACTAAATCTATGTATATAAAGTAAAGCAAAATCATATTTCGGTTAGAAGATGAAGGATTCAAAGTGTTTTAATCCAACAAATACGAAGATTTACAAGTCTTCCTCTCTAACAGAGATGAAGAAATCTAAGATTTCAACTCTAACAGAGACAAAGACGAAGGATTCCAATTATTTCAAAGCAAAGATCTCTAAGTCTGAGATGAATCTCCCCATTAGTCGTTTGTTTCAAAATCAAATCTGTCATCAAAAACAAAGATTAGGAATCGGTAAATTTCCAACTTTGCTTGCGCATCTATTTTTGTTGTTGTTGTTATTGTTATTTTGATTGTTGTATTTGTTTTTGGACAATTTAGGCTAAGAAGTTGGTTGCAAATTTGTGGTAAAGAGATAGAAACTGGTAAAAGTTTTGTTAGGAGAGATAAGTTGCTTGAGATTGAGGCAAATGTTAGAGTTAGTTGGGAAAAAACTGATGTGTTTAAAGCTGAGTCGTAGCTTATATGAACGGTGTACTTCACCTAGGCCATGCCTTTCCCTTGTCAAAGCTTAAATTTTCTTCGGCTTATCATAGATTAAGGGGTGCTAATGTGTTGAAGCCTTTTGCTTTTCACTGTACTGAGATGCCCATTAAGGCTAACACCGATAAACTTGTTCAAGAAGTTCACAGGTTTGGAGACCCTCCTGTTTTTCCAACTTTAATGGAGGAGGACGAAATTGGTATTTCGGAGATGAATGGGGAGGAACAACAAAATTTATCTGATAAGTTTAAGAGTATAAAATCAAAAGTTGCGGCCAAACCGTCTGGGCATAAGTTCCAGTGGGAGATTATGAAGAATTTTGGTTTATCGGATATTGAGATTTCTAAGTTTCAAGATTCTTACTACTGGCCCATGTATTTTCCTCCTTTGGTTGTAGAAGACCTCAAGGCATTTGAGTTTGGTTGTAATTAGAGACGCACCTTTATAACTACGGATATAAACCCTTTCTACAATTAGTTTGTTAGATGGCAAATGAGAAAGTTAAAGGATATGGGGAAGATTGTTAAGGATTTGAGATACACAGTTTACTCTCCTTTAGATGGTCAGCCATGTGCCGATCATGACAGGGCCTCTGGTGAAGGTATGCAACCTCAAGATTACACCTTAATTAAGATGGAGGTGGTTCCGCCTTTTCCCCCCAAGCTAAGACCTTTGGAAGGGAAACATGTGTTTTTGACTGCCGCAACACTAAGATCTGAAACCATGTATGGGAATACCAATTTGTGGGTGTTGCCCGATGAGAAGTATGGAGGTTTTAAAATCAATTAAACTAATGTCTTCATCATTGCTAAGAGAACAACTCTTAATCTTGTTTATCAGAAATTGTCTAAGATTCCCGAGAAGCCAACTTGCTTGATTACAGTAACTTGACATGATTTGATTAGTTTACCATTGAAGTCTCCTCTGTCGTTCAATGAGATCATATACTCACTTCCCATGCTCACAATCCTCACAGACAAGGGTACTTGACTAGTATGACTAGTGATTCCCCGGATGACTACATGGCTTTACTTGATTTGAAATCTAAACCAGCTTTGAGGGCCAAGTTTGGAGTAAAAGATGAGTGGGTCTTACCATTTGAGGTCATACCGATTATAAACATCCCTGAATTTAGTGATAAAGCAGTTGGGAAGGTCTGCATAGATTTAAAAATCAAGAGCCAGAACGAGAAAGACAAGCTGCGGAAGCGAAACGATTAACCTATTTGAAAGGATTCACTGAAAGGACAATGCTTGTTGGTGAATACACTGGGATAAAAGTGCAAGAGGCTAAGCCATTGATAAGAACAAAGCTTATAGAGCTTGGACATGGGGTTATTTATAGTGAACCTGAGAAAAAAGTCATGTCTAGATCAGGTGATGAATATGTAGTGGTTCTCACAGATCAGTGGTACATCACATATGGGGAAACAAAATGGAGGAAACAGGCCGAAGAATGTTTATCAAACATGAAACTCTATTGTCACTGTTACAGCTCCTAGGTCAGCTCAATTATTTTTGCTCATATATACATTCTGTTTATTGACTCGCCACAGAAGCGATAGATTATTATAAATTTATCCGAGTTTCAGAGACCAAAAGAGGTTGTCAGAGCTCACGGGTAGAACGCTAGCACTGTTTGGTTAGTATTATCTGATGTGCATCGTGGGTGATCTGGTCTATCTAGACTATCTGGATATTGATTTGTTTCTTGCAGTATTGTTGTGCTTATTTCTTGCACTGTTTGCAGTATTGTTGTACCTTTTATGTGTTGTCTTATTTTACCTATTTTTCCACTTGGAGCTTTTATAGTGGAAGTGATCGCTCAAAATAAGTTAATATCTGAGATGGTTGTTGTTTGTCTTCATGTACTGATTACCACCTCTACAATCTTGTATCCAGTGTTTATGATTATTGGGTTTGATTCTGCTGCTTTGGCCGGCATTACTTTAATGCTCTTTGCTAGCACCGTCTGGTTGAGTTGATGTCATGCACACACGATTTGCAATGTAAGGATAGGTTTCTTCTTCGAAGTGTTGTAGCAACGAATCGAGAGACAACTAAGGATGTAAATCCAGAAACGGTAACTATGATATTATTATTATTATTATAAGAATTAGATGGTATAATGATAGTGATTATAAGTTTATGGGTGTGGGTTTATTGTTAGTTCAACAAGGAGTTTGGAAATCTTGTTGAGGAATGCAAATTGAGAGCTATCTATGTTTCTCCCCCACAACCGCCCTCAATAGTTGCTGAAGGATCCGAGGAAGGTGTATCCCCAAGAACATCATTAACTGATAATGGGAACTTGAATAGCTCCGACTTTTCTCCTATAAGTTCCTAACATACAGTGGGCTTTAAGCTTGCGAAAAAGTATACGCGTATGCTGTTGCATCTATAAGAAACGAGTGTTGATTACATGCTTATATGCTAGTTCTTACAGGTTTCAAAATCATTCATTGAGCCTGAAGAAAAATCTCTTCTGGTGAGTTTGTTGTTTTTTTTTAGGATTTCGTAATAATTTTACTTGCAAAATAACAATTTATTCTCAATTTTGTTTAATTTTCTTGAGTACTTTATTTGTTGTTATTGCAATTTGGGAGTAAGTTGTCATTTATCTAGTGAACAGTCTAGTTATAGAGAAAAAAATACACTCTTTTCTATTTGAAATCATACTCATTTATCTACTTATTTTTTTCTTTCTTCGCTTGAATTACTGCCTAAAGATTATTTACCCTAACGTCGTACAGATGTTCAATTGAAAAAGTTGAGGCAAAAAAAAAAAGAAAAAAAAGAAAAAAGAAATTGGCATGTGATTTTCTGTATCATGTTAGCCTTTTTTAATTTTCCTCCAAGCTTGTTCTTAATGGTATTTACTTGTGTGATTCATCCAAATAGGGGTTCTATTTGGATGTTCTTGGTAGGGCGGCAAGTGGGTTGGGTTGGGTGGGTTTGGAAGTACACCCAATACCCAACCCGTATATAAATGAAGCAATCCAAACCCAATCGAGCCTTGGGTTGAGAAATCATAACCCAAACCCAACCCGTGGGTGGGTTTTCAGGTTTACCCAAGTTTATTAAAAAAAAAATAGATATCGACTTGATAAATAGCAAAATAGACCAAATATTGCTCCCAAAAATGTTAGACTATATTATAAGTACATGCTACATAATTCATAGCAACTTCTTGCAAAATATTCACCCAAGAAAGAAATCTAAGAAAAGATTCCAAAAAATTTGATGATGACTTTAAGGCTTCAACTTTGCAACTCCATTTTACAAGTTCAAGCCATTACTATCTTTTATATATTTATATGTACTAAATAGTAAACAACTATAAGGCCCTGGTGGTTGTTGGCTTGTTGTGTTAGGTTTTGATACAAGGGTAGGGTCATATATTATTTTTTTGATCATTACTATGTATACTTGGGTTATATGGGTAACCCAAAGTCCTTACCCAGAACCCAATCCCAAAGGATGTTACCCAAAGCATGTTACCCAAAGCCCACCCAAACCGGGTTGGGTTTCGGGTTTGGTGGGTTTAATCCACCCAACTTGCAGCTATAGTTCTTGGAAGAGCCTTTTGAAGTTTTTGTTCCTCGCAATTGCTGGATGTCATTGGTTGACTCTTTTGTTGGCCTCTGCATGACTTGAGTTGAGTGCATATCCACTTGGGTCTTGCTAGAGAAAAGTTTAATAGTGTGAGATGGTCCTTTTCTTGAACTTTGGTTGTTGATTAAACAAAAGAGTTTTAACACCAAGCACCACTTTGAGAAAGCCTATGTTTCAAATAGCATAATAATGTCCAAAACTTAAGCTAAAAGTTGTAGAATAAGGATTATCATGATGTTTGAATGGGAATATTGGAATTAGAACTAGTGTTTACCCGTTAATACCCAAGAGGAAAGCCACAAATGCCTTAGCTTTTATGTATGGAAAGCTTTTTGAACAGTGTCTCAAGTTTGGATATACAAGCTTTGTCTTTCTCACAGATGCACTGTTGTTGTAGAGATGCTGCCTCGGTTTGCAACGGCCCTACGTATTGCTGTTGCAACATCAGAAGCTCACTGTGTACTTTCATTCAGAGTGATCTTCTTTATTAAGCTCTTAAAAGTTATGGAGGTCTTACACCCAGCGACGACTGATGGATTTGATTCCTTAAATAATGGTCACCTTAGATCTTTTAGGTATTGTTGCTCCCCAGATGTAAGCTTTTTAAAGCATATAGGCTCCCTTCCTTCTCAAGGCACTGTATGTGGTGAAATTAGTTCATTATTAGTAATTTGCATACTACAATGAGGAAATACTACTCTGATGGTACAAGTTTTCCCCCAAAGTTCAAAGAATCATACATTGGCACGAGTACATCTAAGGGCCCACCTATTTCCATCTTTACCTATGTTTTGACAATTCCGTTATCTTATTTCCAACAGTTCTACTTGGAGTCATGACGTCGAAGATCACTCTTGTTAGGAGAGAACAAAAGGAATTTAGAGTTTTTTGGACTTAGTTTCCTATTAGTGTATCCCCTTGATTACCTCCTTTTGGACAAAAGTACCTACAGATTGAGCCGTCTCGTTATTTTCTTCTTTATCGTGTTTTGCAAAATAATCAACCTGTTCTATTACTAGATGAATCTTTTGTGTTCATGTTTTTTGAGATATTGATATCTAGGAAAATAATCTCTTAAGCTTGTAGGGGCATACCTTTCAGCCTTAACTCTGTAAGGCTCACTTGTATCCCTTTTTAAGAATCTATATTTTATCTAGCCACTATGTGATGGAACCTGTTTATGTGAATTGAGTTGTTAGGCAGTCTGCGTGAACTAGTCATGTAGGAAGGTACTTTTCAGAATTCATAATTTGGGTCTTAAGTTGACCTTTATAAATTACGTTTGTGGTATTTGGCGAGGTGTGCTGACGACTTCACAGTAATGAGATGATGAATATATTAACTTTGCAGTATTTGATATTTATACATCTAATGTCAGGTTATGGTGCCCTAAAGCTGTTTTATTTAGTTTTTCCGTGAAATTTTGAGTGGGTTGATGCAAAAATTGTCAGTTTTTCCGTGATATTTATAATGGTGCCCTACTTAGGAGGAACATGCAAGTCGAGGGTTCTGAAAGAGCGAGAGTAAGAGAAAAGAGGACATGAATTAAGGTAATAAGAGCCTATATTAAAAGCTTGACCAAACAGGGATTTAATAAAAATGTGAATGAAATTAAACCATTCTTACTAAGATCAAGAAAGTTAAAAGATAACATTTTAAGCTCAGATTGTCTATTACGAACTCAGGAACTCAAATCCTGATGAGAGAGAGTATTTCTCCTCCTACGAGAGTACTCCCCAACGTGGCTAAATTTTCAAGTGAACTTACCTTCTTTAAACCTGAGAAATGTAGGAGCTTGAAACTTCAAAGGCTCACAACTATATCCAAACCCACTTCTATTATTAGAATAACTACCTAATGATCAAGATTAAAATCTTAACTATAGACAAAAGCCAATTTCTCAATCACAATGGAATTATATTCTCAATCACCAAACTATTATTCTAATTTGCAATGATACAACTGAGGACCCAACCACTTCCAGTATAGCCTCAATTTCAAAGAATTTAACTTATAACTAAATGGCAGAACAAGTTTCTTCAGAAAATTCTAACCATATGGGTCTATATTCTGTTAATGTATGGTTGTCCATTTCTTGATTCAACCATTTGGGCCAATATTCTATTATGGGATTATTTCTGTTCTTTGTCAAAGTTAGCCAAAATGGTATTCTCGCCTTCTACTCAAGTACGCCATTTACCACGTTACTATTAGCATAACTTTATACCTAAACTCACAAAATGAGTTTATTCCTTTAGGCACGACAGTCTTGTCCATGGAGGTAGAGTTCCAAGGTGCCATGATGATTATTATTTATCCCTCTTTCGTTTCGATTTTCCAACTAATGTTTTATTCAAGGTCTATTGAGTTGATAGGATTAATTTATTTTGGAAACCATCTAGTTCAAGCAAATTCGAAATCAGAGACTAATTTAATTGTTCTTCTTTTAAAATGCAATAGTGTTAAACCCATAACTTTGTTTTTCAGTTCTAGTAGGGTTCCCTCATTCAAAAATAAATTATCAAAGTTATCAATTCAAAAACTTTGAAGGGTTCTTTCAAACACTTAACTGAGATCTTTATCTTGTGTGGTAAAAACTTTAATATGTTCCATGTGGATTAATGATTAATTTCCTCAGTACATAACATACAAGCGTGTGCATAACATACAAATAGGATCTTCACATCTTTCTTCCTTCACCGCCCCTTATGAAGCCTATATATGATCATAAATCTAAAAAAGAGCTTTTAAGATAGCATATGTAATGGGTGCATACTGCAGAATTGTTGTCAACCAGAGCCATCCAAACTCTAATTGTCATAATATGACCACTACCACAACAAACAACTTTTGCATTAGCCACCATCAATGATATCTCCCATGTCACCATTAATGATATTTCCCATGTCACCATGATGGCTTTGTTGTTAAAATCCATCTACTATTCTAAAGTAATAGTAAGCCATAATTTAAGTAGTTGTTGTCATGGTATCATTTTCATTTCTGACCCTTCAACTTTATTGTATAACCAACTCATCCAGGAGAATCTAGAGTTATTTGAAGATTTGTCAAAGTCGTTCGAATGACCAAATTCCATCCCACTGTAATTTTGGCCCAGAGCAATTTTTTCGTTCGAACGACTTGCATTTTCGTTCGAACATGTTATTTTCATGCCACTGGAATTTTGGCCCAAAGCCATATTTCGTTCGAACGGGTTGGGTTTTTGTTCGAACGACCAGGCAAGTTTCTAGGGTTTTAGACCAAATAGTCATAAAGTCGTTCGAACGACTTTAGCGTTGTTTTGGATTCTCATGCATTGTTTTGCCTCGAGATCCGTTCTTTTATGATTTTCGAGTTCCCTAGTATATAAAGAGAACTTAAGTATTTTCTAGGTTATGTTAGATATGAAAAGAGTTCTGAGAGAAGCCTAGGGTTTGAGAGTTTTCATTGTAATTACTTCCAAGTTTAAGTAATCGAATATCTATTTTTCCAAATCTAATTGGCGTTCTTCGTGTTTCTCTACTAACTAAAAGCTTATCAATCGTATTGTGGATTAAGTGGTATCAGTTTTCCAGTTTCGATTCTCAGGGGGTTGATTGTGGTTTATGGTCTCTACACGTGACCGTCTTAAGCAAATGAAGGAGAAGCTAGTGAGTTCGTTGAAGATCCATCGCAAATCTAAGTCGAAGAAGAATGACGATTTGGAGATGGGCGATTCTGACTCACGACTCACGACTTTGGAAACGACAGTTTTTGGCCTAACTTCTATTGTTGGGGAGTTAGTTGAACAATTGCGTCTTACAAACCTCGCGTTGGATTCCGATTCGGCGAAACGGCAATGCCGCTCGAAGAAGAAAGGGGTTTCGACGGGGGATGGAGACGATGATAATGCGGGGTTAGATAGGGATTCTAGTGATGTCAAATCCGTCAAGGAGCGCACAAATTTTGGTAAGTCTTTGAATCCTATGCAAAATCTTCGTATTGATTTTAAGATAAAGATTCTAGTATTCGATGGTTATGTCGATGCCGAGAAGTTGGATAATTGGTTTGATAGGTTAGAGACCTATTTTTCTATTTACAAATACTCCAATGCTCAACAAATTTGCTTTTCTACGTTGAAATTTGCAAGTCATGCACTCACGTGGTGAAAATCTTATCAGAAACACCACGATGTAGGAGATTTGGGTTAGAAAGAATTCAAGGTTTTAGTGTGAAAACAGTTTTATCTAATTGGGTATGAGCAAGAGAGATGGTATAAATGGTACAATTTGTGCCAAAAGTTTGAACAATCCGTACAGGAGTACACTATGGCATTCCATAAGCAAGCTTTGGTTTTGGACATTGATATGGACAAGTATGAGGTGTTTATGAAGTACACGAGGGGTTTGTCAGAGTCTATTAGGAGAGAGTTAATACTCTTTACTGTGACCAATATCGAGGACGCTACCGTGAAGGCAATTGCCATTGAAGGAAAGTACTTGAAGAGTGACAAAGAAGACGACAAGATCAAGTCGGGGTACAAGTCTAGTTGGAAAAATGATCATAAGGGAGAGGTCAAAGGAGAGGGGTTTTCGTCCAAGGAGTTTCATTATAATCATTGTAAGGCGAGTGGGAATATTTCCGATTATTGTTGGAAACTTTACCCGGAGCTTAGGCCGAAGGAGGAGAAGAACAAGAAAGAGAAATATGTACTAGCCGCAGAGGTTGTTGACCTCCCGGATGTCGATAAACCGAATCTTAAGCTTACACTTATGTTTTAGAGGACTTTGGCTACTCAGAAGGAGAGTCGGGAAGAACTTTTTCATGTCAGTATTTAGGTAAAGCAAAGTTTAGTCAAGACCATTATGAATCCGGGTAGTCAGAAAAATATAATTTCTGAGACGTTGTTGAAGAAGATGGGTTTGACGACTACAGCTTATCCTAAGCCGTATGGTTTGGGGTAAATTCATAAATATGTGGATTTGATAATCACAAAGCACTATACTTTTAGGTTTGCAATTTTTGAGAAGTTTATTGACGAGGTGACATGTGAGGTGGTTCCTTTGGATGTGTGTCAGGTCATCTTGGGTATCCCATATCTTTGGGACTGAGATGCGATTCATTAACGTAGAGCTCGCAAATATTATCTTGTGAAGGAGGGAAAGGAGTTTTATATCAATTCTTGTAAGGAGTATGTCACTACGTCAAATTTAGTAACAACGACTCAGGTGAAGCGGTTGGTTAATGCGAGCGGCAAGTTTGTGTTATTGGTTCGACCAGTTCAAGAGGGTACGTCAGCTCGAGTGTTGTCTCCTATGACAACATTTTTGAAGTAACAAACCGACTTGGGGATATTGCCAGAGGAGGTTGTGGTACATACTGATCACGAACCGTTTCAGTTTTTTGCTACACAGTCCAAGCTCTAGGAAGCTCGCCAGATGAAGGGGTTGTCGTATTTCTAACAATTTTCCTTGATTATACAGTATAAGAAGGGAGTGGACAACAAAATTGGTTGATAGGTTATCTCGACCCCCATTACCAACTACTTTTGCTATGTTAGTTTCTATGTAGATACACCCTTTTGTTACGTCAGAATATGTTGCAGGATATGATGATCCTCAAGGGCATAGTGTATTTCACCAAAAGTTGCTACTCGGCAAGACATGTGTTCGTTTTGAGTCGTTTCATGTTGGGAAGAAGGGTCAACTACCTAGAAAGTCGAAGTGGTACAACAGGGACATGGGCAACGCCGTATTCTCACCTCTCTAGTTTTAGCTTGAGCAGGAGCTCAAGGCTCCTAAAGGGGGGAGCCATGATCCAGGAAGATCTAGAGCTATTTGAAGATTTGTCAAAGTCATTCGAACGAGATTGAGTGTCGTTCCAACGACCAAATTCTATCCCACTAGAATTTTGGCCCAGAGCCATTTTTTTGTTCGAACGACTTATATTTTCATTTGAACGAGTTATTTTCATGCCACTAGAATTTTGGCTCAGAGCCATATTTCGTTCGAACGACCAGGCAAGTTTCTAGGGTTTTAGACCAAATAGTCGTAAAGTCGTTCGAATGACTCCCTAGTTTGTTCGAACGACTTTGGCGCTGTTTTGGATTCTCGTGCGTTATTTTTCCTCGAAATCCGTTCTTTTATGATTTTTGAGTTCCCTAGTATATAAAGGGAACTTAGGTTATTTTCTAGGTTATGTTAGATCTGAAAAGAGTTTTGGGAGAAGCCTAGGGTTTGAGAGTTTTCATTGTAATTACTTCAAGTTTAAGTAATCGAATCTCTATTTTTCCAAATCTAATTTGTGTTCTTCGTGTTTCTCCACTAACTAAAAGTTTCTCAATCGTATTGTGGATTACTTACTTTGTGCGAGTCCCTACATCGAAGGAGAAGGTTTAGGGCATCTTCATAGCTTTCATTCATAACAATCCTACCAATGAAGAAGTTAGAAACAGAGTGTGCATTATAGGGAGCGCCAACTTCAAGTAGCACGCTACTACTGTTCGGGCGGTCCTGCTCAGATGTGAGCACATCAACTTAGGGGTTGAATATGGCACCTCATACGAAGGATTCACCATCAACATTGCTGTTTACATAAACTTGCCAAAAATGGCACAACATTGGTGTTTGCATAAACTTGGCCAAAAATGGCATGTTTATTCTTCTGTAGTCTTGGGTTGGGGACTTCTTTTGGAAGGCCATGAAGATCACTCTCACGACTATGGGCATGACCTTAAGTATGAGAGTTCCCATTGAAGAACATATATAGCGCTATAAATCGAGCGATTGTACCTTCTTTCAGATGTACCATCTTCAACTAGATGTGTGAGTTCAAGAGAAATCTAGGCATTAATCCTGAAGGGATTTGATAGAATCTTGATGTCCATGTGTTTAATTTATTTGGGTATTTGTATGTTCTCAATTATCATTGGCATTTTTCTTTTGGAGTGTTGGCTTGTGTATTGCTTTGAGATTAGGCACTAATTGAAGTGTTTTAGTTTGGATTCAATGAAATTGATGCCAGTTTTATAATGTTGATATTCACCTCATCCCAAGTTTATGCATCTTAAGTTGTTTTGTTTAGGTTTGCTATGATCCATTGAGTAATAATTCTTCTTTTTGGATCATTTGATTTATTTTACTACTTCTTTCTTTCTTTTTGTAGATAAAGCTAAGAAATTGGAAAGGAAGAATTAACAACTATAAAGAACCGATAAAACCTAGAGCATTTAATGCCTTACTTATCCTTTGATCTTCATTATAGATTTTCTTAACCAGTTCACCTTATTTGCAAGTTGGCAGTTTAAGCTTTCGGTTAGGAGGCAATATCTTGAAGTGTTTTTTTTCTTCATCTGGGTAGATTACACCACAAGTCAAACAATTTAGCTAAGTCAGTTGGATCAAAGCATGGTTCTCATAATAGAGTTATCAAAGAACGAACGATTCAAATGTCATTTGTAATTGAAGTGAAGATCTTCAATATATTATTGAATGGATGTAGCAAAGTGTGCTACAAATAATAACCCACTTTCATGTATGAATAGGTTGTTGGTCTTATGAGAATTTTGTAACGATTTTTGAGGGTCTTTATAAAAGTTTTGAAGAATTAAACGTTAAGTAATCATATAATCTATTTGGATGTACTTATTCTGATGTGTGCATAACATCACTTTATAGTTTATACAGAACTTTGCACTCCGAATAACATCGTAAGGGGCTAGAGAGACAAATTAAGAGATTGCATTGGCAAGGCTCTACTTGGCTTTGTGTTAAACATCTTGTGAGGTACACAAACAAGGACGTTTCACATCCTTGTTGTGTTTGCTATATATTCCTCGATATTGAGCATCCTCACCCTTCACAAATGCAAAGTATTTCCATTTTACTGGCCATTTACTTAATTGTGTTTGTTTTTCTTCCCAAACTTAATAGCATTACTAAAACAAGGGATTACAAAGTATAAAGTTTAGAGTTTGCATGATCTTGCAGCCACTTAGGCATGGTACCACTAGCACAAATCACAGAACCTTGCTTGCTAACACCAGCTAAATTCAAGAGCATCACTATTAAATGGAAATGTGATGCATGGTGCTTGAGCATTATCTATTACATTTAGGGCTCAGGGTGGCCAAGGTAAAGCAATTTGCTACATCTCATATATTTTATTTGGCTCCTGTGGTAAGGATTAAAAAATGCCCAGTCCCTTCTTGGTTTTTACCTTTTCATATTAAAAATTGCAAAAATGGAATCAATCTATTAACCATGTATTATCGAAATCCAAAAAGAGCTTAAGTTGTTGTTCGTGGATCCGAGTCATTACACTAGTTATGTAATGAAGTCAGATGTTCGTTGAATGGACTCTCATCTTGCTCATGTACTGTTATTTGCTATTCTCAATTGTAAATCTATTAATGTCATTCATTGTATGTTGAAACCATAGTTGAATGATATTGATATTAATAGGTGAGGTGTGTAATGAGACCGTATTTGGTGGCCCAAACAGAGCTCCACCACCACTAGAGAAGCTAAGTCCTGAAGTTTCTTTTCTCTGGAAAGGCTAGGGATCACTTGTTGAAGACTTACCTCAGTGTATGGGTCCTCATATGGACAAGGAATCACTCAATGATTTAGACTCATGACTTGCCTTTATGAAAGATGATGATCAGAAATTAGAGGAGATTTGAAAGAAGTGAAACAATGCTTTTTCTAAAATCATGAATTGTATTCGCCGAAAGTTAAGTTATACTATAAATAATAGGAATTCAAAAGGAAAACATCAACAAATCTATAAAATAAAAATTAAGTAAGATGCTACAATATAAAGCTCAACCCAAACTTTATTCTCAAAAGTAACTAAAATAAAAATATAATAATGATTTAATAGTTATTACCTATCTTATCATTACATAAAGAGTTTCTATACCGAGTGACTTTTCTAGTAGACATATTATTGCATGGATGCAATCTGCAGAAATCGATGGAATAACCTTGTACGTGTAGATTTTTTAACTACGCTAGTGGATCTGAAATAACCTTTGTACATGGAATAGGTAACCAACAATTTTTTTATTTGTTGCAAAAAACAAGTGAAATAAATATATTAAGAAAGAATTAGTACAACAGCAACCCGATGTCGAATTCTAGTGATGCCCAAATACAACCAAACTAGGTCCCCTCTTAAAAAGTATAATACTCAACCCGATGTTTGTCGCATCGAGCCTTATACTTCACTTGAGATGTGTTACATAGAACGCAACCACGAACCACACGAGCAACATCCACCTGCATTTTCGGCCAATAGACATAACGCCATAAAGTCAAAAGAGTCTGCTCAACCCCAAAATGACATACAACCTGGGAACAATGAGCCTCTCTAATCCAATGCAAGAGGTCTCCACCCTCAGGAATATATAGAAGAGTGCCCCTGTAAAAGAAACCATTATGAAATTCATACTCACATGCCTTGCCTTGCAGTAACTTCTGGTGACTCACACGAAGCTCGTTATGCTCATCATATCCTGCAACATACTCAGAAGAAATAATGGGCTATATATGCATAGCTACCAAGATAACAAAAATAGTTGGTTTCACTCCCTTCTTATACTTGATAAGCAAGGTGAGTTGTTATAGATACGACATCCACTGTATTTGGCGAGTTTGTTGTAACTTGGACTGTGTAGATAAAAACTTGAACGGGCTGTGATCAGAATGTACCACAACCCCTTTGTGCATCTTCCCCATTTTGGTTATTACAAAGAAGACACTGTCATCGTAAAAAACACTTTAGCTGACATACCCTCTTGAATCGGTCGCATCAATAACACAAACTTGCCGCTTGTATTAACCAACCTCTTCACCTGAGTCATTGTTACTAAATTATTCTTGGTGACATGCTCCTTACAAGCATTGATATGGAACTTATTTCTGTCATTCACAAAATGATACTTGCGAGCTCTACCGTAAAGAATCGCATCTCGGTTCCAAAGATAAGGGCTACCCAAGATGACCTGACTCACATCTAAATGAACCAACTCATACTTTACCTCATCAATAAACTTTTTAGTGATCGCAAACTTAAATGTATACTGCTTCGTGATCATCAACTCTGCGTCTTTTTTAATCTACCCCAAACCATACGGCTTGGGATGGGCTATAGTATTTAAACCCACCTTTTTTACCAATACCTCATAAATCAAGTTTTTTTGAATCCTTGGATCAGCAATAGCCTCTATTAAGTTCTGCTTCACCTGAATGCTGACATGAAAAAAAAAATCCCAATTCTCCTCCTCGGTAGCCACAGTTTGCTGAAACATAAGAGTAAGCTTAAAATTCAGTTTATCTAAATCCGGGAGGTCAACAACCGTTGCGGCTATTGCATATCTCTCTTTCTTCTCCTCCTTCGACCTAAGCTCCGGCTGAAGTTTCCAATATTTATCTAAAATATGCCCACTCGCCTTACAATGACTACAATAATTTTCCTTGGACGAAGACCCCTCTCCTTTGAACTCTTCCTTATGCTCGTTTTTCTAACTAGACCTATACCCTGACTTGTTCTTGTCGTCTTCATTGTTACTCTTCAAGTACTTGCCTTCAATAACAATTACCTTTACGGTAACATCTTTGATATTGGTCACAATAAAGAGCTTCAACTCCCTTCTAATGAACTCTAATAAACCCCTTGTGTACTTTATGAGCATCTCATACTCGTCCACATCGATGTCCAAAACCAAAGCTTGGTTATGAAATGCCGTAGTAAACTCTTGTACGGATTGCCCATGTTTTTGGTGCAAATGATACCATTTGAACCATCTTTCACATTAATTCTTCGATTAGGTTAATCTCAATTCAATTGTAGATTACTAACTCCTAAAGATTATCTCAATTGTACCAACCACATGTATTTTATGCTCCCACATACCAATATGGTTATCCCAAATACCACATCCATCCCAATATCGTAACCACCATGTGCACAATTGTTTGACTCTCCTCAAGAACTATATATACACATTTTAAAGCACAAGATCCCTACTCCTACTCTAATCTCTACTCTCAATCGAGTTTGGCAAACTATTTACCCTATCAATTTGGTGATCAATTTAGAGATGAAAGCATAAACTTGTAAGCTAAATCACATATATGTTGTAGGAACCTATCCCTCGATCTAACCCAATTTGAACTACCTCCATATTAGACTTATGTATTTCATACGTGACATGTATAGTTAGCATTGACACCTACACCACAAAATAAAGAACGTGGATTGAGCTTAATAGAAGAACATGAACAAGTCAAAGAAATATGTCTCCTATGAACTAAGCAGTTACTCAGTCAACCATAACTTACCTCATTATTCAGATAATGTGCTTCAGTATGATAATGAGCTGCGGGTAAGGTCTATATAAAGAAAAAGTTCCAGAATAGACATAAGACCACCAAGAAAAACTAGTTTCCTATACTCTAACACAAAACTTCTTATTTACAAAATCAAGCATTTCCAGTTCGAGAGATCACTTTTAATAAGATATCAGTCTCAAACAATAAAAATTACTGTTACAAAAACCCTCAACTCAAAATTGTAGTTTTTTACCTATTCAAAGGCTTTCCACGCTAAATCACCTGTGTTATTTCTTGCTTTACATTAGTTTTTGTCACAGGTACATTTGGTGTAAAAGCTAATTCCGATTCATTTCGAGCTATGGAATTAGGCCATTACATTTGGCACCGTCTGTAGGAAAGAAGACATTTCCACGATATCCTAAGGCATACATTCACTCTATTTTCCATTTCTAATCATGGTTACTTCCAGATGACCAGCAACAGGAATCCAACTCGATCTTTCATTTCAGTCGGAACAGCTTACAGAACTACAGGTGAATCTCCATACCAAAATAGGGAAATATAATAAGCTCGAACGTCAGTTAACTCTTGTCTGAGAGCTTGGCGAGAAGGAACTCAAAGTCGAATGACAAGCTCAACTCGTTTGACAGCGTTCAAATGGCATGAAGACAAGATGATAACCATATAAACTGTATTACAAACTTTGCAGGACATTCAGCAGGCTCCCTAAACTAGAGATCATGATCAAGTTCCAGAGTACTCCCAAATTTTTGCACAAGAGAAGTTAGGACCTCGAGGGGCCACCAATAAAGCTATTTCCAGAAATGTTTAGCATGAACCTCAACCTTCCATTCATTTGGGCGGTGAAGTTCAGTCTGATATCAGCAGAGGTCTCCAACCTTCTAAACGTTAAGAAGAAGAACAATTACCATAACTTCGGATTCCAGCACGTGATCGCTTGAGTGAGGGCACCGACACTCATAATCCTCAACCACCTCGCCAAGCCACTCAGGCCATAAGTCAGTATGTCACACAAGAACATATAGATCGGCGCATCAAGGGGTTAATTAAAGCTCAAACTTTAGGCAATAGAGACAATCTTACCAAGTTGTAAGGAAGTCTGATTGCCAAAGAGTTATTCGATATGAAAGTATCGAAAGGCTTCCATACTCTGAAGATATGTAAATACATGAGAACCAATCCAAAGGAGCACATTCAACAATACCGTGATTCATTGGGATTGTACTCCAATCTCAACCACATTCTCTGTCGAATGTTCACAACAAGTCTACAGGGAGAACCGCTACGGTGGTTCTACTATTTACCTAAATAGTCTATCCTCATATTCGACCAGCTATAGAAGCAATTCATCAAGACATATGCTCACAACAAAGACAAAGAAGATAATTTATTTTCTCTTATTAGTCTTAAACAATCACAAGGGGAGAAGCTTGAGGCATTTACAAAGAAGGTTTTGGAGCTCGCTCGAAAAGTTGATAATCATGATAAGAAAACAACAGTAATTATTTTTACCAACGCGCTCCAGCTTAACTGTAAGTCCAAAGAGTGCCTCTTCCTCAACAAACCCATGATCTTGGAGAATATGATCACCAAGGCCAATGGGTATGTCGACCTGGAAAGGATGATGTTCGAAAGACATAAATCTACTAAAACTGTCCTAACCACTAAAGGTTTACCTACAGAACAAAATAATGAACTGAAGGAGGATCAGGGTGATCACAAGCGTTCTAAAGCCAACATGGCAGACCTTAAAAAGGCGGTACATTACCCAAACTAGTCCTCCCTAAGATGAATGTCCAAATATCCATAATTTTTCCAATTCTATCCAAGGATAAACTATACCGTCCATCTCAACCATTGGAGCCAATCAAAGGCCGCCCGTACTGCATGTATCACAAGGTAAATCATCATGATACTGACAACTAATATGCTTTACAGAGGTTGTTGGAATTCATTTTCAAAGATGGGCAGATGTACAAATACATTATCGACCTAGAATTCTACAAAGATGGCAGCTATAAGAAGCAGCTCGACGTAGTCCAGGTCGAAGATCAAGCTGAGGGCAAACATTTGTACCATATGTACCACAATAACATGATCAAGATTTATCAGATCAACAACTCTTACCGATTTAAGTGCATGAGACTATCAGAATGTTGCGATCTCACACCTCAACATAAAGAAGCTAAACTTCTACCTAAGCCAAGCAATCAACGGCTTAGGATTCTATTTAATGATTGTGACATTAGTCACGTCAAATTTCCATATTATGATAAATTAGTCATAATGCTCAAGATGAAGAAGTCTTTCATGTATACAATGATGGTCGATACTGGGAGCGGTATTGAGATTCTCTTTTAAAATACAATCGGCCAAATGGGATTGGCTGACCAAGTTATTCTGAGCGACACCGATATTAGTGGATTTAATGGTTCCAAAGAAGAGCTAGTAGGCAAGATCATCTTACCTATCACCGCTAAACTAACCACAATTAATGTTGTATTTTATTTCATCAATACCAAATCTCGTTATTTCAGGATTATGGGTCGCTGCCAGATTCACAACCTGAAAGTAATCGCTTTCACGTATCATCAAGCACTTCGCATCAAACACAATGATGGCATCTATGAAATTAAAGGCTGACAAAAACTTTCCAGAGCTTGCAAGAATACCATCTCTGCCATTCTAGATACATCGATAATCAGCCTTCAACAAAAGAGCCTGCAAAATACATTGACATTGATGGACCAAGAAAATATACTTTCATCGGTACCAAGCTAGTCCAACACGATAAGGATGTTCTCATTTAATTCTTACAAATGAATCGAGACATCTTTGCATAGACTTTCGAAGAGATGCCTAGGCTCGATCTGTCAAAGTCATGTTACAAATTGGCCATCAACATCAACGCCACTGCGGTCAAACATAAATAGCGACGACTCTCTCCTCGCCTTAGAGATGAAGTCAACATTGAGATCGAGAAATTTATCAAAGTGGGGTTCATTTGAGAAGCCAAGTATCCAAATTGGATATCCAACATCGTCGCTATTTCAAAGAAGAATGGAAAGGTCTGGGTTTGTGTATATTTCACAAATCAAAACAAATACACTCTAAAGGACAGTTTCCCTCTTCCCATCATCTATCAAATCCTTGATTCTACGGCAGGTCACGTACTCCAATCTATGATGGTCGCTGCTTCTGGATACAATATGATTCTTCCCTTGGAAGAAGATAAAGAAAATACCACTTTTATCACTGAAAGATGACTTTACTGCTACAAAGTCATGCCCTTCGGACTCGAAAATGCAGGTAC